>CM066337.1:17435312-18635312 GCA_033807585.1 Hydrophis major
AGTGCTACTTTACAAGAGTGATCTGCCACTTTCCCCTCCACTGAGGAATCCATCTGATCAAGTGGTGAGATTAGGTTCTTCCAGGCTACTCCTATTTAATGACTTATTTTCATGAGAACCAGTTAATTGCTCTTCTTCGTACCATGAATGATTCACGGCAAAACTGACAAACAGTAAGAAAACTGCTTCAACAAAGGCAGACAGTTTGAGTTTCAAAGTTTCTGTCTCTTAAAGAATTTGGCCCCCTTCAAAGGAAAACCACCTCTCCCACCACATTCGCTGGAGTTGCAATGAAGTGAAATAACTGTAGCAGCTCCTGGAAAACCACAGGTTCCTCATTCTTAGTGGAACTCATACCTATGCCCTAACATTGTGATGTGTCTGTTTTGACACCAAGGAACCCAGCAGTCCTGAGACCTCGATTACAAGGATCCGGTTTAGAAGAGCAGGCAGAGATGGAGGGTGGAGTTAAGTGAGTCATCAGCCTGGAGTTGTTACATTCCCACAATCGGTCTAAGTCAGAGGTGTCAAACTCAAGATTCAGGGCCAGATGGCCCTCCCAAGCTCCATTTTTGCTGGCAGAGGGAAGTAGAAAATAGAGCTCGGGAGCCCCTTTTCATAGGCAGCACCCTTGGGCCACCACAGATGCCCCCAAAACAAGTGATGTTGAGTTGGCCACACCCATCCTGGCTCTCTGAGGTCAAACACAACCCTGATGCAGCCCTCAATGAAATCAAGTTTCTTAGTCCTTTTGAATTCCATTGACTCTTATCTAATATCAATTTATTGTTGCCAATTTAGAGTCAAATATCAGATGACTAGATTCTTGCTGGAGCAATAAATCTTAACTGTAACTTAATGAATGGTACTCATTCTTTTCACCTGACACCAGGTACCCAATACAGGTAGTCCTCAAATTTCAGCCACAATTGAGCTCAGAATTACAGTTGTAAGTTATGCCAATCATTGCAAGACCGATCTGGTTTTCTGAACTTTTTGTGGTAAGTTGTTAAGCAAATCTATTGTCCACAATGGGATTTTTTTTTTGCTGGAAGCTAGACATAAATGCCAGTTTCCAGCAAGTAGCAGAGTAAATCATAGTCATACAACAACAGGACACTGTAAGTGGCTATAAATGTAGTCTGGTTGCCAATCACGTGACCACCAGGAGGGGCAGCCATCAGAACTTTGAATCTGGGTTATCAGTATCTTTTCTTTGGGGGAGGGGAAGTCCTTCATATCTTGGAGCAGCTAAGCAACCAGTCATAAATTGAGTATTATCTGAATGGTGTTATTAGAAGTAAAATATTACAGAAAGCCAGCCACCCCAGCCAGCGGGACTTCTTTGTGTAACTCAAGCCCATCCATTGTGCTTTGTACATCACAGGTTAGCAAAGCTGTATAAACCCAGCCATTGTCCTGTCTTCCAGAAACCAAAATTAAGTGAAGTCCAGGGAAGTGGATCCCTGAAAGGAAAAACATCCTATCAAGGCTTATGAAGCTGCCTCGGTGGCACAGTGGTTAGAGTGCAGTACTGCAGGCTGCTTCTGCTGCAGCCAGCTGCCTGCAATTTGGCAGTTCGAATCTCACCAGGCTCAAGGTTGGCTCAGCCTTCCATCCTTCCAAGGTGGGTAAAACAAGGACCCAAAACTGTTGGGAGCAATAGGCTGACTCTGTAAACCGCTTAGAGAGGGCTTTAAAAGCACTGTGAACTGGTAATAAGTCTGAGTGCTGTTGCTATTTTCCTTCCTTCCTTCCATTTAGAACGCAGAATTGCAAGCAAACTCTGCCCACAGTCAGGAGTTTGATCCTGATCAGCTCAAGGTTGACTCAGCCTTCCATCTCCCAAGGCCGGTAAAATAAGGACCCAAAACTATTGGAGGCAATAGGCTGACTCTGTAAATCGCTTAGAGACGGCTGTAAAGCACCATAAAGCAGTATATAAGTCTAAGTGCTATTGCTATTGCTATTGCTATCTTATTGCCTAACTGTTGTCTGTTAGAGGGCTCTCTCATCCCATCCACCTTATTTCCAATCATGCAGAAATTATGTCTCAGGGTTGCGATCAGAATATTTGTAAAGCATCATCCTTGACTTCCACCAACTTTTCAAGCCTTGTATTACTGATGGAAAAAAACAAAGGAGACTGGCTGAACTTTCAACCTGTTCCCATAACAGATCTGATAGATAAACCATAGATCTGCTTTTTTTTAAAGGTGTGAAGGAAAAAACTAGATGAGGAAATTAAGGCAACCAAAGGCGATACTAACCTTCCTTTCTGCTATTGTAGCTACAATATGGATCACCCAAGGAAGCAGACTGGATTTGAGTTCAGATCTGACGAAGGATGTAAAGACTCGCAAAAAAGAGCAATTATCTTGCTCTGTGCTACATTTTGGGCTGAAGTCAGTTGAAGTCATAACTTGATGACTACCTGTACAGTGATTTGTTGAGAAAAGCTCATAAAGTCAGGTGAGGCCTTGCTTAGCAACACAAATGCTGGTTCCAATTATGGTCGCAAATAGAGGACTACCTGCATCAATCATTTTATTGACTGGATTATTTCCCTCAATGACTGCAAGGAGCAGAGTGTATTGCTTCAGAACCTGTGGAACTGCAGCTCCTAACAATTTCAACAGGTATAATATATGTGTCAGAAAAATCTTCCAGAACAGAAGCTCTGAAATCACTCTTCAAAGTATTAACCCGGCTTTAACTAAATAATGCAAAGTATAATTCTCAAAGAATAACAATAGCACTTATACTTATATACTGCTTTACAGTGCTTTACAGCTCTCTCTAAGCGGTTTACAGAGTCAGCCTCTTGCCCCCAACAATCTGGGTCCTCATTTTACCCACCTTGGAAGGATGGAAGGCTAAGTCAACCTAGAGCCAATCAGCATCAAACTCCAGACTATGGGCAGAGTTTGCTTTCAATTCTGCATTCTAACTGGAAGGAAGGAAGGAAGGAAGGAAGGAAGGAAGGAAGGAAGGAAGGAAGGAAGGAAGGAAGGAAGGAAGGAAGGAAGGAAGGAAGGAAGGAAGGAAGGAAGGAAGGAAGGAAAAAAAATAGCAATAGCACTCAGACGTATATACCATTCACAGTGCTTTTACAGCCTTCTCTAAGCAGTTTACAAATGTTAGCATATTGCCCCCAACAGTTTTGGGTCCTCGTTTTACCCATCTCGAAAGGATGGAAGGTTGATTCAACCTTCAGCCAGTCTGGATCGAATTGCTGGCGGTGGGCAGAGTCAGCCTACAATACTACATACTAACCACTGTGCCACAAACAAAACCATAAACCAACCTTGGTGTCTTCCAGATACATTGCATAGTAGACTCCACCATTCCTGAGCCCCTGAATCTCTGGATTGATGGGGTTTGTAATCCAACATTTCTGAAGAATGTGAGTTTGGAAGAGGGCCTTGGTACCATGTCAAAGTTAATAATGCCCTTGGTGGTCTATATAAATACAAATTAGTTAAACTCATATTCTGAAGTTCTTATTTTTTTAAAAACAAAAACAAATTGCTTTCTCGTTGCCCTTACTGAATCTTCAGCAATAGCGTTCTCTCTCCATCAGATTTCTTAGTATTTAGTGACCAAAAACAGAACCATGCTCTACTTCAGAAAGGATACAGAGTTCTGATTATATAAACAAGCTAAGAGGAAAGTATTAAAGTGATACAGAATTGCCTCTGGGATACCAGGTCTTGGGTGGCCTAGATCTTGGAGGGGGAGGGAGACATTCATATTTCTACTACCCATAGAGTCTCATGGAGAGGCAAAATGGCTTTAAATTAAGAGAGAATCTAGCTGGAACAACAAATGCTGCAGTATTTGGTGAACGGTACCCCATTGCAGAAGTTATCATCTTATGACCCACTTCTAAAAGCATACCAGTACTTAATTTGTCCCTGGATTTCTTAATACCATCTTGCTCCCTTGAAGGAAATTGTATCCTTCTCACATTGTGGAGCACCCAAAAGGGACAGCGATACAGATGAAGCATCCTAGGGCTGGCCAACATGTCCTGCCTTAAACAATTTTATGTTTGAAAGTCACAAGAGAGCAAAAATCAGATGATTTTTACCCATGCACTCTGGAGTGGGTGGAATCTTAATTAGGGCTTATTTGGGGGGTAGGGCTTATATTGGGCACACATATAAAAATCAAGGTAGGACTTACTTTCAGGGTAGGTTTTATTTTCAAGGAAACAGGGAAGATAGATAGCTAGATAGATATAAAATGATAGACAATAGATAGATGATAGATAGATACTGTAGACAGACAGATAGACAGATAAAGAGAGGGCAGGGCAGAGCATTCTGCAGACAGGTTAAGAACAAAGACCATTTTTAGCTACCAGCTAGATGGAAAAAAGCTTCCTGGTTAGCAGTAAATTAGTGGTATGAGTTAGACATTACTGTAGGATCTGATTCACCATCATTGACTAGCTAAAATACAACCAGTTTACCCAACATGCTAGCCTCAAATCCTGTTTCACAAGCCACAGCAGCGGGTTTTATGCAACCTGCTGAGCTGCTAAACCAACCACGGTTTGATCCTAGCGTACAGTTATTCTGTATGCAGACTATCTCAGATTCAAATCTCCACTGGCAAAGTTTCCCACTGGAGGGAAAAACCTAAGCAGCTGAAATGAAAAAAAATAAAAATAAAAAAAGAAGAGAGAGGGAAAGAGAGATCCTATAACCTACAAGAACTGTTTTTTTTTTTGTTAGAGCAGACCAGAGAGTGAGGTCCTGGTTTGCTGCCAAATGACCATTTCCAACAATCCCAAGGGAGCGCTCGACAGATAGGCTGACATTAACAAGGTCCCCTTGTCTTCCAGTATATACGTCGTCAATGCTTTGCTTATGTATTTGCTCGGGGAGCATTTAAAAGTCCCCGATCAAAATGCAAAAGAGGTCCCTAACAACTCTCTCTTTTCTTTTTCAGGGTGAGTGAGTGGGGGTTGAGAAAAAGAGACCAGTGATTTCCCAATTTCTGTTAAAAGCTTCCACTCTGTTAAAAGGGGGGAAGAGAAAATAAATAGGCTGGTTTCAATTACAAATTTGCTCATGCCAGAGTTCTCAGCATAAATTACAACAATTCAGTACATGAACATTAGTTGTTCGGAACTTCGTGGGGTGCAAGGACACCACAGGGATGCCACCAAAGTAATTTGGAGAAATAACACAAGGTTTGAACAAGGCGTCTTAAAACTGTGGACCTCCACTCCAAAACACCTGAAGGCAGGAGAAGAAGCAATAGGTGGAAACTAATCAAGGAGAGAAGCAACCTGGGACTATGGAGAAATTTCCTGAGAGTTAAGAACAATTGATCAGTGGAACTCCTTGCCTCCAGAAGTTGTAAATGCTCCAACACTGGAAGTTTTTAAGAAGAGATTGGATAACCATTTATCCAAAGTGATATAAAGTTTCCTGCCTAAGCAGGGGGTTGGACTAGAAGACCTCCAAGGTCCCTTCCAACTGTTCTGTTCCACTCTACTCTACTCCATTTATCTCAAGATCACTTTTCCATAAAGATGATAAGTTTTAATAGTCATAGAGACAACTGCTTGGTTGTTCTGGAGAGAACTGAGCAGTGAAAATCACTTCCCAAAACTCATGTTCTTGTCCAAAGCATTGCTTTTTTCACCATAAGCAGGAGCTAATTCTCCAGCTTTGATTCAATCAAGGGGGGAAAAAAAATTAAGACAAACTTCAGGCTAGAAAAAAATTATGAGTTACCAAGAGAAGGCTCCTACTTACAGAATTCCTGCGTGATCTCTGCTTTGTCTCCACAAATGAAAAAAAAAAAAAATCACCATTCCTCTAACTCAGGGGTCTCCAACCTTGGCTCCTGGAAGCCTGGCGGACTTCAACTCCTAGAGTTCCACAGCCAGCAAAGCTGGCTGTGGAATTCTGGGAGTTGAAGTCCGCCAGGCTTCCAGGAGCCAAGGTTGGAGACCCCTGCTCTAACTAGTATAGGGATTATAGGCATCATTGGTGCAAAGGACATATCTGCCCATCATTGCTGATACTATTGAGACAGCCTCTGATTATAGGACCCCTTTAAGGAAGTCTTCTCCAGCCTGAAATTCTCCATCAAAGGCCTGGAGACTAAAATATATGAAGAACAGTTGCAGGATTTGGGTTTGGCAAAAGAAGGATTAGGGGTAATATGATAGCAGTATTCCAATAATTGAGGGGCTGCCACTAAGAAGAGGGGGTCAAATTATTTTCCAAAGCACCAGAAGACAGGACAAGAAACAAGGGATCAATCAACTAATTGATCAACTAATCAAGGAGAGAAGCAAGCTGGAATTAAGGAGAAATTTCCTAACAGTGAGAATAATTAATCAGTGGAACAGCTTGCCTCCAGAAGTTGTAAGGGCTTTATCACTGGAGGTTGACTGGACAGCCACCCATATAGAATGGTATAGGGTCTCCTCCTAAAGCAGGAGGCTGGACTAGAAGATCTCCAAGGTCCTTTCTAGTTCTGTTCTGTTCTAATACCTTTGAAATTCAGGGTGGTGGAATAGATCTGGTGAATACCAAGTCTTCTCTTTTAAAACCATTCTCACTATAAAGGCAGATGACTTTTTTTTTAAATCAATTTTATGGAACAATGCTGCAGGACAGCCTTCCCTATCTTGATCTGGGAAGGACGACTCCCAGAATCTTCTTCTTCGAGAGTCATTCCAGATGCAGAAACTAGGATTTGAAAGCTATACATTTGGAGAACATCCAGACAGAGGTGGGGGGGCTGTCGTAGGTATAGGACTGCCATCTCCTGCAGCTTTGGGTTGGGGAATGGATTTGGAACTCTCCAGCTTCTCCCAATCCAATCATATGTACCTCTCCAGAGTGCAACAAGGCAGCCAAAAGCTGATATATAATATCCTCAGAAAACTGAACCTCCTCTCTCCCTGCAAAATGAAACGAACTATTTCTTTTCCCTTACGAGAAAGAGAACGCAACTTAAAACGAGAATGGCAAGGCCCTGAACTAATTACTAACACTGGTTTTGGCCAGAAGAACCATTAAAAGCAGATTGATTTCTCCTCCCAGCTTATATTGTGTGTCTAGCCAGTTTCATCACTTCCCCCATAAAACTGTTCCGTTATTCTCTTGGTGCATACCTTAAATGCAGACCAACTCTAGTTCGCTGGAGCTGGCAGGCAACAAGAAGGGACCCAGTCAAACCAGAGCCAAAGGATGTGTTCATGGGGCCACACAAAAACTTCACACTTTGGAGGGGGGGAGGGGTCTGAAACTGTGATTATCCACATGGCCATACGCATGCCTTGTTTAAAATCTCTTGGGTTTCCAAGTTTGGAAACCAAAGGGTTTTTTATTCTTGGCATTTAACTCCATATAGTTGGGGAAATAACAGTTTTCCCCTCTCCTGTTAAAGGATCAACTACAGACTCAAATAAATTATGTAGAGAGGAAGTTCTCCCTTTTATTTCGGGGCCACTGAAAACTGTAGAGGAGCGCTGAGCATAAAACCCAGCTGTAAAGACAGACTATTCTTAAGAGTCTCAAGGAGATCGGATTATTGCCTCCCTGCTTAATGGGTTTGCAGAAAAGCAGGCATGGGCACAGCCCGCTTGAAACTTGCAAGATAGGCTTGAAGGGGTGGGGGGATTCAAAATCCCCCTTAATGCAAGCCCATATTTTCTTAACACCCTCCCCCCCCCAAATGAAGGGCCCCCAGCACCAATGGAAGAGAGACCCTTTGTGCATTGAACTCCTGGATGCACCTGAAGCCAGGAAGGAAAGGATGCCTTACAAGGGTACCTATGATTCTTTGGGGGACCCCAAAGATGGCTTGCAAACGGGGGGGGGGGAGAGAGGAGTAAAGAACAAGAGGACGGGAAGAACGTCTGAATAAATAGGGCAGGAGGCCATCCCTTCTTAGCATTCAGTTCGGGAGACCGGGTCGGGGCCAGGTGATGCGGCGCAGGGGGTGTGTGTGTGAAGGGAAGGGTCTCACCTGTAGGCTGCCACGGCTCGGGTCTCCAGGTATTTCTGGGCCGTCATGACCCCGACGAAGAGGAAGTTCTTAGCCGGCGAGCTCTCGCCCCGAGGCTGGGCAGGGTCCGGGTGCCAGAGCAGAGCCCCTCGGGAGTCCCGGTTGGGCAGCAGCAACAAGCCGCCGCCGCCTCCCCCTCGCCTCTTGCAGCCGTCCAGGCTGGCGCGGCGCCGATGTCCCACGTTCTTCAGCTCCGAAGCGCGGGGCAGGATGAGCCGGGAAGCCAGCGTGAAGCCCAGCACCAGACCAAGCAAGACGCTGAGCCAGGAGCGGCGGCTTCTGCCAGCCATTCCCCCAACCCCTTGCTCAGCGCGCCCGGGGGGCTCCCCAAACACAAGGCGCAAGCCTCCCACCTCACACCCCCCCCCCTTTAGCTCGGAGCCGCCTCTAGCCCAGCTAACTAGCTAACTGGCTCCCCGGACGGACCACTCCGCCCCCCTCCACCCGGCCGCCTCTCGAGCCGTTCCTTTCCCCTCCGGCGCCCGTTTCCTCCGCAAGTTCCTCCCGGCTTCGGGCGAGGCCAGGCCCGCGTTCGCCCTCCGGCCGGCCTCCTCCTCCTCCTCCTTTGTGCTTCGGGCGACCCCCGGCAATGGCTTCCTGGCCGTCTCACCCCCTTCTAGTCCCCCCCCTCCCCAACTGAGCCGGGACGGTGGATCCTCCTCCTCCTCCTCCTCCTCCTCCTCCTGCTGCTGCACCTCCTTCTCCCAGTCCCGGGCCTCGGCCCTGACCCGAGAGCGCCCAGCGCTCCGGGGCAGGCTGCTTTGCCCGGGCCCGGCTGTCTCGCTCTCTCGCTCTCCCTAGCTGAGCTTCCCCGGTGGGGAAGGGCAAGGCAGGCTGGCGGGCGAAAGCGCCGCGGCCATAGGGGCGCTGCTGCTGCTGCTGCTGCTGCTCCGCCTCCTCCCGCCGCCGCCGCCGTGCCGGGGAAGCGGGCTTTGTTCGGACGCCTCCGCCTCCGCTCCGCCTCCTTCGCTGGGGCTAGTGCTGCCGTGGCTCGCCTGGCTGCTGCTCGTGCAGCAGCCCGCGGCCGGCCGTTCGCTCCGCCTGGCCTGGCTGTTGCGGCTCCGGGCGACCGACTTGCTGCTCTTGCTGCGGCCGGCACCGCCGGGGCCCGGGCCGAAGACTCTGGCCGCGCATCTCTTCGCGGCTTAGTTCACCAGCGGCGCGGCGGGGCGGGGGCAGGAGGGGCGGGGTGGAGAGAAGGAGGCCCCCTTCTCTCTCCCCCCCCACTCCTTTCCCCGAGGGCCGGATCGCTCGCCTGCCCGCTAGGTCGGAGACCCTCTCGCCTTCCCGACACCGAGCTCCTTAAGCCGAAGCGGGGGTCGGGGGGTGTAAAAAAAGTCCCGAAGGGCGAGAGAAAAGGGGAGGGGTCAGCAGGAACGGGAGGGGCGGGGATCGACCTGGAGAGCGAAGGAGGGGATCCCCTCGGGGGTGGGGGCCGTGCAGAGACGGAAAAGGGATCGGGAGACGGATCTGCTGGGGTTCAAAGGCAAGGCGCGAGTTTCCAGCTTTTCAGGAAGGGCCAAAGGTGGCATGGAAGGTTCTCGCCGAGCATCTTGGCATCAAAGCGGGCCTTGGAAGGCGGATCTCTTCGCCCCTCCCCCCCCGGGAGTTGATCAAGGGAATCTTGCCAATTCAAAGCATTCAGCGGTGCGGTTGCAGGGCCGTTTGCAGGGATCTTGCAAACCGTCCTGGCCCCGTAGTTCCCAATTCGGTCCTCTCCTTTCAGCCCACCGCAGTCTGGCCGCTCCAGCCATATTTTTTTTTTTCTTTTTTAAAGGTGTTGCATTCAGTGTTGTGTGTGGACGGGCATAAAAGCCCTCTTATGCCCCCGCCCCCCCCCTCTGAATAAAAGGACTAAAGTTTCTTTCAGGACAATAGAATTGAAGAAAAGGGTTTTTTTTTTCTTTTTCTGCCCTTGGTGAATAGATACAAACTAGATTACATGGGTGGGGGGTAGGAATCATGTGTGGTGGTTTCTACACATGGGATTGTAAGATTTGATTATTCTGTTTTTGCTGACTTTGGAGGCATAATTGGGTGGGCATAGCGTTCTGGACAAAACTAGGCGAAGGGAATTTAGATGTTATGGACAAATGACACAAACATCCTTTGCAGGTAGTCATCAACGTACAACCACAACAAAGTCCAACATTATGTTGCTCAGTGAGACATTGGTGAAGTAAGGGTTATCTCATTTTGCAACCTTTCTTGCCGCAGTTGTTAAGTGAATCATTGCAGTAGTAACACGATCATTAAGCAAGTCTGGCTTCTCCATTGACTTTGCTTGACCGAAGATTGCAAATGAGGGCCACAGGATCCCAAGACCATCATAAATAGGAGCGTCTGAATTTTGATCACATGGCCATGGGATGCTGCAGCAGTTGTAAGTGTGAAAAAATGATCATAAGTTGCTTTTTTCAGTACTGCTGGAACTTTGAGCGCTCACTAAATGAACTGTTGTAAGTTGAGGACTATGTTATAGTTGATTCAGCTTTCCATAGAACAGACTAGAGTAGAGTAGAGTAGAATAGAATAGAATAGAATAGAATAGAATAGAATAGAATAGAATAGAATAGAATAGAATAGAATAGAATAGAATAGAATTCTTTATTGGCTAAGTGTGATTGGACACACAAGGAATTTGTCTTGGTGCAAACGCTCTCAGTGTACATAAAAGAAAAGATACATTTGTCAAGATTCAAGAATCATAAGATACAACACTTAATGATAGTCATAGGGTACAATAAGCAATCAAGTCATACTAGGAAACAGTCGATATAGATTGTAAGGATGTGAGTGACATTTAGTCATACAGTCACAAGTGGGAGGGGATGGGTGATAAGGAGTGATGAGAAGATTAACAGTAATAGTAGTGCAGACTTTGTAAATAGTTGGACAGTGTTGAGGGAATTATTTGTTTAGCAGAGTGATGGCTTTCAGGAAAAAAACTATCCTTGTATCTAGTTGTTGTGGTGTGCAGTGCTCTATAGCGTTGTTTTGAGGGTAGGAGTTGAAACAGTTTATATCCAGGATGTGAGGGATCTGTAAATATTATAAACACAAGGACAGCCCTTTTTGACTCTTGCAGTATACAGGTCCTCAAATGGAAGGCAGGTTGGTAGTAATCCATCCTTCCGAGGTTGGTAAAATGAGGACCCAGATGGTTGGGGGCAATGTGCTGAATCTGTAAAGTGCTTAGAGAGGGCTGTAAAGCACTGTGAAGTGGTATATAAGTCTAAGTACTAATGCTATAATACACCCTGGTTTTCATAACATGCCAGGAGAATGATTAAGTTTCCACTGGAGGCTACCATGTAAGTCAAACCATGTCCCCATGTCAGCCCAGCCTAAGATATTTTGCAGATGAAGCCCTGGTTTAATAAGACAACATGCAGTTTTTCATGTGACATTTTCAACATTCAGTGCTGCATTCAGCAAGTGGGTGTCTCTTATGTCCCATTGGACGCCACCTTGCAATATTCAAAATTGCATGGCTAGGACACATATCAGTTGGGACACCTGGACTTTAGGGCATCAGCACATCTGGAAAGGTGCAAGGTTGTAGAACGTTGGACCAAGAAGTCAAACCTTAGCTTGGTTCCATTGGTGGCCACCAGAGGTAAGATATATCTGTTCCCTTAGGTGGGCTCAAGAATATGATGACAAACGAAGGAAGGAAGGAAGGAAGGAAGGAGGGAGGGAGGGAGGGAAGGAAGGAAGGAAGGAAGGAAGGAAGGAAGGGAGGGAGGGAGGGAGGGAGGGAGGTTAATATCTCCTATCAGTAACATATTTGTAGGGACACGGTGGCTCAGGGGCTAAGAAGCTGAGCTTGTCAATCAGAAAGGTCGGCAGTCCAGTGGTTCAAATCCCTAGCACTGCATAACGGAGTGAGCTCCCGTTACTTGTCCCAGATTCTGCCAAGCTAGCAGTTCAAAAGCATGTAAAACAAATGCAAGTAGAAAAATAGAGACCACTTTGGTGGGAAGGTAACAGTGTTCCATGCGCCTTCGGCGTTTAGTCATGCCAGCCGGAGACTTCTTCAGCAGTGCTGGCTCTCTGGCTTTGTAATGGACATGAGCCCCCTAGGGTCAGGAATGATATGGGTGAGGGGAACCTTTCACTAACATCCAAATTTCTATAAAATGGCAAACAAGCTTTTGAGTGGCCCACAACTCCTTCATCAGATATCATGAAAAAATCGAGGAGGAAGTGAGAGAAAGCTCGGTTGTTGGAACCACAACCCCCTTGTAAAAGAAGAAGTTAGTAAAGTTAAGCCACAGTTCTTGTCCCATTGAGCTGAGAGGGGATAAGTCCCACTCTAGGCATAGGCATTGGTTGTATATCATAGTGTGCTGAAATGTCTTGGGATTTGGGGAATCCATGAACATGAACTGCCAAGCTAACAGTCCAAAAGCATGCAAGCGTAAGTAGATAAACAGGTACCCTTTTGGTGTGAAGGTAACAGGGTTCCAACCGTGTGCCACAGGATCACGGAAATGTTTCCAAACAATGCTGGCTCCCTTGGCTAAGAAATGGAGATGAGCACCATGCTGTAGATTTGGACATGACCGGGAAGGGAAAAGGGAAACCTTCACTTTTACCTTTGATTTACATGAAGCAGATTTTAGTCTCTGTTTAAAATGGCAGAGACAATATCGACATCATGCTCTGGTTTTTGAAAATGGTACATGTGTGTGCATGCACACACAAATGCACATAGACAGTCTGACTGGCATAAAGTGTGCTGTGGCCTACCAGCAGCTGATGGAGCTGGCAGCAGTCAGACAGTAGCGAGGAGGTTGGGGAGGAATCTGGGCCAGTCCTGGAGGCTGAGGAAGGCTCAGACGAGGGCTCTGCAACAGAGGCAGAGATGAGGCCTGGGCAGACTGGCAGTCATCAGCTACTTTCGGGCTCAGACAGCAGTGAGGCGGGGGAGCTTCTGGAACCGGTTCCCAGCCTGCGCATGTGCAGGGCTATCAGAAGACAAGAACAATTGAGAAAACAGGGTTGATTTAGGAGTAAGGCCACACCTCGGAGATGACTGGCCCCTCCCATAGGACATAAAAGAGAAGCTAATGGGATGTGAGCTTTTGCAGGAAGCAATTAGTTCAACTGGTCGATTCAAGCTTTGAAAAGTTCTGTTTGACTCTGGGTCAAGTTTGGCCTTGCTCTGCATCTGGCAATTAGTTCTCTGGCTGCATTCCAAGTGCGATAAGGTGGGTGTTTATAAACATTCCCCTGAAAGACTGTTTGTGAAACCTTGCAGGCTGTGAATGAACATAATTCAAAGCCATGGAAATGAAAGAGGTTTTGCCAGGAGTAAGATTGTGCTTTATGCTTTCTAAGGAAGCCTAGATCAGAACAAAGTGTAAAATTGACATTAAAAGTTAAACCAATAATACTGTTATTGCAGGTAGCCCTTGATTTACAGACCAGAATTTTCATTGCTAAGTCAAGTGGTTGTTAAGTAAATCACACCTGATTTTATGGCCTTTTGGGCCATAAATCACTGCAACAGTCATAAGTATGAGGACCAGATGTCAGACACCTTTTTCAGTGCCTTTGTACCTTCAAACGGTCACTAAATGAATGGTTATAAGTCAAAGACAACCTGCATAACATTAGGAGTTAATAGCCTTAAACATGTCTACCATAAAACATATATATTCTAAATCTACTGTATAGTTCCATAAATTAAAACTACAGGTATATTAATATAGGTCTAAAACTTTCATTATGT
Organism: Hydrophis major; assembly: GCA_033807585.1. Classification (NCBI taxonomy): domain Eukaryota; kingdom Metazoa; phylum Chordata; class Lepidosauria; order Squamata; family Elapidae; genus Hydrophis; species Hydrophis major. The sequence continues at coordinate 17,449,096 of CM066337.1, forward strand.
TACATGATTTATACCACAAAATCATGAAGGTTAAAATCTATAGAATTAAGAGGTATACAGGTAGTCCTTGACTACAGCCACAATGGAGTCCAACGTTTCTGATGCTAAGCGAAAACATTTGTTAAGTGAGATTTGCCCCATTTTATGACCTTTCCTGTCACAGCTGTAAAGTGAACCACACAAGTTGTTAAGTTAATAATACGGTTGTTAAGTGAATCTGGCTTCCCCATTGAGTTTGCTTGTCCGAAGGTCACAGAAGGGAATCATGCTGTCAGGATTCTGGCAGTTACTCCAATTAAATCATGAGCCTCGAGACACACTCCCAAAACTAGAGGATTTATTTGAAGGTAACATTCTACATCCAGCACTAACCTGGGCGTAGCCAACTCTGAGATACCTAATTCACTGTCACCCTTGATCCTGCTTTCCCCCCCCCCACGCCTCTGTGTGTATCATCCAACGAAACACATCCATAGCCAAGAGTCATCAATCATGCTCTCCAATTAGTTTTTTTCATGCAGAAGCTTCAGCCATCTAATCAGTCTTTAAAGAAAATATGAATGGAATGTACTTTCGATTTCACACTGTTGCCTGCTCTTTGAAACTCCCCCCACCCTTTCTGTTGTCAACTATAAAACGTGTATAAAAAACGTTTTATGAGTTGACATTCGACTCCCCTCACTTCTTGAAGGTGACCTGTACAACCCAAGTGAGTTGACACATGTGGCACACACACATACATACTCCCAGGATATTGAAACCATCATAAATATGAATCTGTTCCCAAGTGGCTGAATTTTGATCACGTGATCATGGGGGTGGTCCCAACAGTCATAAGTGTGAAAAACAGCCGTAAGTCACTTTTTTCAATCCTGTGTATCTTCCAACGGTCACTTAAAACTGTTGTTAAGTCGAGGTCCACCTATACATGAATATACCTATAGCTGTAAAATCTATCGAGCTAATTTAGCATAAATAACCTAAAATAAGGTCGCTCAATTTTCAACCCCTTTTCCCCCCTGAAAATAGAAATAATATAATGTGCATGCACTGCGTTTGTGCAACACACTTAAACACAAACTAGCCAACCCCCTTTCAGCCTATTGTATCATACAAACCCAAATACTGGGATATTTTATGACTGAACGGGTTGGAAAAATCTCAGAAAATTGGATTCATGTATAAAATTATTGCTCTATTAACCATAAATACATATGTTGTGCTCACAGTTGCAAGGTTCTTTGGGGGCGGATAGTTGGAAGAAAGGCAGGCCCAGTGCACCAACATTGTGGGGGAAACACCAACAATTGAACGCACACATTATAAATAGCTTTTAATTACAGCACGTCTGTATTGGATCTGATTCTGACCATTTCCCTTGAAGAAGGGGAATAGGAATATAATTGATCGTGCAACAGAGATCTCGGATTGCTAAAGAAAGAAAGAAAAATCCCTCAACAGCAGCTAAAATGCTGCTCTCAGAATTCCCAGCCAGTTTGGCTGAAAATCCAATCCTTTTGGAAAGCAGCACGTTGGGGAAAGCTGGTCTAATTTTATGATTATTCTTAGTCATCTTCATGGATGATGAAGTGCTTTTTTTTTTTCCAATCAAAATCGGTTTGCTCAAGGGGTTTTGTTTTTTTCCTTTTTGTGCCCTAAAAAGAGGTCACTTTCATTCATCACCACCCCTGAATGACATCCCCCCCTTGCCCCTCCCTTATGTTGGGCTCAAGGAAAGCCTGCCTCCCTGTTGAGCAAAAAGATAGCCATTGGCTCAACGTGGCAGCCTGTCCTTCAAACACCTTTCCAATTTCGCAAATTGACAAGTGTTTTGCTTCCCCTTTCAATCAAATGGCAACGGAGGGACTCAAAGCACATAAATGTAAACTTCACTGAAGGTCTGCTTTTACAGAATGTGAGTTAAACTTTCCTTTCCTTATTCTCTTTTTATCTTATTTTATTTTGCTTTCCTGTCCTTTCCTTTCCTTTTCCTTGTTTCTCTCTTCCTTTCCTTTCCTCCTTTCCTTTTTCCTTTCCTTCCTTTCCTTTTCCTTTCCTGTTTCCCTCTTCCTTTCCTCCTTTCCTTTTTCCTTTCCTTCTTTCCTTTTTCCTTCCTTTCCTTTCCTTTCCCTTCCCTTCCTTTCCTTTCCTCCTTTCCTTTTTCCTTCCCTTCCCTTCCTTCCCTTCCCTACCTTTCCTTTTCCTTTCCTGTTTATCTTTTCCTTCCCTCCTTTCCTTTTTCCTTCTTTCCCTTCCTTCCCTTTTCCTTTCCTTTACTTGTTTCTCCCTTCCTTTCCTTTCCTCCTTTCCTTTTTCCTTCCTTTCCTTTCCTTTCCCTTCCCTTCCTTTCCTTTCCTCCTTTCCTTTTTCCTTACCTTCCCTTCCTTCCCTACCTTTCCTTTTCCTTTCCTGTTTATCTCTTCCTTCCCTCCTTTCCTTTTTCCTTCTTTCCCTTCCTTCCCTTTTCCTTTCCTTTACTTGTTTCTCCTTTCCTTTCCTTTCCTTTCCTTTCCTTTCCTCCTTTCCTTTTTCCTTCCCTTCTCTTATCTTCCCCATTCCCACCCAGTCAGAACCTAAGCATTATTAGTGGAAGATTCGCAGCAACACGAAATGTTTCTTTTCAAGGGGGTGACTTATTCTCTTCCTGATGCTCCATTCTCCATGACATTCTCTGGTTTTACACAGGGGAAAACACTATGAGTTAAAAGAATCTGCAATCTAAAAAAATGTACATGTTTTCTTTTGAACCTCCGAGTAGGATTTTAAGATAGGAGTTAAATGAATATGGGCCCAAAATCCATCTTCCTTATCTATTTACGCTGTCTCCTTCCGGCAAAGAGATGCAGATCTATTTCATTTAGCTGTTTAAACAAAGTATAAAACTGCCTGTCTCACAAGGATGATTTTGGGCAGCCTTCGAAGAATTTAAACTTAACGCTTCCTAATAGTTCAAGTTCAAAATGCCACGGTTAAGCCATAATCCAAGACAAACACCACATCACCAAAACTAATAATTGACTACCTGATCCCAAAATATAGAGAAACATCCAGACCTTCAAATACCTATGAAATGCTAGCAGGGTTGAGGCCATCCAGACCTCTGGAGGAATGCTGTTCCATATAAATCCACAGAAGGGTTTGATTACAAAAAGAGAATGTGTACTCTTTACTATTTATTCAAAGATCAATTGCACAATCAACTCGCATAAGCATACTGCTGTGTACTACAAAGGACCGAGTTTTCACAACACATTAAGCTTAAACCAAGGAAACTACACTTCAGATTTGTCCAATATTGGAGCCACCCCCATACTGTTTTTCCCCAACTGCTGTCTTCATGACCGGCTGGCTAAGTACTCTGGGAGACAGAACTGTGATTATTACTGTAGCCTTTAGGACCAACCTAGATTTTCCATGTGGACAAGGAAGCCTGACATAGGCGCAGCCTTTTTACTTTTTAAAAATTTACATGGCAGATTAGTTTTAATTTTAAAAAAAATCCACTTGTACTTTCTTTAAGGTTTTCTTAGAGATGAAGATTTCCGCTTATTTTTTCAAGGCCCTCCTTATTTGGCATCTCAAAAGATGGACACAAAGCAATAAAAGTTTTCGTTTATAAGTGTAAAGTCTCTTCGCAACAAATAATCCTGAAACCTGAGACATTTTTGTTGGGCATGATTCCAGGAAATTACAATAAAGACATATTTGGTTCTACACATCCTAACAGCTGCGAGGATTGCATATGCACAATGTTGGAAAAACCCAGAAACCCCTGCAGATGATATAATAAAATTCTGGAATGTGCAGAGATGGATAGGTTAACCCTAAAAATTAAAGGAAAAGAAGATTTGGACTATTTCATCACATGGGAACTATTCTATAAATGCTTAAATGACAGACTAGACATTGATAGAGGAAAGGAATTAGGTGAAATATGGTTTATAGGAGAAAAAAAAAGATGAGTAAATATTTATGGTGGTTATAATAATTGATATTATAATGGAAGATAATATGTTATGATTGATGTCATATTTGTTTATATATTACTGTATATTTGTTTACATATACAGTATATGATCATAAGAACAATGATGTTTGTATCGGGTGGGCTTCAAAAATTTTAGCAAAGGGTTCTTTGCCTGGTTGCTGGGTAGGCATGCCATCGGTTGGCCTAATTGGCCTTTTTCTCCTCCCTTGGCTCCGGAGGCTTTCCTCGAACCTCAGGGAGGGTGAAAATGGCCTCCCCGGCCTCTGGAGGCTCCCTGGAAGCCGGAAATGGGCCCATTTCTTGTCTTCCTAACTTCCTGTTTTTCGCCCTCCCTGAGCCTCTGCACATGCCCTGCACTTACCTGTGTCCAAAATGGGCCATGTGGAGATGCCTAGGAGGGGAGGGGCGGCAGCCAGGAGTGGGATTTGGGGGTTCTCCGAACTGCACAGAAACTTAGGGGCTCTCCCAAACCTTTGCGAACCCCCAGCAGTCCACCCCTGATTTGTATGTTTGTATGTTAACACCTTGGACACCTAGAGAGCACACTGGCTCAACATAGAAAGGAAATGTATGATATAAAACAATAAAAAAGTATTTCAGATAAAAAAAGAGTAAAGTCTCTTCCAAATCACAGTCCAGGTCAGCTCTTGCTGATAACATAAACATGACTCTGTAATTCTCTTGGCAGTGACTTTTCCCAGATTTTACTTGGACTTTATCTGCATGAGCAAACTGGGCAGGGGTTGCTACTTGCTGAAACAAAGGGGGATAGAAAGATTCAACGACTGAGTTTGGGACTAGAAGCTTTGGAATGTATGATCCTGCCCTCCCTGACATCTGAGTCAAAAGTAAAGAATCGTTTAAAAAGAAAAATCATAGAATCAGAGCTGGAAGGAGTGGTGGGATTCAGCCAGTTTGCACCACTTTGGAAGAACCGGTTGTTAACTTTCTGAGCAGTTTGGTGAACTGGTTGTTGGAAGAAATCATTAGGGCAGAGAACTGGTTGTTAAATTATTTGAATCCCACCACTGGCTGGTAGGGACTTCGGAGGTTTTCTAGTCCACCCCTCTGCTCAAAGCACGGACTTATGCCATCCCGGTTAAATGGCTATCCAGACTATTTCTGAAAACCTCCAGGGATGGAGCACCCACAACCCCGAGGCAAGTGTACCATTGATGAATTGCTCTGTTAGACAGGATTTCTCCAATTGCAAAGAGAGAAAGCGAGAGATAAAGGAAACACCTGGAGAGCAGGTTAAAAAGTAGATTTTGATGTGTTATCATAAAAACATGTTGATCCAACAAAATCCTTGGGAAGAAGATTAGAGGATTCATCGTACTTGGTATGAGACAAGTCAATTGACACACTTGGAGTCTAAAACATACAATGAATGGTTGCAGGAACTGGGCATGGCTAGTCTCGTGAAGAGAAGGACCAAAGGAGACATGAGAGCAGTCTTCCAATATTTGAGGGGCTGCCACAGAGAGGAGGGGAACAACCTATTTTCCAAGGCACCTGAAGGCCAGATAAGGAAGAATGGATGGACTGAACAAGGAGAGATTCAACCTGGAAATAAGGAGGTATTTCCTGACAGTGAGAGCAATCAACCCTGGAACAGAAATTGCCTTCAGAAGTTGTGGGAGCTTCATCCCTGGAAGTTTTCAAGAAGAGATTGAATTGCCCTCTGTCAGAAATGGTGTAGGATCTCCTGCTTGGGCAGGGGGCTTGGACTAGTCACTAGATGACCTACGAGGTTCCTTACAACTCTGTTAATCTGTATGCACCCTTCCAAAGTGCTCCAATTTCTTGGCCACCACCAATATATTTTTATTTCAAACCTAGTTCTGAAAACTGGATCTAATAAGTTCTTTCCTTTGGAGACTGGTGTTTCAAGCGCCCATTTCAAACCCGTTAAGAGACTGGAGTGGGGGGAAAAAAGAGCAGAATTTTGATACAGTCAAATAACAAAAACACAGTTGAGAAATCCAGCCAGGCAAAAAGGAATCTTGTCCCTGTCACAATTCCTTCCAGTCCCAGTCAATGCTCTCTCTCTCTTTTTTTTCCTGCACAAGGCAGACGAACTACAGGTCCTTCCAAATTTCCAGCACCCAAATTTTCTCCGATTGGCCCCTTTTGAGGCCAGATGTTGAAAAGAATTTCCATTTTCTTCATGGAAACTTGTCCTTTGGCAAGTATAAAATCAGTTTCTTGCAGACTGAACATTGTTATCTTAACAGTGCCAACTTTGTCAAAATTCAGTCCAATACTGCCCTCCTGAGGCTTTATACAACCTTTTGTGCCAAGGACAGACTGCAGATATTTCACTTTGGAAGAATGAAGGATGTTAGCAGTCAGAAAAAGTTCTAGTGTGAGGATTCCGATGGAAACACCCAAAGTATTTCAAAGACCTAAAGCAAGGGTCTTCAAACTTGGCAAGTTTAAGACTTGTGGACTTCAACTCCCAGAATTCCTGAGCTAACATGACTGGAGGAGAAATTCTGGGAGTTGAAGTCCCAGAATTGGAGACCTCTGACCTAAAGCTTTTGAAAGAAGTGGCAAGCCTTTGAATTTCCAAGAATTCTGTAGCATGGAAAAAAGATTTAGAATCATAATGTACAATAAATATCAGAATGTTTGCTGGAGTGGTGAAAAAAATGCGAAAGAAATGCTTGCTACCTTTTGTGAAATATGCAAAGTATTTGAAAAGAGGAAGAGAGAGAGCTGAAGACAACCTATTAACATTCAGATTTGCCAAACAGCAGCTCCCAGCATTTTAAAAGATTAGCTCTGAAAGTTGAAATCTGGAGTATTGCTACTTGCTTACTTCTGCCAATATGTAACAAAATTTGTATAGTATGCCCTAATGTTTCTTCAAGTATCTCTTAGATATTTTCAAGTTTAGAAACATTGCAAATGCAGCTGTCCATTTATTAATTACTTTATATCAATGTTTTATATCCTTTCTGTCAATTGATTCTTATTTATTTTCTTTTTTTAGCTGCCAGAGTCATTTTAACAATATAGTCACTATAACTGGACTCCAATATTATAGTTTGAAACTATATTCCTTATTCCTTACACGTTATCTCACTACATTTTCTCTAGATATAACAATAATGTTAATTGCCACTTTGTCTAGGGCAATAGTGGCTTACCTTTATGGGCTCCTATGCCAAGAATTGTGTGCGCGCTTCCACGCTTGCGTGCCAGCACTCAGAAGGCAGTGCGTGGCCCCTCATGCCACCTATGCATGTGTGCGCAACCCACACACACCCCGCGCCCTTACCTGCACTGCACCTCACAGCTTATTTTTGGCCAGTTTGAGGCCTTTTTCAGCCTCCCAGAGGCTTCAGGAAGGCTTCTGCAGACTTCTGCAGGCCGAAAACTAGGCCCGTTTCATCACTTTCGGTATTTCCAGAAAAACAGGACGTGATGAAACAGGCCCAGTTTTTGGCCTGAAAAGTCTGCAGAAGCCTTCCTGAAGCCTCTGGGAGGCCAAAAAAAGGCCTCAAACCAGCTGAAAATCAGTTGTGAGGCGCGCACATGTGCAGTGAGGTAAGTTTGCCTGCAGCTTGCATGCCGGCACAAATGGTTCTGTGTGGCACACGTGCCATAGGTTTGCCATCACAGGTCTAGGGTATGACTAGTCTAGAGAAGGACTAGGGGTGACATAATAGTGGTGTTCCAATATTTGAGGGGCTGTCACAAAGATGAGGTGCTTTCCAAAGCACTAGAAGTCAGGACAAGAAACAATGGATGGAAACTAAACAAGGAGAGAAACAACCTAAAACACAGGAGAAAATTCCTAACAGTGAGAACAATCTACCAGTGGAATGGCTTGCCTTCAGAGGTTGTGGGTGCTTCATCTCTGGAGGCTTTCAAGAAGAGATTGGACAGCCATTTGTCTGGAATGCTATAAGGTCCCCCGCTTGAGCAGGAAGGTTGGACTAGAAGACCTCCAAGGTCCCTTCCAACTCTATGCTCTGTGTTTTACTTGAATTAGAGGAGGACTAATTCCTTCTGATCTCATTCATGGTGTAGTCTCTGGATTCATCTATGGGATAACTTAAGGTTTTCCATTTTAATTTCAAATGGAGGAATAATTTGTCTTCTTGGTGCCCGAAAGGAAAAACCCCTCTGGCTATTTGTACCTTGGCACACATTTTATGCACCTTGAAGGATTGAAGACTTCAGTAAATACAGTTTTGAGTACAAATCCAAGACCTGAAATGTATCCAACTATCCTATGTTGTTCACCTCTCAATCACATAATAATTCCATCAGAGAACCCAGCCAAATATTGCATTTTTATGTACATTATAAACAGCATAACATGGACTAAAAGCCCTATGGATGAAGCTCGGATGAAACTTAAAAGGTGGGTTTTCTTCGATCAGATGCTTCCAAGATTACTTCTTTGTCAATCAACAGTGAACTAGCCAACTTTTGCCATCTTTTATTCTTAGCTACTACCAACAACAGGAAGCAATTCGCAACTTGCTATTTTTAAAAATAGCTTCCTTAAGGGTAGAATCACTTCAACTCATCCCAAATTTTAATTCTTCTGTATTTAAACTTCACTGGAGTATCCCCAGATGAGACCAAAAGCTTTTTTTAAAAAAAATAAAAAATAAAAACAATTTTATTTACAAATTTTAAAACGTACAATTTCAAAAATACAGAAAAAATATGTGAATAACACATAATTCTTTACATTTGTTGTCGAATTTGGTAAGTCCTAAAAATCATTATTGGCTAGTACTAGTTACATCTTCACTCATTATCACATCCTAAGTGCTAAATAATTCACAATATACTCCATTTATTTTCATGGTGGTGTATAACTACTCTTCTATTACAAATACATTCATGTTTTTTAACTAATAAACAAAAAAAAATTATAAATGGCTGATAATAATAATAGTAGTAACAGATAAAAGGTTTAAAACCTTTGTTTTTATGTACTTAATATATTATAAACTGCTGAATATAATTTGCATCTTAGGTTCATTTACATGTTTCCCCTTTTTTTGTCTACCCACTTATACCATTTATCCCATATCTGGTAGTAATCAGTGTCCTCCTTCCCATTAATTTTAAGCGTAAGCCTCTCCAATTGGGGACACTCATATGTTTTCTGAATAACAACCTGCATCGGTGGTACATTAGGTTTTTTCCAATATTGTGCTAGTGAAATACGTGCCGCAGGTAATAAATGGATGGTCAAATATTTTACTTTAGCGGGGTAGTCCCCTTTGATCATTCCCAACAAAAATAATTCCGGTTTTCACTCCAACCCACACTCTATAATTTCTTCTATCCACATTTTTATTTTTAACCAATATTTCTTTATCTCAGGACAAGTCCACCACGAATGAAAGTATGTACCAAATTTCCCTTTACATTTCCAACAGCAAGGATTGGCTGTCCGAAATATTTTGGCCAATCTAGAGGGCGCCAGATGCCATCTATACATCATTTTATATACCGTATATTCTCGAGTATAAGCCAAGTTTTTCAGCACATTTTTTGTGCTGAAAAAAACCCCCTCGGCTTATACTCGAGTCAGATTCCCCTCTGAAAAAAAAATGGTGTGGAGCTCCGAAGCTGGGCAGCCGCTTCCCTGCTTCCGTGTTTCCTTTGCAACTTTTAAGCATGGGGGTAATCGGAAGCAGAAAAGTTCTTGCTTGAGGATATATTGTTTTTTCTTTTTTTAACTGTTTTTTTTTTGGGGGGGAAGACCCACTGCCATGTGAGAATGCTCAGACACGAAATCTATCCGACCGAAAATAAGTGTGTGTGTGTGGGGGGGGATTTTAACAGAGGGAAGATGTAAGGAGAAGGCAAAAGCGACGGAAGATCCTTCAGGGGAAACTGAGGGGGAGACTCACCCTTGGTCCAGATGAGCCCCCTTCCCCTTTCTCTAGGCTGAGAAAACAACGCGAGCCGAGGTTGCTTCAGCTCCACTCAGCTTCGTTTCCTCAGCTCCAGCTGCTTTCAGTCCACTCGGGAGGAAGGGGAGGAGGTGATGGTGGCGGCTCGCGTTGTTTTCTGAGCTCTAGGCTGAGAAAACAACGCGAGCCAAGGTCGCTCCACTCAGCTTCATTTCCTCAGCTCCAGCTGCTTTCAGTCCACACGGGAGGAGGGGGAGGAGGAGGAGGTGGTGGTGGCTCGCGTTGTTTTCTGATAGTGAGATCATTTCCTAAATTAATTGATTCACTAACCCAAAAGAAGAAGATATTGATGACAGTGGGAGGCAGGAGTCACTCTCTCCCTTGCAAGAAAAAAGCAAGAGCCGTTCTTATGATCTCCCTCTCTCTCTCTCTCCACCTGTAATACAGTCAAGCCCTTTCCAGCACGCGGGATCCGCCCCCGCCGCTTTGCACCTTGCAAATGCAAAAACCCCAGGATTTTGCATTTTGCAAGGTGTAAAGTGGCTAAGGCAGATCGCACGTGCTGGAAAGGGCTTGACTGTATTACGGGGAGAGAGAGAGAGAGGGAGAGATCATAAGAACGGCTCTTGCTTTTTTCTTGCAAGGGAGAGAGTGACTCCTGCCTCCCACTGTCATCATCATCATCTTTTGGGTTAGTGAATCAATTAAACCTTTCATGATAGTGAGATCGTTTCCCAAATTTCCCTTAAATCAGGGAAGAAATCAGAAACAAACCTTTGGACTGAGAATAAGCCTGTTCCTATGATGGCATTTTTGTTCACTGCAGTGTGAAAAGTGTGAAAAAACACACTTCTTTTTCTTCATCTTCTTGTTCCCTATTTACTGGTCTCTTTCAAAGAGGAAATTGTGAACATCAAACTTATTTTATTGGTATCTATTTTTATTTTTGAAATTTACCAGTAGCTGCTGCATTTCTCACCCTCGGCTTATACTCGAGTCAATAAGTTTTCCCAGTTTTTTTGTGGTTAAATTAGGTGCCTCGGCTTATATTCGGGTCGACTTATACTCGAGTATATATGGTAGATTCTCCTTGTGTGCTACTGATTTGGTTAGTGTCAGGTTTTTCTGCCAGATTTCTTCCCAGGCATCCAGATCAATACTATAACCAAAGTTTTTTTTCCCAAGCTAGCACGGGACCTTTCACAATTTTCTCGGCCATTTCATATTCTAATAAATAATTATATAATTTGGAAATCAAACTTTTCTCAGGGTTTAAAAGTATTTTCTCTAAATATGTATCTTTTACCTCAATTCCATATTCCTTTATGTCTTTGTTGCATCTCAGTTTTATTTGAATATATGACCAATTATCAATAACTATCTCTTGTGACTCTAGTTCCTGTTTCTTTTTAATTCTTCCCTCACTATCTAATATTTGGTAGTATTTAAGTTTTTTACTGGTATCCATCGTATTTAAGTGAAACATTGCCTCCATCGCTGAAAACCACCTCGGGATTTTAGTGTGATTCTTTCTTGTATCAGTCCAAATTTTAATTAAAGACTTTTGGAATACATGTCTAGTGAAATATAAATTATTTTTACTTTTCAGGTTCCATAAAAATGCATGCCAACCTAGCTGTAAATCATGTCCCTCCAATTGTAAAATCCTGTTACTCCTTAAATCAATCCAATCTTTTAAACACACTAATGCCGCTGCTCTACAATATGTCTCCCAAACAGGTAGTCCGAATCCACCCCTGCTTTTATTATCTTGTAAATAAGTCTTTTTTATCCTTGTTTTTTTTCTTTGCCCAAATAAATTTCATCACAATTTTATCTAAATCTTTAAAGAATTTTTTTGTCCAGTAATATCGGAATTGTTTGAAATAAATATATTTTAGGTAGAACATTTATTTTGATTGTTGCTATTCTACCTAATAATGAAATTTGCATCTTATTCCAATTTTCCAAGTCCTTTTCAATCTGTTTCAATAATTTAGTATACCGTATATACTCGAGTATAAGTCGACCCGAATATAAGCCGAGGCACCCAATTTTACCACAAAAAACTGGGAAAACTTATTGACTCAAGTATAAGTCGAGGGTGGGAAATGCAGCAGCTACTGGTAAATTTCAAAAATAAAAAAAGATACCAATAAAATTACATTAATTGAGGCATCAGTAGGTTAAATGTTTTTGAATATTTATTTCAAAGAAAAACAGTAAACTAGCTCTGTAAGTGGAAAAGAGAGCCAACAAAACCAATATGGTATCAACAATAACTTTAAAAGTACAAAAACCTTAGCTCAATCAGCAACCAAGCTAAAACACAAGAGTTAAAATCCTTCAAAACTGGATTCCTCCTCCTCATCTGTATGTCCAAACAGAGTCATTCTCTCCCTTGCAAGAAAAAAGCATGTGCATGTGCTGCATGTACATCCTGTTTTGGAGAGCCACCATCTCTTTCACAGCTCTCCCTCATGCCTCCATTGCATGTGCACACATGCCATGGCTCAGTAGTAGGTCAACATACAGATGTCACACTAGGTTCCCTCCTCAAAAGGAACATCCAACCTTTCTTGAGAAGTACAAACTTCATCTGTTCAGGATTGTGGTGACAAAGGTGAAGGAGGATGGGGCTGAGAGAAGGGAAGGGAAGAAAAGATCATTGACAGGGAGAAAGACAGGGAGAAACACCTGGAAGTGTGAGCCCTCGAGTTTCCTTAGGGAAGACCAGACAACAAGGGGAGAGGAGAGGAGGAGGAGGAGGAGGAGGAGGAGGAGGAGGAGGAGGAGGAGGAGGAGGAGGAGAATTAAAAAAAAAGAGTGGGAAGCCAACTCACGCGTGCCATCAAAGCGGGTTGCTATGGTATCCAGGAAGGTGTTTTGGGGAGCCAGGAGGCCCCTCATCACCGGCATTTTAAGACTTGCTCAAGGACATCGCCATCGTCCAGTTGGAAGGGGGAAAAAAACCCAGAGGTATCTGAGAAGGACGGGAGCCGAGACGGGGCCCTTCTCTTCCTCTCCCCGAGACAGGCCAGGGCGAAGCGGGGCTTTCTCCGCCTGCTGCTGCCAGAGGGGTGTGGGGGGAAGTGCAGGGAAAGGGGGTTCGTGCCGAGGCTCCGCAAGCCACCACCGCCTCCTCCAGACAAGCGCCCTGACGGGAGGTGATCGCAGCCGCAACGGCAGAGACCACGAGGTCAGACAGAGACGAGGGGCACCCCCGAAGAGCTCCGACTGCAGCGAAGGCGAGCGGCCACCACTTCCCCAGTGCGCAGCGGCGGGGCAACTCCTGGCGCAGACTGGCCCAAAGTCCGACGTGACTCGCTGAGCCCTGCAAACGGCCGGCCAAAAGCCGAGAGGAGGACGCCCGGGCAGCTGCCACCCCTGGATCCTAACTGGAAAGACCCCACCGCCACCGCCGCCTCCCACTCAGGCAGGGTCCCCATTCCCCTGGCCGGCCAGGGGCACAGCCGCTTCCCACTCCTGAACAGCCCGGGCACTGCTAGTCAGCCTCGCTCAGCGCCCAGGGTGGCATTGCAGGCGCAGCCTTTTGCAGAGCCGAGCCAAGCCGCGCCTCACCTCCTTCTCTCGCTCTTCTTGCAAAGCGCCGCTGAGCTCCAAGAGCGGCTCCTTTACCCAGCAGTAACTTTCAAGTTGAGGATGCTGGGTGCTGCTGCTGCCGCTGCTGCTCCTCGGGGCTCTTGAAGCTAATCCTGGTTTGTTCGTTCCCGTTCATTGGAAAGGAGAAAATAAAAGACGGCGGGGAGGGAGGGGGACACAAAGCAGCCCAAACGCGTAGCAGTGGAAGGAAGGTGCGCTGGTGTGAGGAAGGGGGAGAGAGAGAGAGAGAGAGACACACACACACACAGAGAGAGACAGACAGACAGACACACACACACACTCACTTCGCCACTTTGCACCTTACAAATGCAAAATCCTGGGGTTTTTGCATTTGCAAGGTGCAAAGCGGCGGGGGTGGATCTCGTGTGCTGGAAAGGGCTTGACTGTATTACGGGGAGAGAGAGAGAGAGGGAGAGATCATAAGAATGGCTCTTGCTTTTTTCTTGCAAGGGAGAGAGCCGCCACCACCACCTCCTCCTCCCCCTCCTCCCGAGTCTCCCCCTCAGTTTGCCCTGAAGGATCTTCCGTCGCTTTTGCCTTCTCCCTACATCTTCCCTCTGTTAAAATCCCCCCCCACACACACACACTTATTTTTGGTCGGATAGATTTCGTGTCTGAGCGGTTGGGTCATTTTTTTTTCAGAGGGGAATCTGACTCGAGTATAAGCCGAGGGCAGTTTTTTCAGCACAAAAAATGGGCTGAAAAACTCGGCTTATACTCGAGTATATACAGTAATTATCCTCTCGCAGATTTAATGTTCTAGTTCTTAACCAGATTCCTAAATATTTAATTTTATTTACAATTTGTAATCCCGTCTTTTCTTCCAATTTTTTTTGTTTACGATTTGTTATGTTTTTAACTAGCATTTTGGTTTTTTCCTTATTGATTTTTAGTCCTGCTAATGTACCGAATTTATCTATTTTATTTAGTAGAGCTGGTCCTCAGTCTATTGCATCTTCTATGACAAAGACCATATCGTCTGTGAAGGCTTGTAATTTATATTCTTGATTTTTAATTTTAATTCCTTTAATTCCCTTATTTAATCTAATTCTGTTCAGCAAAGTTTCCAAAATTGTTATAAAAAGCAGAGGTGAAAGCAGACATCCCTGTCTGACCTCCTTCCTTATCTTGAATGATTTGGTAATTTCTCCATTTAATAATACATTGGCCTTTTGTGTGGCATAGATTGCATTCAACATTTTTACAAAATTGTCTCCAAAATCCAACAGATTAATCTGCTTTTTCATAAAGTCCCAGTTTAAATTATCAAAGGCCTTTTGTGCATCCAGGAAAACCAAAGCCACTTGGCTTCTTGGATGCTTTTCATAATATTCCAATATGTCTATTATTGTTATTGTGTTATATCTGATCTGCCTTGTGGGAAGAAATCCATTTTGATCCGGGTGAATTTTATTACTGAGTATTTTCTTTAATCTTTTCGCCATTACCGCCATAAAAATTTTATAATCTGAGTTTAAAAGAGATATTGATCTGTAATCCTGTTTGATTGACACCTGTGTCCTCTTTCGGAATCAATGTTATGTATGCTTCCTTCCAAGATTCTGGTATTTTTACCCCATTGCAAAGCTCTAAAAACATTTCTCTAGTATATCATCTATTTCTTTATATAGCTCATTTGGTAGCCCATCTGGACCTGGCATTTTGTTTCTTTTTTGTTTTGGAATCGCCGCTTTTAGCTTGTCTAAAGTTATTTCTTTATTCAACATCTCTTTTTTATCCTCTGATATTGGATAGAGAGTTCCTTCTTTCAAATATTCTTCTATTTTATTTAAATCAACTACTTCTTGTATGTAAAGGTTTTCAAAGTACTCTCTTACAATTTCCTTTTTTTTCTCCTGATCTGTCTCTATTATTCCATTTTTATCCTGTAATTGGTATATCGTTCTTTTCTGATTTTCTTTTCTTAATTTATATGCCAGCCACCTTCCGGGTTTATTTGCATGTTCGAAATAATTTTGTTTTGTATATAATAATTTTTTAATTAGTTCCTCTTGATCTAAAATATTCATCTCATGTTTAACTAATGCTAGTTCGTTTCTGATACACTCATCTTCCAGGATTTCCATTTGCTTATTTTCCAATTTCTCTCTCCTTTTGGTTAGGGCTTTCCACTTCCTCTTTCTTTTTTCTTGTTTCTATTTGCTATATAAGCTATCGATATTTCCCTTAAGTATGCCTTCATTGTATCCCATAGGTTCTGCAATGAAGTATCCTGTTTTTTATTAAATTTGAAAAAAACTAATCAATTCTTCCCTAACTTTTTGAATATATTCTTCCTCTTTCAGTACTTGGGAATTAAGTGTCCATCTACCTTTTTTATAATGACTATTTTTCCAAACTATCTGTATCGGGTTGTGGTCTGTTCACATGTTAGAGAATTTTTTTTTTTTTTAAACAAATTTTATTGATTTTACAGAACACAAACAAAACTAAAAGATCTTTTCTGAAGGTTGTCTGATCCCGGGTTGAAACTCTTCGCACAGACACAAATTCAAACATCATATTCACTTTATATATCCTTCCATATCTTATTATCATTTTCTTTTTTTATATTATATATATAAACCATTTTTATCAATTTTATATAAACAATGCACAAGGCATAACAGCTTATAAGTTCCTTTCTAAGAAAAAATAATAAAAGAAGAAAACCAATAGAACATAACAATCCCAAATTATAGTATCAATACTTTGTCTATTTAACTTCATATCTTATCCCAACTTCTCCTTTTCATCCAAATTATTTCTTATTAATTAAAAAAATTTTTTTTTGCCTTTTTTCAATATACAACATCCAAAAAAAAAGCATAACAAAACCTTTATATATCCTTTCATATCTTATTACCATTTTCAATAATATTCTTTGTCTGTTCTATTTCCAACTATCCATTCATCTTTTTTCTTTTATTATACTTCTCCTATACACCAATTGGAGTAACGTCTATAACTCATTACCCTAACTTAAAAGTACTTCATATAACAATTTTTCTTGGGATTCTGTTTAATAGATTCTAAAATTACACAATGAATTTTATACTCTAAATACACATATAAAAACACAATCTTATGTACCCTCCAGAATCCCTCTTTTATCCTAAATTAAATTCACCCATTGTCTCTGAATAAACTTTTTTTCTTTAGATCTTGCTTCCCCCCATTGAGGCTTCTCCTCCCCCCCTTTCTCTCTTGCTTATTCTTCTCCTTGCCCTTTTTACCCCTTTGTTTTTTCTCCTCGCTTTTCTTGCTCCTTTTCCTTTGCTTTCTAACCTTGCCTCCACCTTTCCGCTCATTTTTCTCTTCTTTGGTTGTTTTTATGATTCTTAAAATCCCCTTTTTCTTATCCTTTTTCTCCTCCTCCCCGGAAAGAACCCATTGTTCATCAAAGATGGCTTCTTCTTCCTCTTCTTCTTTGTCCCAGTCCTTCTGCTGCGTAGTCAACTTTTCATAAGTACATAACGCCATTTCTAAGAATTGAAACAAAGTGCCCAAAGTATCTTCCTTTTTATATTTTTGATATTCAGTCTTTAGTTCATCCACAAGCGATGCCATTATGAAAAAAGAAACTTTTCCCAAAACAACCACAAGTATTTTTAATCAAAAATAATTCAAAAAAAGTTCCAAAAATTAATACTTTTCTTCCTTCTTCTCTTTCTCTTTCTGGGGTTAATGTTTAATCAAAGAGGTCCAATTACCATATACCTTTCTTTGGGATTCTAGGCAATCTCCTCCTTTTTCAGCTTCTGCTCCAATTTTTTTTCCTCTCCCTTCCCACTTGCAATATCAATTTTAAATAATCAGAAATCCATACCTCCAACAAGGGTTTTCCAATTTCTTAAGTTTTTCAATGTCCAAAAATCCTTTTGTCCCTTAGCTTCAACTCTCAAAACAATTCACTTTCAATGTCCAATATGTCCAAACATTTCTGCTGTTTCCATGGGGTGGGAGAGTAAAGAAAAAAAAAGTTCCCTTTAACAGCTTCTCCGCCGCTTTCGATCTTCTTAGGGATACAATGTATCCTCCAGCAATTCAAACAGCTCAGTTCCAACCAATTTGAAAGATGTTACTTGACCCGGCTCAGACAGCACTTTCACTCTTCTTACTTCCTCCAGCGCAATCTTACCCGGTTGCTGGCTTCTTCGTGGCGGCCATTGCTTACCGCCGCTCCACCGTCTTGGGAAAAAGGGGGTTTTCCGGAGAAGGAGGGGGTCTGCGACACCCCCAACCCCCTATCCGACTCCCCTCTCTCTTCAGCTGTCCTTACAGGGCAGCCATATCCCCCTGACCCATCTGGATCGGGGGTACCTCGGCGACTAGCACAGCAGGAATCGCGAGCTGTCGCGAATTCCTGCTGCCCCGAAGCCACGCGAAACCGGAAGCCATGTTAGAGAAAATTTTTATGTCCTGAATCTCTTTATATAGCTCGCTATTTACCCAGGCCATCTTTATCCTGGACCATGATTTGTGTGGGCTGGAGTAGAAAGTGAATTGTAATATTCCTGGGTTCCTTTTTCTCCACACATCCACTAATTCTAATTCTTCGACCATCTCTATAAATTTCTTAGGTAATGTATTCCATTTCTTATATTGTCTTTGTTCACAAGCATAATCTTGTCTATTGTCTGTTATTACATTATAGTCTCCTATAATGCAAATTCTTGGGTTTCCAAATTCTATTAATTTTTCATATAAGCTTTTGAAAATTCACTCTGGTTTTTGTTAGGGGCATATATCCCCACTAATAATGTCTTTTTATTTTGCATTACCACCTCTACCATTACTATTCTTCCCAATTCATCTTTGTAAATCAATTCTGAGGCTATATCTTTTATATATATATAATACTACCCCTCTTTTTATTCCTTCCGCCAATATTGCACACATTTTCCCAAACTTTTTATTTAATAGGTACCCCTTATCTCTATTCTTTATATGAACCTCTTGAATACATATTATATCTGCTTTGTTTTTCTAACTTAAAAAATAGTCTTTTTCTCTTATCTGGGTCATTTAACCCATTAATATTTATAGATATCAAATTCACTCCTTTATCCATTCCTTTC
Organism: Hydrophis major; assembly: GCA_033807585.1. Lineage (NCBI taxonomy): Eukaryota > Metazoa > Chordata > Lepidosauria > Squamata > Elapidae > Hydrophis > Hydrophis major. The sequence continues at coordinate 17,467,683 of CM066337.1, forward strand.
TTACTTCTATCCCTCAATATTTTTACCTGTTGTTGGACTTCTCATCCTCACTCCTATTTCTTCTCTTCCCAGCGTCTCCTTCCCTCTCCTTCTTCTACTCCCTCCCCCTGCTTCTAGATTGTAGCTCTTCTTGGCTCGGAATGTCATGATCATCTCTGCTGCTCAGTTCTTCCTCTATTCCTCCTATTTGGTCAAATAATTTTGAGCTTTGGTTAGGTTATCTATTCTCACCCTTTTTTCCTTCCATATTGCTATTGATTACCCTCTGGGGTAATCCATCTGAAAGATATCTCTATCTTTGTATATTATTCCTTCATCTCTCGTAATTCTATAAATTATATCCTTCACTCACCTTGCAAATCTAATATGCACTTCTCTGGGGAGTCTATGCCATTTCGCGTAGTTTGTGTACACTCTGTATACGTCATCCAGCTCATTCACCATCTCATCCCTATCTCTGTTCAAAAGCTCCACCAACATCTCCGCCATCACCAACGGTAAATTCTCTCCCCTCTCTTCCTCCATGTTCTGGAATCTAAGATAATAGGAGGCCTTGACCATCTCAAGCTGAGTCAGGGTCTCATTGGTCTCTTTATTCTGCTCTTTATTATTTGTTCCATACTTTCCAACTTCTTTTCCGTTTGATTAGCCTGTTTTTCAATCGCTTTAATCTTCTCTTCATTTATTTTAATCAATTCTTGGATCTGGCCTATCTTTCCATTTAAATTTTGGACTTCACTTCTCATTTCCCCTAACTCATTTTTTAATTCATCTTTCATTATTTCTCTTTCTGCTTTGCTTTCCATATGGTTTTTGGACATCGATTCCTGCAATGTCAACATCATGGTTCGAATAGTTAATAGTCTAGTTTGAACTGATTGTGTACTGGTTTGGGCTGTAGATTTTTCTGGCGCCAACATCCCTTCAATCGTTTTTTGGGTCGATGTTGCTGTGGGAGTGGATGGTGTTACTGCTAGTGTCAGTTTTCTTCCTACTTTAGTAATGGTGTTAGATGTGCTGGTCATATCTTTAATAATCCTTTGTTGTTTCTGCACTATCCTGGCTATATTCTCCCAAGTCGTATTGCCTACTATCATCAACATTATCTATGTTTTACAGTTCAATTTTCTCAATTCTCTAAGCTTTATATTACTATTTATCTGCTTGGTTTAATATCTTAGCACTGTTAGGCGAGAAGATTCTTATCTGTTACTTAATTATGTTTTCATTTCTAGTCCACTTTACTCATTATTACTCTAATTGTTCACCTCATGTTCTATTAGCATTGTATCTAGTCTTAATAAATTCAATAAATCATCAATTATTAAATCATCTAACAGGTCAAAAAAATCATTCAACTATGTTTAAATATATAACAGTGTTATAGCCCCAGTTACTTCTTTAAATTAATTGCTATATTTCAGTTAATATTACCTTAAATATATAAGAATTTAAATTTCATATATAGATAGATAGATAGATAGATAGATATAGATAGATAGATAGATAGATAGATAGATAGATATATATATAGATATATATATGAAATTGAAATATAGCAATTAATTTAAAGAAGTAATTGCTGTGCCAGTAGTAGGCTAGCCCCAAATTTAAAACTGAAACGGCTGTGAAAGTCTGACTCATAGACGAACACAATACAGAAGCCTGATGATGGCAGATGAGATTCTGCCGAAACGTTGCTACAACTTGAAAAGTACAACTATGACGACGTGGGAAAATACTCGCTGAATACCATACTTGCAAGTACCCGCTAAGAAACTTAAAACATACACACACACACACACACACACACACACACACATAAATGGTATTCAGCTTTGTTCGGGTATTTTCCCACGTCATTATAGTTGTGCTTTTAAAGTTGTAGCAACATTTCAGCAGAATCTCAGCTGCCATCATCAGACTTCTATATAGTGTTTGTCAGATGAACAAAGCTGAATACCATACATATAAATACCCGTGAAAACTTAAGGTATATATACATATATATTTATGGGTCTCAGAAAACAAACATATATATTTATTTATTTTTTTCACGGTATTTAAAGTAAGGAGGGTAGAAGAAAGAGAGGGAAAGAACAATTAATTATCTCATCTTTATATTAATCAATATATTAAAGTCATTAACCTATAGTCAATCAAATATATGTAAAGAGTAAAAGAAAAGAAAAAAAATATAAAATATACTCCAAACGGATTAAATATCACTTACTTAAATTAAAACCTATTTCAAAGTAACCAATCAATCTTGTTTTCCCTATTAATTAAATATATACCCTAAGTAAATAAAAAATGGAATTATACAGTTCCAATCAATTTTAAAGGGAAAAAAGAACAAAATGAACACTCAATGAGAAGAGAGTTTATAATCTCCTTTTTTCCTAGTGTTTCCTTAGTAATCCAGTTATATCCAGTAACAACTTCAAGTCTCATTTCTCAGTTCAGACTGATACCTCTGCCACTTTACTCCGCTCTCCCTGTCACAATGTCTGCCTCCACGAATTGTACTGTCACTCCTCTGATCACTTTCAAAAATTTCAAAGTTTCAGTTCTTCTCCGCTATAAAATACTCTTCACAGCATATTCTTGTGACTGGAAACACAAAACTTTCCTCATCAATGGTCACTCTTCTTTCCTTTTTAAAAGCAATTTTCCACCTTATCCGGAGCTATGCGTAAACCGCTCAGTGTTGCCACCACTTTCCGCTTTCCCCCTTCCACTCCAGCACACGCGTACCAATTACCTTTCAAATTTATCCATTAGTTATAAGCCAACACCGATTTCCTTTCAGCCTCTTTCCCGAACTCCAAATTCGATCTCGTCTCTCCGCTTCCTTCTCAAAGTCTTCAGGCCAGCCTAGCTGGCTGACTTCTTTTGCCCTGTGCTTTGGGCTCCCTTCTTCACCTCCGGGATTGCAATTCCCGTTTTGGCTCTAAGAGTTTTTCCTCACTTGAGTGATCCCACCAGGATCTAACTTCACCTAGAACGGCTGCCCATGAGCAAAAATCCCGATGTAGGAGAGCGGATCAAGATTCTCCTACCTCGCCATGCTGCGACGTCACCGGAAGTCCCAGACCAAAAGCTTTTATGAACATTAAGTAGCTTTAAATTCCTCAGAGCTAAGTTTGTGTCTTATTCCAAAGTACAATTCACTTTGTTTTCTTTTGATTTATATGAACACAGACATAGTAACTAATTTGATCATCCATTGTTTGGCACAATCTTCTCCAATCCAGCATTTTAAAATACTGTTATTACTCATCCTGGAAGGAACTCTTGGGCTAAAGGGTGAGTTAGGGTGATGTGTAAGCCTGAGGTATAAATAAAACGGATTGCTACAACTGGCAAACACACAGATCAAATGCAACAAAAACATTGGTAAGGAGTGGTAACCATCAATAGCTTTAGGCTTTCTTGTGGCACAGGAACACACCCTTCCTCACCTAACTTGGATAAGATTATTAGCAACCAAGATAACACAAAGAAAAAAGAATGGGTCCTATAGACAAATAAAATATACAAAAAGCTTTTGTGAAGAAACTGAACAATTAATCTGGCATACAGAGCTTTAACTGATTTTTCATGATACTGACAGAATCAGGACCATACAATATAAAGTCAGGAAATCCTTAAGTCTTTGTTAGATAAGCAACCTTCTGGAAAATGGCAATTTCTTTATAGATGAAGGGTTTTGTTTCATTTTGTTTAAACAAAAATTGAATAGACCTTGCACACACTGGAAGCCTATTCTACGTATGTCTATCAATTCCAGAAACGTATCACTTGATAAAACATATTTACCATTTTGGAAAGAAAAGAGTGTTATCTCAGATTTTCTAACCACAAATATCTGGCTAATAATTGAGTCAAATGCGTACAATAACTAAACGTGAATTGTATAAACAATTAAATAAAGTTTTAAAAACTTATTGAAATCAGCTCAGCTCTTTTGATATGCAAAACAGTTTTTTTTAAATGTATTTAAACGTTCCTTGTTGTGAATGACTCAGATAGAACTGGAAAGCATTTACTTGACAAGTCTTGATGTAGAAATGGGATGTAAAAATGTTACCAATGTTTTGCTAGGATGATCTTACTTTGCAATCTTGTTCTATTTTAGTCTGGTCTCATCTGTAATAGACTTACACCTAGCAAAAAAAATGCCCTTTGTCACATAATGATTGAAAAGAAGCTGCGATGGTCATAAGGGCGAGGACTAATCATAAATCACTTTTTTGTATTGTAACTTTGAACAGGCATTAAATGAATGGCCGTAAGTTTAGGACTATCTATATGCATCACCTGCTATTACTGTGGTGCCCCAGGTTGTTTATAAATTGATTAGATAAATACATTTAACCTGGTTTGCAACATAATCCCATACGCACTCAATCATCCTCCCATACATGGATTTGGTTCCATTTAAACACATACAGGATTGCAGCCTTAAGACATGTTTATTAAACTAGAGCACATAGTTTTCTCTATAGAAAAAAAGCAAAAGAAACAGATCTCTTGCAAATGCTATGTACAGTATCTTTGTTATACGAAGCGGAAATAATTTTTAAAAAAAAGAGTATGGCAAGAACTGCCTCGCTCAGTGGTTGCTAATCTCAGTTGCCCTCGTGGTGTGGCCACCATTTAGAAGAGCCACGTCATCCAAAGTGGGTTGCTACAGAGAACAAGCAGTGAACTTCATTTCTATTGGTTTCTGTGACTTGGTGGGGACAAAAACTCCAGAGACAAGCTCTAAAATTCACAGACAGGCATGGCACATTTAAAAAAAATATCACCGATCTTCTTTTTTGCCCTTTCTCTCCAAACTCACTACAGCAAGCAACCCACAGACAGCCACTGGTTGCGAGGTAGAGTTAATGCCCTCCTGTGTCAAAGGAAGACACCGGGAGAATTAGCCTCATCCTCCCGAGGAAGGGCCTCTGCGTCCTGGTCTCCACGAACAAGTCCCACCACCTTCTCCAGACAAGGGGTTATAACCTGGGAGAAGAAAGAGGAACTTCATCACATGGTTTTCCACAGGGGAAAGAGTAAGGAAGGGCATACATTAAAGCAAAGTCAAAGGGAAATCTGATTTCTTCAAAACCAGTATAATAGCAACAAAACAAAACTTTCTTATAGAAATAATCCTGTGTACATAGAGAAATCTGGCATCTGTGTGCTAAGAAACCTTACACAAGTCAAAAGAATACTGACTGCATGAAAACCTGGATTTACACCAAGGGCCCGCAAACTTTTGCAAGAAATAGAAGCTGTCTACTACTTAAAAATAGTAATAATAATGTTTTCTCCTTCACTTCCTGCCAGTACTGAATGTCTGTATGTCTAACATGTTTGATCTGTTTTTGTCCTCTTTTGGCAAGTTTTATTTGTAAATTCTTTGGCCAATTGGTTTTAATGGCAAGTGGAAATCCCACATCAGATAGGAATAGTGCTATTTAGAAAGATACGCACCAGCTAATTCTATTGTAACATGATGTAATGGAAAAAGTTTGATCTACTGAATTCTTCCTTCAAAGGACTGAGATATATAAATAAACATAGATCGTGTATGCAGGATTTATTCATGTCTGTTTTAAAAATACAATCAGAGATATACAGTAAGAAAGCAACTTTTATCAACAAGAAATGTTGTCAATAATATCAACTATAGGATCTAAGAAGATACAGCCCTGAGGGAAAACCAGATCATTCAAAAGTGGATAACAGAGAAAAATGTGAATATATGAAATAGTCTTTATTTAGATTAGACAAGTGGTCTAGATAATCTAGTTTTATCTACTTTGATTTTGATTCCACAAATCTCAAGTCACAAAAAGTGGCAGCTTCTGGCTACACTACTTATGATGTTTCCATTTGGAATCACCAAGGGTTTAATTTGGATTGTCTGCAGGCATTTCATCAATGCTCTGAATATTTTAAAAAAAATGTTTAGCATTGCACTGGCTCCATTCTGATAACACAATTGTATTGATTTGTGCAGGATGATTAATCAGCTGCAAAGATCTTTAAGACAGACAGTATTATACACTGTAAAGATTTTACTTTCTATGTAAGGGAGCAAATGCAGGTCCACCCAGTGCTAATTGCATGCCCAGGATCACCTAAGAGTAAGGCAAGCTCTGTGAAAGAGGTCAACAGCATGTATTAAAACCAAAAGGGAAGCACCAACGTTCTTCAACAAGATACACAAAAGATTTGGAACCTGTGGTGCTCCAGGTGTTGATTAACCAAACTTCCCAGCATCCCTTGTCATCATCTTCATTGCTGACCAAGATTTGAAAGTGTGATTGAAGTAGGGAACACACAAAACTCAATGGCCCAATAACAAAATAGAACCTGTTTTGCAATAATGAAAAATAAATAAACAAACTGACTCGGGAACAATAGAAATCAGCATGCTACGGAAGAAAAACAAAAATTTTCTGAAAGGACGACCAGATCATAAGAGTTTTATATTCAGGATTCCAAGCCATGAGAGGCAGAAAGCAATGGAAGGAAGCAAGGAGTACCATGTTGAAAAGTGCTCCACCTTCCAAGATCACTTATTATTAGACAGATGGAAAAACAGACTGTTGTGGTCCACCGGTGGCTTACAGAGGTGGCAGCAGAATTGGACAGCGTGGAACATGGGCCAGTCCTGGAGTCTGGGGAGGGCTCGGACAAGGGATCTGCGTCTGACACAGCGATGGGGCCAGGGTCATCTGAGAGTTATGTGCTGACTCCGGAGCTTCCAGAATCTCACATCAGTGAGGCAGAAGAACAGTGGGAGCCTGTTCCCAGTGTGCGCTTGTGCAGAGCTGCCAGAAGGCAGGAACAGTTAAGACAAAAGGGACTACTCAGGAGTAAGGCTTGGAGATGATTGGCCCCTCCCATAAGACACAAAGGAAGAGCAAAGGGACATGAGCCTTTGCAGGAAGCAACTTTGTTTGTTCTGATCGGTTTAAATTCTGAAGTACCATGCTGACTTTATGCTCCGTTTGACCTTGTACAGCTAATTGGCAATTTAGTCGTTGGCAGCATTTCAAGGGAGATAAAGATGGGTGCTTATCAGCCTTATCCCGAAAGACTGTGGTCGACTTCTGTTGGACTATTCATAAATTGTTTGGGACTCATTACGGGCTGTGAATGTATATAATTCACAGCCATTGAAATAAAAACAAGGCTTTTGGGAACAGCATGTGCCTGTTACTGTCTCAGGAAGCCTTGGTCAGAACTCAGACAGACAGACAGATACAATTCTTAATTCACAACTTACCCTCCCCTCGTAAGGGCTTTCTGTTGGGTTTTGGCTTTACAACAGTTGTCGAGGTAGAAGCTTCGGGCATGGGTTCCTGAAATTTAGTGAAAAATTCATTCAGAGACCGGATTCCAGCTCATGTTTTCAAATCTGAACAAGGCTCTCACTCAGTAGAAAACACCAACCTGGTTGTGCTGGAGAGTCGCCTTGTAGCTTTTTCCTTCCTGCATGCTTTCCCACATGGCTATCTTTTGCTTTCTCTTCTCCTCTTCGAGCTGAAGAGCAAAATGTACACAAAGAAAATTAGAATGACATTATCTTTCGACAGAATCACCGAATCTGGGCACCCCTCCAGGCTGAATACAGGCTTCCCAAAGCAAAACAGGAAGACAGCAGAAAGAAGGCAAGTGGTTGATATCTCTCTTTTTGGTCTTCTCAAATATGCTAGACTTCAATGCCGATAATGCCAGCCAGCATAACTAAAGGGAGTTACTGGAGCTGAAGTCCAACATTATCTTGAGAACACGAAGTTGGGGAGTATGGCATCCAATGACCAGGCTTGATGCAGGCAGACCGAAATGAAAAGAACTACCATCAGGAGACAAGAATTAAATATAACAGCTTCTGTGTAGAAGTATACATATTCCTTTTTATGCACAAGAATTGCTTTTTCAAGAAAAAGCTTTCGAATGAGGCAGGCAAATGTTCTTCCAAATTCATGTTTTGCAGATGTAAAAAGAATTCTTTCAGTGGTTAGTCCTAGAGAAATTCTGAAGCCAGAATAGATTGTTAGTGCATCTTTTCCCTTCAATATGAAGAGGAAGGAATAAGTAAACCAGTTTATACTGATGTCACGGGAACGGTTATTTTCATGGCCAGATAACTAAGCAAGCTATTTGGAATGGAAGAGGACAATTTGGAGGTTGCTGAGATAACATGGTGAACTCACCAGAGTTCAATTCACTTTTCATTCCCCCCCCCCACCTTAGCAGATTTAGATTTATAGCTAGCTAATTTTCCCCAGGTTTGCAAATGTTAGCTATTCCAGCTCTGTAGAAAGGAAAGAATATACACTGTGCAATGGTCTCAAGCCCCCAATGTTTTCTGAATATTTCAAGCCAAGCAATCCAAACTGACCAGGTTTACATATTACATTAAATCATGGTTTATTTTACCAACTCTGTCGGACAAACCAGAGCAACCTGGTTCAAAAACCACACTAAGCCGCTGTGTCTATTTTACAATCTACCATCACATATTACATCAGACCATCAAGCAAATAAGCCATCGCATGATATAGTCATTTTTCTTTTAACAACTCCATAATCCCTTGTGGGGTGAAGTCTGGGCAACTGAATGGAGCTAGCAGAGTGTTTACTGGCCGGATGCCCTTCCTGTCACCAATGCAGAGTTTTGTTAGATATATTCTCATCATGCCCAGAGAGAGAAATATCTGCCTCGACCTAGGATTGAGCTCACAACCTCCCGATTGTGAGGCAAGAACTCTAGACCACCACACTACTCCAATTGGTTTAATGCATGGTTTAGTGCAACATGTGAATTCAATTCATCGCAGTGAGTGCCTTGTGCCCAAGCACAACAGAATAGATATTCCAGTACCAAATTCTAAATTAGCTCTTTAGAGCAGTGGTTGCCAATCAGTGGGCTGTGAGGAAATTTTGGTGGTCCGCAGAGAAATGTCACCCCAGAGCACCCCCCAAAGCAATTAATCCAAGCTGCACGATTATTTATATAAATATTTATAATATTTACTTATAAGCTATGTCCAGCCAATCACATGACCACCAAGCCACACCCACAAATTGGGCCATGCTCACAGAACTGGTTGTTAAGAAATTTGAATCCCACCCCTGCCTTTGTGAGAGTGTGTGTGAGAGAGAGTAAGAGAGAGAAAGAGGGAGAGGTTACATCAGATCTCTCTCTCTCCCTCCTCCCTCCCTCCCATCCTCCCTCTCCCTCCAACGTCAGCAAGCCACTGTCAGTCAAAATTCATATTAGTGGCCCTGGGATTTAAAATTATGAGTTTGGTGGTCCCTGAAGTCCAAAAGGTTGGCTACCCCTGCTTTAGAGCAAAAGATCCCAAATTGTATCTTGAAATTCTATTTACGGTACGGAATTTTTCATTTTTTAGATGTAGGCTCACAATCAAATGTCTGTATATTTTCCTCATGCTTTTGAATAAAAAGCACTTATAGCTACCAGACTTATAATGTTGCTGGAGGCAATAGTTCTATGAACAGCTGCTTTAGTATATGAAACAAACCCATCTGGCTGAGACATACCATCTTTTGTTTTTCCTTGAACTTCTCTGCTTGGGCATTCAATTGTTCCTGCATCTTCATTCGGGCAGCTAGAAGAGCTTCCTGTTGTTTAACCACATCGTCAGGTTCTGAATCAATCCCAAGAGAGAGTTAGCAAAAGCTTAAAATCTGCTAGAAATCATACATTTGCACAAGCCTCATAGTTTTCACCTCTTTCAATACCGAAACTTGCCTTAATTTAATTTGCCACTGCTGCTTAGAGCTAATCTTTTCTGTTTCGCTTAATATTTCAGCAGAATAATTCAACCTGGAAGTTGTAACCATTCCTGTTAACCTTAACCCTCTTAGACAAATATGCTAAACCAAAACAGGAAGAACTGAATAAAGCTAAGTTTCTGGAATAAAACATGATTAATCTGAAAGTCTCTCTTATCAAAATGGAAGGGATAAGCAGGATTGGCTGACCCAGAATATTGTAAATTTACTTCTACACATAGACCACTTTCCTGAAGCAATCCCAGCAAACATACATTCCACAAAAAGGGATGCATTCCTTCTTCCAATCATCAGAGAAACATAGAGTTTGGAATTTCAAGAACCAGGGATTCTTGAATTATATTTTGCTTTTCACAAATCACAGAAGAGGGATGCCTCATCCTTAGTTCTGTGAAGACGATGATTACATTATCTATTAGCAGCAGTGGCAGATAAATAGCACAATATGAACAAGCAATTGCTGAAATGTTGTTGCTGCTTTGCAGAATAAATTAAGTAAAATGGAGATTCTTGCTCCAAGGAGATTCTACATGGAGACATACAGGGAAGGAGTTTATATCATCTTCCCAGTTTTCATAGACACTTAGTCTGTTTAAGAGAACCTCATCTTGATACTAATTAATACCACATTTTTTTAGCACTGGCAATAATAAATGCATCCCGATTGAATGCATAAAGATCTAAAGTTGTGCAGACATAGAAAGAACAGTTAGTCGAGAGCTTTATTCATACACACCGATAGCTGTTATGGGCACACTGGATCCTTTAGAGCCTTGAAGATTTTTTGAGAGTTTTTGTACAAGCAGATAAACGCCAATAAGGGCAAAGAGGATGTACCAGCCATAGTCTGAGAACAGTGAATTTACTGGAAGAGAAAACAAGGCAATAATTTAATTTGAATATAGACAAGAACAATTTGGATTTGGTCTGCTGCAACAGTAATATGGCAGTGAAAAAAAATACAGCTGTGTTAAGGTAACAAAGGACCAAATAAAATTACAAAAACATTATTCCATACATCCATGGTGTCAGATATCTAGTAATTTATCATGTTCAGCCAGTTTCTCCCATTGCTAGTACAGCATAGCAGATTTCAGCTCATCTTTTGCAGGTGCAGCAGACTTTCAATTCAAGAAAAGATTCTTTTTGGTATTTACAAAGAACAATCTTATTTGGATATTGTTTCATTTTGTAAATGAAACTATGAAACAATCATCTCAGTGGTAACTATTTCTGTAACCATTCCTTTTCCATTTTTCAAAAAAAAAATTTCTGCAAAGAGCTAAACATACATACAACAAGAAAATGAAGGTTACAATTAAAAATGATTCATCAAAACGATACACAAGTAGCAAAAACTCCAAGAGTCAGATTTTTTAAAAACAACATAACTTTATTCCCAACATTTGAGAGAGAGAGAGAGACAGAAAGACAGACAGAAAGAGAGATAGAGAGAAAGGGAGGAAGAGAAAGGGAGGGAGAGAAAGAGAGAGGGAGGGAGAAAAAGGGAGAGAAAAGGAGAGAGAAAGGGAAAGAGAGAGAGAGAAAGGTAGACGGATAGATCTGATCTAACCTCTCTCTCCCTCTCTCTCTCTCTCTCTCACACACACACAACCACAAAGGCAGGGTGGGATTCAAATTTATTAACAACCAGTTCTGTGGGTGTGGACTAATTTATGGGCATGGCTTGGTCATGTGACTGGCTGGGCATGGCTTGTATGTAAATATTATAAATATTTATGTAAATATTAATTTTTTATTAAAAATGAGCAACTTTTATCCAAAATCAGGCAAAGCAGGCAGGCAGACTGAGTTGCTCACAGAATCACAGATTCATTCAGAAATCTACCTATCTGCCATTGGCTAGCTCAGTCTGTCACATAAAAATTGCTTGCAAGCAAACTCACAAAATTAACTCACAGCACACCATGTATGTAAATATTGAATTTTTTATTAAAAAATAGCAACTTTTACCCAAAATCAGGCAAAGCAGGCAGGCAGATTGAGTTCCTCACAGAATCACAGATTCATTCAGAGATCTACCCTTCTGCTATCAGCTACCTGAGTTTGCACTTAATAATAGAAGCTTCAGTCCTAAGGACTTTTAAGCAGATCTAAAGATTAGCTAGAAAGCAAGAAATCCAACCATTTCCTGCTTCCTAACTAATCTAAATCTCCCAGGACAGCAGAAAAGAGGATGGGGGGGCGGGAAATAGCAACTTAGCAGGCAAGTTTGCCAGGTATGGAGTGAGTGGGCGGGGAGGGTTCCCACGGGCCATGTGGGTGGCACAGCCTTGTGTTCCCATGCAGCCTGGATTAATTGCTTTGTGGGGGGTGCTCTGGGGGTGACATTTCTCTGAGGACCACCAAAATTTTCTTGAGGACCAGTGGGCTGCGGCTCACCAATTGGCGACCACTCATCTAGACCAACCCCCTGCTCAAGCAGAAAACCCTATACCCATTCCTCACAAATGGCTATCTTTAGTCTTTTCTTAAAAGCTTCCAGTGATGGAGCATTCACAATTTCCAATTGTTCCACTGATTAATTGTTCTCACTGTCACTTTTTTTTTTTTTGACTTGAACATATCATCTTCCATTAAACAGTGAGCCATCTGGGTCTCTGTGCAATTACAATCAAAGTGTACAGTATTCATTACACTGCTGATGTCTCTAATCTAACACTATTAATAATCAGCTTTATAACTCTATTCATTTCTCCCTCTCAACATATCTTCTCATGAGAGTATAGTATTATATTGAGTATGCTCACCTTAGCCATCATATATAATAGTCATCATATTGTTTACATCTCTATCTTAACATATATTCTTTATTTCATGAATCTATAACTCATGTCTATTTTTATTATCTAACCATCCATAAAGTAACTCCTGTGTCCGATAATATTCAGTTGGTTCTTTCTCTATTCACCCAAACCTTTTTTTTTGTAGTGGATCCTGTTCAGCCATTGAGAGCAGGATTCCAGTTTTAATCCTCCTCCCTCTTTTTTATATCCTTCTTTAAATAAATAATATTTCCTAGTATGGTTTAATTGCTTATTGTACCCTGTGACTATTATGAAGTGTTGTACCTGATGATTCTTGACTCTTGATGGATGCATCTTTTCTTTTACGTATACTGAGAGCATTTGCACCAAGACAAATTCCTTGTGTGTCCAATCACACTTGGCCAATAAAGAATTCTATTCTATTCTGTTCTAATTGTACCATATGACTGTCATTAAGTGTTGCACCTTATGATTCTTGACTCTTGAATGTATCTTTTCTTTTTATGAATACTGAGAGCATTTGCACCAAGACAAATTACTTGTGTGTCCAATCACACTTGGCCAATAAAAGAATTTTAATCTAACCAAAATAAATATTTATTTATACCCCTCCACTGTTGTTTTGACTTGTTTTGACCACGCTTTAACCTCTGCAAGCAAGACGGGCGTCCGCCTCCCAAGCCCTCCTCCGCTGCCTCCCTTTATGACGTTCGCTTCGAAAAGCTCGAAACCCACGCAGAATGGGAATGATGGGTACTGTAGTCCTCTCTGAAGGGACAGCCTCCCCCCCCTCCCTGGCCAGGGTTGCGCCAGACTCGGATGCCCCATCTCTGGGACATGTGCTAAAGGCGCAACCACGCAGCAGAGCTCTTTCCCCGTTTCGTGCCCGATCCTCCCCACAAAAAAAAAAACCCTTAGGAACGATATGCTGCTCTTGAATATGGAGGCTCGATTTTTTTTTAAAAAGCCTTAGATCCGGGAACTCCTCCCCAGGGAAGCCCCGAAGCGACAACCCCCACCCCCACCCCCAGATTCTCTCTCCCACCTGCTTGGAGGAAGAACTGGACGCCCTCCTGTCCCGCGGGAGGCCCCTGGGGGTCCGGGGCCACGTCACCCGCCATCCCGCCGAGAAGCCGGACCGTCTTAGACACATCCGGGTTCCTAGCCCCCCCCCCAACAATACACCCTCTGACGGCCAGCCAATGGCGATGCCGTATCTCAGATCTCCGTCGCCCAATTGAAGGCGCTGGATAAGTTCGAGCCAATCCGAAGGCGAAGCGGAGGAGGCAGGAATAAGGTGTCGGCCAATCAAGAGGAGAGGGAGGGGGCAAAGTTAAGAGATGACTCGGCTGAACGGGGAAAGTCCAGGGGGCGGGGCTACTTGGGAGGCGGGGCTGGAAGGCAGGAATCTGAGGGGCGCTTTTGGGGGGGGGGGGAGTTTGGCGTAGCTCGCTTTGCTGTGAAATTTAATAAACAAAGTGGAGGAAGAGGAAATTTATATCCGGTTTGCAAAAGTTGCACGCAGTGCAGAGGACCCTGCTTATATAAGGTGCTGCTCAATACCATGCATCAAAATGCATTTTGTTTTTTAGGCACATATGTAGATGCGAGCATACAAAACACATTATACGCACACACACCTGTATACATGTGTATGTATACACGTGTATATATATAGAGAGAGAATCAGAGTCTTCAGCCTAGGACCCCAATGGAGCATTTGTTAAATGAATTTTGCCCCGTATTATGACCTGTCTTGCCTCACTTGTTAAGTGAATCACTGCAGTTGTTAGTAATCTGGTTAAGTGAATCTGATTGCAAAAGGGGATCATGTGACCCCGGGACACTGCAACAGTCCTAAGTATGAGCCAGTTAAAATTCAAAATATGAATTTTGATCACGTGACCATGGGGATGCTGAAAAGGTTGTTAACTGGGAAAAACTTTTTTTTCAGTACTGTTATAACTTTGAACGGTCACTAAATGAACTGTTGTAAGCCAAGGGCGACCTGTATATGCAAATCTAAATAAGCCCAGTGTGGTTTTCGTGTTTTGATTGCCTCTATAACCAATCGACCGAAAGCTTCTAAAAAGGGATTTCTAGGCTGTCTAGATTCAAAACATCTTGGTCTCTTGGAACTCATTAGATTTTAACACCAAGATGTCTCTCAGACAGGTTATTCACATTTCTGGGAATAATACAGGTGGTTCTGACAAATAGCAAGGAGCTTCAAGAGGCAGATCAAGTTACCCTCATAACACCACTGACAAACAAATCCAAACATATTGATCTTATTATTTGGTTTATCATGAGCCATGTAACAAGCTTTTAAAAGAAATCAGGAAAAAGTAAAATAGGTCTATTTCACCATTTGATAGATGTGGAGAATCAATGTGGCCATGATTCTGTTTTATCGGCATCTGCATGGCACTACAACTCCAGCAAATTGGGTGTCACAATCTACTTATTTTACCATCGGTGTCTTAACCCAGCCAACTAACATAATTTTCACCAGATATATACTAAATTTGCATTGTGTGGTAACTAACATGCTTTTCAGTTCATTTTTCATTTTGCTACTTTCAATCAGCACTAAATGAAATCTCATTTGAACACAACTCCTTAAATCTGATGAAGCAAATTCCCAAACAGAGCTTGCCACTTGTGATAAAATAGCAGAATAAAGCAGAACCTAAG
This sequence comes from Hydrophis major, assembly GCA_033807585.1. Taxonomy (NCBI): domain Eukaryota; kingdom Metazoa; phylum Chordata; class Lepidosauria; order Squamata; family Elapidae; genus Hydrophis; species Hydrophis major. Next base: position 17,483,003 of record CM066337.1, read on the forward strand.
AGCAAATATAACTGGGAGACCCTAACAGTTCTAGTACTGCTAGTTTATTAGGCTGTTAATCTGGTTGGACATAGTAAAAAATTCAAACGGTGGTGTGATCCGTTTAAAAAAAAAAGGCAGCTTTATTTAATTGTAAATGTACGGTATAAAATTTACAAACTACAATTGGTATATTTTCATAGCTGCTTCTTAACACAACAAAAAACATAATCTAGAAAGAAAAAAAGGCCAAACAATAGTACACTGTAGATTATCCAAGATGTAAAAAAAAGTATTAAGATCCATTGGCAACTGTATCTTCCTCCATCTCTTCTACAGCTTCATCTGAAGGACCTAATTAACAGAAAATACAAATTCAATTTATTTCTGTCAGAGTTGTGAAACATCAAATTCTTACATAAAGAACAGTTTGTACTGAATTAGTTTTCATTTGGAAAGATTTAAGTTCATACTAATTTAGCAACTTTCTTCACCTTACTAACAAGTTCTGATCTTTGCTCTCTCCAACTGTAAGTAAGGATACAATTATATTTTGTAGCCAAAAAATATTTAATTCTGTATTGTCTTTGTATTTCAAACAATATATTCTCAACAAGATGGCAATTTAAATTCCCCAGCCTTGAAATGTTCCATTCTATCTACACAATTACCCTAAATTGCTCTAGAAACAGTAAAAAAAAAAAACTTCCTTGTCTGTTTTTTCAAAGGAAACTTGTCAGCTATGCTTTCTAAATGTTAGAAAACTGAATATTTCTTACCAGTTTTATGGTCCCTGCCAGGTATTTGACCAGCCTGCAATAACCCTTTCAGCCTCTCCACTTCAGCTAGAGTTGAGGCATTTGCAATGGCATTCTTAAAAAGAAATATTAACCAACACTCATGTAAATTAACTTAAAGGCAAGGCTAATGAATATTCAAATGATTTGCTCAAAGGATAATATTTTCAATAACAACACAGCGGTGAATTTTTAAGTAATCTCTATTTGTCAGCTGCAAAACAAAAAATGCTGACAGGAGCAAAAGCAAGCTTACACAACTGCAGTTCTGGGCATTAGCAACAGCATGTACTTCCTTATCAAGGAGTGGTGCAGTGGCCTAGAGATGAAGTTCTTGTCTCACAATCAAGGAGGCTGAGAGTTCGATCCCAGGTAGAGGCAGATATTTCTCTCTTTCTGGGCACCATGAAAATATATCTGCAGATCAAAACTCCTCACTGGCAACAGGAAGGGCATCCAGCCATGAAACACTCTGCTAGCTCCATTCAGTTGTGCAGACTCTATCCCACAAGGGATTATGGGGGTCATTAAAAGATGATGATGATATACTTCCATATCAAATCTTTGGCTAGATTTGACCAGTGAGCAGCTTTTTCTTGAACATTTTTTACAGGATCTGAAAAATATTACCTTGATAGCCTCTACATCTCCTGGGGAGGGTCCGGCCTTCTTTTTGTCAGTAGGCAAACCAGCACCTGGGTTAAAACTGAAGAAAGAAATGTGCGGTTCAATTTGAAAAGGTCTTCTTCATCTGCTTCTCGAACTTCCCAAGAGAAGCTCAGGGAAGTCCAGATTTTCAATCAAGTGTAGTATCTTATCTTTGTTAACAAACTGATATAATCAAAGAATAGCTCTTTCAGAAACACCAGCAGGAAAGCATTCCCAGTCCCCACCCTTGGAACATCGTCCTAAGCAAAATGTAAAATGCTGCGTGAAGGTTAAAATGCTGCCGATTTGAATTTTGAACCACCCCCATTGTTGTTAACCAAAACAATCATTGTTTCTTCTAAACTATATGAAGCAATGCACTGCTAATTAGTAATAGCTACTGCTTCTTCTTCTTTTCTTTTCTTTTTTGCTTATTTTATTTTTCCATTTGCCTGTGGTGTTTCTGAAGAGTTTAAAGTGGTTATCCGTATCTTACGTTTTGGCTCTCCTGGCAATATCCTTTGCAAGCTGTGCACCCTGCTTGCCCTTGAACATTTTCTCTGCCTCCTGACGCTCCTACAGCAACACCACACACACAAAGTTAATGCAACATCAACAGAAACAAGCCTATTGTGCATGGTTTTTTTTCCCCCAAAGCAATTTGTGGAGTAAACTAATAACGTGTGTGTGTGTGTGTGTGTGTATGTGTATGTATATGCATACATACATACATATATATATATATATGGATCTTTGGTTATTCGGGTTTTCTCCCGCGTAAGATTGGAAGTATCTAGGCAACGTTTCGATGAAGTCTCATTCATCATCTTCAGGCTTGTGTCTTCAGCTCTGTGCTTCTCAGAGTGATGTGAGCTTGCAGCTGCTTCTTCCTTTTAACTGCTAGTGGGGGTGTGACTTGATTGGGTGGGGGCTTGGCTGTGTTCTGATTGGGTGGGGGTGTGTTCTCATTGGTTGGGGGGTTGGCTGTGTTCTGATTGGCTGGTGGCATGTTCTGTTTAGGTGGGGGCTTGGTTGTGCGAAACGTTGCCTAGATACTTCCAATCTTACGCAGGAGAAAGCCCGAATAACCAAAGATCCACATACAAATACCCGCGAGAACCTCAGAAAACTATATATATATATATACACACACATACATACATACATACACACATACATATATATATAAAACACTGCGTGCACACACATTGACATTACACATTTCAACTTGCAATTCTTCCCCCAAAGTTGCACACTTTGTTGGATGTTTCTATTTTAAAAAAAGGATGCACTTCTTTAAAAGGTAACATACAAACTGCTGTGTCATAATGGGAAATGTCATTTAGCTTAGATGCTGCTCTGAGAGTGACTTTGTTTCCCCAATCATCTAGGAAGGAATAACCAAGTATGTATGAATTATTCCAAATGTAGGTAATTTAAAAGAACAGAAAACATTTTAAAATTGAATTCTGAATTTTCATTTGGTCTGTCAAATGCTGGTCACACACAATACCAGAATGCCTAGTTTTACCTTAATTTTTAAATTCAGAACCCCAGGTATACATTTTAAAACTCCCAGCCTTATTACTGCATTTGTGATATGTTTCCATAACATAAGCTTACAACAAGACTGCATTTCAAATTACAGTTGCAAGAAATCGAGCCATAACCAAAATGCTAACCCGGAAAATTAGTTTAAAGAAAAAAACTGAAATTTTATAAATGGATATACTTGTCAGGAAACAGTACTTCAAAAGTGCCAGAGGACTTACTTTTAATTTCACTTTTTGGAAATCCAGCACTCTGACCTGTGGAACCTTGTGGATGATATATAGTCTATAATGCTTCTTATTTGTTACAGGGTTTCTCAAAACACTGAAAAGGGAAGATATTTACATAATTCCAAATGGAAAAATGTGTTCAGACCATTTAAACACAGGAACTAATAAGAGAAACACAATACAAGATAAAATGTGAAACCAGAGATCAGAGGAATACATATTTGAACAATTACAATAAACTAATTACCAGAAGAAAAAGCAGTAACACTTCTTTTGGTAGGGTAAGTTTGCAACACCAATCAGTTAATGAGTCATTGCAGGTTTTAAAAAATCTTAGGGTTCTTCATTCTGGCCTTTCATAGTCACCGTAAACCCACTTAAATCTAAAATTGAATGAAAACTGAAGAAGTTATAACTGTGTGCATTTTTTTGCATTTTCTCCACTGTATGTATGATCATAGTCTATTGAAGAGAAAGAAAGAAAAAATTCTAGCAGAAAAGCCAGCTGGGTGGCATTGGTTTAGTCTTTTTCTCTTTTTGCCCAATCTTCTTCAAAGAGAAGAAGTTGTTTCAAAGAAAATAGGAGGGATTATGAATGCTACTTTTAGCTGTACAAAATAAAGTGGAATATAAATCTGGTAAGTGAATATATACATTTGCTTTTAAGTAACAGTGGCAGCATCCTCACTCTTTTTAGCAATCAGAAACTCTTGTTTTAAAATAAAGATTTTGTACCTCAGATAAGTTAGGGATTTGATAGTTGCCAAAGGATCAAGATCACCCTAAGAAAGGTTAAGACATTTGGTTAATTTTAAACCATGTTATGCACATTGTGCACTGTTTTCTTCAAGAAGTGCAAGATTTGGTACAGAACAAGTATATGACATACATGCAATTTAGTTTAAGAAAGTTTAGGGCTAGTACTCACTATGTGAATTCACACTCTAGTTCAGAAAGAATGTGGTGCATCAAGCAGGCCAGATGTTTGCAGCCTAGGCATTTTAAACTATTCAGAAAGCTTAACAACATGAAACAAAGTTTATAAATGCTTAGGCTGCACGCATCTGCCATGCTTGATGCAACACAATCTTTCTGAACTATAGAAGGCCATTAACTTTTTCTTCCAGAAGGAAGAAATCAATTACCTTTTGGAGATTACATGAGGAAAAGCTTCCCAGGCTTATGCATTGTAAGGTCAATAATGTTCTGCAGATTGGCGTAAGCCATTGACAAGGCAGAACACCACACATGGATTGAAATTGGAGAAACACAAAACGGCACTGTGTTTTTGTCAAATTACATTTACAGAATAGTCTTTCAGTTTCTCCAAGAGAATATTGTAAACTTCGACTGTGAGAACTGAAATTGCTTTCATCAATCCTGCTTCCCTCAGAATTTCTGTCTTCTGTTGTTTATATTCATGACACATATATAAGCCTATTTAATCCAATGATATAATACTAAAATTAAGAAAAAAGGCTGAGGAAATACAATTAAACACAAAAACATCTTTCTCCCGTTATTAGAAAAAGTCATATGTAAACAGCAGCGCACACAGTACTTGAGATTAGAACAAAAGAGAGTAAAATAAAACCGTTAGGATATTTAGCCATGTAATTCAGTTTAAATGGTTTTTAAAAGTATTTTAGTTTTGGCTTAAAGTGATTTAAAAATCCAGCCAATGTTCTTGCAATCTACAGCTTATGGCTTGGCTTAGTATCATGCAGATATTCATCTAAAAACTATGGTACAAATTCTCAGTTTTAAGCATACCCAATTAAAGTGTTCACAATTTTTAAGAATGATTATGTACTGAGAAAAAAAATTGAAGATAAGTCTCAAGCTCTAGATCACCCTAGTACTCACAAAGAGATACTTATTTCCTTTATCTGACTTACCAGCTCCATAATGTTATTGTTGATAAGGATGAGTTCAGTGAGATTTGGCAAAGACTGTTCAAGTCCTTCACCTATTCGGCTAAAAAAAAAAAAAAAAGGTAAAGAGAAAAACTAATAAATTAAATCTGGTAGAAGAGAATTTCTTTACCGAGCATCATTTGCTTTTATATTTGCATTAAGGCATGCAATAAAAATAAAGATCAATCTAGAATTTCCATTTTATCTATAGAAGATAACTCCAGGCCTCAAAATTGTGGCTGAAAACACTCACCTTAATCTGTTGTTATTCATCAACAACGTTTTCAATCTCCTCAGCAGAGGAAAGCCATCCAATTTCCGGATCTCATTGTCAGAAAAATCAATAGTGTCAAACTGGTCCAACGTGGCACCCAAATTCTCAATTACAGGAATCTTGTATCCTGGTAAAATACAGAACAGTATAAAAACATACAAATACATATTTGGAATATGCATCTGGTAACATTTAACAGCAAACTATCTTTGCTGCACTTCTTATAATGAATCTGACAAGACCTGGCAAAATGGAGTACTTTCAGAAGATAAGGTGGGTGTGTGCCAGAGTGAATGGAAACAAGCTCTGACAAAAAGAAACATTTGAAACAGCATTCTATAACTTTACAGACCTACCTATTGAAAAACATCAGTCAATTATTTGTAACAAAAGAAAACCACACACAACAAATACAAAAGATCTAGGGATTTTTACTTACTTGCAAGCTCCTAGGCTTTGATTAACTTAGATTGTTGCAAAGTGAATCAAACAACAATAAACAAAATTGTTTTTTATAGAACTGCTGAAGAAAAAGCACAGAAAATCTGGCTAAGAACAGGTTGGGACCCCTGAATGCTTCCAGCACAACCCAGAGCTTATCACCCATAATGGTCAAGGCCAAACCACTTTATATCAGGTACACGGAGAGCACTTTTTTTTTTCACTTAAGGCAAGGTAAGGAGCCAAGGATAGGATAGAACAGAAATTGTGAGGTCCTTGGTTCTCTCTGAACTTGGTTGTTTTCTTGCAGATGCTTCATTACCCAAACTAGACAACTGTCATCAGTGCTTTATTTTGTTTTTTTGTGAGCTACCCAGTCATGAAGCAGTTATATAAATTCTATAAATGAATGTCTATCTAAATTCTATATCTATCTAAATTCTACATATTTAAATTATCTGTATCTATGTATCTATCTATATCTAACCTCTATATCTACCTAAATTCTCTATCCATCTAAATTCTTTATCTAAATTCCATCTCTGTATGTATCTATGCATCTTTCTATATCTATTTAAATTCTCTATCGATCCAAATCTCTATCTAAATTCTCTCTCTCTATATATATATATCTTTCTCTACCTACCCCCTCCCATATATGTATGTATGTATATACACACACCTATCTATTATATCTACCTATCTAACATCTAAGTTCTCTATTTAAATTTTCTATCATCTCCCTCCCTCCACCCATCAAAGAACAGAAGGCTCAAGCCCTCTTTGGGACCTAATCCTCAAGACCCAATCTTGCTCTTCTGCCTGTTCCTGCATCAGAATCAAGGCCGCTGCTATTGCTGCTGCCCAGATAGCCACGCCAGATCCTTGCAGGTCACCCCAAACTGGAACAGACGGTGAGAAACAGGTTTGGGGACAGAGGAGCGGAAGTGGAGCCATTCCCGACACCAGCCCTAGGATTATCCAAAGGAACCTTAAAACGCGCAGGGAGTGCAGTCATGCAGCCTTCCCCGTTTCCCTAACATTCCACAAACGCCTTTTAGTAAAATTAGTCCCTCGAGGGCCACCATCCCATTGGGAAAACGCTTTGCACAGGGCGCTTAGGAGCCCCAGGCCTACTATGTCGAACAGAACCAAGCTCGGCCGTGGGAAGGCAGAACCTCCCCCCCCCCCCCCCCCCAAGGGGCAGCTTCTCACCGCGGAGGTCGAGCTCCCGATCTCGCACGGCGCTGGTGTATTGCGCCGCCTGCTCGATGAGCTCTGCTGTCAGCTTCACCATTTTCCTCTCTTCGGCGGCCTCCGCAAAGAACGCAAAAGGGGGCTTGGAGTGCGCATGCGTCGCAGCCGCACTTGACGCAGTCCACCCTGCCGAGCGGCCAAAGCCGAAAGCCGAGCAATCGAACGCCAAAAGCTTCTGCGCAGGGCTTGCTCCGTCGCCATGGTAACGCTGATGCTGTCGGCGTGGGAAGCCCGCCTCTTTTCAAGGGGAGGGGCTTGGAGTTGACGTTGATTTTACAGTATTGCGAAAATCGCTGACATATTAAATAAATGTAAACGTTAATATAAATACAAATATAAGTATAAAATATAAATATAATAGACATACATAGGTGACAAAGCACCATTGCTCTGTACAGAGAAGATGATTTAACGAGACCAATGAGGATTTAATGTTTCAATAATGATTCCTTCGGAAGTCTGCAAAATTAAAATGATTTGCCAAATATTGAAGATTTTATTTACTTAAAACATTGAATTAGCAACCGATTGGCAGCTCCCAATCAAGATACTTGCAAACTTTTAAAATGAATATCACACTTCTCATTTTTCATTTGCAAAAAAAAAAGTTCCCCATTAAAAATATTTACTGGTACTAATATTAATGTTGTTTTTACACAATTCAATAAATAAATATTCTACAAATGCATCAATTTTAATTTTTAACATGGTAAATATCTATAAATATAAACTATACAAAAAAAAAAAGCTCCTTTAGAGTGCTTGCTCTATAGTTTCCAAAAGTGAGAAGGCATCCCGAGAGCAAAACATATAAGAAACACAGATTTAATGGAGTGCCCTACAGCATGGCAGGTTCATCCAACATGTTAAAGCTGGATGTCAGAACTGATTCTCAGCTCCATCAGATGTATATCAGGGCTGCCAACCTTGAGTGATAATTCGGAGTGAGACACTGCGAGGGAGCGAAGTGACCGAGGGGGTATGGTGTGGAAGGGGGGTGCCCCCCCTTCCACGGTAGGGAGCTTTGACAATTTTACATTTTAAATGGTGCAATCTGATGCATACTTTAGTCATGATTTGGACATATACATACATACATACATGCAAGCAGCACCAATGTACTTGAACCGGATTTGTAAGATATTAATAATGCAGTTCACTGACCATGAATAATTGAAGTTCCTGACTTGTAACTGCAGTATTCTACCTCAACTGACTTTATTAGCTTAGTGATGTACTATAGACCACTATAGGATGAATTCAATGTGCAACAAAAAGACAAAAAACCCGAAACAACTACAGAGATAATGCAAATACATCAATGGGTATTCTTCTTTCTGTATCAAATACCATACTACATGCCAATATCAAATGCTATAGTCTCAGTCTTTAATTATATACTAACTTGTTGACTGAAATAGGGGTTCATAATTTCAGACATGTATAAACTAAACATTTAATCGAATAATGAGTGCTTCATATAAATATACATATTGTTAACTGTAAAACTCATCTACTGTATTCTGAAGCTTGGCCCTAGCTTTCATCATAGAAGCTATAGAACCAAAACAAAGCCCTGGTAGAGACTAAAAAATACAGCAAGTGCAGCTCTTGATTCACAAGGAAACTCTGGAATAGTAGTTGAATGCCACAGGTTAAATACTACACTTCATCACAGATGAACTGTCAACTCTAATAATTTAGCGGGTTTCTGGTGTGGCGGCCTGCTGTGCAGCCGTACAATATTTATTGGGTAAGTTTAGATTCTGAACTTAATGGTCTTACTGCTCTTTGGATGGTAAATTGTGTTAAGATTAGAATATGTTCTAGTTGAGTCAGGGCTATCCCAATTTGGGGCTGAGAAGCCTACTGGCATCAAAAAAAGTCCTTATTGAGTCCTTATCTAAGGGTTTGAAAATATGATAATAATGTAGTACAGTCCTGTCGATCTGGTGCATGGAGACCTAGGATTTAAACTCAAAGGAGAAAGAGGAAAAAGTGATTCCTTCTTCTGAAACAAAGCCATTACGGAGTGGCTTCCATTTAAGCACCAAAGATGTTTCTTTATTTTCTCTGGCTGGATTTCTGACCCAGGGGAGAAAGACCATTTAAAAAAGCAAAAAGGACAGAAAGAACACCAAGAAAGAATGGGACAACCCCACCCCCCAAAAAAAGAGATCCAACACAACTCTGAATAAAATTATTATTATTTTAAATTTTATTATTATTATAATTATTATTACCACCCCTTTACACGCCTTATGCTCTCTTTTAGCTGATCCAAAAGAGTCTTCCCAAACCAGCAAGGCGAGAAGCGCGCCAGGCTGATCTATAAAGGGGCTGGGCAGCTTTTTTGCAAAATAGAAAGGTTGGAGGACTGACAGGATTACATCTCTGGCAGCGGACAATTCAGCTTTGCTTACCAGGGTTATTACTGGCCGAGGCTGTTGCCTGCAAAAGAGGCTTTGCCAGCCCCCTCGTGTCCTTCTTTGAAAAGGGCAGCTGGCTTGTCCCGGAGGACATTGCAGAGAGGGAGAGGGCGGGGCAAAGTGGCTGCGAGCGCCCCGGGCGGGAAGAAGCCTCTTGCTCTTCGCTTTCCTGAAGCGATTTGCTAATGATCAGCATCATGCACAGTTACGGGACGCCGGCAGAAGGATTAAGGCGGGAAAAGAGGCGCGGTGGGGTGACTGGGCAGGGCGGGGTGGCTGGGCAGGGCGGGGCGGCGCTGGGAGCTCATCCTTCTCCTAAGCTAAGGGGAATATTCGGAATATAATCAGAGAATGTAGGGATATTTTTGTACATTCCATGATTTTGGGGGTTTAGCGTGAGATTTTGTTTATCAGAGTGAGACAGTCAAAATTGGTTGAATTGCGTGAGTCTCACGCTGATTGCGTGAGAGTTGGCAGCCATGGTATATTTATTTGCAGGATTTATAGGGCTGCTTATTTCATCTCATACAATCATTGTGGGTGGTTGCACCCTTCCTGCCAAGTGAGAGTTTTGCACATCAGTCAATTATCTATCTATTTTGGCTGTGCTGTGTTCTTTCCTTCTCCCAGAAATGTTAAGATGAGGGCTACTGGTTGTTACTTTAACTTCCTTAATAAATCTTAGTGGGAATCAGAGCTCTAAGAGACTAATAATGCATTTTAACAAGCCAGAAGTGCACATTGCACAGTGCATAGTTGAAGTGAGCAGCACACCATTAACCATTAAGATATATTACCTTGTTAAAGATTGGTAGGGAAGTATGTCAAATATTGTATTACTAGGGTTATAGCTTATGAATTTGAAGATCAAGCAGAAGAAGTTGGAACATGAACACATCTGATTGTACTTTTACATTTTCAAATAGCAAAATTAAGGGAGGGAACAGTTCCAATAATGATTGCTTCGAAAGTCTGGACAACCAAAGCAACTGGAACTATTTCCTGCTCTCCCACATCTTCTGAAATGTTTCATATGACATTGAATATCAAATAACAGAAGTAAAAAATTTTTTTTAAAAAAATAAATAAATGTGAAACAAGTCTTAATGTACTGTTGGAAGGCTGTCAAAATGCCTTTCTTCTGAGGATTCGATTTTCCCGCTGGGAGAGCTCTGGCGCAAGGATATGGACAACTGCTTGAAAGCTGGTTCTTTTTATTTTTCAGGAAAGCGAGAGATAGCAAGAAGTCTGCATTCCTGGGCTAGCTAGCTTTGTATAAGTCCCTGATTTTTTATACCTTTTCTCCTTTTGTGTGTGTGTGCTTGTGTTTGTATTTCTTAATGTTTTAAATCCTGTCAGGGGTTGTCTTCATTTCCGCCGAAGGGTAAACTCCGCGGGGTGCAGAAGGCAAACTTTGCAGGGTGGTTTGATTGGATTATTGGTTCAGTCCTAATCTTTTTTTTGCTTAATGGTTTCTTATATTTGTTTTGTGGCAATCTCCTGTCTGTCCCCTTTGCAATATATTTTGTGTCTTTTGTCTGTTTGTTTTGCTGATATGGCATGTCTTGTGTTTGTAAGGGTTTTCTTTTCTTGTTTTCTTAATTATTTGGGCTTTTGTCTAAGGGGCTTCTTTAATACCTTTTATTTGATTCCTTTTCCTATGCAAGTTTGTTTTATGGCTAGCTTGATGTTCCCTTTGGGCTTTTCCTGCTTGGGTGACACCATTGTCCTCGTGAAGTTCCCTTTCCACAGTACCTAGAAATAACTAAAGTTATTACAATATAAAATGCAAACAATCGTTGGAAATCTTGGGGGTTTGTGTGTTTTGTGTAGTGATATAATGTCTTTGCTTTCATGTGTGCCCTCCAAATATTTTTTTAAAAGGTAAACATTACAGTTACTGTATATATTGTTGACATATAACAGGCATTATTGCTGGTGCTCTATGTATGTATGTATGTATGTATGTATGTATGTATGTATGTATGATATCAGAGATGGTATTCAGCAGGTTCTGACCAGTTCTGGAGAAATTTTGAGTAGTTCAGAGAACCGACAAATGCCACCTCTGATTGGAGATTTTGCAGTATCCTTCCCCTGCCACACCCACCAAGCCATGCCCACATAACCGGTAGTAAACATTTTCGAATCCTACCACTGGTATGTATGTATGTATTGTAGGAAGTTAGCACCCACCCCTCTCCTAGAAAATTGAAATAGCCTAGGAAATATTTAAAAGGCAGAATATTTCCTCTAAAAAGAGTAGAAACTCAGAAGTAGAATCTCACCCCCACCTTTGTTAATGGGTGGGCCATTAAGGCCTGGGCCAGAATTCTTTACATAAGAAAGATCTCCAGGTAAAGCTATAACAATTGCCAAAAGCCCTTTTAAGGGCATAAATCATCCAGCAAGGCTAGACCAAGCCTGGAACTCAGGACAGCCTACAGAGTTGTCCATGGGAGTCTGACAACCAATCAGAATACAACCTCAAATTCAAATCCCAACAGAGGGTATAAAATCCAGGCACTCTCAGCACCTCAGTCCTTTTTATTGATCTCTTCACTTTCACTCTGGAGCTCCAGGTCATGTGGTCCTGTTAATTAAACCTTCCAAGCAGCCTCCATGTTTCCAGTGTTTTTTTCCCCACTTGGAACTGAACCCAAAAGGATATTTCTTTCAACAGTATGTATGCATGCATGCAAGCAATGTTAATGATTTTTATTTTAGACATGCATTGCATTACTACTGCATGAAAATGGATTGATCTGACGCTGCTAATGTTCTTTTTTTAGGTTTGTCAAATGAAAGTTCATCCACTGTTTCTGGATTAGGGCTATTCTCTCTCTCTCTCTCTCTGTATAAACTCTATATGTTAATAGAATTAATATTTTCTCTTTCCTTGGGCACCTTTCGAACTGCAACAACTGGTTTTAAATCTTATGTTCCTGTCACTGGAGACCACGAGGTGGCGCACTAACATCAGAGAAATTTATGCGGTGTCAACTTCATCAGAAATTGCATACATAACAAGAAAAATGTTTTACATGTCTGGAGATGATAGATGGGTGGATAAAAGATACATAGATGCAGATGTATAGAAAATCTGGTTTAAAAACACTCACAAATTTTGGTGATGGCTAAGAGTCAGCTTTTGCCAAGAAAGAAATTATGAAAACACGAGCCTATGTGCCATACTCACCCCAAAATTGCTTTTTCTTAATAAAAAAATGACCTTCCTCAGTCCTATCAATCAGCCGGTTTATTTATGTATTATTTATTACACAAATTTATACTCCAACTTTCATAATATCCTATTTCATAAATAACCATGTATGAAAAAAGTCAATACAAAAGGAACTTTTAAAAGGGGAGGCCTAACAAATATCCGGGAGACATATAATACACGATAATTGATTAATTCTGGAAAGCTCATTTCCAAAGATTGATTATTCCAGTGGCATCTACCAATTTTTGCCAGCACTGCTGTTTTCCTCTTTTTGAAATCCCCTCAAATTAAATCAAGTTTGGCCTTGAATCTCTGAGCCTCGATGAATACATTTATCAACAATTTTTATACAGATAGTCCTCAACCTATGATCACAATTGAATCCAAAAATTCATTGTTAAGTGAGATATTTGCAAACTTAGTTTTACCCCCCAATTTTATGACTTTTCTTACCACAGTTGTTAAGTGCTGTTGGAAGTTAAAACCCAACCCTCTCCTAGAAAAATGAAATATAGGAAATATTAAAAAGGCAGAATATTTCCCCTAAAAGAGTAAAGAGGGGCAGAAACTCAGCCCCCCCTTTGCTAATGGGCCATTAAGGCCTGGGCCAGAGTATTCTACATAACAAAGGCCTCTACCCATCTCACAACCTGGCCTGGAAAGATTGTATCAGCCAGCACTCAGGGGAAGCCATGTGGTCCAGACAAAGCCTACAAAGTTAGCTAAGACACACACACCCCACTCCAGGAGTCTGACAGCCAGTGGGATACATTTCTTACACAGGAACAGGAAACACTAAGGTGGGGCCCAACAGAGATTATAAAACTAAGGGTCTCTCAGCCTGTCAGCCTTTTTTCTTTCTTTCCAGGGCATGTGATCCTGTCCACCATTAGACCATCTTTCCAAGCAATCACCATGTTTCCAGTGTCTTTCTTCCCCACTTGGAACTGAACCCAGAAGGCTATTTCTTCCAACAGTGCATCACTGCAGTTATTAAGTTAGTCACATGGTTGTTAAGTGAATCTGGTTTCCCCCACTGACTTTGCTTGTCAGAAGGTCGCAAAAGCTGATCACATAACACCATGATAGTGCAACAGTCATAAATACAAGTTAGATGCCAAGCAGCTGGATTTTGATCACATTACTATGGGGTTGTAAATGTGAAAAATGGTCATCAGTCACATTTTTCAGTCCTATTGTAACTTCAAAAGATCACTAAGTGAACTGTTGTAAGTCAAGAAATATCTGTACAAAGCACAGGGGATGTTCTGACCCACACCCTTTCCCGACAAATCAAACACAATTCAAAAAGAACAGAAACCTTGGAATGTTTTTACAAAATGATTAGCTGTGATAAGCACAAGCCTTGCCAAACTGTGCAGGACTTGCCAAAAGATAACAGACAAGAAATAATTTGCAAAATAAGAATCTTCAAATACAAACTCAGGATACTGGAATGCCCACGAGGTTGTAGTCTCAAAACGTCTTTACCTCCTGTAAAGAAGGTTAGTTTCACACCTGGCTTTTATACTCTTGAAGGAGGGGCCATTACCTTGCAGCTTTACTCCCAAGTCACCTGTGCTGTTGTAACTGCTCTTTCTTACAAGCAATCCTGCACGTATGCAAACTTGGCACAGGCTCCTCGGGAACCTCCTCATTACTGCTGCCAGTCCACACAATCTCTGAAGGCAGCAGTCCACTCCCTAATGGTCCTGGCCCCTCATCTGAGTCTTCACTCTCTTCAGCTGTCCACACTTGCTTCCAGCAAACCACAACAGAGGACCTGCTATTGAATATAGCATTTACTTTTCAATGGACAAGGAGACATCTTCAATTTGCCTTATACTGGCAATTTCAACAGCATAATCAAACAGGAGAGTGCTGAAAAATGCCAAGGATGGATGCCAAAGATTTGCAATCCAAAACATGCAGCATCAATTATTCAGCATAGCCCAGATTCTATTAGGCAAATGGCAAGTTCACTGAATGTACTGAACCATCCTTTACTTTTCATACTGTTATAAACTAAACATTATGCTAAGCCAGAGGCCATGTTTGCACAACACGCTGAGCCCTGGGAAAGAGTCCGTCCATTCTTTCCAAACACCTTTTCGCTGACTATTACAGCCTGACTCACCATTTTAGAGCAGGTGTTTGCTTCCAGGGCTTCGACAGAGAGTTTAAATGTCATTTTATGGCTTGAGAGAGGTCAGTTGATGCTTCGGCTAAATTAAACCTTTTGTTTAATTCTCTACTGTCACCACTCAAAAATCTTTGCTGGCTGGGAAAGTTGCTGTATCCATTTTACCGGGGGAGAAAGTCCCTGTAAATTTAATGAGTCTACACTGAACAGAGGTGTCTGGGATTGCTCTGGTAGAAACAATTATACATTTCAGGTTGTTTTTGTTTTTTAATTCATTAGAGCTAGGCACAAGAATTACTCAGGAGGTTAAAAATAGGACTCATTTAAACTTTACCCCTGTGTTATTTGCTTATTGTGTGCTGACATTTCTTTCTACATTCCTGCTGGCAGGAACTGGAAGACACTGAAGAATTAAACATTTTGAGGACATTCTATTATTACAGTGATGAGTCACAGAGCAAATTAACTTCATAATCACTAATCTAGTCATTTCCCTACAGGAGTTTGGGGGACTCTGCAGACACACATACATACACACACATACATGCACATACATTAATTCCTCAAGCAGAGTCCTATATCATGCTTACCCACAATTATGGTTTGATTCTCAATCTATGGTCCTCTGGTGTTGATGTTGTCAAAGGGAGTCCACAAAAGTTTGAAAAAAATGTATTGATTTAAATCTTAAGTCTTGAGGGTGCATGGCCACAAAAGGAATTTAATGGGGGTCCATGGTGAAAAAATGGTTGAGAGCTACTGGTCTAAACAATTGGGTTCATCATGCATGCTAAGTTGTAAACCATGACTTACAAACCAAACAAACAAACAAGGTTTGGAGAACATGAGTGGTGCAATGACCTAGAGGTTGAGCAATCAGGAGGCTGTGAGTTTGATCCTAGGTAGCGGCAGATATTTCTCACTCTGGGCACAATGAGTAAATATCAGCTGTGAACTCTGCATTGGTGACAGGAAGGGCTTCCGGCCAGAAAACACTCAGCTCCATTCAGTTGCCCCAACTCCACCTGATGTAAGGGAGTCATTAAAAGACAACAAAAAATTTCCTTGATGCTATCTGAATTTGGTTGTTTTCTTGCAGGCATTTTATTACCCAAACTAAGTAATATCATCGTGTTGATGATTTTACTAATTCGGTGATGATTTGATGCTACATCAACCTGAACAGAGCTCGTGATGGTTTATTGCAACACTTGAAGGAAATATCAAGAGGGCACAAGATAAAAGTTTAATTCTGTCCCTTTTCTGTTCTTGCCCATTGCTTCTCCATCACTTTAGCAAGGAAATCTTCCAGCAGGTAAATGATCTGACTAACAAACGGATCCCAGGTCACGGTGCAGAGTTTTGAATTCTCCACAATGCTAATGTGCATTCAGCAACTTCCATCTTTTTAATCCTTCCATTTCTAAAACTAGATAGATAGTGGTGACGGCCGAAGCAGACTAATGGGATCACTGAAGATGGGCCATGTCTATTCACAATGAAATTGGTATTAGGAGAGGAGGGAGGAAAAACGCCCAAGTAAGTTTTCTGGATCACAGCTCATTCCATCTTAAGAGATGGCCTGGTTAAAAAAAGGAACTGGGTTGACTCACTCGTCTCTGCATTTTGAAATAAACGTACCTTGGTGCTCTCTGAGCTTGACTGTTTTCTTGCAGACGCTTCACTACCCGAATTAGTAAAATCATCAACACGATGATATTACTTAGTTTGGGTAATAAAATGCCTGCAAGAAAACAACCAAATTCAGATAGCATCAAGGAAATTTTTTGTTGTCTTTTAATGACTCCCTTACATCAGGTGGAGTTGGGGCAACTGAATGGAGCTGAGTGTTTACTGGCCGGAAGCCCTTCCTGTCACCAATGCAGAGTTCACAGCTGATATTTACTCATTGTGCCCAGAGTGAGAAATATCTGCCGCTACCTAGGATCAAACTCACAGCCTCCTGATTGCTCAACCTCTAGGTCATTGCACCACGCAGAGAACACCAAGGATCCCTCATTTCAATGCTGACCTATAAATATTCCCTTTTACTAGATAGAACAATTGAAGCTGGATTCATTAGACATACCCCAAACTCTATTGTGGAATTTCTGACCACCAAGAGGGTGTGATGTAGCCTAATCAAAAAGATTAGTTGTGATTCGCACCCAGAGATATTTTACTCATGGGCTACTTATTTATATCTATATTTTGGTCTCTCTCCCCAAAATATTATAAACAATTACAAGGCATAAGACATTCCACATAGTAAAATAATATACCGTACTTCATGAGCATGAAATAAATACATAGTAATTGATGGGGACTATAAATATTTTATTCATGTTGTCATTTTGCCAAGTTTGGATATATCATAAACACTAGCTTGGTTTTCAGTAGTCATTCCACCAGTTTGACAGCACATGAACACATCAATTAATTTTTGTTTTCTTTTCCCGTCCTCCCCCATCCCAAAATTTTGAAAACTCACTTTGTCCAATTGCCGATTAACATTTTACTGCCAATTTCACGTTTCACAGACTGGAGGGTTTTAACTTATTAAAAATGAGAGTCAGAAAAGCTAATATATTGTATAAGAAAGAGAAAAAAAAACCCGTTTGTTTACATATGTCTGAATACAAAGAAACGACTTTGTTGACACTTACAAATATATCATTAGAAAGGAGGGCAATGATTAAATTACATTTCTTTAAAAAAAGGTTATGTCCCTGTAGAAAATAATTTAAAAAGTTCTATAACGGCAATGACTGCATTATGAGTTACTTCTTTTTTTAAAAAAATCTGTAACACAACATAGTCAAATATATTTTAACACAATTATGGAAACACCACATGACAAACTATAATATATAATATATATATATATAGTATCATGTATGTATGTATGTATGTATGTATGTATGTATGTATGTATGTATGTATATATGTAGAGTGAATACATTCAGATGTGTTGCTCAGTGTGATTTTGGTAGAATTGGCTGTTTCTCCTTCTCCTTCTCAACGAACTAAATGAAGCACTTTTTAAAAAGGTTTGCCCCGTGAAATCACTGAGCTGCCTTTCTTTCTTTCTTTCTTTCTTTCTTTCTTTCTTTCTTTCTTTCTTTCTTTCTTTCTTTCTTTCTTTCTTTCTTTCTTTCTTTTTTTCTTTCTTTCTGGGAGGTTGCACTGGCGAGATATGGTAAGAGAAGCAAAGTGATCTGTCAAAACTCAAGCTGTGAGCAAGGAGAAAATATTATAGCTACCTCTGCAGAGTCAAGAGTCTAGCCCCTTACCGGCTATTTTTCAGCGATGGCTTCAAATCCGGTTGATCAGAGTCGTAGGCAACACACCAGCTCTTCTATAGCAGGTTGTGATTGTTGAGATCAGTGCACAGGGAGAAGAAGAATATGGGGGGGGGGGGGGTGGCTAAGAAGAGATCGATCTTCCCTGCCAATTCCAGAAATCCTTCTTTGGTTACCATCAAGCTAAAGCCACCCAAAGACAATGGGAAATGTGCCTATTTTCCAGCACAATTTTGTGGAAATGAATCGTATCGTGGCCTGACGACGCAGTGGTGAGAATGCAAATCTAAGGCAGATATTCTAGGCATCTGTAAACTATTCTAAAAGGTTTAGGAGGGAGAAGGAAGAAACACTCGTTCACTTTTTTGGGGGGTGGAAATGCAGAAAGGAAGTACATCTGCATTCTTCTTTTACAAAATGTGACAAGTTGGCTAGCATGAGTGAAGCTGAGGTTGTGTGCATCTCCACTCGCCAGACATGTCTGAGAAGGATTTACATCATCTGTTGGCTTCTTAATTTATTTGTTTTTGGTCAAGACGCAGCAAGCAAAGCCATCACACTATTTAGGACCCGTAGTGGCTACACGGTAGGAACCAAACTTGTAGGTGATAGTGAAAGAAGCTGAGTTGTGAGGCGAGGTTGGACTAGATGAAGGCTTACACCAGGGTGGGAGTGGGAATGGAAAAGAAAAAAAGAGAGAGGATACTTTTTGCTGGAAAGAACTGGCATATTAGGAGTTCCAGATGGCAGATATTAAATGCCAGCTTAGCCAGCCAATAAGCATGTCCGACAGCAAAACTGTATAAACGGTTTGCGTTCACATAACTTGTTGGATTTCACCATCTCGCAGAACATCTCGTCACCTGGAGGAACGTGCATTTTGGAAAAAAAGGAAACAGCAGGAAGAGAGAACATAGATTAGCATTTCCACTGGGGGGGGGGACCCTAGAATTTGTAAGAGTAGAAAAACTATTTTGATGGATGTCCCAAAGGTGCTTTTTCTGGCCTAGTTTCTTCTTCTTGGAAGACGTTTCGCTTCTCATCCAAGAAGCTTCTTCAGCTCTGACAGGATGGTGAGGAATGGAAGGATTTCTATTCCTTGCAGGGGTGGCCCGTTTTGGATATGAGGTAAGTGCAGGGCCTGCACGGAGGCTCGGGGAGGGGGAAAAAACGGGCATCCCAGAGGCTCTGGAAGGCCGGAAATGAGCCTGTTTCCGGCCTCTGGAGGGCCTCCGGAGCCCGGGGAAGGTCATTTTTCACCCTCTGGAAGCTCAAGAAAAGCCTCCAGAGCCCGGGGAGGGCGAAAATGTCCCCCCCCCACCGCCATGGTGCAGGAGGCCCACTAGGCCATGCCCACCCAGCAACCAGGTAGAGAATCGGTTGCTGAAATTTTCTGGAAAAAAAAAAAAAAAGCACCTTTGGGACAAGCACAATCTGGATGACCAAGAATCTCTACAGACTTTTATTCTGATGGATGAGCTCAAAGGAAGGCAACGTCCCCATTATTCTAAAGTCTAGCTTTCAAGAGACATCCATCTCCAGGGCAGGTAATCCTCGCCTGAACACCACCATTCAGTCCCAGATTTCTGTTGCCAGGCAAGGCAGTCGTTAAGTGAGTTTTGCCCCATTTTATGCTCTTTCTTGCTACAGTTGCTAAGTGAATCATTGCCCTTGTTAAGTTAGAAACAACGGCTGTTGGGTGAATCTGACTTTCCCCTTGACTTGTCTTGTCAGAAGGTCACAAGGTGGAGTCACATAATACCAGGGGTACTACAGCCACCATAAATACATGCCAGTTGCCAACTAGATGGATTTTGATCACATGACCATGGGAATGCGGTAAGGGTTGTAGAGTGAAAAATGATCATAAGTCACTTCTTTTAGTGCCGCTGTAACTTTAAATGGGCACTAAACGAATAGTCGTAAGTTCAGGGCTATCGACACAAAACCACTCTTTCAGCCCTGGCCAGATTTTGTATTCTGATTTTGTTCTAGCGCAGGGGTCCCCAAACGTGGCAACTTTAAGCCTGGAGGATTTCAACTCCCAGAATTCCCCAGCCAGCTTTGCTGGAAGTTGAAGTCCACAAGTCTTAAAGTTGCCAAGGTTGGAAACCCCTGTTCTAGCGTAAGGAACAGTGGGTGGGGATCGATTTTTTTTTACTAGCACTTCGGTGGGCATGGCTTGTGGGCGTGGCAGGGGAAGCTTACTGCAAAATCCCCCATTCTCTCCCCACCCCACTAACCTGCTTTCCAGCTCCGTTCTCCTGTGCAGAGCAACCAAAGCAGACCCAGCCGATCAGCTGGGACTCAACGGGAGGCAGACAATAGATGGGGTTGGCAAGGCCAGTTAGAGGTGGTCTTTGACGGTTCTCCAAACTACTTAAAATTTCCACTATTGGTTCTCCAGAACTGGTCAGAACTTGCTGAATACCACCTGTGGTCTCGGGGGGGGGGGGATGTGATCTGCTTTTGTGACTTTCTGATGAGCAAAGTCAGTGGGGAAGGCAAACTCACTTAACGCCCGTGTTTCTAACTTAACAACTGCAATGGTTCACTTAGCAACTGGGGCAAGAAAAGATCATAAAATGGGACACAAATCACTTCACAAATGTTTCACTTACCAGCAGAAATGTTGGGTTCCGTTGTGGCTGTTATGTCGAGGATCACCTGTACATTTATCAAAGCTGCCCTAATGAACTCAATTTGGCCTACGCAGTCTTATGATCCCAGTTGTCAGGCTTCCAGAGGGCAACAGAAGTTGTAGTTCGCATACAAAGAAGAAGCTCTGCCTACAGAGCAATGGGTCCCTCCCACGTAATAATTATATTGCAGCATTACAAGACTACAAAGCAACTGCAGCAGGTTCAAACATAATCACTCGATCCACTCACCCCGGCAGTGAAGTAAAATAAATTTTAGATTCCTCGTAACTGCTGCATCATGATTCTAATCATTCAAACAGGCTAGCCACTCAAGCCTGCCACAAGATTTAAGAATGAACAATTAATGTTTAACATGTGGCTCTGAATATGCAAATCCTCTCTGTCCTTCAGCAGCAGCAGCTCAGGGCTAGATTCTGATATCAAAAGAAGTGACACTGATAGCTCTACTGCTCGTTTTCACATCACTAATTTTTCTCAATCCAGGACTCTGACCCCAATTTAATCCCAGTAAGCTTCATTATATATTCCATAAATACCAAATTTCAGCCACAAAAGCAATTAAAATTGCCTTCCTCTTCAATGCATAGAAGAAAAAAAGAAGGAGGAACATCTGGTTGAAGAAAATGATGAGATTCTGGGGAATGGAGACATGCAGATCTAGCAATGGCCTAGTAATTGGAAAGCGAATTCTTACAGCCTCTGTTTATTTTCTTCTCAATCTGTTGCTTTTCATTTTGATATGAAACATCTGATTCTGTTTGAAGCACAGCATTCTCCTTTTTTTTCCTCTGCTGCTCACCACCAAACCCCATACATTCAAAATGGAGAAGGACAACTTGGTGCGGCCAACTTGCTGCAGCCAACTTGTCATGGCCAACTCACAAGGGCCAGCTCGCAGCAAATTCAATTTGAGTATTTAAAATTATTTTAATTTTTGTCATTCACATATTATTTTGTTCCTCCTTTGGCATCCTTTCTTTAAAGATTCTATTCTACCATTTCTTTGATATGAGTGTTACTCTTGTCCTGCAGCCATTTGGCTGATGCAAATTGGCCACGATGAGTTGGCCGTGGTGTGTTGGCCATGCCAAGTTAGACCCCATTCAAAATGTTACCTCTTATGGCTTCTCCTATTCTTATATTCCACTATCTGTAGCCACATGCCCAGCAGACATTGTTTCATTTACTCACAATCCATGGAAATACATACCATTGTGACATCTGTCACTAGCGATGCAGGAGCCACTCAGCAGATAAAATCCTTCTTTACATCTAGAACAGTTTCTCCCAGAGCCATCACAATTTAAGCAGTTATCTTCACACCTGACAATAAAAGATAACTATCATATATATGTTTTCGTAGATTTTCATGGGAACAGGTCTGCAGGTCTTGGTGTGTTCGGGTCTTTTCCTATGTAAGATTGAGAGTATCTTGGCGACGTTTCAACAAGGTCCCACTCGCCATCTTCAGGCTTGTGCTTTCGGCTTCGTGCTTGTGCGAGCAAAGCATGATTGGAGCTGCCGTCTCTCTATAAATATTGGTGGAGAGGTATGTGCTGGCTCTGTTGTAAGCGGGCTGGTTGGCTGTGTTGTTATTTCTGCTGATAGATACACAACCAATACCTCAGACACACACGTTCTTATGAAAAAGCCAACCAATCTGCAAACATCAACTCCATCAACCAAACAAGAAATAACAACACAGCCAACCAGCCCGCTTACAACAGAGCCAGCACACCACACCTCCCCACGAGTATTTATAGAGAGACGGCAGCTCCAATCATGCTTTGCTTGTACAAGCACGAAGCTGAAAGCACAAGCCTGAAGATGGCGACCTCATCGAAACGTCGCCAAGATACTCTCAATCTTACAAAAGACCTGAACACGCCAAGACTACATACACACACACACACACACACACACACTTTTAACACACACACACAATTTTAATTTAAGGAGGGGTATGATTCGCACATTGCTTTAATTGTGGTTTGTTCAATAAGCCACCATTGACCATGTTCATGCAACAAATTAAAGCACAAATAATAGTTAGGTTTGTGCATAATAAGCCAAAAATAAGCCACATTATATAGTACTGAGCCATGCTAGTTAATTTTTGCTTAGCATGTGGAACCCAATTTTGGGGTTTATTCAAAAAAAATGAAGGTTATGCAAACAGTATGTTAAAAATTCCTAGAAGAACAATGAACAAAGACAACTGATCTCTATTTCATAATTCTACCTATGTCTATAGCAATAGCTTTTAGCGTTATATACTGTCCCATAGTGTTTTACAGAACTCTCTAAGCCATTTGGAATGTCAACATATTGCCCTCCAAAATCTCGATTATCATTTTACTGAGTTTGGAAGCATGGAAGGCTGAGTCAACCTTGAGCCAGTCAGGATTGAACTCCAGACTGCAGGCAGATTTTGGCTACAATACTGCATTCTAACCCTTGTGCCATTTTATCTCCATGCACTATTAAAAAGTGGAAGCTGCTTTAAAGCAAACTAGTTTCTTCCGTCCACATCAGCTCTCCCAACATGATACCTTACCTGTCAGCCTCGCAGGAGAAATCAGATAAGAATGACAACAAGATGAGCGAATTCCACTTTATTGCAAAGCTACATTGACAGAATCTTGGCAAGTATGATTGTACAACACCCCATCCCCATCTATGTACAGCCTGAGATACTAGAGAAGGTCTCCTCTGAGCCTCTTTCTCCACCCATTATCTGATCATTTCTTTAGCAGTGCTGTGGCCTCTTGGCCGCCTCTCCCTCCAGCAGCCGAATCAGAGGAGAAAGGGGTGTAGGAGTCAAAGTCAGCATCAAGGCAACCTGAGAGCACTGAGGGGGAGAGGGAATGGAGCTGGCAGAGGGAGAGAGAGACCGAGGCAGAGCCTGGGCTGTCTGTCAGCCCTCAGATGGAGAGTCAACAGCCGCCAGGTCTGCAGATGGCTGATGAGAAGAGGAAGCTGGATCCAGTGCCTGACATGCAGTTGCACAGAAGGCAGAGGAGAGGACAGCAGTGGAAATCTATGGGCCGGTCCTAGGGATGGAAGAACAACTGTTGCTAGTGAAGCTCCACCTTCGCTCTGGGGGTAAAAGGCAGGGGGCAGAGATGAATAGGTGTGACAGACAACTCTTCATCTCCCTGCCAACCCTGTTAACCTGCAGTAAGAGAGAAATTTTTTTGCCAAGGCTGCTGGCACTCCTAATAAAGGAATCTTTGAGTTAACTTCAGAGGGACTGTCATGTTTGGGGAGTTGGGTCAGAACAGGCAGCCTCTCTTTGCCTACTCTTCCAAGGTATTTCCCAAATACCACTACCCAGCAAACAGTTGGGGTTTCCAACATCAAGATTTGCAAGCCAGGTGCTGATTAAGCTTCTCAGGTTTTTTTTTTTCTTTCTTTCTAGGAGTATCAGAAGAGCCATCTGGCTGAAAATGAGAATTTTCAGGCCCAAAACCTGAGCTCTGGCCCCCGAGCTTTATCCTTTGCAGAGGAAAACATTTCATAAAAGCTCCCTTCGCAGCAAGGAGCCTCCTTCCACCTGCGTCTTTTGTTCTGGGAACAGATGTTGCAGGAAGTTAAGGAGGGCCAATATCCGATTGATGAGCACGTGGGGAGCTGGCAAGAAGGGAATCAGATTCCAAAATTTGCAGAAGGAACTCTAAATGGCCTTCTTGTGGAAAGATCTGAGCGTCTGGCTTTTCTTTTTCCTCCCTCCGTAAATCTCACAACATCAGAGCAATTTTAGACAGTCAAGATGGAAGGCTTATATTTGCCATGTGTCAGAGCAGATTGCTCAGCCAGGGTTCCAACTCATTCCCAGACCACTTTTCTAAAAGCCTCCATAACAGGTTTCCAAAGCAGATAATTACCTCCGGCAAACTCTGAACGGTAATCCAAGCCTCTCATCATCATAATAGCCTTCTCCGCATGTCGGGACACACCTCCACTCATGGACCTTCTTGGTACACTGGAGACATTCTTCTTGGCTCGGTCCTAAGGATCATGGGGAAAACGTGGTTCCACAGTCAGGAAAGTTGTAGGTGCAAAATGAGGGGTGGGGAGGAGGAATTTTATTTATTTATTACATTTACATGCCACCCATCTCACTCTGCAAAGCGATTCTGTGTAGGAGTTGCTAGATTCTTGAGAACTATGCAGAATTCAAACACAGAACATAGAATAATGGAGTTGGAAGGGACCTTGGAGGTCTTCTAGCTCAAACCCCTGCTCAAACAAGAGACCCTATAACATTTCAGACAAGTGACTGTCCAGTCTCTTATTAAAAACCTTCAGTGATGAAACACCTATAATATCTGGAGGAAAGCTCTTCCACTGGTTGATTGTCCTCACTGTTAGGAAGTTTCTCCTTAGTTCTAGATTGCTTCTCTCCTTTATAAGTTTCCATCCATTGTTCCTCATCCTGCCCTCCAGTGCTTTGGAAAATAAATTGACACCATTCCATTGATTGATTGCTCTCACCATTGGGAAATTTGGTTCAAGGTTGCTTTGATATGATTCTCTCTTTTGATATGCTTTGATATGACTCTCTGTCCCATCAGTGGCCAAGATATATCCATTTGTGAGACATTCATTCTTTAAAAATATGGCGCATCAATGAACAGCCTGGGCATTTTGGGTGGAATAACATCAACATGAAGCATAAGCTGAAATCATTGCAATTTTTCCTAGATGGAAAGAAGATGACTTATTTAGCTTCTCACCTGCAGGCCAAGAAACTCTTTGGATAGCTTTTTTTTTTGCATCAGAGAATGCAATGAAAGCTACTCTTAGCAGATTTGGAAGAAAGGGGATAAGGGTTGGAGTAAACAAGATGATGACACCAAGGAGAAAGACCTATGTCACCCACATGGGTGAGGCCAAAAATAATTTTGGAGAATAGTGCTTGAGTGGGAGGTGAGAAATTCCTTTTCACCCTAGAAAAATAAAATCAATTGATTGTCTGAAGGCAGGAAGACTATGGTTCATAGTAACAGTACCCTCTCTTATGTGCTGTTCTCTAACCATGAGATATGAGGATGCAATGAACAGAAGTTGGTGTTTCAGGGGAAAAATAATTCTGTTTGAGAATATAGAACCAATTATAAGTGAAAATCAGGGACATGCCAGAATCTGGATTTGATAGGGATCGAATCTTGGGAATTCAGTTTTTTTAAAAGTGATTTCAGACCATGGCTAAATTTTCTGGAGACAGGACACATCCAGTTCTCAGTAACTCCAATCTTCCTTCAGTGTTGCATATATTTGCTGTGAAATTATTGTCTGTGGATTTTGAAAAGGAGGCTATGGATGCTTGCCATGTAAGGCTGAAGTTCTTTGCTCCTTTGAGCTATACTTCTTACAAGCACTTAATGCTGCCCATTGAGACCCGTGAAAAGGTAAGACTTCTTTCTTTAAAGCAGTATAAGCTATAATACTCCAAAATAATAATAAAAAAGACAAAGACAAAAGGAGTACTTTGTAAACATAATGGAATACAAAGGAGGATATATTAGGAACCACTCCATCTAATAAAATCCTAAATAAAAGTGCAATTTGAGGTAATGCTCAGAACAGATATTTTAAGCATACAAAAAGCATAGTTAGAAATAAAAAATCCAGATCTTCCTTACAAGGTAAGAAAGAATCAATTGTTCTTCCTTGAGGTTGATAGAACACAAACAGCTTCAGAAGCTGTTGGATACAAACTAATTTTAGGTGATATAAGCTGGATTAATACATGCTAAGGCAAGGGTTGCTTAACTGTAGTTTGATGAATAAATCACTACTGGCAGGGTTAATTCATCATGATTGCAGTTGTTTTCACATCTCAGACAAATAGTGCGATGTGCAAACCATGTCAGATGTTGTTCTATGCATTAAATAAATGGCTCTTGTTCTTTATTTTACAATTCTCTCTTGTTCTTGCAGTCTAATAAAATCCTGGGATGGACCAAATGGTGATAACAGAATAGCAGAGTTGGAAGGGACCTTGGAGGTCTTCTAGTCCAACTCACTGCTCAAGTAGGAGACCCTATACCAATTCAGACAAATGGCTGTTCACCCTCTTCTTAAAAGCCTCCAGTGATGAAGCACCCACAACTTCTGGAGGCAAGTCGTTCCACTGATTAATTGTTCTCACTGTTAGAAATATCTCCTTAGTTCTAGGTTGGCTCTCTTCTTGATTAGCTTCTGTTAAGGTCTTGGGATTTAAGAGCTGACCAGCAGTGAAGCTGACCAGATGTAGCTGATGCAATAGGAATGAATCAGCATAGCATGGGTATTTCCCTTTAAGACAGAAGTATTTATATAAAGGCAGCCATTAGAGGGTATAGTCTCTCTCCTTGTGTCGGGTATTTATTGTAGAGTTCTCTGTTTGTAGAGTTAAGTTTGCTTGCTTGTAAGTTATTTTGCCTACCACGTATATTTCTGTATATAACTGTTGTATGTAAACCACTGTTTCTCATCTTGCCTTCTGGTGCTTTGGAAAATTCGTTGATCTCTTATTTGTTGTAGCCTTTCAAATCAAGTTGAACATTCTGAAACCCTAGCAGAATGGATCTGTCCCCAAGAATAATTAATGAAGATCACATTTTCATGACATGTTCAGAATGAAACCTC
This sequence comes from Hydrophis major, assembly GCA_033807585.1. Lineage (NCBI taxonomy): Eukaryota > Metazoa > Chordata > Lepidosauria > Squamata > Elapidae > Hydrophis > Hydrophis major. The sequence continues at coordinate 17,510,495 of CM066337.1, forward strand.
AGTTACCAGACTAGGTATAGCTTACCTGGGGGTTTTGAGTGGGGAAAAACCCTACATAATTCCTTCTTATTTCTCCTCTTCCTCACCTGCTAGTTATTGACTTAGATAAAGAGGTCAACTAGAGTTCTTGGTGAGTGTTAATTTACCTGTACACGTCCTGCAGTCCGACTGGCAGCCCTCGCATTGCAGAAGTTCCTTCTTCAAATACAGGCCCTGTTGACATCCTGAAATGCAGTTGTTGTCTATGAGGCTGTAGAGGAAAGCAGCAGAAAACGTTGGTAGCAAAAAAAACCTCACAAAAACATGTTTTAGTCCTACAGCTTAGATCTCCGAAAATCCTTAGGAGAAAGAGTAGTAAATGATTAGGAGGAACTACTAATCCAACAAGCTCTTTCCTTAATCAGGAGACAGTCAATTCAAAGCATCTTTAAGATTTATCTTCTCGTCAGATTTTATGGTCCACTTTCTGGATTTGTGCAATCCCTGTATAGGGAATCGCAAACTAACCAAATAGTTCATGAAACAAAAGCACAAACATCACCCCAAACTAACATAAAACTAACCGAGTTTTGTGTGTTGTCTAAATGTAATTGCTAGGTTGGTACGTGATCTGGTTACACCTATGCAGAGGTGGTATTCAGCAGGTTCTGACCAGTTCTGGAGAACCGGTAGCAGAAGATTTGAGTAGTTCAGACAACTGGCAAATCCCATCTCTTACTGGCCCCGCCCCCATCTATTCTCTGCCTCCTGGGTCCCAGCTGATCAGCTGGGGTCTTCTTTTGTTGCCCTGCACAGGAGAATGGAGCTGGAAAGCAGGTTAGTGGGGTGGGGAGGCAATGGGGATTATGCAGTATCCTTCCCTTGCCACGCCCACCAAGCCACACCACAGAACCAGTAATAGAAAATTTTGAATCCCACCACTGCGCCTATGATATGAATATAGGTAGCCTCTGATCCTCCTTCTCTAACTATGGGAACTGGAAGCTTAACTGAGAAGAAAGAAAAGATTTTAACTATCCCTTTTTCTTTGCCTGTAGTAAAAAAAAAAAAAAAAAAGGTAAACATTTCCCCTGTCCAGTGAATAGATTGGGGCAGGGCCATTCAGAGGTGGTATTTGCTGGTTCTCTGAACTACTCAAAATTTCCGCTAGCGGTTCTCCAGAACTGGTCAGAACCTGCTGAATACCATTTCTGCTTCCGAGGTCAGTAAAATGAGGATCCAGATTGACTCTGTAAAATGTTCAGAGAGGGCCATAAAGCACTTGAAGTGATATATAAGTCTAAGTGCTGCTACTGCTATGAAGCAAAGCTGGAAAAAAATATCTTATGTGTCCTTGTGACACATCCATGGTATGTGTGACCGACAGCTGACCCTCATAACAAATTGATTTTCTTTTTTCTTTTTTATAAAAGACGACAGGAACATTGCTGGCAAAACCTTGCTAAGGTTAAAAAGGTGACCAAACAATAAAAGGGAACACTGTGCAGATTGCAGCAAAGGGAAGCCACTTTTACTGATCCCATGCACTGGATCATCTTTTGAAAACTTATAATTTTCGACTTTTGCCCAAGTGCCATTATTGAAGCTGTAACTTCAGTCCAATTACTATCCTCTCAATGAATTCTGCAAAGAATCTTTGTGCCTCCTGCTGAACAAATTGTTCAGACCAACCTTCTGGCAACTCACAACAACAACTTCTTCTTCTACTACTACTACTAGTTATTGTTGTTGCTGTTGTTATTGTTGTTATTGTTATTATTGTTATTATTTTGCTTCATTTATTTCCTTGGAAAAACTTCGGGCCCACCTTCCTCATTTCATTTGGGCTTGTCCTGCATTATTTGTTTCTGAAGGAGCCAAAAATAAGCTGGAGCTTTATTACTTGCAACAGTCCCTTGCTAAATTCTTGCTAAACACAGAATAACAGAGTTGGAAGGGACTTTGGAAGTCATCTGGTCCAACCCCCTGCTCAAACAGAAGACCCTATACCATTCCAATGATTGTCCAATCTCTTCTTTAAAACCTCCAGTGATGGAGCACCCACAATTTCTAGAGGCAGCTTCTGTTCTCCGGGTTAATTTGTCCTCACTGTCTGGAATTTTCTCCTTAGTTCTAGGTTGCTTCTCTCCTTGATCAGTTTCTATCCATTGTTTCTTGTCTCGCTTTCTGGGGCTTTGGAAAATAGTGTGAATCCCATGAGCAGCAAAAGAGTGGGGGGCAAGTGCTCATATAAGAAAAATAAAAGAAACAATGGGACAGGGACGGTAGGCCCATTGGTGTGCTTATTCACACCTCTGACAGACCTCTTAGGAAAGGGGTGAGGTCAATAGTAGACAGTCTAAGGTTAAAGTTTTTGCAGGGTTGGGGAAGAAACCACAGAGTCAGGTAGAGGATTCCAGACATTGACCACTCTGTTGCTGAAGTCATATTTCCTGCAATCAAGTTTGGTGCGATTAACCTTGAGTTTGTATCTACTGTTTTCTCTTGTGTTGTTATGTTTGAAACTGAAGTATTCATTGACAGGTAGGACATTGCCATGTATGATTTTATATACTATACTTAGCATAGATGGCATAATTCAAGGTTTTCTAGGTCTAGAATTTCAAGTCTGGTGGCATAAGGTATTCTACAACAAGTAGAGGAGTGGAGAACTGTTGTGAAATATTTCTGGACTTTCTTAACTGTGTTAATATCAGATACGTAATGTGCATTCCAGACTGATCAGCTGTATTCGAGAATTGGTCTAGCAAATGTTTTGTATGCTTTAGTTAGTAGTATGATATTACCAGAGAAAAAGCTACGTAGGATTAAGTTAACAACTTTTAATGCCTTTTTGGCTATGTAGTTATAGTGGGCTCTAGCACTTAGATCATTAGAGATGAGCATTTCAAACTATTGCAGAAGATGAGATTGAGGCAGTTGTTAAGTCTAGTATTGTTGGTTACTAGTTGTTCCAGTCCCAGATTTGTAACAGCATTGTAGAAGGTTGCATGTATGGGTTCAGTTGTACATTCATTTAGAGTCCAGTTAATATGAGGTAGATTGAAGTCACCAAGAAAGATAAAAGTGTGTGGGCAGGATATTGCCCATGTTAGTCATGAATTTAGCTTGTTTACAGGTTTGATGTCATAATCAGGTGCTCTGTAACATAGTAAGAATCGAAATGTGATATTTAAGGATAGTTCACAGATGATGATCTCAGGAAGAGATCAAGCTCCTGGGTAACTTGGATGTTTTTTAGATGTAAGGACTTTTTATAGAAGATAGTAACACCACTCCTCTACGAATTTCATGATCAGATCAGTAAATGTGATAGTCTCTTACTGTGGTAATGGAGTCAGGGAGAAATGTGTTGAGCCATGTTTCACAGACAAATATGATGTCTAATTTAACCATATTTAGAAAGAGGAGAAATTCAGATATTTTATTCACAAGTCTTCTTGCATTGAGTAGGTTGCATTTAAAGCCAGCTGTAGCTGGAATTGGGGTAGTTAGGGGTGTGCGTGCCTAGTCTTAGGTAATGGTGGATTGGTTAAAGTAGGGTTGTGGTTGAAGGTGAAAGCTGAATTGCGGGTTGTGTGGCTTACTTTTGACACAATCACCATGGTAGTCAATGTACAGGTCCTTCTCTCCATTGTCTAGATGTTTTTTGAGTTCTGTGTGGAGTACACGGGAGCGGGCGTGTTGCTGTATGGTTAGGTCAGGGCGAGAACGGAGGTTCTTATGGTTGGTGCTGCTTTTGGCAAGTGAATTTATAGTATCAATGAATTTACATTTGCTTGATTCATTTTTGCAAATCACCCTGCAGAAGCATGGGGCCACAGAGCCATGTCTGTTTTTGAACTCTGGGCCAATGCGATGCAGGAAATGTCAAGTATTTCATCAGGTGAGATAGTTGATAATCACTGATGATGTTGCGGACAGTTGCGATTGTCATTGATGTCCTCTAGATGAAATAAGATGGCATTTGGACATTTCCACTCATGCTCAACAGCTTCTCTGATGAGGATTGGGATATCATTTGTCTGGTTTATGTTTTTTTTGTGGATTGGGTTGTGGTTGTTGGGTAGAGATGTGGTTTGTAGCTATTGGATGTTCAGGTTTTTGTGTTGTGTCTTTTTTTTCAAGGTTGGATAATCTTTCTTTTAAAGCGTCCAGGGATGCTACTATGGTGTCAAGGGATGTTATTCGTGTTTCTATGGTATCAACTCTTTCAAACAGATCCAGTTTGGGTCTGCATGATTTGCAGAGATATGGAAACTCATTGGATGATTCTAGGTATTGAATCATTTGCTCGGGTAATCCCAAGCAGTCATGATGAGCGTATTTGTTACATAGAGAACATTTGATGGAGTTTTCATTATCCTTTAGAGTTTTGTTGCATTTAAGGCATGTGCAGAAGTCTTGTGGTTCATTGGTAGGGATTACTTTCTCTTTAGGTTGTGGTTTGGCATTGGACTTTTTTCTTGGCATGGTAGGTTTGTTAAGATGGTACGTTGATTAAATTAATTAATGGAACAATTTTGGGTAATCAATATAGCCAATTTCACACCAATCAATCAGTCGCAAGAATCTCTCTAGTCAAATAATTTTGCAAAGCAACAATCAGCCTAATCAATTAATTAAACATCGCTAATCAATTAATGAAACTAATCATTAATCACACTGTTCAATTAAATTCACTAAATCACTAATTTTACTAATCAATTAAATTACATGAATCTTGATCTTTTAAACCAATCAGTAATCACACCATTTGCACTAAACACTCTAATCACACTAATCAATTAAAACAAGAAATGAATTAAACCATTAATAAATTATTTTATAGAAATTGATTATCTAATCATAGATATAAGTAATGAAGTAGAAAAGTTGTAAGTTTTGAGGTAATGAATTAATCAGTGTTCGATTAAAGTAATGAGGTAGTATTGAGAGTCTGCAAGGAAAGGGTTAATTGTTTTATGAGCAGATCCATGTATCTGTCATTTCTTCAGTGGAAGAAAAGGGAAGGGAGGCTGATAAAGAAATCGTTTCTTGATGTAACCTGAATATATTTAACCTTATATCGAATTTGTATAACACACACATGATACAATGGAGGGAGAAAAGCCATATGGCCAGAACCTATCACCTCCGAGAGGCACAGCCAGGAGATGAGATCATAAAAATTCCACAGTGAGATGTATCCGGGGAATCTCTGGAAAAAGTTTATTCTAAAACAGGGGTGGGAGGAAATTAGGTATGTCCTGGGAAACTGTGAGAAAGATTGTTCCTACAGAAGGGAGGGGAGGGGAATTAACATACTGGCTTTTGTTTCTCTAAATAACATGGAGATAAGGGGAGGGGTTCTAAACTCCCTTATGTATCCCTGTATGCCCGAGAGACCTCAGACGCTACTTTGAACTCCTACATGAATTGCCTCATCTCAATAAAGGATTCCTTTTGATACATTTGGTTCTCAGAAGTTCATTCTTGCTAATTGAATGTGAAAAAGTTCTGTAGCCTGAGATAAAGCAGTGTCTGCAATAGAGGTCAGCCTGGAGAGGAATTTTTTTTTTCAAAAAAAGAAAAGAAAAGAAAGAAAAACTTTCACTCTACTGAGGGGACCCTGCAAGAGAAGAAAAATGTCTGAATACAGCAAGGAGCAAGGGGGAGCCAAAGGCTGGGGGGAAACGTCAACAATTTCCCAGCCAGATACTGACTTGGTGCACCCCATCTAAGACAGAGAGGCTGCCTGTGAAACCTCTTCCAAGACCCGATGGTCTACAGGTGTAGGAAAAAGAGATAGCTGGGACAGAAGAACTAGGGGAGTAACCCTCACCCGGGGCAATTGTAAACCCAGGTGGAAATTGGAGGTGGAGGCCCTATCGAATCAGGAAGAATGGGACGAGGAGCCACCGGCCGATGACCGACTGAGATGGTACATAAATCACCTCGTGAGGGAAGCCCTGGAGAACCTCGAGGTGAGGGATGCACCAGGACGACAACGCAGGAGAGCAAGGGAACCAGAAAATGAGAGAATCCGAGCCACCACCCCGGATCCAGCGGAGATTGAGTGGTCAGAGGGACAAGTTGAAAAACCAGCAGCCATACCAGGTACCCAACCCCTAAATGCCCCAGATCAGGAGATTAACTCTGGCCAACCAAGAGACATCCAACTGCAGAAGAAGGTCCCACCCTTGGGGGTAAAATTTGATGGAGACCCCCAGAAACTGGGATTTTTCCTGGCGCAAGTGCTCACCTACAGGCAAGAATATGGACAGGATGTCCCAACCCAGGGGTCCCAACTATGAGTCATTACTCTGGCCCTTGAAGGGTCAGCAGCCAGATGGATGGTAAGCTCCACAATGTCAATGCCCCAGAATTAAGAAACCTCAATCGCTTCATGATGGCCTGATGCCACCGCTTTGAGGACCCTCTTGCCGATAGAAAAGCCCACGACCGCATTAGAGTCATAAAACAAGGCTGTCGCCCAGTAGCAGAATACACCAAGGAATTTCATGACTTGGCCGGCCAAATAGACTGACCAGAGGATATCCTAGTCTGTTGGTTAAAGATGAACTAAATGATGACCTATACGCTGCCTGCCTGGCCCGTGGAGCCCCAAACCTCTTGAACGAATGGTACATGATGGCAGAGGAGACAGAGATAGACATGACTCAAAACTGGTAGTGCACCGGCAAGTCTTGGAAAAGATCCCCACCCCTGGGGAAACGGGAAGTTTTCAAACCCCAATACACCATGACTCCAAGAACATCTTTAAGTTGTTTTAAGTGTGGAAAGGAGGGACACTGCACAGCAGAATGCCTTTCGAAGACCCCTGCCAGAAAGCTAGACCACCCATCAGGGGGAAACTCGGAACATCCAGCCCTCAAGGAAAGGAGTCTGGCCTGAGAGGCCGAGTAGATGTGGGATTCCGATTGCCCCCCAACCCAGAGGAAGAACCCCCAATGTTCCGAGGGGACATGAGCCAGTCCGAAAGTGATCTGGAAGACGACCCACTGGTAAGCACCCAATTGAACCAATCACTCTACCCCTAAGACTTTATCCCCAGTTGAGGGAAGGGAGAGGCAGTTGCAGCGTTGCTGGATTCGGGATGCACCCGATGCCTAATAAATCCCTCCCTTGCAGAGAAATTGGGGATCCAACTGAAAGAAATGGAAAATCCCATTGCTTTCTGCCAATTAGATGGAACTATAGCGGTGGTGGTGGGGGAGCCAGCCAGGTTTACCACAGAACCATTGAAAATAAGATTAGGGAACCATAAGGAGATGCCCACATTCATTGTAGCCCCAGGAATGGAAGAGCTGCTAGTCCTAGGTCTCACATGGCTGTGGAAATGGAATCCAAAAATGAATTGGAGGAGAGGAACTGTACAATTCCAGAGAGACGTAGTATTTGCAAATAGCTCAGAGGAAAGGATAAAGAAAGGAACAGAGAACAGAGAGTCAGCCATGACTGGACAGTCAGCTGAACCCATTAACATCCCCAATGAGTACCAGGATCTGACCCAAGCATTTAGTGAGGAAGCTTGTGATGAACTCTCACCCTAACGAGCCACAGATTGCGCTATCGAAATCCTACCAGGAGCTAAACTCCCAAAACCACAAATGTACTGCATGTCTCTCAGAGAACTGAAAGAACTCAGAGCATTTATCGAGAAAAACTTAGAAAGGGGCTTCTCATTGAACCCACCCAACCAAAAATAGCTACCCCAGTGTTATTCTGCAAAAAGAAAGATGGCTCCGTGCGCTTGTGTGTTAATTACAAAAAATTAAATACAATTTGCATAGAGAATATGTATCCACTCCCCCTCATGAAGGACATGCTAGCCCACCTCTCGAAAGGAAAAAAAAATCAAAGTTAGACCTACGAGAGGCATATTACCGCATCAGAATAAAGGAAGGGGATGAGTGGAAGACAGCTTTTAACACACCATTGGGATGCTACCAATTTAAAGTGCTCCCCTTTGGACTGCAAGGAGCGCCTGCCATGTTTATGCAATTGATCAATGAAACCCTTCATGAATTTTTATATAAAGGGGTTCTAGTGTATCTTGATGATATTTTAATCGACACAGAAACAATGGAAGAACACATCAAGCTACTTTGTGCAGTCCTCACAAAACTCTTAGATGCTAAACTATATGCAAAACTCTCTAAATGTGAATTCCACCAAGAAAAAATTGACTATTTGGGGTATAGAATATCCCACGAGGGAATAGAGATGGACTCACAGAAAGTAAAAGCTGTACTGGACTGGGACCCACTGCACACTCGCAAACAACTCCAAAGCTTCCTGGGGTTTGTGAACTTTTATCGCCAATTCATTCCAGCTTTTGCAAACATCGCCCTCCCTATCATGAACTTGCTAAAAATGAAACCCAAACCAAGGCAATCCTTTATCTGGACAATGGAATGCCAACCGGCATTTGAGAAGCTCAAACATCTATTCTCAGCAGAACCAATCCTTATGAAATGCTGCTACAACTCCAAAATAAAGGGACACCTTGGGTTTGTAAAAACCCTGCATCTCATCAAAAGACAATTTTAGTGGCTATCCTTCAAAAAGAACTATGTTGCGAGCTGCCCCACCTGTGCGGCTGCAAAGAGAAGGCAAGGAAACTATCCTGGACTTTTACAAACAGTAGCAGACCCTTCTGCTCCCTGGAAAGAGATCTCTATGGACTTTATAATGGAGCTTCCCAAAAGTGCTGGAAATACTGTCATTTGGGTTGTAACTGATCTTTTTTCCAAACAGGTTCACTTTATTCCATGCCAAAAGATCCCAACTGCCAAGGCATTGGCAAAGATGTTCCTAATACACATTTATCGTCTTCATGGAGCCCCCCAATGGATTATCTCAGATAGGGGTGTTCAATTCACATCCAAATTTTGGCGGGCATTTTTAAATCTATTAGGCTCCACCCAGGGGTTGTCATCAGGAAATCACCCCCAGACTGACAGATTGACAGAGAGAGTGAACAGCGTATTAGAACAATATTTAAGATGTTTTATTAATTACCAACAGGACAATTGGATTGACCTTCTTCCTTTTGCAGAAGTAGCATACAATAACTCAGTCCATAGTAGCATTCCAGGTAGCCATGGGCCAAGAATTCAATCCCATGCCAGAACTATCCACCAAAGAACCTGAAATCCCCTCCCTTAAGGAGTGGGTGGATAACTTACAAGCCATGTGGCCAGTGGTAAGATTATCTTTACAGGAAGCTAGAGCAGTTTACAAAACTCAAGCAGACAAAAAACATTGAGAACCTAAACCTTTCAAGATTGGGGACCGTGTATATTTGTCCACAAAATTCTTAAAATCATTACAACCCTCTAAGAAATTAGCACCAAAATTCATTGCTCATTCCCCATCTCCAGAATTATTAACCCCATGATGGTAGAGCTTTGACTTCCAAAAACACTATGAATCTGAGATGGTTAGATAATATCATTGATGCAATGAACACAAATTTGGGCAGACTCCAGAGACAGTGGAGGAAGGAGTAAGTGGATGGGGTGCTATGGTCCAAGGGTCCAATTCACAAAGAGTCAGAAACAATTTAGCAACCGAACAACAAGCTTGTGAAGCTTCCCACAGAAACATCTTCTTCCTCCTGATATTCTTGAATTAGCCCCATCTTTTCCAAGATATCAACATCCTTCCAGTAATGTCACTTACGATCTTCTACCTGGTCAGGTATACAAGCTGTAACCTCCCCCACTTAAGGATCAAGCTGCCTATAGAGGTTATGGATGAAGGAACTTTTCTGTCTCTGGAATCCTCTCCCCATAGTAATGAGATTTTAGTGCTGCTCTATTTTTTCCCCCAAATACTGCTAGTGAACTCACAGTGTTTTATCTATTGTAATGATGGCTTTTAGTTTATTGCATGATTTTATGAAGCCTCCTGCTACTTGAGTTATAATTCTTGACTTCTAAGGTTGGCTGGATAGACTAATATAAATACAATAAAAGCAATCAGAAGACTGGACTAAAATTTCTTTTACTCCAGTAACAAGAGGGCAGGTTTGTCCATCAGAACAAATGGGAGTCTCTGCCAGGAGTTGCTTCCTTTCCATTCTGTTAAAAAAAGTAAGGAAGGAAGGAAGAAAGGAGAGAGAGAGAGAAAGAGAGAAAGGAAGGAAGGAGAGAGAGAGAAAAAAAAGAGAGAGAGAAAGAGAGAAGGAAGGAAGGAAGGAAGGAAGGAAGGAAGGAAGGAAGGAAGGAAGGAAGGAAGGAAGGAAGGAAGGAAGAAAAAGAAAGAAAGAAAGAAAGAAAGAAAGAAAGAAAGAAAGAAAGAAAGAAAGAAAGAAAGAAAGAAAGAAAGAACCAATGGTTGTGGGGATGATTAAAGAATGACAAGAAGCAAATATCTCCAACTTTGATGCCCAAGAAGAGTCAAGAACCTATTGGCCGAAAACAACAGATGAATAGGTCCAGGACTGGAAGCTTGGGAGCAACCTACAAATGACTTGACCTCCATGTTCTGAAATGGGCAGAACTTCTACCTGTCCAGGACTTCTTTCTTATCAGCAGTAAAGAACTGATTTATCAACGTCAAGTATGTTAAGCTTGAGTTGCTTACTGGAAGTGGAGCTGAGCGTGGAGAGCTGAAATTGATTGTCATCTCTGGTCTGTTGACTATCTAGACTCCAATCCTGCATAGTTTCCAAGACCAGACAAGGTCAGCCAATTGGCACCAGCTGCTGAGAAAATCTCCCTTGTATGAAAAGGATATTTTGTAATTATCTATGCCATCCTAAATGCCCATTTGCTGAGAATGCACAGAATAGGGTTCCCCCCCCCCAAACCTCTAAATGTACACACTGATCCAAAAATGATAATCTACTCCAACAATAAGCAATGCATATCCTGCCTCCATCCATCAGCCATCTCTCTCTCTCTCTCTCCCCCTATAAGCCACCTTGAGCTACATCGATGTCCTCTCATTTAAAGAGAGCATAAATATATGGGAACTCTCTGCCAAATTTCTTCTGCATCAATTTTCACTTACTAAAATATGTTGCAGGATGTCACTTTATATTGTGCAAAATCACACTTCCCTTATTTTATAGAAATTTGCTACTTGATGCTGGGAATTGTCTATACAAATTAAAAACCATTTCCAAGTTTCTTGCTCAGAGAATTTCAGAAGAAAGAAAGAAAGAAAGAAAGAAAGAAAGAAAGAAAGAAAGAAAGAAAGAAAGAAAGAAAGAAAGAAAGAAAGAAAGAAAGAAAGAAAGAAAGAAAGAAAACCTAAGAGAATTAAAAGGTCTCCTTATTAAAAGTGCCCTTATTAGAAGTAACAGTTCGGGCCAGTCAATGCCTCCCATGGTGAGCAAATTCAGTTTGGTTAGAAGATTAACCTATACAGGGCTTGTTGCAAAGCCAGGTGTCAACTCATAAAATATTTCTATGGTCTTTTTAGAGTTGCCAACAGAAAGGGAGGGGGGAAATGGGGTTGAAAGAGTAGTGCGGCAGCTTGGAAATCAAAAGTGCATTCCATACATAGTTTTTCAAAGATAGTAACTAGGTGACCAAAGTTTCTACCCCACAAATATCTAACTGGAGAACATGATTGATGACTTTTGGCTATGGGTGTGTCCCATTGGAGAATATGAATCATGATACACCCAGGGGGTGGGGGGAAACCAGGGTCAAGGGTTACAATGAATGATGTGTCTCAGAGTCGGCTACACCCAGGCAGTGCCGGACATGTTAACTCCCAATAAATCCTTTTGAAGGTTTGGAAGTTTGGCTCAAGGCTCATGATTTAATTGGGGTAACTGCCAGAATCCTGACACCAGGAGGATCAAAGTTCGGGCATTTCAAATGATGGAAACACATAAACTGGAAATCACATCACATGCTCTTTGTGATATTTAGAAGAGATCCAGCAAGGAGGTCAACAACCCATTAACAATTTTTGAACCCCCCACTTTCTTTGTTCAATCAGCTGAAACCGCAGTGCTAGTTTCTAGCAAGGGGTTAACTTCTGAAATCCTTGTATTTTTTTCTTCACCAGCTCCTACTCACCTGAATCCATCTTTGCAGACAGAACATTTGTCCATCTCTCCAAAGCATTTCTTACAGTTTTGATGACACTTCTGGCAACGCCTTTGACCTTTTCAGGGTAGGGAGAAGAGGCCAGAGTGAAAAGAAATTCCAGCAATTATGAACGCATAATTGCAGATTTAACATTTATGACTTACAGCGTATTTAACAGCAAGTTAAACTGACACTGAACAATAATGGTACTTTTTAAAACAAAATTAGACTGGATGACAGAAGTAATTAACTATTCATTTCAACTTAAAATATATCACTTCCTAGACCTTTTCAATTTGGAGAAATTCTAAACTTTGTCAACTCATAAAACATTTCTATGGTTTTTTTAGAGTTGCCAACAGAAAGGGGGGGGAGGGGTTTGAAAGAGCAGTGAGGCAGCTTTGAAATCAAAAGTGTATTCCATAAATAGTTTCAAAGATAGCAAATAGGTGACTGAAGTTACTGCCCCGCAAATATCTAACTGGAGAACATGATGGATGACACTTGGTTATGGATGTGTCCCACTGGAGAATATGAATTGTGATACACCCAGTGGGTGGGGGGAAAACGAGGGTCAAGGGTGACAAAGAATGATGTGTCTCAGAGTCAGCTACACCCAGGCAGTGCCAGACATGTTAACTCCCAATAAATCCTTTTGAAGTTTTGGAAGTTTGGCTCAACACTCATCATTTAATTGGGGTAACTGCCGGAATCCTGACAAAAGTGTCAGAAACATTCCTCATCCCATCTCAGATTGGCAGGAGATTAAATCAATATCTTGATTAATAAGGTCAAGCAGTACTTTTGATCTGAATCCAGCATGTTTCTCCCCAGCATGCAAGGACACAGATAGTGGATCTCTTTATAACTTTTTAAAGCAGCTGCATCTTTTCTCAGAAATATACTTTAAAAAGCTGCATATAGATATTATTGTCAATCTGCAACCAATCGTTTTGGAGCCAAATCTGTAGTGCTCCTCAATCCCATTAATTAAATTAGTTTAGTTGCATCATTTGGAAGTCTTCATTTGCAATTAGAAATATCATTTATTTAAATGCTGGGTTCAGTAATGTAATCCTGCAGCATGTCAATCAACCAACCATAGCCATCCTTGATCAGTCCCCAGATCTCCTATTTTAATCAGTGAGGAACAACTGTGGGAGGAGAAATTGTCTATGTTAACACAACAGGTTAGCTAAAACACACTTCTGCAACAATATGTGTATTTCTCCAAATGCTATCAGAGCACTTTGTCTGTCCAAATTGTACAGGCCTTAGGGAAAATTGATTTCAAAAGCACTAAATAAATAAAAACTGCCCTTTGTGCTAGAAGAAAAAAAAAAGGAAACCAACATAAATGCGAAGCAAAATTAGTTTCAGCTAGGAAAAGGGAAACATGTCGCAAAACCTCAAAAAAGAAGCACCTTTTCCAGCAATGTGTTTTATTAAAAGGCATCAGCTGAGGAAATAAGGGATGGCTTAATTTATCAAATGCATGGAATAGCTAGACAGGTGTAAGATTTACATTGGGGTGAGCCAGGGCACAGGGTGGAAGGAGAGGAAGACAGATTGATAAGGCAGATACTTATTTATATCCCCCTTTATCATTTTTATATATAATTCAAGATGCTGAAGATACTTAATTCTCCTTCCTCCTCTTATTTTCCCTGCAACAACAACTCTGTGAGGTGAGTTGGGCTGAGAGAGAGGAACTGGCCCTTAGTCGCCAAACCGTGACTAAGGCGGGACTTTTTTGTGCATAAGGTGGGACTGGAACTCATAAGTCTGCTGGTGATTGGGCTAAGCCAGCTTTCATGTCTATGGTGGGTGTAGAACTCACCGTCTCCTGGTGATTGGCCCAAAGTCATCCAAACTGACTTTAATGCCTAAGGCAGCATTAGAACTCAGTCTCCAAGTTTCTGTCCTGTGCTTTAACCACTAGACCAAACAGTACAATATAGGTTACATATGCATAGCCAACCTGTCTGCTTGTCTATCTATCCATGCATGCATGCATCCAACCATCCATCCAACCATCCATCCATTCACTCGTCCATCCGTCCGTCCATCCATCCATCCATCCACCCCTCCATCCATCCATCCATCCATCCATCCATCCATCCATCCATCCATCCATCCATCCATTTATCCCATATCTCATCCCAATGTAAATCCTACATCAATCTAACTATTCCATGCACCTGGCAAAATGAAATTTAGCTCATGAAAGCTTATGCCTTTTTTAAAAAAATGTTACTTGGAAAAGGTACTACCAGGCTTCTAATGTTTTGCCTCCACAGACTGACATGGTTCCCCTTCTACAATGTAACAAAACCAAAGCTGATTGATTTTGCCCTCCCTAAGCAGGACAACAGTCAATTAGTGAAACTACCGATTGAGCGCAAACATTAAAGGTTTTAGAAGCTATTTCATTTTCAAGGATGAAAACAAAACTGGTTCTTAAAGCCAAAGTTGCTACAAAGACTACATGCTTCTATTTAATGTGCTGGAAAGTGTTATGCTTTTCCTTCAATTTTATGAGAGCTTCGGGGGTAGCTTTGGCAATCTGAAAAATGTGAAATCAATTAAAAGACAAATTATTTGATTTGAAACTATTACGGTTCTTAGTTAATCTGTTTTTATATTGCTGCTTAATGATGGTAACTCCAGAATTGTTTTGCAAGAGACCAAACTAAAGTACACTAAGATGAATACAATTAAAAATACATAAAAATAATTGGGACAGAGGAAGGAAGGAAGGAAAATAGAGACAATACAGGGATCATTCATGCCATCTTCATGAAAAGGAACCTAAAACTATTATAATAAGAAAGAAACCATTGCAGATTGTACTGTGGATGCCCCCGAGAGAAGGGGAAAAAAAACATTTTCACCTATCAGGGAGTGCTGGCATTCCCCTTTCTTACCATCCTCAGAGTAAAACCCAGCTGGACACAGCATCACACAAGTGTTTGTCTCTTGGTGGTGATAATAACCGCGCTTGCAGGCTGTGCATGAGTTCTGGCTTCGGTCCAAACATGCTTCGCAGCCCCTGTGACACCTGCGGCACTTACGTTGCAGGCTGTCCTCAAAGTAACCAGGAGGGCAGGAGTTCACGCACTTCCTGGAAAAAGTCCACAAATGTTCCAGATTAGACCAAAGGATGAGCCACGATGGCAAGAGCTGCCAAAGAAGAAGAGCAGCAAAGTAGCTCGCATAGATCATTTCCATCCTAAACATTAACTCCCTTTCTCGGATAGATCTTGGACCAAAGATCCCCAACCTGATGTCCTCCAGATGTTGTTGGATTAGCTCCCCGTTTGACTCCAGGGGCTGGAAATTATGTGAGTTGTAGTTTGACCCACCTGGTGAACATCAAGTTGCGGAAATTGGCCTTAGAAGGGTGGAGTTAGAAAGGAGAAGTCGGAGAACCTTAGTGTAGCTTTTTCTATCAGTCTGCTTCCTCCTCAGGGTCAGCCCCACATTCAGGGAGGAAGAGGAAGCTACTGATGTTTTAAAAAAAAGGTAAGGAATTGTCTGGTGGTCATGTTAACTATGAAAAATCTGAGGATAATAATAGCCACAGTGTACTTGGAGGATAGGTGGGGAATGAGTGACATACAACATGTTACTAGTTTAGAAATGTGGAATTAACCACACAAAATACATCAAACCCTCTGTGATGACCCAGGGCGTGGCAAAAAGGCAACACAGTCAGATAAACAATAAGAGTCCCTTTATTATCTCCAACTTTGGCCCCAATGTCCAGGTTACCTTCTGGCTGGAGAAAAACTCTCCCAGGAACAGCCTTTAACTGCAGAAATTTAAGTCCAAAATATGAGCAACACAAACTGTAACTTAAAGTTCAAACAAACCAAACTGAAGTAATTAGTTTGGCAGGGCAGGTGCAAGAATCTCAGGCTTGAAAGCACAGCAAAACTCACATGGTTGGAAAGATGCCAGGAACACAGATAAGCCATAACAACACAGGATAAAGTCACATTTGCTCCCAACAGCCAGCCGCATGCATCCTGCCTTTCTTATCAACTGTCTTCCCAGCTGTGGCTAATGAAGGGAATCAGGGCCCTTTCCTCCCCCATAAGCCATGCAACCCACGTTGTTCTCTTCTCCATTCCTCACTCCATGCCCTAGGATGAAGAGGGGGTGTGCCTGGTTCTTCCTCTGAACTCCCTCTCCCTTGTTCTACCTCTCCCTGCTCTGCCCAGCCGGATTTTGCCCTTCCCTAGCCTCCTCCACAGCCAATGGAACCACACTCCCACTCCTTGTCAGCTGTCCAGCTTCCTCCTTGGATTCAGACTCTGACAGGGGCATGACACCCTCTTTGTGACTTATCCCTCACCAGCAACCCCCATCTTTTTTTCCTGGCTTTTTCCTGCTGATTACCTGCCAGTTTTAATACTTCCAAGGCTGTAGTGGAAACAGTTCAGGCACTGATCGGCATTGGGACCATCACATCCTTGGTCGCCACATTCCCTATGACACAGACCTTAGGGAGACAGACAGATCTGTTGAAAGAAGAGATATAAAACTCTTCCTAGTTCAACCTACACAATGGCATCCAGCACTTGGTCTATCAACGTACCCACATATCTGGATATCCAGTCTTGATGCCCCCTTGCCACAAAAAAACTGTTGCTTGGTTAGTTCGCTTGATCCTACCTAATGATAGTGGCAGCTGGACTGTATCCCAATGCCAATAAAGGAGAAGAGCTGTGGTGGCACAGTGGTTAGAATGCAGTACTGCAGGATACTTCTGCTGACAGCAGGCTGCCTGCAATTTGGCAGTTCGATCTCACCAGGCTCAAGGTTAACTCAACCTTCCATCCTTCTGAGATCGGTAAAATGAGGACCCAAAATTGTTGGGGGCAAGAGACTGACTCTGTAAACTGCTTAGAGAGGGCTGTAAAGCAGTATAAAAGCCTAAGGGCTATTGCTATATTTGCAGCTCAAGGGTTCAAATGAGATGTCCTTGGTGCTCGCTTTGAGTTTGGATTTTTACTTCCAGACATTTCCTTACCAAACTAGGTAACATCATCAGTGCTAGAAGGGAGTGGGGATTGCACTGATGATGTTGCCTAGTTTGAGTCATGAAATGTCTGCAAGAAAACAACCAAGTTGAGAGACCACCAAGGACCTCCTTCATATGCTAATGTTTTATCACAGCTACAACTTTGGTTAACTTTTTATTGACTTGGGACTTACAAAATAACTTTGATAAAAGAGCACAAAGTTATGTGAACCCGTGTTAAGTTTTGGTCAATATCCTGTGTTCTAATAGCATGACTGTATGGTAACTATTAGGTTCTGTGTGCAACGTGTCTGACTCCCAATGTAGACAACTTTTCCTGTGAGCCAACAGTGTAGACAATTCAGGATTAGTGAATAAGGTTATTGTTGTTGTTTTACTATGGGGTCTATTCCTGCCCTTTGAAAAATCCGTTGCAGGTTCAGCTCCCTGATCCTTTCTTCTGCATTTCAAAGTTATTCTTTTTGAAGCAATAAGACTGTTTGTGTACTCCACAGCTTTTCTACCGGCATTCTCTCTACTCACCTACTGTTCTAGATGGAAAGAAAGATCCATATCAATCCTTCTGTATGGAAGTTAGACAGAGCACTTCTCTGTGTGTGAAATGGGGCAAGCAGGAATCTTATCTTTGGTAAGCAATAAAATTTATCTTGGGCTGATCCAAGGATAAGAGTGGCTTACTCTGTTTGATGCTTGGTATCATCGTTGCCATTGACATCATCAACTCTGGATAAACCGGTGTCTTGTGTTTTATAGAATCTATTTATCTAAATGTATCTACTGCAAAGACCTGAAGAAAGATCTTTTTTTGTGGTAATAAGGCAGCTCAGTGAAATTTTACTGCATGCATTCCCAGTGATTGTTCAGCCCATCAGTGTCTAAGGATGGATGAGGGACTCTCTAAAAGAAGTTAATCAAAATCTGTCTGATAGGACGTGGTGGGACATCATTAGGAAATACTAAAATATTAAATTGGGAATAATGAAATCATTTTTAAAAAAAATCCCAGAAAAAAAATGGAACAAACCACTTCTTCGTTATTGCTAAGAAAACAATTTGGATGTGTCCATGGGGTTCTACAGATAGAATAGGACCACTTGTTGTGGCCAACTTGCCCCAGCCAACATGCCTTGGCCAACTTATCACAGGATGACTCGCCGAAGGATAATTCAACAATTCAATTTAATTAATTAAAATAATTTTAATTGTTGTCATTCACATTTCATTTTGTCCTTCCTTTGGCAGCCTGATTCTATTCCACCATTTCTTGATAGTGTAACTCTTGTCCCATGATGAGTTGGTAGGTTGCCCCACGTTGAGTTGGCTGCGATGAGATGGCCATGGCAAGTTGGCCATGGCAAGTTGTCCTAGATTCTCTGCAGACTTGAGCTAAACCTGAAGAATTAGCTTTTGAGAATCTTCTTAGCAAGTTGATGTTCTAGACTAGAGCTAGTTCCACACCTGAACTGCATGGCTGCCTCAGACAATTCTAGTGAGTTTTTCTATAGAAGAACTCAATTCTACACAGGAGACAGTTTGACAGACCAACCATTCCATTGAAAAACCGAGCATCTGCCTTTGATAACCATTACATATAAGGGTTAGCAAGAAGAGAGACCGTGTTTCTTAGAAATTACTGTCTCCAAGTTTCCCCTTGGAACAACATGAAAAATGACAATGCATTTTTTTGGGTGGGGGGGATGTTTTCCTCTCTTTTTGCAGGATTGGGATATTGCCAACATACTAGCAGGCTTGTGTGTTTAGTGCTAGATTGGGCACAACTCACACAGAGACAGGGACTAAATTTTCAGAAGACCTTAATTACTTTGGCCCCATCATGGGTCGTCAAAATAATGACATTTTACATTAGACACAATTTTATTTCCCAACAGTTGTAGTTTGATCAAAGTTTGCTGGAAAGAAAAAGGAAAATAGCGTGCTTTGTATAAAAATGAAGGACATTGGGTTTTTTTAAATTGCTGTCTCGACTCATCTGAACAAGGCAGCCACCAGGAGACACAAGATGTATTGTGGGCTGCACAGTTCCATTCTCTAACTATTGGAAATCAACTTCAGATGTTTCCATAATTCAAAATGTCCTTCCCATTCCTTTACAAGCCTAACAGTGCGAGCCCTCACAATACCAGAATCTTTCTACTTCCTTGTTCTTTAAACGAA
This sequence comes from Hydrophis major, assembly GCA_033807585.1. NCBI lineage: Eukaryota > Metazoa > Chordata > Lepidosauria > Squamata > Elapidae > Hydrophis > Hydrophis major. The sequence goes on from CM066337.1 coordinate 17,529,779, forward strand.
AACCAAGATTCTTGGAAATCTGAAAGAGATCTCATTTTATTCAAATTTGTATTTGTGGTCCCAGGGAAGAAAGGGAATGCCCTGGTGCTAGTTTTCATTATATTGTAAGAGAAACAACTTATTGGAAATTCATAGAAGAGCATTTCCAAGCTTAGCTTTGTGGGTGATTGGGCAATCCTGAAATAAACATTCTTAGTGTTCCTAGACTGCAAACTGCCCTGTTCTGGTGTTTTTCAAATAAATGAAACCACAGATGGCTCCTTGTGCACAAAATAGAATAGAATACAGCTGGAAGGGACCTTGGAGATCTTCTAGTCCAGCCCCTTGCTCAAACAAGAGAACGATACTATTTCAGATAAGTGATTATCTAGTCTCTTCTTTAAAAACCCCAGTGATGGAGCACCCATGATTTCTTGGAGGGAAGCTGTTCCACTGGTTGATTGTCCTCACTGTTAGGAAGTTTCTCCTTAATTCCAAGTTACTCTTTGGTTAGTTTCCAACCATTGTTTCTTGTCCTGCCCTCCGGTGCTTTGGAGAATAATTTGACCCCCCTCTTCTTTGTGGCAGCCCCTCCAATACTGGAATACTGCTATCATGTCACCCCTTTTCTTTAGACTAGCCAAACCCAAATCCTGCAGCCGTTCTTCATGTGTTTTAGTCTCCAGGCCTTTGATCACCTTAGTTGTTCTTCTCTGAAGCAGAGCTAGACAGAAGAAATAAATGGTTTGGGGCATTTTACCTGTATATTCATCTTCCTCCTCGGGGATCTCCATCTGATTTTGGAGGAAAGCAACTTTTGAAGGCTCCATTTCCAAAGAAATCATTGACCTAAAGTACTGAATGCTGATATTAGAGGAAGGGTGCTCAGCAGTTCCATATAAAATGAGGCTCCATTCTTTTAACTTCCCTAGGAAAGATTAAACGTTAATATTACTTTCCTCAATGAGTGGTAATTTTAGTTAAGAGGTTCTCCGTGTTAATGAATGAATAACCCATTAAAAAAGGTGCAAATATAGAGGGTCAGAATAATCGAATAAGAAAGCTGGAAGGGATCATGGAGGTCTCCCAGTCCAAACCCCTGCTCAAACAGGAAACTCTATACCAGGGGTCTCCAACCTTGGCCACTTTAAGCCTGGAGGACTTCAACTCCCAGAATTCCCCAGCCAGTTTTGCTGGCTGGAGAATTCTGGGAGTTGAAGTCCTCCAGGCTTAAAGTGGTCAAGGTTGGAGACCCTTGCTCTGTACCATTTCAGATAAATGGTTGTCCAAGTCTCTTTTTAGAAACCTCCAGTGATGGAGCACCCACAATTTCTGGAGGCAAGCTGTTCCACTGGTTAATTGTTCTCACTGTCAGGAAATTTCTCCTTAATTCTGGTTCTCTCCTTGATGAGTTTCCATTAGTCCTTATCCAGTGGTGGGATTCAAAATTTTTTTACTACTGGTTCTGTGGGCATGGCAGGGGAAAGGATACTGTAAAATCTCCAGTCAGAGGTGGTATTTGCCAGGTCTCCAAACTACTCAAAATTTCTGCTACCAGTTCTCCACAACTGGTCAGAACCTGCTGAATACCACCTCTGTCCTTATCCTGCCCTCAGATACTTTGGAAAATACGTTGACCCACTGTTCTCTATGACAGTCTTTTAATGCAAATGTTTCAGTATATGCATAAGAATTAGTCAACAAGTTCTCTAATATTTATTAAAGTCCATCTTTAGAGCTTTCCTGGAACACTGGGGATGCTTCATTATAGGTAGCCCTGGACCTACAACCATTCTTTTAGTGACTTTACGACAGCAATGAAAAATAAGTGATTACAACCAAAGTACACACACATTCTGTACTTCAGAAAAGGGGCTGTTTGGAGAGCAGTTCTCTGCAGCAAATAACATGGGCTGATGGTTAGGAAATCTGTGACACTAACAGCTGTCGAAAGGATCACTGTATGGAAAGAAAACAAGTCAGCTGGGATGTGACAAGGGGAGGTATTTCCATCAACACCATACAAATACATGGGTTCTTACAAGTGAGCTGTCTGCATCAGAGCTGTGGTATTTGGAATTCCAGGAGATATAATCCCATGGGCTTTGTAAAATATCAGATTGGGAAAGGCTGAGAAATTTATGCTCTTCAAAAGCCTCTGGGGCTTTTGCCCCTTTCTTCAATCTATTTCACTTTGTTGGTTTACACTTCTAGCTATCTGAATGAATCTATTCCACTGGCAAACTCATGACTGTTCTGGATTTCAACTCCTTTGGTACAACCACAAAACCCTGGCATAATCTGAGTGAGGTTAAGGGCAATGACACCATTTAATGTCCACTGCCAAGGCCTGGAAGACCAGAAACAATTAAAAAGAAAAAGAAAGAAAGAAATCTGACATTTCCATATAGCTTTTTTCTTTTTTTTGGATCTGTATGTCAGCACAAATTAGTTTGATGTTTTCTAATGGAATTTGTATCAGATATTTCTGTTGCTTTTTAGCCTCCTGTAAAGACAGGGGTAAGGGGTGGAAACAGTTCTGAATTTATGGTTCTGTTAGGGAAAAAGACCAGAGACCAAAAATTTGGACAGAAAGGAGACTCCAAGGAGCAACAAGGCCTTCTTCTCAAACACCAATTCATCACCAGTCATTAATGTCACTCTCAGAAAGACTGCAAGCTATAATAAAGGACAGGGACACAGCAGACATACATCATTTGCTTTGATAAATACAGTGTCTGTCCAGTACACAAATGCATTTTTAAAATGTGCCAGAAAAGAAACTTATTTTCTTTGTTGAGTTCCAAGAAGCCAATCAATTTGAGGATAGCAGGGGAAAGGTTTTTAAGGTGACAGCCTTTTTTGTTTATTTATTTATTTTTGTCAATTGCTTACAATATAATAGCTACAAGTAAAAACATAGTTAATACATGGATACCTATAAGAAAAATAAAAAAAATAAAAGAAACAATAGGACAGGGACGGTAGGCACATTGGTGCGCTTATTCATGCCCCCTACAGACCTCTTAGGAAAGGAGTGAGGTCAACAGTAGACAGTCTAAGGTTAAAGTTTTGGGGGTTTGGGGAAGAAACCACAGAGTCAGGTAGAGTATTCCAGACATTGACCACTCTGTTGCTGAAGTCATATTTCCTGCAATCAATTTTGGTGCAATTAACCTTGAGTTTGTATCTATTGTTTGCTCTTGTGTTGTTATGGTTGAAGCTGAAGTATTCATTTGCAGGTAGGACATTGCAGTGTATCATTTTATATACTATACTTAGGTTGGACCGACGACGGCGTAGTTCTAGGTTTTCTAGGTCTAGAATTTCGAGTCTGTTGGCACAAGGTATTCTGCAATGAGTAGAGAACTCTTCTTGTGAAATATTTCTGGACTTTCTCAACTGTGTTAATATCAGATACGTAATGTGGGTTCCAGACTGATGAGCTGTATTCAAGTATTGGTCTAACAAATGTTTTGTATGCTCTAGTTATTAGTGTAATATTACCAGAGAAAAAGCTACTAAGATTTGGTTAACAACTCTTAATGCCTTTTTGGCTATATAGTTACAGTGGGCTCTAGCACTTAGATCATTAGAGATGAGTACTCCAAGATCCTTTACAGAGTTTGGATCATCAACAATGTCTTGACTATTCAGCCTGTATTTTATTTTCTGAGGTTTTTTGCCAATATGCAGGGCAGAGCATTTATTTGCTGAGATTTGAAGTTGCCATTTGTTTGACAATTCTGATACATAGTCAAGGTCTTTTTGAAGGGTAGCAGTATTGTCTGTGGTGTTGAATAGCTTTACATCATCAGCAAAGAGAACACAGTTGCTCTTAATATGATCACAGAGGTCATTTATGTAGAGTATGAAAAGAGTTGGTCCTAGAACACTGCCTTGGGGACACCACTGTTGACTGGTACAGAATTTGATAGGACGCTACCAATTTTGACCATTTGTTGTCTGTTTGACAGGAATGCTTCTGTCCAGTTATGCAGGTGTCCAGAGATACCGTAAGATTTTAGTTTTAGGAGTAGTTTGTCGTGTACCACTGAATCAAAGGATTCAGATGTCACTATCACCAAGGAATCTTGCAAACCAGGGAACAAGCAAGCATTCCTCCTTGCTTCTTGATGATTGCTCCTTATGGACACTAATGTAGAGCCAAGAACGTGTTGAGCATCATGAGAAAAGAAAGGTAAAGGCTTCCCCTGTCCAGTCATGTCTGATTCTACAGGGCTGTGTTCATCTTCTTTTCTTAGCCGAGGGAACCAGTGTTGTCTGAAGACACTTCTGTGGTCATGTGGCCAGCATGGCTATATGCCGATGTGCACAGAACACTGTCACCTTCCCACCAAGGTGGTACCTATTTATCTATTTGCATTTACATGCTTTTGAACGGCTAGGTGGGCAGGAGCTGAGGCTAATGGGAGCTCACCCTGTTGCACAGTGCTTGGGTTTCGAACCCAGTCTGTCACCTTTCCAAGCGATAATCTTAGCATCTTTAACCACTGAGCCATCAGGTTCCCCCATGATGACTGAGAACTTCTCATGAGAATAAAAATCCATTCATGAGAATTCTCTCTTCTCTCCCTTTCTTCATGATGAGAATTTTCACTCATTTATCCATCAAATGACTCACTGAACCAGTTCAACAAAAATATAGTTAGGCGGTTGTGTTTGAAAATCTCCATGGAAACTCTCTATTTGTTATAGTGTAGTAGTCCTTCCTGGAATCTGAACACTATGGAATTGGTGTTTCACCTCCTCTTGTCTTAAAAAAAAAAAACCAAGTGCAAATCAACATGGAACCAAGAAGAAATGGATTTCTTAGGAATTAGCTTGCAACTAACCTTTGGAAGCAATCGGCAGAAATCTTGGTATATATTAAGCATGGAAGACAGTCAGAATTATGACTTGGCAGCAGGAATTGAAATGTGCTTGGTTCAGTTTCAGCTTAACAGGGCATGACTCTAGCCACTGCAGAGCACAAGCCACAATTTATGGCCAAGAGTGCCATGTAAGCACAGTCAATTGCAGCTCAGTTAGTCAGCTGTGGTTGTACAAGTTGGCAAAGTGTGAATCCAGCCACTGTAAAAAGCTGCAAGTACTTTTACATGCTTACCTTGTACATCTGGGTTGCGAACATGATATGGTTTATCCTGGATTTCCAATGTCCATTCTCCAGCTGCCCTTTCACCCCAGCAATGGACAGTCATGAATTCCCAGTGTTTGAAGCCTTCATTGGAGTCATCATGCTGTCTGTTAACAAGATACCGGCATCAAGAGTTCATTTTCACGCTGATTGATCAAATTGCAGAATTGGGAGGGGGCGTGCATATATGCTTACAGCATCCAAGTCAATCATTTTGTTCTAGGTGGAATCAGCATTTCAAGGAGATGGGGCTGGTTTCATGGTTTAGGGAGAAGGTTGGGGTTTACTTTGTGCTTTAAAATAAAAGTTATGCACTCCGCTATTTTTTTTTTCCTGGAAGCAGCAGGAACTCTGTCCCCATTTCTTGGCATTTGTTTATAAAATTAATCAGGGATAGTTTCCAGGGGGAAAGGGAAGGGGAGGGGAGGAGAGGAGAGGAAGGAAAGGGGGGGTGGAAGGAGAGATGGAGGAAAGTAAAGGAAAGAAGGAGAGGAGAGAAAAGGAAGGAAAGGGGAGAAAAGGAAAGGAAAGAGGGAGGAAAGGCAAGGAAAGGAGGAGGAAAGGGAAGGGAAGGAAAGGGGAGGGAGGAAAGGAAAGGGAAAGGAAGGGAAAGGAAAGGGGAAGGAAAGGAAAGGAAAACAAGGAAAGGAAAAGGAAGAGAGGGGAGAGGCATGTCAGGACTACATTCGTCTGGCCAGCTCTTGGGCCTTCCTAACACTAAGAAATAGCTATCATGTCTACATTTTAACACAATTGTCCTCGTGAAACTCTACGTGGTTAGGCTTATGTGCTGTACACAAAAAGCTTAATCATAATGAAAGATCCAGTCAACCATATTTCAATGAATCATCTCCTCATTTCTTTTATTTTCCAATGGTATCTACCTATGCCCGAAACTATCATCTGAAGCTTAAGGGCCATTAAACTGATAAAGTCAAGCTGGAAATAAATTTTGGATTTCTCTCTCATAAGGATATTCCTTATCCGTGTGAATTTCAACGCCTGTCTTGAATCACATTTGAGCAACTAAATAATTAGTTACTCCCTGTTATGACAAGTGATATTTATGGGTACAATACATTAAAACAACACTAGTTTGCTAGACTTTTGCTTTTAAAAGATAATTCAGAGAAAAAATATCAGTGGGTTGGAAGAAATCACAAACAAGTCAACAATGTAAACTTCCCAGGATTTAGAGAATTGGACAGTAAATATAATAAAATATAAATGAAACCATTCTCTGATAACTGGTTCAAGAAACTAGTTCAAGAAACCCTTGCCATAGCAAACCTACCAACTAGCTGTTATATAGGTATTATTATATTTATAATCTAACCAACTGCAGCCCTTCAAAGACCACCTTTTGTATTCTGATACCAAGAAATAGTCTGAAATAATTTTCCAGGTTGAGACCTACACTAGAAATGCATTTCCAAAAGTTGAGTCTCCATGGTTCAAATTTTAATTCATTTTAACAAAGCAGAAAATATAAAAGTATATTTAAAAGGTAAAAATAAAATAATGGGGAGGAAAGGGGAAAGAGATAAAAGTTTAGGGTAGAAGTGGGGCGGGGGCAAGCATTGACTTCTGACTCCTTTTGGTGCAGTAGAATAAGGTAATAAGATAAAACCTCAACTTTTTTTACTTTCATATATCTCCAGAGGAAAATGACACAAAAATCCAAATTGCAAGGTCTGAGTGTTAAATTTTAAAGCAGGAAATTCATATGCAGAATGTGAAGTTTAAAATGACCAATTTGGCACCCGCCCAGCTCATCCCACCAAATGACAAGCACGGTTTGTCTCAGAATGATGAACAAGCACTTGTCATCCAAATTTGCAACTGACAAAGTGAGCTGCAAAAAGAAACATGCATTTCCATTTTAATGCACGTGCATGTTGCTGCTACCAGCTTTTCTCCGCTAGTTCTTGCCAAGGCGCTGCCCCAAATGCGTTAACTATACTTTGCTTCAGCTCCGTTGCTGCCCAATGATTTGTGTCCAAAGGGCCCTGCTGCTTTGAGGATCAGCCAACCCTGACTTGGCTGGGCAAACGGTACCCACCTTTTCAAAAAGGATGCTTAAGACCTCTTGCTCATGTTCACAGCAATTGAAACTGCATATTTCATTTCTCTGATGAAAGAGAAATGAAGGAGGATGGATTTTATTCTCTATAACCACTGGATCTCTGATTTTCAAAACACCAAGTAGGAATATGAAAATGGAACAGTAACGGATGAAAGGGTGGTTATAAAGATATAATTATGCAAAAAGCTCATGGGTTGAAGGAGACCAATAATCAGAGGTTCCATAAAATGTGCTGGCAAGCTACGAGCACACTTTTCAGCTGACTGGGTCCCTATGCATGGCTAAGCTGTAAAGTGGCTTGTTTCTTTCTGGTTTAGCCTGAAAGGAGAACCTATTCATTACATCTCCTGTCACCCAAGTCCTCTCATCTTTCTTGGACGTCAAAGAAGAAAAGGCTGCAATACAACTAGAATCCATCCAGGAAAACTACTAGATAAGGGTGGAACATAAGAGGAAAAAGAAAAGATGGAAGATAAAGTCATTCACAGGAGCCTTTCTCTCCCTATATCTAAGCTTGAGTCTTCCCACAGGTTATTGCCTCTGGTTATCAGTCGATGGCCAACCCATGTCAAAAAGCAGATACAGATTACAGAATAATAGTCTCAGAAGGGTCTTCTAGTCCTACCCCCTACATTTCTTCTGAGAAACCCTCACAAGTTTGATCCAAGTGAGGTCCATCCTGGAACAAAAGTGCTTGTTACTTAGGGAAACATTCACAGGACACATGTCCTCCTTCCAGATTATTTTCAGCAATAAGATCATTGCCTTACTGGATCAAAGCCACGTTCTTCAATTCTTCATCTCGCTCACTTGGCTTTTTGGACAGCTCCATTGGTTGCCTCGTGGCAAGATTAGAAACTTGTCTATCCCTCCCCATCAGCTCCTTGGCGGGAGCTATCCAAGAATCCCAATTGTGTCAGGATCCCAGTTATGTTGTGGCCAAGATCCGATGCCACTTACCTCCTCGCCAGCAACTGGGACTTGGTTCCCAAAGGAGACATTAGATATATTTGTAGATCTCCCCGTCGAGGATGCACAATGGAAATCCGTACGACAACGTGCTCCAAATAGACCACATGATGCTCTGGGTTGTCAGCACAAGCACTGGATAGAGTCATAGTCCGGATTGTTTTATTGGCAGGGATGAACCTGTGTGATTGGAAATAATACAAATGAAGAAATAAAGACAAGCTATCTACCATCATCTCTCAGAAGTGACAGAATCCACACAGGGAAAAAGTTCCCTCAAAAGACATGCAAAAGAACAATTTTCAAGGTTAACTCAAATCCATTTCCTCTAGATTCAGATAAATATAAGGTATCATCCATCCCAACCATTTCCAAGTGTACCCAGGGGACCAAACCCCCCAATCCTGTTTGTGGCTACCGAGAGTTGTTGTCACTCACTGCAGAACAAACTGAACCAGATTAAACCCAGGGTACGATTTAACCCAAGGCAGCATCCAACACTAGTCCTACAACTGTTTTTAATCATTTTCCTTTAGAACAAAGAGACAATCAACAGCATTTTTGAGTTCTCTTTCAAGTAAAGAGTTCCATGATTTAGGAGGAGGGAGGCATTGACTTTGCTGCATTGCCACCAGCAATAAATCAATACCTCACTTAAGAATCCAGAACATATTGCTAATGTCTAATTTATGGGGAGAGTTTGCTCATTGGTTCCAGACTCACTCTGTGGATATGCTTTTGAGCATCTGGTGAAGGTTCATCTGGAGGATTACGTTACTGGTCTTTTATTTTGGCTTACTCATAAAGGGAGAGTCTATGAAAACCTTGAGCGGTGATGTCATTTCTTGGAGAGAAAAGGTCCTTGTAAGTGAACTTCAAAACATTACTTGCATGCAGCATGATTTCATGTTCTAAAGGCTGTTCTGTTCAGTTGTCCTCAGTCCACAGCACCAATGCCAAACAGAGAATTAAAGGGCAAAGAATTCAAGGTTTTCTAGGAAATCCAATTCTATGTTATGGTGGTATTGTTGTCAATACTTATGCTTAGATATCATGTAGATTTGCATTGATCAGTTTGTTGAAGAAGAGAGAAGGTTTGTCCTTCCAGACATGCCAAAGAAATAATGGCTTAGCTTTTGTGCTAAGTTTAGCTATGGTTTATTCTTTAATACTGTTTGCATATTAAGCCAGCCTTCACCAAATGGACCTAGATCAGATACTAGTAGTCCTGGGCTTACCGCCACAACTGAGCCCCACATTTGCAAATGGAGTTTGATTAGGGGTGAGCAACAAGCCACATGGGCTCATTCACATACGGAATAAAAGAGGTAGTTTGCAGGCTCTTTTATCATGTTGAAGGTATGCTGTGGTCTCCTTTTTCAGATTATTGCTGTTCAGATTAGCGTTATTCTCAATAAGGAATTTTGGGTTTTTTAATGCTAACTTCACTGATGACTTCATACGTCTTAGGATTCCCATCTTCTGTTCTTAGTCTAGAAAGACTCTAGAAAAAGTGCAGAGAAGAGCAACAAAGATGATTAGGGAACAGGAAACTAAAACTTATAAAGATCGGTTGCTGGAATTGATATGTCTAGTTTAAGGAAAAGAAGGACTAGAGGTGACATGATAGTAGTGTTCCAATATCCAGGGGGCTGACACAAAGAAAGAGGGGGTCAAGCTATTCTTCAAAGCACCTGAAGGCAGGACAAGAAGCAATAAGGATGGGAATTGATCAAGGAGAGAATGATGAAGAAATTTTCTGACAGTTGGAACAATCAGTCAATGGAACGACTTGCCTCTGGAAGTGGTGGATGTCAACACCAGACGTTTTTTTAAGAAGAGACTGGACAACAATTTGTCTGAAATGGTGTAGAGTTTCCTGCCTGAGCAGGGGGTTGGACTAGAAGACCTCCAAGGTCCCTTCCTATTCTGTTATGAGCTTTGTAACCATTTCCCCATATGTGCAATACAGCACTATTTTGATGGATTTTGGAGGTGGGGGAATCAAGATACCTTTTAAAAAAACAGCATATGAAAATTAAAAGTATTAGGTTATAAGGAGCAAGGAAAATTAAGACTAACAATAGGGCAACTATTGTTTCTTAGATCCCATCTGAGATCTTTTACTCTCTGCTTAATCATTAGAGTAATCTTGATGCCTTAGGGATGTCAAGGGATTTCTCATCAAAAGCCAAGCACAAACACAGACATCATTGTTGCCACTGGACGCAAACAAAAATAGGGGAAGTGATATCCTTTTAATCAATGCTCCCCGATTGTTTGGAAGACTTTATTCAGTTCCTTAGATGGAACTGAGCAACTGCTAGGGGACAGCAACCAAGCAGCAGCTCAGATCATAAATTGCAGGGAACATTGTGAAAGCCAGGTGAGGGATGGCCTGGACAGACTTCCTTGATCAAAGGAAAGCCAAGTCTTTGCTCATCCTGCAGTCCCAAACTGGTTTCTTCCTGGCTTACTATCAAGTTGCTACATAAGCTGGCAGGAGACACTTTTGTGCTGTTTGGTTCTAGCTGAGCAGCTCCCATGGTCCAAATAAAGACAGAATCTTATGCCAGTAAACTGAACAGCTGAGCAAAGGATAAGCACTCAGGAAGTTAGAAGGCAAAGTATCTATGGAGATTCTCAGTCATCCAGGTCACAGTTGTCCAAGACATTTCGCTCCTCAGCTCTGAAGAAGCTTCTTGGATGACAAACGGAATGTCTTCAAAGAAAAACAAGGAAGAACCAATGGCCTCTTGAAAAAAAACCACCTTTGGGATAAGTGGGCAAAGAATGAAGTTGAGGAGCAGGGTCATATAACTGTTGGTCCAGTTATCGTCATAGAGTCTAAATTAAGTCTTATGCCACCTTATTTCCCCATGCCTCCATAGAAGATATCTCTACCCACCTGAGTCCAATCCTCAAAAGAAGATGTCTAAGTAATCAAGGTAGCCAGCACCCCACCCAAATGCCTAAAGGGCATGGATGGACTGAATCAACAACTCAGGCAACTGCACAGCTGCACAAATTGGAAGCATTTGAGGAAGGGAAACAATTGTGGAGGGAAAACTTGATGACGAAGAGAACTAATTCGGTCTCCTGATGAACTATGAAACCAAAGGGAAGGTGTGGCACATTACAGATGTCCAGAGGTTGAAATCTGGGACTTGTTTCTTCCAGTGTCTCCAAAACATCACATGTCAAATCAGAAGTCAAATGTACACGCTGAACTCATTTATTTATTAATACATGGCACAGCATGTGTGTGTATGCGCATATAGTCATATGGCTGCTCTGGGGATACAAATCAATATCAAATAAGCACGTATTTTATTTTAGTTTCTTTTCTGCTTTCTATTCCCGTATTAATGTATACCTTGCACCATGCCCCTTTATAAATAAGGAATTGTTATCAAATGTTCACTATCCATTCAGTTTTTCCCCTTTTCCAAGAAGTCATGGTCTTTTCTTACTTGTACATTCACAACACTTCTAGCATGAAGTAGAGTAGGTTTAAAGAATGAGATTGATTCAAAGTTTCATGGCCACAAAGGCATACAATAACTATTTCACTGCACTGATTCTAAAACAGGAGGTGGAAGTAATTTATGCAGTTCTGATGCAAAACCGAAGCCCTGTTTAGCGACATCTAATAATTCAACATTTTCCTTTGTAATGCATCCTCACCCCCAGAACAGGAGTAGAAGAATTGTTTGTACGTGCATGGAATTACGAGCAAAGGCCAAAGTGAATTAACTTTCAGCCATCTCTGGGGTTTCAGAAAAAGTTTTGCAAAGGTTGGTAATTAGAACTTCTTGTCCTCAGAAAAGCCACACCAAATTAAATCAGGAGAAAAGAAACTTTTAAAAGGAACCAAGATCTAAAACAACCACAACAGCAGCAGCAACAAAAGGGATGGGGAAGATGAGACCTTGAGAAGATGTAGGGACCTATCTCTCTGTGTGGTGCTTCAAGGAACAAGGCAAAGCAACCTCATAAAACAGTTCTGTGTCAAGAGAATTATAGATGCTGCACTTGAGCTAAAACCCACAAGGGAGCTCCTTAAATGCCACAAAGGTGTGGGGCATTTCATCTTTTGCTAGTATATTTTCAGCTCTCTCAATTCAGGTGTGTGTTCAAAAGAGCCTACAATTTCTTCAGGTCATGTCAGTTTCATGACAGACAACTGAGACCTGAAAGCAAAACACTGCAAGGGAAAAGTGCTTAGTGAAGGTACTCTATATGTTAACTTCACCCCATGCTTCCTCTCTCCTGTTTTCTTCTCCCCTATGCCCTTGACTTACAGTCAGTCAAATTTGACCTACAGTTTGATGTGGGACCCCACAGTCGCACTGAGGGGAGGATGCTATGCTGCTCGGCACTGACACAATGGCAAATAATTAATCAAAGAGTCAATCCATCCAGATGTGAGCACTGATGACACTCACCAAGGTTTCTTATTTGAGGTTCCCACGCAGATGTGCTGGGCAGGAACGGTTTTCCATCTCTTTGCTTCCACAACCAGAGATTCTGCATCTACCAGGCCAAATCCATACAAATGGCTAACTGGAAAGAAAAGTGTCTCAGAGTCACTGATTTATTGAGAAAAAAAGAACAGTTATTTTTCACAATTTTGTAAATGTTATGTTTGGAGCATGGGTGCAAATGATGGAGACGAGCCGGTAGAAACAGTGAACTTCAAACTCTTTATTTACATATTGTGACAGCTCAGCTCGAGGGCTGCTATAGCCTTACTTATATAGGCAACTCATTAACTATTCAACCAATAGCAAACCTGGAGTGCTAGCTCCGTTAACCAATGGGAATGGCTTGTTAATGGCCAATCGGATGCTCCTGAACGGACCAATCCGATCCTGCCATTGACAGCCAATCAGAAGTGCAGGGCCAGAACCCTGCACTTGACTTCAAGCTCAATGATAACTTTATTGGTTTTATTCATTCACAACACCCCTTTCCCCCGGCTTCTGCCCACGGGGTGCGATTACATAATCCTTAAGGTAGGATGGCTGTTTTACTAGTCTTTTCGATTTTCGCAAAGTGCCTGGCGGTTGGCTGCACTTCTGCTGAGGTAGATCGTTGTTTAGCGATAGGGGTGTCTCTGGTTCAGAGTTCGCGTTCCCGTTGTCATCAATATCACTGGCCATTTCCTGAGGTGCATTCACTCCGGTCCCTGGTTCCTGTTCCTGCGTTTCAGTTCCATTATCAGTCTCTTCGAAAAGATTTCCCTCTAATAGTAATTCGCTTTCCTCTGTATTTCCCCCCCCCCCCCTCAGTTTGGTCAAAAGGGAGTTCGGAAGTGCGAGATGGTAGCCGCGATTGTAGCTGATCTATGTGGCGCTTCCAAAGTCTATCGTCAGGGCACTGAACGAGGTATGATCTTGGGCCGGTTACGCGGATTACGGTCGCCTCTACCCAAAGTGGATTGCCCGATAAGTTTTTAGCGAATACTAAATCGCCTACCTGGAAGGTACGGCATCGGCTGCTGGATCCGAGTGGTTTTTCTGATTCGTAGGCTGGGTGTAACCGATCGAGGTGGGAGCGGAGCTTCCGTCCCATTAGCAGTTCGGCGGGAGTTTTGTTGGGGACGCTATGAGGTGTGATGTGCTGCAGAAAAAGGATCCGGTTGATTTTTTCGTTGATGTTGTCGTAGTCGATCTTTTGGAGAGTCTTTTTGACGATGCGCTCAGCCCTACCATTGGCAGCAGGGTGCACAGGCGAAGTGAGCGCATGTCAAATACCACAGTCAGCCAAGTACTGCTCAAAAGGTAGCGCAGTAAATTGGGGCCCGTTGTCGGATACTAGAATGTCTGGTAATCCGTGGGTTGCAAAAAGTCTTTCCAGTCTTTTGATGACCACGTCAGTGGTTGTGCTGCTCATTCGGTGAATCTCAAGCCAATTCGAGTAGGCGTCGACGGTTAGCAGAAACGTGTGGCCTTTGGTAGGCCCAGCAAAGTCCAGATGGATGCAGGACCAGGGTCCCCGCGGCGTCTCCCATTCGGTTGGGATTGCCTTTGGTGGAGCGTTGCTTACTTCTTGGCATCTCTTGCAAGTTTTAACCCATGATTCGATTTGTCTATCGATGCCTGGCCACCACACGTAGCTTCGTGCAAGGCCTTTCATGCGCACGATGTCAGGGTGGCCATCGTACAAGGTTCTTAGCAGTGTCTGTTGGAGTCGTTCTGGGATAATGACTCTATCGCCCCAGATGACACAGCCCTTCTGCGAGAACAACTCTGTTTGATGACTTTTGAATGGTGCGAAGTCGTCTGGTACTTGGTCCAATGGCCATCTGCATTCCACCCACGTGAGGACTCGCGATGGGGTCGCGTTTTGTTTCTCTCGCGATGTCACGGGCAGTCAATGGCGGCATGTGGAGTGTCTCGATCTGCAACGCTGTCATCATTGGTGCAGGATCGTTGATAGTTTCAGGGAGAGGTGTATGGCTCAGCACGTCGGCGTGGGGAATGGCTTTACCGGGACGATATTGTAGCCGATAATTGTAGGCAGCCAAGAATTCTGACCAGCGGGTCATTCTGGGAGAAAGTATGTAGGGAGTTGGTTTGTCCTCAGCGATGATCCCCAGCAATGGTTTGTGGTCAGCTACAATGGTGAAATTCCGGCCGTACACGTACTCATGAAATCTTTTAACCGCTGATACAATCGCCAGGGCTTCCTTATTGATTTGGCTGTAATTTCGCTCAGTTTTCAAGAGCGTCTTTAAGAAGTAAGCAACAGGGGCTTTGTTACCATTAGGTAACACATGGCTCAAAATGGCACCCACTCCAAAAGGCGATGCATCACATGTTATGTTTATTGGCAAGGTCTCATTGTACTGCATTAGCATGGCGTCCGAAGTCAGTAGTTTTTTTACATTACGGAATGCCTGCTCTTCTTTGTGACCCCATACCCAGATTGCTTTTTTATCTAAAAGACGATGTAACAGTTCAGTGACAGTTGCCTTGTGCGGCAAGAATATATTATAGAAATTGATGAGGCCTAAGAACGCCTGGAGGTCTGGGGCCTGGGAACGTTTTTTATTGCTCTCAATTTACTATCAGTAGGGTGAATACCCTGACTGTCAATTAGGTACCCTAAGAATTCAACACGATCGGTACACATTTTGCACTTATTTTTTTTGACTTTCAGGCCTACTTCCTGAAATTTTCATAATACCAGTCTTAAAGGCTCCCGCAATATTTTTTGAGTGGGGGCAGCAATGAGCACATCATCAAAATAGGGGACAACGCCCTTGATCCCTTGCAATAGTCTCTCCATTAGGCTCTGAAAGATCCCTGGGGCTACACTGACTCCAAATTGAAGCCGCGTACACTTAAAGGCACCTCGGTGTGTTACGATAGTCTGTGCCTGTGCCGTTTTTTCGTCAACCGGCAATTGCTGATAAGCCTGAGCTAAGTCTAGTTTAGCGAAGATTTTTCCACCCCCCAGGGAATGGAGGAGGTGCTGTACCACCGGCACCGGATATGGGTTCTGTTGCAGGGCGTGGTTTAGGGTGGCTCGGTAGTCCCCGTAAATTCTAATGGAGCCGTCCGGCTTAATTGGTGTCACAATCGGCGTTTCCCAAGGGGAGTGATCCGTTGGCTTTAAAACTCCCTGGGCAATCAACTTATCAAGCTGCTCGTCGATTTTCGGTTTTAGAGCGAACGGAACTCGACGAGGCTTAAGGCAGATGGGAGCTATCTTTGGATTAAGACTAAAGGATATCGGGGTCCCCTTGTACTCGCCTAGCTTTTCCTCAAAGACGTCCCTGAATTCGTGGGCGAGGTCTTCCTCCCAGTCACTGCCGCCAATTTGGTTAATGCCTGCCACTTCGATGCCGAGTGGTGCGAACCATTGTAGGCCTAATAGGCTAGGCCAGTCCTTATCGATCACCGTCAGGGGTAAGTACACCGTGCGGTTCTTGAATGCAACCCGGACTCGACTGGATCCTGCAACTGGAATCCTGTTCCCCTGGTAGTCTTTTAGCATGAGCCGTTGGAATTGAAGGTCTTGGCGCCGGATAGTGGGGATGAGTTGCTTGAGAGTCTTCCATGAGACCATTGAAAGAGACGATCCCGAGTCAACTTCCATCTGGCAGGGCCGATTTTCAATGTTCACGTTGACCCGAATTTTCTGAGAATCTAATGAAGAGGCATGGCCAATAGTGAGTGTGTGGTGGGCGTCTTCCCGTCTCACTAGACGATTCACGGGTCAGTTTCCGTAGGAGTGGTTTACTGGTTCTCGCCTTACAGGGCGATTCTCTGTCGATTGGCGGAGATTGGTTCCTTTCGAGGTCTGGCTGGGTCCGAGGAGGCTTCTGCAGACCCATCCGATGTGGCCTTGTTTCCTGCACTCGTGGCAGAGTGTATCGCGGAATTTGCAATCGGAGCGATAATGGTTGGCCCTGCAGCCTGTGCACTGGGACCGGGTGTCATTCCCGATCGGACTGCAGGCGATGGACCTCTTCTTCGTCACTGTCTGACGACGAAGAGAGGTCCTCATGGAGGGCCATGGAACACTGTCCTTCTGTGTTAGGTGAAATTTTGCTGGTTGGTTGGTGTGTTGGAGTGCGATTTCGGCGTAGTTGGGCAGCCGACTTCTTGGTCACCTCTGCTGCTGTAGCTTCAGCTATGGCGTCTTTAAGAGTGATGTCGCCCTTTGCCATTATTTTGCTCTGTACGTTTAGAGCCTATAGCCTGAGGACTACTCTGTCTCTCAAAGCCTCTTCCAGGTCGGTGAAATCGCAAAGGCTTCCCAAGTTCCGGAGGTGTGCAACGAAATCGGCGACGCTTTCTCCTTTCCACTGGTTCCGTTGATAGAACTCGTGTCGTCTTACGAGCGTTGGAATGGCGGGTGTATAGTGGGCCCTTAGCAGCGGTTCGAGGACGTCCCAGTCCATGACCTTCACTTCAGCCAGTTTCGCTAATGCCTTAGCCATTTTGAATACCGTTGGCCCGCAGTGCATCAGGAATACCGCCCATTTCTTCCCGGCCGTGGCATCCTTCAGATTATTTGTTTCCAAAAACATTTGGAAACGATCCATGTAAGACTCCCAGTCCTCTTGAGCTGGATCGAATGGAGCAAGTGGTATTACGCCGCTGGACATAGTTCCGCCGTTGTGCGCTTCAGTCACGTGCTTAGTTGGCTGTGATGTCATCCAATCCCACCTTCGTCACCAGTGTTATGTTTGGAGCATGGGTGCGAATGATGGAGATGAGCCGGTGGAAACAGTGAACTTCAAACTCTTTATTTACATATTGTGACAGCTCAGCTCGAGGGCTGCTATAGCCTTACTTATATAGGCAACTCATTAACTATTCAACCAATAGCAAACCCGGAGTGCTAGCTCCGTTAACCAATGGCAATGGCCTATTAATGGCCAATCAGATGCTCCTGAATGGACCAATCCGATCCTGCCATTGACAGCCAATCAGAAGTGCAGGGCCAGAACCCTGCACTTGATTTCAAGCTCAATGATAACTTTATTGGTTTTATTCATTCACAACAGTAAAGAAAGGATTTCATCTACAAATAGTTCTTTTTGATCCTTTGTGATCATTCTGGTTTTAAGGTTTTTCTTTCTTCCCCACATTTATTTGTGGTAGCTCAACCTCCAACAAGTCATCTTGTTAAAAAAAATGAAGGAAAAAAAATATCCTTAACATTTAATATGCAACCCGAACCCTTCGGATGTTAATGTATTACAATTCCAGCATCCTCAGGTAGTCTGGCCAATGGAAATATAGTTCAACAATATCTAAAGGGTCTCAGATTTGCCACCTCTAGACAAAACAAATTGAACTGATCATATGATAGCAAGAGAAGTTCAAAAATGAACAAAATGAGGAATTCAATAGAAAGGAATATATGTAGCCCTGAATTGAACTATGCAAATCCTTGGTGTTTGCTCTCTCTCTCTCTCTCTTCCTTTCTCCCTCTCCTCTCTCCATCCTTCTCTAACCCCTCTCTCTGTCTCTGTCTCTCTCCCTCTCTCTCTCCTCTCTCCATTCCTCTCACCCCTCCCTCCTATCTGTCTCTCTGTTTCTCTCTCTCTTCCTCTCCTTTCTCCATCCCTCTCCCCCTCCTTCTCTCTTTCCCTTTCTCTCTCTGTCTCTTATTTGCACCACACACACACATACACACACACACACACACAACCTTGAGTATATGATGCCAGGTGACTCATAATTGGGGATGTTGTTATTGTTGTTGCTGTTATTTCTGGACAACTGAGCTGACTAATATCATTTATTTTGCATGCTCGTATATACTAAATAAGTCAGCAATTCCTAAACATGTCTCATCTAGACATGCTGGAACTCCAATTGCTTAAATCCTCTGCCAAAACCAAAAGCCAGTAGTGAAAGTATGGAAGCAGAGAAATCCAGGTTCTAATCTAGGCAGGTTCTAATCTAGTCTAGACTAACCTAGACCACAGAAACTCCTCGGATGACTTTGGGCCAGTCCCAGCCCCTCAACTCAACAGCTGGTTTCGTATAATGGTGAAGATGCTGGACTAGGTATAGTGAAACCCAGGTTCTAGTCCACCTTCAGCTACAGAGACTGAGTCACTTTACTTGTCCTTCTCTGTTAGGTCAACCTACTTCTAAGAATTGTGGTGGTGAAGGAAAACAACTGTTATACTGCGCTTAGATACTTAACAAATAGTTAGGAACTTTCTATGTTGGAAAGACTGTGCTGAGCTAGAAATTCTAGGAATTATCGTAAATTTGGAGAATACCACCTTGGGGAAAACTAAAATACCAGTAGTATAACAATAGCAATAGCACTAAGCAGTGGTGGGATTCAAATATTTTTACCACCACTTTGGTGGGTGTGCTTTGCCCATGGGCAAACACTTTGCGTGTGCGTGCACGCCAAATGTGCACTTTGCACAGATGCAGAGATGTTTGCACAGGCACTCGCCTCCTGCAAGCCTGCATGATCCCAGTTGCTTCAGCAGCTGCCGCACAGCACTCTTCTGTGCTACGCAAAGCAGCTGCACTTCAAATTCAGAGGATAAAAGTGTGCAGCGGAGAGAACTGGTTCATCTCCACAGCTCATCGCTGTTATTGGCTCGGCAGAACCAGGCTGAGCCAGTAGGAATACCACTACTGGCACTACCGTATTTGCCGGCATATAAGACGACCCCCCAACATTTCCACTCAAAATATAGAGTTTGTTATATACTCGCCGTATAAGACTACCCCCTCTTCTGCACACCTTCCACTTTTGCACTTTTTTTTTTTTTGAGGCACTTTTGTGCACCATGGAAATGAATCCCGTGAAGCCAAAAGGAGCAGCCAGCCTTCAGGCCGATGTAGGCGGGCCTCCTTCTCCCAGCTCCCAAGGAAACGAGGCGCTCAGCGGCCTCCGCCCGCACTGCCCGGCCTCCGCTCGCACCGCGCGGCTCCACACGGCTCCAATCCCGCGTTGCCTCGGGCAGGGAAAGGTAAAAAGGAAGAGCCGCGGCGGCGCTTTGCAATGGCAGCAGCGGCTCCTGGTTTTGCCTTTCCCTTCCCGAGGCAACGCGGGACTGGAGCCACATGCAGCCGTGCCAGCGGTAACAGCTCCTGACAGCCCCAGCTTGATACCTGAGCGGAGGCCGGGCGGTGCGAGAGGAGGCTGCTGAGCACCTCATTTCCTTGGCAGCTGGGAGAAGGAGGCCCGCCTCCATTGGCCTGAAGGCTGGCTGTTCCTTTCGGCTTCACGGGATTCGTTTCCACGGTGCGCAAAAGTGCCTCAGCCGCGGGCAGCCGCAGTGCTTCCCAATTATTATTTGCCAGCGTATAAGACGACCCGGCGTATAAGACGACCCCCCCACTTGGAGGTATGTTTTTCAGGGCAAAAAAGTCATCTTATACGCCGGCAAATACGGTAAGACTTATATACCGTTTCATAGTGCTTTACAGTCCTCTCTAGGCAGTTTACACAGCCTCTTGCCCCCAACAATCTGGGTCCTCACTTTACGGAGGGTTGGAAGGCTGAGTTCACCTTGAGCCGTTCAGAATCGAACTCCTGAAGTGACCAGTGAGTTAGCCTGCAGTACTGCATTCTAACCACTGCGCCACCACGGCTCTTAGATACCAAACCCGCTCAATTCCGTTTCTTAAATTGAATTCATATTCTTGTTTTGGTCATGTTTCTTTATGTTAAAGATAAACGAATGTCCCAAAAAAGAAAAAAACCATCCCTCGAGAATTTTCATTTTTTCTTGTAACACAACACAGCACAATCATGCAGATCACATCTATTAGAAAATATTTGCAAGGTTCTTTCCTGGGCACCCATAACCCAACTCCCTATCTGCATGTATGTACAGGCACATCTGCTTCCATTTGTCATAGAAAAATCCAGGAGCAACAGGTTATTCTTGTTCAGAAGCCTGCAATAATTTTAACTAAAGGATTACTGTAGAAGTCGCTGAAAATAAACACAGGAGGCAGAAGGTAATTTTGACAAGAGCTTATTCTGAACCCGGACAGTGTCAAGGTTCCAGCAAAAACTAAAGTCTATGAAAAACAAAAAGAGAGGAGTGGGAAAGAAACCAGAGGAATTTCTCAGATCAAGTTAGAGAAATCAATTCAGAGAAAGTTAAGCCTCCTCCGAATGCTATTTTTGCCTAAGAGTTTTACCTGCTGAAACAGACGGGCGCTTGTAAATATTTCCTGATTAAAGCCTGGCTCTAAGAGGATTAGCAGTCTTCAGAAGGATGAAAGATCATTTTTCTTGGTTAGGTCTACAACATATCATGGATTGCACAAGACCTCTGGCTGCAAAAACCTGTGGGGATTCTGAGCTGGCTTTCTAATTCCTAAACATCAGTGAGTTGGGGAGGAGAGGAGCGCTTTTCTAATCAGAAGCCTCCAAGGAATCCAAGACTCTGATCCTGAGATTTAGGGTGAAATACAAATGAGTCGATGCTCTGTAAATGATAGGGAATTAAAAGGGGGGAGTTTGTTTGACTAGCTTGATTCTCTCATCACTTTTGACTCTATGATGCTCTTTATGCACAGTCCTACAGCAGTAAAAAAAAAAAACGTTTGCAATTTCTTCGGCAGGCTTTAAAACCAAAGGGGTGCATTTAGCGATCCCTCTAAAGCTTTCATTAAGACAGCTTTCTCCCAGAAGTTCCCACCAAATGGTAAATTTCTAAAGTCACGGGGGGAAATTTTATTAAGTACAGAGAGAGTAGTCAGACTAATGACATGTTTTGCGTTTCGTGTAATTGCATTGAAATGTATGTTCAGAGTTAATTATGAGCCATTCTGTTTTTGTCCCGACCACAATTTTTTTGGAATTTGAGTGTCCCTGCTTTAAAGAGTCAAAACAAATAAGAAGCAACATATTCTCTGTTGTGGTCCCTGCCTTCTGGAATAAGGCCTCCCCACACCCATGCAAGAACCAGATGTCTCCTACCCTGTTGACAATCTAGAAGTCCCCAAAGATCTGGTTGTTCTCCTAGACTTTGGGGTAGGTTGGATGGATATGATGGATAGGTTGTTGTTAGATATGTTTGCCATATGTCACATGTGTTTGGATATAGTAGTCTGGATTTGCCATATTGTTTATTTCCCTCATGTTTCTATTTTTTGCGCTGTATTTGTGTTGTTGTTTTTTTAATGTGAGCCCACCCTGCAGTCTAGGGCACTGAAGTTAAAGTAAATTAAATCTAGATATACGGGGTTTTTTCTCCCTTGCAAAAGACATGCTAGAGTTCAAAGAAGGAAGAATTAAGTCAATCATGTTGGAACTCTGGATGGTCCAGAATTCCTTTCAAATCCATTTCAGCAAAATCATCTACAACTGGCCAAGAAAATAATTCTTAGGGGGCACTCCGCTAAAATTGCATTCTATAAATTAGCATCTTTCTAATTTGTGCTCATAAGATTATAAGCAAATTGGCACCTCTTTACAGGCAATGTTTTTCCTCCATTAGTTTTTTAAATAAGTTTTTTTATTTAAGATACATATAATTCATCTTTTATTTAACGGTGGTTGTCTGGGTATAAATACCTTGTGCAATGTTAAATTTTACAACCGTATTCATTGCTTTGATATTAATTC
Source organism: Hydrophis major (assembly GCA_033807585.1). Classification (NCBI taxonomy): domain Eukaryota; kingdom Metazoa; phylum Chordata; class Lepidosauria; order Squamata; family Elapidae; genus Hydrophis; species Hydrophis major. The sequence continues at coordinate 17,552,056 of CM066337.1, forward strand.
TCTATTCTTACCTTATTCTTACCTTACTGATATGCATAATATTTCTAGTACTATAACACTCCTCTTCTTAATGTTTAATTCTATTAACATATTTTCTATATTTCACTAGTCTATTAGCTATTTCCTTCCATTAGTTTTTGTACTGCTATTCCTTTTACCATTCTTCCTGATGATAAGGTATGGACAGAAAAAGATCAGTTTCCTTGCAGAAGCTGTGTTTTCTCTCTTTTGGAGGTTTGTAAGAGGAGGTTAGATAGCCACTTTTCATGGATAGTTTAATTGATCTTCCTTCTCCTTGAAGGAGATTGACTAGAAGACTTCCAAGACCCCTTTCAGTCTATGATACTATGTTCTAAGAGTAATGAATCATTCTTAGGATTATTTCCAACACTACAATTTTGTAATTCTATGTTCTCTAAACCACTGAGAGATGTTTACATTGGTTGTAAACATGAATGTTTTTGAAGAAATGGTGAAAAGTCTACACAAATTTGTTTCACCATAAATCCTGCTTTGGGTTTATTGTTCCAACTTCCAAAGACTGTAAGAAACTGAACTGATTCCTGTTATTAGTAGCCAGGGTTGTTGTTACAAAACCCTTGGAAATTAGAATACTTATTTCATTGCCTCAGTAGCACTTAAAAAGAGTTATAAACTACTTTTTACACAACAAAGAGCTCTAAAAAACTCAACTGTGTTCTACAGTGAAGGTTTTGTTTATTCAAATCTGGTCACTATTCAAATAGATACATTAATATTTCCCCAATAAGCAACTTTCATCTATACAAAGAGGGTTTTTTTTAAAAAAAAAAAAAGATTGCATATGTATTCTACATGGAGCAAGATATACAGGTAGTTCTTGACTTATGACCACAATTGAGCCCAAAATTTATGTTGCTAAGGGAAACACTTGTAAAGTAAGTTTTGCCCCATTTGTGAGTTTTCTTGCCACAGTTGTTAACTGAATCACTGCAATTGTTACACAAGATCTTGTCTGTCAGAACGTCTCAAAAGGGAATCACATGATCTGGGAACGCTGCAACCGTCATAAATATGAGACACTTCCAAGGGTATCATGCCCCTGTTGGATTCTGAATCCAAGGAGGCAGAAGAATAGCTGACAGGGAGTGGGAGTGTGGCTCCATTGGCTGTGGAGGAGGCTGGGGAAAAGCAAAATCCAGCTGGGCAGAGCAAGGGAGAGGTAGAACAAGGGAGAGCGAGTTCAGAGGAAGACCCAGGCCCACCCTCTCTTCATCCTAGAGCATGCAGGGAGGAACGGAGAAGAGAGCAGCATGGGTTGCATGGCTTATGGGAGAGGAAAGGGCCCTGATTCCCTTCATTAGCCACACCTGGGAATGGAATAAAAGAGATGCATGCTGAGTGCAGCAGCAGCTGGGAACAAACATGAGTTTAGCTTGTGTTGACTTTGGTTATCTGCATTCCTGGCATCCTCCCAACTGTGTTGAGTTACTACTGTTCCTTCACATCTGGAATTCCTTCTCTTGCCCTGCCGGACTAATTACCTCATCTTGCCTTGATTGGACTTATAGTTATAGTTTTTGTTGACCATGTTTTGGACTTGATTCTCTGCAGCCAAAGGCTGTTCCTGGGAGAGTTTTTCTCCACTCAGAAGGTAACTAGGACACTGGGGGCAAAGTTGGAGTTAATAAAGGGACTCCTACTGATTATCTGACTATGTTGCCTTTGGGCCATCCCCAGGTCATCACAAAATAATTTTGATCACGTGACCATGGGGTTCTAAATGTGAAAAAATGGCCATGTCACTTTTTCAGTGCTGTGGTAACTTTTGATGGTGATTAAATGAGCTGTTCTAAGTCAAAGGCCACCTGAATGTGTGAGTAGTAACTACGTTGTCAAAATTTTATTCTGATTCTCTCCTTTGACTCTGGGCAGGGGAAGGGTCCTGTTTTAGATTCAACTTTTTTTAAAAAAATTGTCTTCTTGCTTTCTCTCTTCAGTGGAAAAAGCAATCGACCCATCCATCAAAGCAAAGAGAGATCATGCACCCTCCTCACTGTGGTCTCTATAGTTAGAACTCCCTCTGCAAAAATAAATAAATAAATAAAGTAGTTTAAGTCTGTCGCAGGAGGGGAGAATTGGATCAGAGCAGCTGTGCTGAAATAGCTGCCTGGGAAGTCTTTTTGCCTAAAGAGAAAAAAATATCCCTGTGTGTTCCTGACCTCAGAGAAGCCCAAACAGCCCACCTACCCAACCACAGACGCACACACTTCAGGAGGGCTATTAGAAGCTTTGGAAAGAACAGTGGGATTCCGTTGGTCCTTCAATGTTTCTTTTATGGTATAAGAATACGGCCCTGCATTGTGTGAATTAATCAAACTGTTTTTTCAACTTCATTTCCTTCCCGTCTCTTGTGATTTCCTTAAGAAATGCACAGCTCTGTGCTTTTGGCTTTCTACACCTCCTCGCTTCAAGTAATAACTGCACTGCATTTATCATTTCTAAAGATTTACAGCCCACCTTTCCTTCGGGAGATAAAGGTAGCCTGCCTGCCTGCCTGCCTGCCTGCCTGCCTTCCTTCCTTCCTTCCTTCCTTGGATAATTTTCCAAAACTACCAGTGAGACTGGTTGTGTTGAGACAGAGTGAGGACTCAGAATCAGCTGGGAAATGACTGGGGTTAGAACATAGATTTCCCTTTGCCACTATATAGTCTCAATTTATGACTAGAACTTTTGTTGCTAAGCAAGGTGCTTGTTAAGTCTCTTGGGCCTATTTTTGCAACCATTGTTGTCAAGTTGTGAAGTGGATGACTGCAACTCTTAGGCGTATCATACAGTGGATAAGCAAACCATTGGCTTTGCTTGTCAGAAGGCAGCTGGGAAGATCAGAAATGGTGATCATATAACTATGGGATGTTGAGGAGGGGTAAGTACATGCTGGTTGCCAAACACCATCACATGACTGTGGGGATGCTGTGACAAGGATCGGTTGTAACCTCCCTTTTTTTCAGTGCCACTGTAACACCAAGCTGCTGGTAAAATGAACAGCTGAGCAAAGGAGAAGTACTCAATAAGTTAAGAGAGCAAAGGATTTATGGAGAATCTCAGTCATCCAGGTCACAGTTGTCCCAGATGTTTCGCTTCTCATCCAAGAAGCTTCTTCAGCTCTGATGTCCACATTTTACTGACCTAGGAAGGAAGGAAGGAAGGAAGGAAGGAAGAAGGAAGGAAGGAAGGAAGTCTGAGTCAACTTTGAGCCTGGTGAGATTCGAACTGCCAAATTGCAGGCAGCCAGCAGTCAGCAAAAGTAGCCTGCAGTACTGCATCCTAACCACTGTGCCACCGAGGCTCATGTTATTGTATCTTGGGTCCCCTAAGCCCATGATGGCGAACCTATGGCACGCATGCCACAGATGGCACGCAGAGCCATTTGTGCGGATACGCAAGCCCCAGCCAAATTTACCTGAACTGGCATGCACACTTCCCAGCTGATTTTCGGCCTGTTTGAGGCCAATTTTTTCCCTCCTGCAGGCTCGAGGGAAGCCTCTGCAGCCTCGGGAGGCCAAAAAATAGGCCTTCCGGAAATATCAGAAATGCCGAAATGGGCCCGTTTTTCACCTTCCAAAGGCTGCAGAGGCTTTCCTTGAGCCTCTGGGAGGATGAAAATGGCTTCAAAAGGGCTGAAAATCAGCTGGGGGGCACATGCATGCGCAGTGCCGGTAAAGGGGCGATGCAGGGGTGTTGTGCATGCATGTGCCGAGGTGGGGTGCCTTGCATTGTGGGTGCCAGTGCGTACACATTTTCGGCACACACAACACACAATAGAGAGATACAATCAAGATCAAGTGAGGTATTAATACCACTCTATAAAGCCTTAGTAAGACATCCTTGTCATCAAAGGTACTGGTGGCTCAGAGCATATTTCACCAGATTAGGATGGTATCTGAGCTACAGCCTCCTTCAGAATAACCCAGGCTGTCATAATCCACAGGTTAACCTGACTACCATAATCTATGTCCTTAAATTCTTCGGTGTGGATTGTTCCAACATGCAATGGAACAGTCTTTGAAGATGATTGAGATACTTCACCTAGTACGCCTAGAGGACTGCATCCAGTTTTGGTCAACACATTATAAAAAAGATGGTGAGTCTCTAGAAAAAGCGCAGAGAAGAGCAACCAGGATGATTAGGCGACTGGAGACTAAAACATATGAAGAATGGTTACAGGAACTGGGCTTAGCTAGTCTAGTGAAAAGAAGGACCAGGGGAGACAGGATAGCCGTCTTCCAATATTTGAGGGGCTGCCACAGAGAGGAGGAAGGGGTCAAGCTGTTCTCCAAGGCACCCGAAGACCAGACAAGGAATAATGGATGGAAACTGAACAAGGAGAGATTCAACCTGGAAATAAGGAGAAACTTTCTGACAGTGAGAACAATCAACCCATGGAACAGAAGTTGCCCTCGGAAGTTGTGGGAGCGCCATCACTTGAGACCTTCAAGAAGAGATCAGACTGCCATTTGTCAGAAATGGTGTAGGGTGAAGGGTTGGACTAGATGATCTATAAGGTCCCTTCCAACTTGGATTATCTGTTATCTGTTATTTTTCATTTTCAAAAGGTTTGCCATTACTGCCCTAAGCCTTCTCCCTGTAGGCTAAACATGCCAAATTCCTACAGATTCCCTTTCCATAGTGCAATGAACATTGCCTTCCCTTTTGGTGAAAGGAAACAACCAAACTGCCAACCCAAAAATCTGCCAACATCCAACTGCCAACATCCAACCCAGAAATCTCACCTTGCCGTCTTGCTCCATTAGTTTTCCAGTCAGGTGCCAAGAGATGAACTGGTCGAGATGTTTTCACAAGCAGGTGCTGCACATCTCGCCATGTCAGCAAAGGGCTAAAAACACACACAAGAAAAGACAGTGTTATGAACTAATAAAAACGTTTAAATAAAGTTATCAAAGCTTAAAGAAAAAGCAGGGTTCTAATCCTGCACTTCTGATTGGCCGATAATAGCGATATCGGATTGGTCCATTCTGGGGAATCTGATTGGCTGTTAATGAGCCACTCTCATTGGTTCAAGGGTTTAATGCTTCCATGTTCTCATTGGTTAATAGATCAGCAGCCTGCCCTATAAAAGGGCTACTGCTGCCCCAGGTTTTTGCTCTGTTCACGATGATTAATAAAGAGTTGAAGTTCACTGTTTCACTGCCTCATTTCCATTCCTTGCACCCATGCGCAGAACCTAACACTGGCGACAAGGATGGAATGCGGAGACATTAGAGCTGACTGAACACTACAGAGCACCAAACAGAGCATGTGGCTGAAGGCACATCGACAATGGAACCATGCCTGGAGGCGCCATACCACCCGCTCCATTTGACCCGGCACAAGAAGACTGGGACTCATACATAGATCGTTTCCAGATGTTTCTGGCGACCAACAACTTGAAGGATGCCACTACGGGAAAAAGCGAGCAGTGTTCCTGACCCATTGTGGGCCTTCCGTCTTTAAGATGGCCAAGGCACTAGCGAAACCGGCTGAGGTGAAAACCATGGACTGGGACGTCCTCGCGCCTTCTACGGGCCTACTATGCACCCACCGTACCAACGCCTGTTCGAAGACATGAATTTTTCCAGAGGGACCAGCGGAAGGGAGAGAGCGTTGCAGATTTCATCATGGATCTCCGGAACCTGGGAGGCCTCTGTGAGTTCGCAGACCTCGAAGAAGCTCTGAGAGACCGAATAGTTCTGGGATTAGATGACCAGACAGTACAGAGCAAGATCATGGCAAAAGGGGACATCAACCTTGCTGATGTCATCAAAGACGTTACTGCAGCAGAAGCAACCAGGAAGTAGGCTGCCCAAATGCACCGCACCAATGCACCGCTCCATCAATTCGCCAGCGATACCTCACCTCGTTTAGACAGGCACGCAACAGCGACCCACCACCAGGACCTCGAATCGCCATTAGAAAGTGATGAGGAGGAGGTCAACCGGCTCCGGTCTGAACGTGACCAATGCCACCAGCGAAATCAAAGACTACTGCACCAATGCCCGGGTTGTGGGGCAAACCACCCGCGATCAGCCTGCAAATTCCTTGACGCGCTCTGCCATTTCTGTGGGAAAAGAGGCCACATCGGAAAGGTCTGTAGAAGCAAGCAAGGATCCAGCCCATTTCAGAGGGGAAACAACTACTGCCAGACCACAGAGAATCACCCTGTGAGTCGGGAACATTTGAACCACCAATGGGACAACCACTCCTACAGAAATAAAACACTGGCCATTTTATCGAGAAGAGAAGAGGCACACCAAACCATCACAATCGGTCACGCCTCATCGCTAGACGCAAAGAAGATCCGAGTGAAGGTCGCCATCGAAAACCAGCCTTGTGTGATGGAAGTCGGTTCAGGATCGTCCCTCTCAATGGTTTCCTGGAAGACTCTTAAAAAATTAATCCCTGCCGTCCGGCGTCAAGACCTCAGAGCCCAAAGAATCATACTCAAGGATTATCAGGGGAACTGAATTCCAGTTGTTGGATCCAGCCAAGTCCAAGTATCATTCAAAAATCGTACTGCGTCATTACCACTGACTGTCGTCGATTGTGACTGGCCTAGCTTGTTAGGCCTTCAATGGTTCGCCCCACTCAGGATCGAGGTAGCTGGCATTCACCAAACCAGAAGCAACGACTGGGAGGAGGCCATCATCCAGGAATTCCAGGATGTTTTCGCAGACAAACTAGGCGAGTACAAGGGGACCCTGATATCATTTAACCTTAACCCTGAAGTAGCTCCCATCCGCCTTAAGCGTCGTCAGGTACCTTTTGCCCTTAAACCAAAAATTGACGAGCAGCTCGATAAGTTAACAGCCCAGGGTGTTTTAGAACCAACTGACCACGCTCGTTGGGAAACCTCAATTGTAACACCCATGAAACCGGATGGATCGTTAAGGATTTGTGGGGACTACCAGGCTACCCTTAATCACGCTCTTCAACAGAACGCTTACCCGGTACCGGTGGTACAACACCTTCTCCATTCCCTGGGGGGGCAGAAAAGTCTTTGCTAAATTGGATTTAGCACAGGCCTACCAAGAACTGCCTGTAGATAAAACAACCACAGAGGCACACACAATCGTTACGCACCGAGGCGCCTTTAAGTGCAACCAACTCCAATTCGGAGTGAGCGTAGCCCCAGGGATTTTTCAAAGTCTGATGGAGAGACTATTGCAAGGGATCAAGGGGGTCGTGCCATACTTTGATGATGTTTTAATTGCTGCCCCGAATAGAGAAATACTAGAAAAGCGTCTTAAAATGGTTCTCCAGAAATTTAAAGACTCTGGCCTTAAGGTTAAAAAAAATAAATGCCAACTGTGTACAGACAAAGTAGAGTTCCTGGGGTACCTAATCGATAAACAGGGCATCCATCCCTCTAACAGCAAACTGAAAGCAATCAAAAACGCTCCAAGACCCAGAAATAGAACTGATCTCCAAGCTTTCCTGGGGCTCATTAACTTTTACATTTTCTTGCCCCAGAAAGTGACCGTAGCTGAGCCCCTCCATAGACTTCTTGACAAGAAAGCAACCTGGGTCTGGGGACACCACGAGGAGCACGCATTCCAACAAGTGAAAAACTTACTAACCTCAGATGCTGTTTTAATGGAGTATAACGAGACTCTCCCTTTAACAATTACATGTGACGCATCACCGTTTGGAGTAGGAGCCATTTTGAGTCATGTATTACCAAATGGTCGTGAGGCCCCTATTGCCTATTTTTCAAGGACCTTGTCAAAGGCTGAACGTAATTATAGCCAGATCGACAAAGAGGCTCTTGCTGTTGTATCTGCTGTGAAACGGTTTCATGAATATGTGTATGGACGAGTTTTTACTATTGTTACCGACCACAAACCGTTGTTAGGGATTATAGCGGGAGACAAGCCAACCCCCTATATATTGTCACTGAGAATGACTCGCTGGTTGGAGTTTTTAGCTGCATACAACTATAAATTACAACACCGCCTGGGGAAAGCCATTCCCCACACTGATGCATTGAGCCGTGCCCTACTTCCAGAAACTGTCGACGACCCAGCTCCAACCCTTACGACACTCCAGATTGAAACGCTACAGTCACCACCACTAACAATCAGAGACAATCATTGCAATTGAAACAAAATGAGATCCTGTCTTATCATGAGTTCTTAGCTGGGTCGAAAGAGATTGGCCAATAGAACAAACCTCTGACGAGTTCACCCCTTTCAGAAACCGGCAAACAGAACTGTTTTCTCAAAAAGGCTGCATCCTATGGGGAGATAGAGTCATCGTCCCAGAGCGGTTACAACGAGCAATATTGAAAACATTGCATGACAGTCACCCCAGCATCGTGCGTATGAAGGCGCTCACACGAAGCTACGCGTGGTGGCTGGGCATCAACAGACAAATTGAAGCCTGGGTAAAGACTTGCTTAAAGTGCCAAGAAATCAGCAGTGCCCCACCAAGAACAACTCCAACAGAATGGGAAAACCCCCGGGGGCCATGGTCCCACATCCACGTTGATTTTGCAGGACCTACTAAACGACATACATTCCTCCTAACAGTGGATGCCTATTCCAACTGGCTCGAGATCCATGAAATGAAGAATACTACAACGGAGTCCGTCATCTGAAAATTGAACAGGCTATTTGCAATGCACGGACTGCCAGACGTTCTGGTCTCCAACAACGGACCCCAGTTCACCGCCCTGGCGTTTGAACAATACTTAGTGGATCGGGGCATCCGCCATGCGCTAACTTCGCCTGTGCACCCTGCGGCTAACGGCAGGGCCGAGCGCATGGTACATTTTGTTAAAAAAACTCTCCATAAAATGGACTATGGGGACGTTGATGAAAAAATAAACAGAATACTCCTACTCCAACATATCACTCCACACAGCGTCACCAACAAGACGCCAGCTGAACTATTGATGAGATGCAAGCTCCGCTCCCACCTCGACTGGCTTCACCCTTCCTACGAGCCAGAGAAACCCTGCGGATCGAGCGGGAAATGCTGCGAGTTCAAGGTAGGCGACTTAGTTTTCGCTAAAAACCTCTCCGGCAAACCATTATGGATTGAAGCAACCGTAATTCAAACCACCAGGCTCAGATCATACCGTGTGCAAACCTGCAACGAAAAAATATGGAAACGCCATATAGATCAGCTTTGCTCTAGGCTACAACCCAGTTCCCGCGATTCCTGGTACTCCCAAACTGAGCGGGGAGGGGATGCCGAAGAAACCGAATTCGAGATGGGGGAGAGCAGAAGCGAAGGAAGTCAGCGAGCAGGCGCGATTAATGAAGAAGAATCAGGGAGGGATGTGGCCTCACCACAGAGGAATACCTCAACGGAGGCTAGCCCGCTAAGATCGGAGGACAACAACAACGACAGAATTAGCGGCACCAAGTCGTCCAGTGAGAATGAGGAACCGCTGATACCAGGTATGTCCAAAAACGTCCCACCGAAGCTGGACTGCAGACGGGAACCGGTGGGACAGCACAAATCTAATAGACAGTTAAAACAACCCACATATCTTAGAGATTACGTTACCGCACCCCTCATACGGAACCCGGGGGGAAGGAGTGTTATGAACTAATAAAAATGTTTAAATAAAGTTTTCAAAGCTTAAAAAATCCTGCACTTCTGATTGGCCGATAATAGCGATATCGGATTGGTCCGTTCTGGGGAATCTGATTGGCTGTTAATGAGCCACTCTCATTGGTTCAAGGGTTTAATGCTTCCATGTTCTCATTGGTTAAAAGGTCAGCAGCCTGCCCTATAAAAGGGCTGCTGCTGCCCCAGGTTTTTGCTCTGTTCACGATGATTAATAAAGAGTTGAAGTTCACTGTTCACTGCCTCGTCTCCGTTCCTTGCACCCATGCGCAGAACCTAACAGACAGAGTAATATATATGTATAGATATATATAGGTAGCATTCATGTCATGTCTTGCAGGTTCTAGAGTTGGGTTTCCTAAAAGGATTTCGCCAAAGAGAAGCACTGGGGCAGAAATATTATTCAATTTCAGCCAATAGCTATCTAAAAGCTCTTCTGATCAGTGAGCTGAGAAACAACTTTCCTGCAGCTAGGCTGGAATCCTGATTACAGAGGAATAAAAACAATCCTGAGACAGCAGAATGGGCCTGCATCACAGGTAGAATGCATTCTCCCATCCTAAATCTTCCTCTTATATAAAAAAATGCCTAGTGTTTTGGGGGTTTTTTAAAGTAAAGAAATCTGACGGAAGAACAACCTGACAGACTAGTTTCTTATTTTGTAGGGAAGTCAGTAGAAACAGAGACACATCAAAGCTTTGGCTGCTCACTGCAGGCGAACCATGTACAAAATGCTGCATTGTTTCTTTGAGTGCTGATTTGTGGCAAATAAACATCATGCAACCGGCCACACTGAAGAGCATTACATTGCAGCCACGTTTCACCACAGGCTCAGGGGTAACTCCGAGGGGTCTTCAAGAATCTGTTCATTCATCACTTCTTGAAGGTAGTTGCAAACTCATAATTTCAAGAAAGGTTGGTACAAAACATCTAAAAAGGCCTGGTGTGTGTGTGTGTGTGTGTGTGTGTGTGTCCTCTCTCTCTCAAGCTCTTCGGTATATGAACAGGAATATAGGCCACAGATCAATGAAATAAACAAGCAAACAGTACACTAAGCATTGGATTACAAAACCAATCATTTTTGGGCAACTAATGGCTAAACATGTTGGGTCTTGTTCCTGAACTAATATGGATTTCAGAAAATAAACTATGACTTCAGAAGGTGTTGAGTAAGTGAACATTAAAGCCAAAATCAAAATCTACCTGGTCAGATAGGATGGGCATGCTCCAGGTTCCTTCCTTCCTGCCCTCCCTCCTTCCTGTTATTACCTTCTCCCTTCCAATATTCTTCCTCCCTCTCTCCCTTCTTCCTTCCTATTATTACCTTCTCTCTTCCAGTATTTTTCCTTCCTCCATCCCTCCCTCTGTCCTTCCTTCCTTCCCTCCATATTAACAATCTGTAAATGTTGCCATTATTGGAATCTAAGGAGCTGACTTTCCCTATAGCTACCCCTGCCCTGTGGAACACCCGTCCTCCTGAGATCCGACAAGCACCCAGCTTCCTTGCTTCTGGAAAAAAATCTTGAAACACCTGGCTCTTCACACAGGCATTTGAGTAATGTTAGCCTGGAGCTTGATCAGATGTTACTTTGATATGGTACCGAGTGTTGCCCCAGGTGCCATAGCTTTTTACTGTGGTTCTTTGGAATTCTTTGCTGGTTTTGTTATTTCATGAGCCACACAGGGTTGTGGTTGGTATATGGGCAGCTATATAAGTCTTTCAGACTAATAAATAAAATAATACATGGCGGGGGGGAAGCAGTTGCTTTTGGCTTGCAGGCATTTCTTAAATGTCTCATGTGCACTTATGGATTATGTATATATATATCAGGATTAAGAAAAAACCATTCTGGCACAGCAGTAGGCTAGCCCCAAATTTAAAACTGAAACGGCTGTGAAAGTCTGACTGACAGATGAACACAATACAGAAGCCTGATGATGGCAGATGAGATTCTGCCGAAACGTTGTTACAGCTTTAAAAGCACAACTATTATGACGTGGGAAAATATCCGAACAAAGCTGAATACCATACATGTAAGTACCCGCGAAAACTTAAGATATATTTTAACTTAAGATATATATATAATATATAATATATAATATATAATATATAATATATAATATATAATATATAATATATAATATATAATATATAATATATAATATATAATATATAATATATAATATATAATATATAATATATAATATATAATATATAATATATAATATATAATATATAATATATAATATATAATATATAATATATAATATATAATATATGTATATGTATGTTTTAAATAATCAGAGCAATTAAGAATAAAATGTCAGTTGATTGTCTCTCTGGCAAAAAAGGAGGAGGTAACATTGAACACGTAATATTGCTATAGTATATTTGTGATTGAGTATTTAATGGAGTGTTGGAGGTCTAATGGAGGTCTAAATAACTCCGTTATTTGTAGACCTAGGTACCCCTAATCTTATTTGCAAGCAATCTGGGGGGTCCCCTATGTGTCCTAGCTGCACATCAAGTTTTGAACATTTCAAAACCCAAGGTGCCAATGCTGGTGTTTTTACTTGTGAGACAATTCCATCTCTTCCATCACAATAATGAGAAAAAAAAAATCTCCATCTTCAACAGAATAATGCGAAACAAACAAATAAATGAACCCATCCCTGCCACTGTGAGTCACAGCAATTAACAATGCATTAGCATTGAAAGCCAAAGTCACAGCATGGAAGAATTAAAAGCAGTCAGCAGAGAGAGCTTGAAGATCATTTTCTCTCCCCCCCCCCTTCTTCTTTAAAATAAAACAAGGTGAAAAAAGTTTGAGGCTAAACAAAAGCGGCCAAACTTTGATAGAATCATGGAAAGTCATGTTCCATGGAAAGGGAGAGAGAAAGCCAATCTTGTCTAGGTTTCCAGGGGTTCCTCAGAAGCTTATCTAGGCTTCATGAGTTTCTCAGCCAAAAAAATAAGCAGCAGGCAGACAAACATTTTGAGTTATAGTTCAATATGTTCGATGATGACTGCCTAATGTCCCACAGCAGGAAAGGCATGCACCAAAACATTGAGAAACATTTAAAATTGGCCCAAATCTCTAGGCGTGCCATCAGTCTCATCCAAAATCTCATGCAAAGACTCAAGATTTTAGAAACTCATGGGGTTTTGTCTATTTTTATTTTAAGAAATGGCTTATATTTAATTTGGATCTCTAACGTGCATGTCAGCCCTGCAGGAAGGTGTAGGAAGCCACCTTCTTCAGCCTGCTGTTTTCCAAAGGTAATGTCAACTCGTAAAGCATTCCTGGATTGCTCTTGAGTTACCATAGGCAGGACGGGGGAGAACTGATGGAAAAGCTCAGTTGCTATGACCAGAAGCACAATCCACGCATACCTTTCTCCAGATTGTATCCCAGGTTACTAGAGAAAGCTGGAGAGGCATGTTTTCTACAGCCCATGAAAATGCTCTGTTGGAGAATGTAATGTATGACACAGCCTGGGAGGAAGGGGGAAATAGGGTCATAGGTGAGCAGTAAATTATGTGGAGCAGAGCCAATTGTACTTGGGAAAGTGCCGACACGTTGCTCTTAATAAAAAATTGGATTTCTTTTAAAACTTGGCTCAAGGCTCATGAATTAATTAGGGCATCTATCAGAACCCTGACATTTAGTGGACTTCAACTTCCAGAAATCTGAGAATGGTAGTCCCTGTACATCTAGAAGACCTCAGGTTGGAGAAAAACCATCACTGCTACCTTGAATCAAGACTCTTATGTCTTCCTCTTATGACTTCAAAGACAAATTCACAGAGAAGGCTATGAGCAAATCTGAGTATCTGCGGTCATCCAGATTACAGAGTGCATTTCTTTGAATATCAGAGGCTATGGAGCAACCAAAGAAGGAAATTGGTTGGCCTTTGCAGGAAACAACACACTCAAATGATAAAAAACACACACACCACAGAATAGTATAGGATATGTTCTAAAATGTTTATAGGAGATCAATTCTGCAGGCCTCTCTACCACCCAGAATGCTTTCAGCAATTGCATACAAAACTGGTTTAGCATAATGTCTTCTTCAACTTTTCCCCCTTTAACAAATAATGTCTACCCAAGAGGGTGAATTGAATCCTTACTTGGCTTCCAAAGCTAGAGCAATGATCCCAGCTACCATGGGGGCAGAAACGGAAGTCCCCGTGTGGCCATCTGTGCAATGTTTCTTCAGATCGGTGGTCATCTAAGAAGAAAGTGAATGTCACTATCAGCCAAGCTGGAAAGGGAGAAACAACATTCCAATCACATCGCATAGCCCAGATTTTGTGCAACCATAAATGGCCACGATCAAGGAGATACAGTACCAATGGGTCTTTGGCTTCCAACAGTAGGTCTTTTCATTCATTCTTTTTTTTAAAAAAATGGGGCAAATGAGATTATCTGAATTGCTATAACCTCTTCCAAACAAGAGATTTAGTAGGACTGTATCTCCAACGTGCACGGATCTCCAATGTGAATAAAAATGTTGAGAAAAAAAAATCAGAGCTAGTCCTTTCCTCTGTGATCTAACTTTCAACAAGGAGAACTGCCTAACTTGGACCTGAGTAATAAAATAAAATGAATTATCTTTAAGCAGTTTATGGAATCTGGGAAGCATGGTGACTCCATAATCTTGTGTAAAATATTTTCACTGAATTTTGGCTTCCCACAGTAAAGGCAATGCTACAAGTGATGTTGGGTGGCAGGTATGCAATTTAACTGATCAAGGTGATCTGTATTGCTTCTGTGGTCATTCACTGGCTGGAAGATCTACCAAATGCCCATGCAGAAGCTTTTTTCTATTTGGACAGCCCACATTTTTGTTGTTAGTTGCAAAGTCATGTCTGATCCATTACAACTCCATGGAAAACATTCCTCCAGGCCTTCCTGTCCTCTACCATCTTCTGGAGTCCATTTAAGCTCACGCCGACTGCTTCAGTGACTCCATCCAGCCCCCTCCTTCTCTGCCGTCCTCTTCTTCTTTTGCCCTCAATCTTTCCCAGCATTAGGCTCTTCTCCAGTGAGTCCTTCCTTCTCATGAGGTGGCCAAAGTCTTTGAGTTTCATCTTAAGGATCTGGCCTTCTAAAGAGCAGTCAGGGTTGATCTCCTCTAGGACTGACCAGTTGGATCACCTTGCAGTCCAAGGGACTCGCAGGCGTCTTCTCCAGCTCAAGAGTTCAAGGGCCTCAATTATGTCACATAAACAATGCAAAGTTTCATTCATTGCAAGCAGGAGCCTGCATAGCTTTGCCAAACAGAAGTCGAGCAAAATCCTGCTGCTTCAAAGTTTTACTCTATTTACTTACAATCTGCCGCTCGTAGAAGGCCCCGCTGCTATAAGTTGTGGCAAGGGTGGACGCGCACTCCTCCAAATACCATGGCTTGTTCCCATTCTCAGTGGTGCTGCTAACAGAGATGGTGTAGACGCTGTTGGTGTACCCATCGCAGGAGCAATGGTCCCCTTCTCGGCCACCATTTCCAGAAGCCCAGACAAAAATAGAACCCCGTCCTCTACGACCCTAGGCATTGGGGGAAGAAAAAGTTTGGAAAGAGAATTGACACTTTATTCAAATGACTAAACCTCTACCCATGATGAACAATGTTCATTGAATGTAACCTCCAGAAAGAAGCGCCTGCCCAGTTTTATTCTCAGGAAATAACTTGTGTAAATTCCCACCATATTCACCATGGTGGAAAAATACATATGACCAAACATAAAGCATTTTGCAAAGGGATTTTACCTTTCAAAGGGAATGTTTGGAGACATTACAGGAAGTCCTCAAGTAATGGCCACAATTGAGCCCAAAATTGATGTTGCGAAGTGAAATATGTGTGAAATTGCAGAAAAATTCCATTTTACAACTTTTCTTGCCAGAATTGTTCAGTGAATCATTGCGTTTGTTAAGTTAGCCACACGGTTGTTAAGTGACTCCAGATTCCCCATTGATTTTGTTCATCAGAAGGTCGCAAAAGCTGATCACATGACCCCGGGACACTCCAGCACCCCTCATAAATATGAACCACTTGCCAAGCAGCTGAATTTTGATCACATGACCGTGGGGGAGGCTGCAAAGGTGGTAACAGAGGTGGGATTCAGTAGGTTCTGATCAGTTCTGGAGAACCAGTAGTGGAAATTTTGAATAGTTTGGAGAACTGGCAAATACCAACTCTGACTGCCATCTATTCTCTGCCTCCTGAGTCCCAGCTGATTGGCTGGGTCTTCTTTGGTTGCCCTGCACAGAAGAATGGAACTGGAAAGCAGGTTAGTGGGGTGGGGAGGGATTTTGCAGTAACCTTCCCCCAGGAGTGGGGAGGGAATGGGGATTTTACAGTATCCTTCCCCTGCCATGTCCACCAAGCCATGCCCACAGAACCGGAAGTAAAAAAAAATTGAATCCCACCACTGGGTTGTAAGTGTGAAAAATAGTGGTAAGTCACATTTTTCAATGCCACTGTAACTTTCCACAGTCACTAAATGAATTGTAAGTCAAAGACTACCTCATCTCAAGCCTTCATCCCATAAGCATTAGTGCAAATTTCTTTTGATGGGGCAGTATGGCATATGTTTGTGTGTATAAAGCAATATAGATCTTGGAAGACTGAGAAGTTGTAGGTGTCGTCCACCCAACTCTTCACTAGAGTTATCCTAAAGACAGACCACATTCCAAATTCAGAACAGACTGCAGAAAACTCATAGATTTTAGTTCTAGATAGTCATTCATTTGAAAGTTAGAGAAACAGGAAGCATGAGTGAAGCATGAGTGGGAAGACATGTCACTTCCTTTACACCACTAAAGGAACAGGAGAGTTGACCCTTGGGATAGGGAAGGGATGAACTTAAGAGGGACTTTCAAAATTACATAGAGAAAGAGAAGAGGCTGAGAAAGAAACACAAGAAAACCCTGCCTCCATTTGATAAAATGGGACAAAGACAAATTTGGACAGGCTTTCAAGACTCCATCATTCTACCATACGACAAATAAATAATATTTTTGGAGTACTTCCAGTCCCTGTTCCTCCTCTTGGCCTATTTTTGGGGGCTCATGCCAAAAATAAGAGTTGTGGCTAAACACATCTGGTTGCAGAAAATTGAATCGAAGAGCCACAGACAAAACAGGGAGCAACAAATTTGGATTCCACGTCTGCATTCAAAACTGCAGAAAAGAAACAAGGGAGATTGTGGGATATCTAATTCTGGCTCTAAGAAGGTTAAAATCAATCAATCAAGAGCTGGAAGGGACCTTGGAGCTCCAACCCCCTGCTCAAGCAGGAGACTCTATACCATTTCAGATAGGTGGCTGTCCAGTCTTTTCTTGAAAACCTCCAGTGATGAAGCACCTACAACTTCTGGAGGCAACCTGTTCCACTGGTTAATTGTCCTCACTGCTAGAAAGTTTCTCCTTAATTCCAGGTTGCTTCTCTCCTTGATTAGTTTCCAACCATTGTTTCTTGTCTTGCCTTCCAGTAGTTTGGAAAATAAGCTGACCCCCCCCCACTTCTTAGTGGCAGCCCCTCAAATACTGGAATACTTCTATATATTCATATTATATACCTATGTATTTAGATGTATTTAGATATACGACTATATCTATGACTAGATCATGCATTGATACAAAATGGAGAACAGAACCTGAAAAAGAGCAATAAAGGCCCCCAACAGTGAGACGAGAAAACAGGGTGGCTACCTTTTTAATGCCATGTTCAAATGCTTGCTTGGCCAAAGGACCAGGTCCATCCACTGTGCGACCATCATCATCTGGACCCCAACTAGCACTGTAGACATGGATATATTCTGGTTTGGCACCAATTGCTTTGGCTTCCACCACATCTGTCACATCCCCATCTAGCATTCGGATGCCTGAAAGAGAATTCACTCAGGTTTTTTTTAAAAAAACAACAACAACAAAGGACAAAAGAAATGGTTTGGGATAGCCCTTTGTACAGGTGACAATCCAAGGCTTTTGTTCAAAGTGCAGCCCGGAACATGAATGGCTCTCTTTCCTTGAAAGGATTGATTATTGAGATTACCTAGAGAACTATCCCTTTGGGCAGAATCAATCCACTTCGGAATGACTCCTCAACCAGCTGGGGCTTCTGTATTACCTTCAGGATTGGCTTCTGATACAAAGCATTAAAACAGTGTTCCTGGAAGGTTACCAAACCATGGATACTCATCTCTGGCCAAATCCACAGCTGCACTATAATGAGCAGAGCCGTCTCTGAGAGGAGAGGATTGTTTTGTGCATAATTCTGGCACCCACCACAAGCAACACCTTGCAGAATAAACAAAAATGGAGGAAGCAGGAGAGGAGAATACATTACAAGCCCGAAGGCAGATGGAACATTTGCACAGTGAGGCATAAGTTGGTTATGGAAATATATAGGGTGAATTATTCTCCTCTGATGACTCTGGACACCGGTCTAGCAGCTAACAAACAGGGCTTTCCTGGGAATGAATAAAGCAAATAAGGCATGGTCCACCAGAAAGTTGGCCGGGTCTCTTCCAAATGAAATGGGAACTAGGAAACAGCTGAGCCTGCTGGATCAGGACAGAAATCCTCCTTGAATTTATGGTGTTTTTAATTTTTTTTTATAGAGATAAAAATGCAGCCAAACTGACAAAAAGGAAAGGCTTAGCCTTGAATGAATGAATGAATGAATGAATGAATGAATGAATGAATGAACGAACATGAACCAGTCTCAAAAAATTCTAGCAGCTTGATTCATTCTTTCTATAAAGAGGAAAAAACTGATTATTTATCACAGTTTAAGAGGCTTACCATGGGTGGCAACACTAAGGAGAAAAAGGCAGCCAACGGTAATCATAATGCCTAATATTGTTAAGTTCAAAGGCCTCTGTTTAGTTTTAAGAGATTTCATTTTTTCTTTCTGCACATATTTTTTCTTAAGAAAAAAAAAGACCAAGATGAAAAGTTAATTATAGCTGCAGTTTTACTGTGGATTGCAGGATTTTTAATAAACCCTCTTGAACATTATCCTCCTCCAACAGTTCAAAATGAATCTAGGCAGTTTAGCAAAAAAATCCCCAAAACCGTCCCCTGAGCTGAATTCAAACCAACATTGTGCAGCAGGCTTATTTCTGTAATTGTTGCTAGAAGTTCAAGGCCAGACTCTACGTTCCTCCAAAGATAATTGGTTGGGTAAAAAGGAACATACAAGGCAGTTTCAACTCACTAAACAGAAATGTATCTACATTCACTCATTAGGGAATAAAAGCATGTAGAAATAAATAACACAACTGGTTGCAAAATTTGTAGTTTGAGTTTAGGAGATATGATTATGTCTCATTTAATGAAGGGCTCTAGATCTCACTATAATGGGAAAAGTGAAAAAGCTTGCAGGAAACCAAGAAATAAGCTAAATGGAAGCGGAAACAGGATTTTGATCTTAGAAAAGTTAGATCCTCTACTTGAGTTAAGGTAGAACTGTAGTATTACACATACTTGGTCTGCTAATAGCACACAGGTTTGTAAGGACCAGTTACAGAAGAAGACCTCTGGTTATAAAGAACCTCAATACTGAGATTCTACAATGTTAGGCTTCACAAAACAAAACTTGCATAGAACTTTAGCATAATGTCTCTCCCAGAAACTAAATTTCTGAATTTATGATTAATCGTGCTGCTCAAAATCATGCAAAACCTATTTTAGTTAACTCTCCTTCCAATGGTCCCAAAGGTGCTTTTTCTGGAGGCAACTGGACTTTCTTATTTTTTTCTTCTGAAGACATTTCGCTTCTCATCCAAGAAGCTTCTTCAGCTCTGACTGGATGGTTGGGGGAATGAAAGGATTTTTATTCCTTGCAGACAGCTGGTCGTTTGCATCCCTCGGAGGTTTATCTGTGTCCTCAGAGTAACCTGAGTAGTGCTCCTGGTTCCTATAGTCTGCAATTTTTTTCCTCTGGAAATCCATTCCTACTGAAAAATTGCACTACAGGGACCAGGAGCATTACTGAGGACACAAATAAACCTTCAACTGGCCTCAATGACTCTCTAAAAGGATGCAAATGACCAGCTGTCCGCAAGGAATATAAATCCTTTCAGTCCCCACCATCCAGGCAGAGCTGAAGAAGCTTCTTGGATGAGAAGCGAAATGTCTTCAGAAGAAAAAAATAAGAAAGTCCAGTTGCCTCCAGAAAAAGCACCTTTGGGACAACCATGATCTGGAGGACTGAGAACCTCTACAGACTTTTCCTCCTTCCAGCTCAGCTTTCAAGGACAGGTCCTTTCTCAGCAAGAATGAGGAATTGGTTTGTAAGTATTTTCCTCCAGGCTATTTTTATCTAGCTACAGCCATCGTATTTCGAGCAGAGTCAATAATGCAATATGGTACCTCTCCGTCAAAAGAAACTGTCAAATATGAATTGAGAGAAAGTTACAGTTAAGAATCTCTGCCTTTATCAATTAAAAAAAAAGACAGTGATTCTTAACCATAACTTTCTCTCACTTTGTAGCAACACAAAAAGTTGTGGACATGGAAGCATCCTTGATTGATAAATTGCCAGCAGAAAAGGCAAAAATCTCTTTTAAATTAAGCTTGATTCCTCCTTTGAAAACAGAGTAGTTACTGTAATTCTTGTGCTGTAACTGTAACTTTCCTTCTAATAAATATGGTTAATTAGAGCTCTTAGATTCTTATTCTCTGAATGAACTTTTTTTAAGATGGTAAAGAGGAAAGTCCGACAAGGGAAAGAATTAGCTTCTTCCTTCTCCTTTCACTTCCACAGGGGTGTGTGTGTGTGTGGATTAAATTCAAAACACCCCATCTTCTTCATTTCACTTTCTCTAAAACAGCCCTCCAATATCTCAAGGTCATGTTTACATTGTACACTAAATCTAGATTTATTGAACCATTGTTGACATTCTAATTGGTTGGGTTTAAAAGCACAGTAACAAGGCAGTGTAGCTATCTCATGCAAGTGATGGATTGATTGTGTGCGATGAAGTTATTGTCAATTCTCAGCAGCCACATAGATGAATTGTCCCCGGGACTATTTCAACCCAATTTGGCTTTTTGTGGTACACTCATCACCATGGTAAGTGTTTAATATTAAATAAACACGTTCATCGGATCACATTTCAATTCTTACTGTGTTGCAGAGCCCCTGATTATGACATCGAACATGTAAACAAGCTAAATTCACTACTAACATGGGCAACATCCTGCCCACACACTTTTATCTTTCTTGGTGACTTCAATCTACCTCACATTAACTGGACCCTAAACAAATGTAAAACTGAACCCATACATGCAACTTTCTACAATGCTGTTACAAATCTGGGACTGGAACAACTAGTAAACAACAATACTAGACTTAACAACTGCCTCGACCTCATCTTCTGCAATAGTTTGAATTCAATTTACAGAATACAAATTAAAGAAACCTTTTCCAACAGTGACCACAGCATGATTGACTTTTCTCTCAACATACATCCACACAAAAATCAACACAATGATGTGACCCCCAATTATAACTTCAAAAAAGGCAACTATGATCTTATAGACAACGATCTCTCATCCCTTGATTGGCAATTTCTATTCACTGGATGCAATACTGTTGAAGACTGTTACAACATATTTTTACTTGAAGTCAAAAGAGTCATCAAACTATATGTACCAATAACAACTCCCAAAACCAGAAAAAACAGATTACCCATAACAATAAGGAAGCTTCAATCCAAAAAGAGATTACTTGAGTGGAAAAACAAATCTGGTCACGTTGCCAATTTCAAAAGCCAATACAAAAATTTATGCCACCAGATAAAGACTGAATGCACCAATTATCACATTAAACAAGAGGAAAACCTTCTACACACCAATTCCACCCACACTTTTTACAATTTTGTAAACAACAAACTAAAAGACTCATGGTCCATCCCACCCTGAAAGGACCAAATGGTAAAGACTGCAATGATGACACCATTAAAGCCAACATCTTTAACACATTCTTTGGCTCAGTATTTGTAAACAGCAATGGATCAAGCCCAGTATTTCCTAGTCAAACCACAGACAACTACAATGATCTAATACATATCAATTTTACAGAAGACAATGTTGGAAAAGTACTACACAATCAAAAACCATATCTATCTATTGGACCGGACGGAATATGTGCCTACTTCTTAAAAAAGCTATCCACTGCCATAGCCGATCCTTTAAGCATAATCTTTGAAAAGTCTTTCAGGACCAGCTCCTTGCCAAAACTATGGTCCCAAGCCATGGTCATCCCCATCTTCAAAAAGGGAGACCCCAGCCTAGTTGAAAATTACAGACCAATCTCTTTATGTTGCATCACCTGTAAAGTCATGGAATCAATTATTAACCAATCCATTATCCTCCACTTAGAGACAAACAACCTACTCTCCAATAAACAATTTGGTTTCAGAAAAAAACTATCCTGTAATCTGCAACTCTTACACTGCAAAAACATATGGACTACACAACTCGATTAGGGCAAAGCAACAGGCGCAATCTACATAGACTTCTGTAAAGCCTTTGATTCAGTGGTACACGACAAACTACTCCTAAAACTAAAATCATATGGTAACTCTGGACACCTGCATAACTAGATAGAAGCATTCCTGTCAGACAACAAATGGTCAAAATTGGGAGCATCCTATCAAATTCTGTACCTGTCAACAGTGGTGTCCCACAAGGCAGTGTTCTAGGACCAACTTTTTTCATACTCTACATAAATGACCCCTGTGATCATATAAAGAGCAACTGCATTCTCTTCGCTGATGATGTAAAGCTATTCAACACCACAGACAATACTGCTACCCTTCAAAAAGATCTTGACTATGTATCAGAATGGTCAAACAAATGGCAACTTCAAATCTCAACAAATAAATTCTCTGTCCTACATATTGGCAAAAAAAAAAAAAAATCAGAAAATAAAATACAGGCTGAATAGTCAAGACCTTGTTGGTGATCCAAACTCCGCCAAGGACCTTGGAGTACTAAATGCTAGAGCCGACTGTAACTACATAGCCAAAAAGGCATTAAGAGTTGTTAACCTAATCTTATGTAGCTTTTTCTCTGTAATATTACACTACTAACTGGAGCATACAAAACATTTGCTAGACCAATTTTCGAATACAGCTGATCAGTCTGGAATGCACATTATGTATCTGATATTAACACAGTTGAGAAAGTCCAAAAATATTTCACAAGAAGAGTTCTCCACTCCTCTATTCGTTGTAGAATACCTTATGCCACCAGACTTGAAATTCTAGTCCTAGAAAACCTAGAACTACGCCGTCTTTGGTCTGATCTAAGTATAGTATGTAAAATCATACATTGCAATGTCCTATCTGTCAATGAATACTTCAGCTTCAACCATAACAATACAAGAGCAAACAATAGATACAAGCTCAAGGTAAACCGCACCAAACTTGATTGCAGGAAATACCACTTCGGCAACAGAGTGGTCAATGTCTGGAATACTCTACCTGACTCTGTGGTTTCTTCCCCAAACCCCAAAAACTTTAACCCTAGACTGTCTACTATTGACCTCACCCCTTTCCTAAGAGGTCTGTAGGAGGCGTGCATAAGCGCACCAATGTGCCTACCGTCCCTGTCCTATTGTTTCTTTTATTTTTCTAATATGTATCCATTTCATGTGTTCATAACTATGTTTATATTTATACCTATTATCTTGTAAGTGATTGGCAAATCAAATCAAATAAATAAATAAATATATGCAGTGCATATAATCTCCTGGGTCCTCAGATTGGCAATCTGCTGCATAAATCATAATCACACAAAATGCTGAACCAAAAGCAAGAACCCCTGTTTGGGGTTAGAGCACTGTCAGTTAGCTTTTTTGAGCAGAGGGCATATAAGGGGAGAAACATGTTCTCTGGGAGCAAATGTAGACAAGGGAAAACCCCAATTATAGGTAGTCTTTGAATTACAACGGTTCATTTAGTAACTGTTCAAAGTTACAACAGCAGTGAAAAAAGTGATTTATAATTGGTCCTCATACATACATGAGCCATGGTGGCACAGTGGTTAGAATGCAGTATTGCTGGCTAATTCTGGCGACTGCCAGCAATTCGATTCTCACTGGTGCAAGGCTGACTCAGCCTTCCATCCTTCCAAGGTGGGTAAAAGTGAGGACAGGATTGTTGGGGGCAATAGGCTGACTCCGTAAACCGCTTAGAGAGGGCTGTAAAGCACTGTGAAGTGGTATATAAGTCTAAGGGCTATTGCTAAATGACTGTTGTAACATCCCCATGGTCATGTGCTTGGCAACTAGTGTGTAATTACAATGGTTGCAGAATCCCAGGGTCACCTCATCACTATTTCAACCTTCCAACAAAATTAATGGGGGAAGCTGGATTCGTTTAACAACTGTAATGATTCACTTAAAAACCATGGCAAAAAAATGTCACAAAATTGGGTGCCTCTCACTGAACTACCTTGTTTAGCAATGTAAAATCTGCTCCCAAGTGTTGTCAAAAGTTGAGGACTATCTGTTTGTGACTCTTATCCTGACTTTTTTTTAATCCCTCCTTTGCAGACATATTTGCCATTACCTGAACCGCCCAGCAGCTTAAGAGCAGACCTTACAATTCCAGTCAAACCTTTCAGCCCAACTGACGGCAGAATCGATAGATGATCAGGGAGAAGTTAAGGTTTTAAAAAAGAAAATGGAAAAGCGAAGGAATAAATTAGCCATTTCCCACAGTGTAAGCCATAAAAACTTCTGATGGCTCACAGCTTTCAAGAGATGGGGAAAACAGGAACGATGGATTAGTATCCTCTCTGTGTTTATTGAATGGTAAATGTACTCTGCTCTTGGCAAAAAGGAACAACAGAAGACAACACAAACAGAAAGTCAATGAAAGAGCAGAAAGTTTTTTTTTTTTTTTTAAATGAGTTTGGAGCTTTGGGAGAGCGATGGACAGGGCTCATTGCCAAGCAGAGCCCAGCTCTCAACACTTGGGTTTCCTGGGAATCTCTTTCGGCACAAGTTTAAGGACTTCATAGAACTAGAAGGCTGTGATGACCCAGGGCATGGCAAAAAAGCAACAAAGTCACAAAAGTAGGTAAACTCCCTTTAATACCTCCAACTTGGCCCCCAATGTCCAGTTATCACTGGCTGGAGAAAAAACTCTCCCAAGAAGAGTTTTTAAAGGGAAGAAATTCAGTCCGAACCCAAAATACATATAAATTATAAATAAAAACCAACACAAACTACAAACTGCAGCAATTAACAAGACAGGGCAGGATCAGGAATTGCAGACTTCAAAAGATAACAATACACACAGAGTTGGGAGGAAATCAGAGCCCAGAGAAGACTTGACAAACCAAAATAATTCACAGTTTGCTTCCAGCAACTTTGCTGTGCGCAAATGCCCTTTTTAAATTCTGTTTTCCTAAATGCAGCTAATGAAGGGAATCAAGGCCCTTTTCTCCCCTATAACCCACGTAACTCACATTGTTCCCTTCTCTGTTCCTCCCTGAATGCCCTCGGATGAAGAGGGCGTGAGCTTGGGTCTTCCTCCAAATTCCCTCTGCCTTACTTTACCTCTTCCCTGCTCTGTCCAGCTGGACTTTGCCTTTCCCAGTTTCTTCCACAGCCACCGGAGACACACTCCCACTGCCTGTCAGCTGCTCAACCTCTCCCTTGGAATCAGATTCCAACAGGAGTATGACAAAGGCTCTCTACACCGGTCCCAAACAAAGATGATCTCCAGTTAAGAGCAAGGCTGGCTTTAATGTTTGGTTGCTCTTGACACCTAGCAATTCCACAAGGGATTCCCTGATTAGGCAGGCCAACACAAACACCCAGATTTATGGCAGCCTCAGCTTGCACAGATTAAACTTTAAAGCATTGCTCTCAGTCAGACAAAATGGGGCTGTTGGCTGCACCAGCTGAGGTCGCCATAAATCTGTTAGTCTTTTAAGAGCTTAGAGCTGGGTGTGGGATAAAGGTAGGCTGGCATCCATAGAGGAACCCAAGGGGACCTCTCATTTGCCATAGCTACAAAACCCACATATTTCTGGGGATGTCCACTTCAAAAGGCAAATCTCTTTGCAGAAGACATTAAAAGAGGAAGGGTCTGAGGAAATACAATTCTAGCTGCTGTTAATACATGAATAATTATGTTTTTTCTTTACTGTAACCCTCAGATGCCATCCCTAATAAAAAAATATTTCAGGTTTCAAAACTATGTGTTGCTTTATCATTTTTTCCAGCCATGTGTACATTTTTGTCCAATATCTTTTAGCTTCTGCACAAATCTACCACATATGGTAATATATTCCAGGTGTCTGGTGGCACTTCCAGCCTTGGGCTGATTTATCTTTAAAAGTCTTTGCCAGCTTTGCTGGTGCAAAGTGCCATCTATAAAACACCTTATACAAAGTAAGATGTCATGCCCTTGTTGGAGTCTGATTCTGAGGGGGAGATTGAGCAGCTGACATGGAATGGGAGTGTGGCTCCAGTAGCTGTGGAAGAAACAGGGGAAGGACACAGTCCAGTTGGGCATTCACAGGAAGACCCAGAGCCACCCCCTCTTCATCCTAGGGCACATAGGGAGGAATGGAGAAGGGAGCAACGTGTCTTACAGGAGAGGAAAAAGAAAATCCCTTTCATTAATTGCAGTTAGGAGAACAGGATATAAGAAGGGCGTTTGCACACAGCACCTTGCTGGAAGAAAAGCATGCATGATATTTGTTGAGGCTTATCTAGGTTTTGGCGTCTTCCCAACTGTGTGTGCTTCTTTGTCTTTTGGAAGTCTGCAATTTATTATCCTGGCCAGTAATAGTGTCAATTACTTCAGTGTGGTTTGTGCTGTTTTTTTTATTTCTAATTTATCCGTATTTGGGTTGGGACTGCATTTCTTCCCTTTGTAGACTGTTTTTGGAAGAGTTTGATCTTCAGCCAAGGAAAACTGGACATTGGGGACCAAGTTGGAGATATTAAAGGGAATTTATTTATTTTTGTGCCTTTATTATTTTTGTGCCATGCCCCGGGTCATCACATAAGATACTGGTAGAGGATAAAGAAATTGAGAAAATATTTGAATGTGCAGAGATGAATAGATTAACACTGGCAATTAAAGAAAAAGAAAAAATGGAATATTACATGATATGGGATTTATTTTATCAATGGTTGGGAAAACAAAACAAGTTAAAATGGAGTAGATGAATATATAGAGAAATAAGTTAAGATTGTTAAAAAAATAATAGATAGAAGAAATAATGATTGTAAAGAAAATATGATTATTGTTATATTGGTAAGAAAAGTATTAATTATAATTGTTATCACAAGACATATGTACCCAGTCGACACACTGTTGAAATGAAAGATGGAATTACTGTAAATATAAAATAAAAAATTTAACAATAAAAAAGAAGAGGAAGGATCTCAGACTGGAGATTTCAGAATGGGTGTCCCTTGGGCAAACCATGAAAGCAAAGAAAACAAAAATGCTTCCCCCCATTTCTTTCCAAGAGGAAGAAAAAAAGCTACAATGATACACCTATTTTGGATCTGACTAAGCTTAAAGCCACTGGTGTTTATGAACCACAACACAGAGTTTAGGATGGGCAGTCCATGACTTATAACCGAGCTGAAGATTTCCATTGCTAAGCAAGATCCATTTCTAAGTGAGTTTTGCCCCATTTTATGAACTTTCCTGCCACCGTTGTTAAGTGAGTAACATGACTGTTAACAGAATAACGGAGTTGGAAGGGATCGTTGAGATCTTCTAGTCTAACGGGAAACTCTATACCATTTCAGACAAAGGGTTGTCCAATTTCTCCTTGAAAACCTCCAGGGATGGAGAACCCACAATTTCTGGAGGCAATTCATGCCACGGATTAATTGTTCCAAATGTCAGGAAAATTTTCCTTAGTTCTAGGTTGGTTCTCTCCTTGTTTAATTTCCATTGCTTGCTTTCTTGCTCTGCTTTCAGGTGCTTTGGAAATTAATACAGGTAGTTGTTGAATTATGACCATAAATGACCATTTCCGTTGCTAAGCAGGACAGTTGTTGTGAGTTGTCTCCCATTTTACAAAGAAGGAAGGAAGGAAGGAAGGAAGGAAGGAAGGAAGGAAGGAAGGAAGGAAGGAAGGAAGGAAGGAAGGAAGGAGACTCTAAGCCCTCTCTAAGCGGTTTACCCCAACAATTTGGGTCCACATTTTACTGACCTCTGAAGGATGGGAGGCAGAGTCAATATTGAGCCGGTGGGAATTGAACTGCTATCAGTCAGCAAAATTATCCTGCAATACTCATTCTAACCACTGCACCACCACGGCTCTTCTGAAATAATTTTCAGTTGCTGTAAAATCTCCTAAAGCAAGCCAGTTCTGAATGGCAGCACACAACTATCTTCTATTCAATGGGGCAGAGGAGCCTCAGCTATCACCAGGGACAGGGTAAAGCCTATTACTCTGTCCCACAGAGAACAGACACTTTCAAGAACAAGAACACAGGGCTAATTCATGTGTGATTTGTGCCAAGCATCCGGGCTGCTTTAGCAGGAGGAAAATCCCAGACTAACTTGTGGAATTATCTAGATGGAGAAAAAGAATGTGGAGAATGTAAACATGTTACCATACCAATAAAGGAGACTATTTGTAGCTCAAGGTTGGAATGAGGGCTGCTTGGCGCTCATTGAGCTTGATTGTTCTTTTGCCACTAGGGTTAATGTTACTTGGTTTGGTTAATGAAACATCTTCAAGAAAACTACCAAGCTCAGAGAGCACCAAGGATCCCTTCTTCCTCTTCCTCCTCCTCCATCTCTTCCTCCTCCTCCTCCTCCACCTCCACCTCTCTGCACACCCCATTCCCTTCTAACATCCCATTGGCGGTGTTATCTAGTTGGGTAATGAAACATCTGCAAGAAAACCACCAAGCTCAGAGAGCGCATGTTACAATCTCCAACAGATAGGATGAGGACAAGTGAGAAAAGGCAGCAGAGAAGACTTCTCTTCATAGGATCCATGCGGAAAAAGGAGGTGAAGCCTTTGAAGTATGATTGGATGTATAATTCCTTAGCATTTCTTCCACCCATTCAGAGCCCATCAGCTGCCCAATATAGCCTTTGTACAATAAAGAAATACTTCCTAAGCAGTCGTCCTGTTCTCTGGAAGGAATCTGACATCAACTGCATTTTGTAAGATTTTGTGAATGGCAGCCAAACTAAATATTTGGTATTTGACCTGTGTGTTTAAGCATGGATTTGACGCAGTATATAAAACAGCAATAATAGTGCTCCTTTCTGAAGGCTAAAAAGAGATGTATATTGAAACAAAGGGACACTTTTTTCTCTCTAAAATGGCAATTCACCTCTTGTAGGCTATTCAACCAGTATCACTGGAGTTTTATCCCCTTAAATAAAATAGGAGGAAGCAGAAGGAATTGTCTAGTGGGTTATAAAATTGGGGAAGAGAGAAGAGGCATAGACAGAGAAAAAAATACTGGATATTCCTATATTTATATTTCCAAGCTGGTTTTTAGCAAAAACTGTAAAAAATAAATAGCAGAAAAAATAAATAGCAGAGGTTAGCCAAAATGGCATTAACTGAACTAGCTTTGGTTTTGACAAGATTTAGGGTCAGAGAGACAGACGTTGAGACAAATACAGTAATGGGAATCCTTGAAATGTTACGTTTTCAACTGCTTTCATGGAACAGTCTTCTACACAGAACAGCTGCTGGCAAAAATAAAGAAAAAGTACCTCTCAAGTTCAACAGATTCACTTTGAAATGAGATGGGCGGGAAATAAATTTAATTAATAAATAATAAATGAATATTGTAAGAACCCTCTTCCTCACCTCCAATTCTCGCATTGTATGCGATACCCACAATGCAGTTGGAGTTGTTTGCCGATGCTGCCACCTCGCCAGCACAGCGGGTGCCATGCCTAGGAAGAGAATTCACAGAAAAGATTTTAGAATTCAGTAGAAACCTTGTATGCATTGAAAGTGGGGAAAGAGACAGAGGGAGGGAGGGAGGGAGGGAGGGAGACAGAGAGAGAGAGGGAGGGAGGGAGGGAGAGAGGGAGAGAGAGAGAGAGAGGAGGGAGAGAATATGTGTATGGTGCAAAAGCAAAGGCGCTTTTTCAAGAGGCAGCTGGACTTTCTGGCTTTTCTTTGAAGACGTTTCGATTCTCATCCTAGAAACTTCTTCAGCTGAAGAATGAGAAGCAAAACGTCTTCAAAGAAAAACTAGAAAGTCCAGTTGCCTCTTGAAAAAAGGACCTTTGGGACAGAGAGAAATGACAGAGAATGAGAGAATTTAGCCA
Organism: Hydrophis major; assembly: GCA_033807585.1. Lineage (NCBI taxonomy): Eukaryota > Metazoa > Chordata > Lepidosauria > Squamata > Elapidae > Hydrophis > Hydrophis major. The sequence goes on from CM066337.1 coordinate 17,581,987, forward strand.
CAGAGAACTGACTAAAAGTTGCCACCAGAGTAGTTTTCTCCTGTTCTTCCCTGCAAGCTTTATTTGGGACGGAGAATGAAGGAAAAGGAACAGCCTGTTATTTCATCTCTGAGAGATTGAGGCCGTGTTCATTCAAGGATGCTAAGGCTGTGTAAATGTTCCCCCCACTCTTAAAAAGAAGCCTGGATTTGTCTTAATGGGCTCATCATTCACTTGACATTATTATTGATTTTAATAATGCATCTAACACACATTTAGCTCAAGACTTCACCTCTTGAAATCACTCTTAATATGTAATGGAAAATTCAATCCCATGCCTATAGAAGATAGCATGAAAGCTAGCCTAGATCTTTTAATGTTTACCTTTGTAGATGCAAAGAATCATGCATTTAATTTGGAATTTTATACATGCATGAAAAATCCATCCTACGATCCTGACTGTCATGCCCCTGGTGGAGACTGACTCTGAGGAAGAGGAGGAACAGCCGACCGAGAGTGGAAGTGTGGCTCCAGAGATTGTGGAGGAGGCTGGGGAAGGGTAGAGGCCGGCTGAGCAATCAGAGGAGGACCCAGGCCCATCCCCTCTCCATCCTAGGGCACGCAGGGAGGAGAGGATAAGGGAAAGATGTGGTCTACTCAGGAGGAGAGGGCCTTGGTCCTCCTCATGGGCTGCAGCTGTGACAACTGAATAAGAGGACAGAGCTGCATATGGGTGAACGCTGGAAACAAAGCGTGGAAATATCTCTAGTTTATGATTCCTGAGTTTGGTGTCCTTCCCAGTGTGTTATCTGTGGACATCCTCCAGCCCTTATCTTGCTTGGTTTGTGTTGCTTTTTCCCTTCTTCTTGTAACTGTTTGTGTGGGAGTTGTTTTGGCTTCCATCAAGAATATTTGGAGCTTGGAAGCAAAGTGAAGGAATAAAAGGGGAGATTTTTTTTCAGCTACATATACACAAGAATTTGGTCTACTCAACGGTCAAGTCAAATTGGTGCTAAATAAGGATCAGTGGAGTTCGTGGGGGGTGAGGTGGGGTGAGCATTGGGTCTCTTGTTAGGTTGTTGGTTTGAACTCCAAGCTTGGCAATTAGGTTGCAAATGTTTCATCACCATTCGAGGAGACATCATCAGTGTGTTTTGAGTTGTGCTTGTCTGTCAGAATAGAGGTCTTTAAATACCTTTGTATGAGATGCAAATTAATCTGAATGTTGTTTGTTCGGATATCTCTGAGTCACTTTGGGTCTCTTGTGGCTGCATAATGATTCCAAACTGATGACATATTTAACTCCACCCTCCAACTCAGCCTGCTCATCTATGTTGAGGCTCTCACCGTGTGCCGAGCTACAATGTTTGGGTTCTGGGTGGTAGGTAAATGAAGCCACTCTGGACTCTGATTCAGAGCTACTTTTCATTACCATGGCATGTATTATAAATAAAGCTAGACAGAGGTAAAGTAAATTTCTGATGGCAAAGGCACTCTATGAAAATCAAGGACACGCACGTCCAGGGAATTATTGAGTTAGGTTTCTGCCTTCTGGTATTCATTAAAGTGTCAGCCTGTGTTCAGAAAAGTTTCAAAAGTGCATCAAACTTTTTGACAATTAATCCTCTCAATTAATGAAGTGCTCAGAGGATTACTATCATTAGAAGAGAGAAAGGATGATCTTAGAAAGAGAGCATTCATACCAAGCTGAGACTCGCAACTCTGGAGAACTATATTTGCAGAGCAGCCAAACAGCTGCAGAATTTAACACAAAATAACACCACCCTATCCCAATCCAGCCTAGGGAATTGTCTCTCTACACTTTATTAAGCAACTGTAGCATCTTATTTCTGATTGCATGCCAAACTATAGTTAATAAGGCTCAACTATAGTTTGGATGGATGCCCTAACTGAAAACTATTGTTCCAATGGCTGGTCCGCCTGCAGAATTGCTTTTAAGAAATAGAAATGCTAAGGAGGGAGGGAGGGAGAGAAGGGGAGAAAGGGAGAGGGATTGAACACAGGCATTCAGAAGCAGGTAAATGCCCTTGGTAACTGCCAGGTTTCCTGCTCCACTAAACTTTTTAATATATTTAACTTTAAAAAAAAAAAATAGTGAGGTAGCAAGTTGCTAAGCAAATCACATTTGAATGACCCCTGTAAACTTTCTTGATAAATGTAATGGGTAGAGTTTATGCTCCATTCTCCAGAAAAAGACAAAAGGAAAATTAGGAGGAAGCATCTGTCAGCCTTACAGGCCAAGAAATACGATTGAGAGGCTAGTTCTACTTTGCTGTAAAGAATCTAACAGGTATAAAAATAGAGTTCTCCTGCTGTCTTTTTTTTATAGCCCAAAAAACTAAGCAAGGTACCGTCTGAGCTTCTTGTTCTACCCATTAGGCAGCTGAGGCCATGCCTCTCTTATCTGACCACTCACTAGTAGGCACAACTCTCTGCCAATTCCTGCAAGGTCTTTTCCACATACCATTATGTCATCTTCTTGCAGGAAAGTAGCAGACACTGAACTGCTAAACAGGGAGTCCCAAAGGTGCTTTCCCAAAAAGTAACTGGACTTTGTTTTTCCTTGAAGACGTTTTGCTTCTCATCCAAGAAGCTTCTTCCGTTTTGACTGAATGGCAGAGGATGGAAGGTTTTATATTCCTTGCAGTCATCTGATCTTTAACACTCTTTCTGAGAGTCCTTGAAGCCACTTGGAGGTTCATCTGTGCCGTCAGAGGACACCTGAATAGTGCAAATGGCTGTAGAGTCTTCTTGGAACCGCTGAAAGGACTATGTTACAAACAGGACATAGGTGGTATCGTATCCCTCCCCTTCTGTTGAGAGAGAGCTACAAGTGGCCTCAATGACTCTCAGAAACAGTGGTAATGACCAGATGACTGCAAGGAATATCAATCCTTCCATCTTTCATTGTTGAGTCAGAACTGAACCTTTTTGGATGAGAAGCGAAACTTCGAGGAAAAACGAGAAAGTCCAGTTGCCTTTGAAAAAGCACCTTTGGGACAACTGTGACCTGGAAAACTGAGAATCTCCACACACATTTTGCTAAATATATATTCTGTAGCTGGTTATGGCCCAGAGAGCAGTTATTTTACACATATGGGTGAGCCCTTCCCCAGAACCCAATTCACATTTTAAATATGCCCACTGATGCCCAAAACTCTATGCCTTTGTGTGCATTTCTGTCTGAAAATTCAGGAAGTTTGCAAATGGTCATTAAATAAGGACTCCCTGTATGCCCCATTGGTTCTGTTCCTTACGCTGTCTTTCTTTCTTGTGTCTGCTTTAAGACTGCAAGCCTCTTAAGGGCTAAATTGCTATCTTTCTTCTTTGTTCAGTTTTATGCCCTTAGACAGTACAAACTAACATTAATTAATGCTAGGTTGTGCCTGTACCAATTGCCTAATTACTGTGGACCTAAACCTAAGAATAGGGTCATCATCTTTTTCTAGTAACCGAGTATGAACGCTTTAGTGGAACACTTCAACATACAAGAGCTGCTATCAGTGAGAAGAAAGAAATCTCTTGCTCAATTCGCAGCTGCTAAAAGCTAATGATCCTTGCTTAAAATATATAATATAATAGCAACCTGAAACTGATTGCTTGTCCCTTCTCCATTCCGCGCACCTCCCCCTACCCAGTCCTTGTAAAAATCTCACATCAGCTTGGCAAGCCACACAGAGCCACATGGCTACGCCATGCAAAACAGATGTAAGATTATCTGCTTTGCATTCTCCCACCCATTCACCCTTTAGCCAAATTTGGAATTTTCCTTTTACGCGTAAAACTCTCCCTTTGAATGAGGCTTTTGAATGCAGGTTATTTCGGCAGGAAACATGGTAGGGGCATAGTAGCCAGCTGTTTTCCAGGCCAATAGGCAAATGCTTCACTAGCTAACTACAAAAACAGAGGTACAAAGTAAAAGGCAGCCCAATTCCATTCTTAATGGGGACTGGTAGGGAATGGAACACACTTATTTTCATTGCTTGGATCATAGCGTGGAGTTGGGTCTTCATCATTTCCATTGACATCATAGCTTGCATGGGGATCCTAAACGAAGAAAAAAATAACATAAAGCACAACTAAAAACAAATCAGAAACAAGACATAAGGAGCAATGGAAGGAAGCTTATCAAATGAGAGCTAGCCTAGAATTAAGGAGATATTTCATGAAAGTGAAAACAATTAACCAATGGGTCAGCTTGCCTTCAGAAGTTGTGGGTGCTCCATCACTGGAGGTTTTTAAGAAGAGACTGGACAGCCATTTGTCTGGAATGGTCTCCTGCTTGAGCTAGGACTTGGACTAGAAGATCTCCAAGGTCCCTTCCAACTCAGTTATTCTGTATTCTGTAAAGCCTCTTTCTCGCTCTACTTATAACCTTGCTCTAACTCCAAAGATCTCAGAAGCTTTCTATAGGATTCTCATCTCTGCATTGAGGTCTGTTCAGACTTACACTGGATTATTTAAAAGTAAGGCCTACACTGAATTAATTAAAAGTAAGCTTCGCTGCATTCAACAGGAGGAGCCATTCTTTGGCTTGTTTATTTACTGGTTCAAAGCAGTTTGTAAAAAGAAAACTGATTTCTTGAGCTGAAAGAGACTCTCAGAGAAGTTCACCGCCCTCAAATATCCAAGCTAGAAGAACAACACAAGAGGTGTGTTGTGCTGGAATCAAAAGCAAACTAAGTCCTTTGGGGCTGGTGTGGACCTTCTCTTTTAGCCAGTCATCAGCTCCTTGAAATAATGGCACCTTTTCCCAGACTTGCAGCTGTCCAAGCTCAGGAAAATACTTGTTTCAGATGCATTATAGAGGTAACCAGTGGTTGTATGCTCTGTTGCTGTCCTGTTGCCATTTCCTTAACTCAAACAAGAACATACAGACAGGGGGAGCCCATATCAGATCCAAAGCACTTTTGATTGCTTTGCATCCAAAGTTTGCCTCCCTCTACACAATGAGTCCCATGGACTGCAAGGTGATCCAACTGGTCAGTCCTAGAGGAAATCAACATTGACTCCTTTTTAGAAAGCCAGATCCTGAAGATGAAACTCAAATAAGGTTAGCCACCTAATGAGAAGGGAGGACTCACTGGAGAAGAGCCTAATGCTGGGAAAGATTGAGGGCAAAAGAAGAAGAAGAAGAGGATGGCAGAGAATGAGGAGGCTGGATGGAGTAGGCATGAGCTTAAATGGACCCCAGAAGATGGCAGAGGACAGGAAGGCCTGGAGGAACATTGTCCATGAGGTCGCCCGACTTCGCAACTAACAACAACAATACAGTATCAAGGGGAAAAAAAGATAGAGAAAGAAAAGAGGTCAAAACTCCAAACTTGGGTCTTCTTAAAGCAATTGTTCTAACATTCCCTTGTTATGGGAACACAGCTGAGACTAGGTGACCGAAGTAACCTATAAGACCCTTTGCAGGGTCCTGAGTGAGACCCTATTCCATTCCTTCTTCTGTTATGGGGATTACCAGCATATTGTGGCGGCAGAGAAAATCCCTGATGATGGGCTGCAGAACGAGCCCAACAGTTTGGTAGAATATACTTTTGGTCCCAGTGAACGATTCAAGATTGAATGCTGTGACACTATCCTAGGACACATATATTTATTTTCATTCGCTACCAGAATAACTGCCTTGGTTTTTTTCTGCTGAGATAACGCAAAGCCAGCTGGTGTCATAGGATCAAGATCACGTGAAGTGTTAATACCACTTTATCATGCCTTGGTAAGGCCACACTTAGAATACTGCATCCAGTTTTGGTCTCCACGATGTAAAAAAGATGTTGAGACTCTAGAAAGAGGGCGGAGAAGAGCAACAAAGATGATTAGGCAGCTGGAGGCTAAAACATATAAAGGACAGTTGCTGAAACTGGGTATGTCTAGTTTCATGAAAAGAAGGAATGGGGGTGACATGATAGCAGTTTTCCAATATTTCAGGGGCTGCCACAAAGAAGAGGGAGTCAAATTATTCCCCAAAGCATGTGGAGGCAGGACAAGAAGTCCTGTGTGGGGAAACTAATCAAGGAGAGAAGCAACTTAGAACTAAGGAGGAATTTCCTGACAGTTAGAACAATTAACCAGTGGAACAGCTTGCCTCCAGAACTTGTGAATGCTCCAACACTGGAAGTTTTAAAGAAGAGATTAGACAACCATTTGTCTGAAATGCTATAGGGATTCCTGCCTAAGCAGGGGGTTGGACTAGAAGACCTTCAAAGGCTCTTCCAACTCTGTTTTTCTATTCTATTCTAGAGCATAGCAAACTTCCCTGCTTCTTTCTCTTGTATTGTTCAAGTAGACAACAGCTGAATACATGTGCCAAACTGCTCCCACCTTTACTTACATAGTTCTGTACAAGATCGGGGTGATTCCTCTCTATGCCATCATCCAGGATAGTCACTACGACACCTTTGCCAGTGTATCCTCTTTGCCAAGCTCCCAGAACATTCATTTCGGACCTGCATTCGCTGTTGTTGTCTTCACAATGCTGAGAACAGAGACAGCGGTGAGTGAGCTTTCCTTCCCGTATCTGTCATGCTCAAGTCAGAATGATGGACTCCCAGTAGCTACTCTGAGTTTGAAAATGGTAGGACCAGCCTTGGATGAGATAAAGGAAGCCACTGCCCCAAGCAGTAGAAGCAACTGTGTTGGTTCAGCTGCAACTCTCAAGTCCTCTACCTTTCCCATTTCTTGGAGAGATTTGTGTGTCCCACATCTATCTTCGCACTCAACCTGTGATAAAAACTATATCTCCAAAGCACCTGAGGATAGGACAAGAAGCAATGGGTGGAAACTAATCAAGGAGAGAAGCAACTTAGAACGAAGGAGAAATTTCTTCACAGTTAGAACAATTAACCAGTGTCAACAACTTGCCTCCAGAAGTTGTGAATCCGCCAACACGGGAAGTTTTTAAGAAGAGATTGGATAACCATTTTCTGAAATAGTATAAGGTTTCCTGCCTAAGCAGGGGGTTGGACTAGAAGACCTCCAAGGTCCCTATCCAGCTCTAGTATTCTATTTTATTTATTCTATAGCCAATTGGGAATGGGAAAATAACCTTCAACAGCCAACCTGGTTGGCTTCTATACAGTGATCCTTGACTTATGACTATAATGGAGCTCAGAATTCCCATCATCGGTCTTGACAGTTGTAAATTGAGACACTCACGTGACTGATTTGATTTTATGAGCTTTTTATGGCAACTGTTAAGCAGAAGTGGTAGTTATGATGCAAACACTGCAGTCGCAAACAAAGTCCATTCATTCCTACAGGCAGTTTAGGACAGAAATTGGCTGGAAAGTACAGGAAACTTTGTAAATTGATCTTTTGGTGCAAAGGTCTCCAAAGCTTGTGGACTTCAACTTCCAGAAAAGCTGGCTGAGAAATTCTGGGAGTTGAAGTTCACAAGTCTTAAAGTTGTCAAGGTTGGAAAGCCCTGCTTTGGTGTGTTACATGAACATGCTTTAAATATGAAATAGCCATTCTCTATGAAAGAATTACTGTATTAGTTCAGATACTGGCTGGCTTCAGACATTGGTAGCTAAATGAGCAAAGGGCATTTTATTTCCAAGATTGAACTTTTTAAAGATCAGACCAGAGGTGGTATTCAGCAGGTTCTGACTAGTTCTGGAGAACTGGTAGAGGACATTTTGAGTAATTGGGAGAACCAGCAAATCCCACTTCTGACTGGCCCCGCCCCCATCTATTCTCTGTCTCCCATTGAGTCCCAGCTGATCGACTGGGTCTTCTTTGGTTGCCCTGCACAGGAGAACGGAGCTGGAAAGTAGGTTAGTGGGCTAGGGAGGGAATGGGGATTTTGCAGTAAACTTCCCCTGCCACACCCACCAAGACACGCCCACCAAGACACGCCCACAGAACCGGTAGTAAAAAAAAAAAATTTGAATCCCACCACTGGTTCAGACCCAGGTCCTTTTTCTGGATTTAAACCTGATGCCTTAGTTGCAACCCAAATCACAGAAACAACCTTGGCTGGAGTTATTGTCCTTTTCTTATCAGCTGACAAGATCGGCTACTGTAAAAGCATTAGATGTGAAACTTCCCTTCAAGAGTGTATAGGAGTTGCAGCAAGCTCCAAAGTACAGTTGCTCAGCTTCAGGTAATCCACCAAGCAAATCGCTGAGCACCTATTTTGCTGTTATTTTAAGACTTTCAGGAACACCCTGACCATTTCCAAGGTGGTTTTCACACCAACAAATGTCCTGCATAGCGTAGGACTCAAAAAAAAAAAAAAAAAAACCCCAAAAAACCTGAATGAATGTTTGCTCTTGCATCAATCTGCCTGTGTGTGTGAATTGCCTCTCCAAGTTCTCTTGCTGTTTAGGGGTGGGTAGAAACCAGAGAGAATGATACTCTCTCTCTCTCTCTTTTTATTGGGGCTTATAGATTAGTAAGAAAAGATTTGGGGTAAGTTGTATATTGTACTAGCTCGATACCCGTGCTTTGCTACGAAACTATGTGGTCGGGCTTAGTTTTTTGGGAGGAAAATAGAGCAGCGGGGAATTCTGCCTCTGCCTACCAGCATGCATAGGTATTTATCTGGCTAGCATCCTGTCAGTGTGTGAGAGAATTGAGGGCTGTTTGGAAACTGAAAAAGTATTTGCTGTGTGAGCAAGGAGGAGCCTGGGCATGGCTTAGCTCAACTGTTCTGTACTAAAGCTGCTTGGTGCTGTGAAACTAAAACTGAAACTCCTCTCCTCTGCTTATGTTTTATATTTGGAACAGATTTATTTTCAGGTGGGGAGGGGGAGTGGAACTCCTTAGCATCAGAGCATGTTAATAATGATATACAAAATACTAATGCTCTGATGGTCTTTTCAAAAAATCCTTTCTTAGTGAGCACCTAGAAGCCAATACATGGTAAATGTCAAGTTTGTAGGCTTTATGGTTCTGGAGATTTTGTGATGATGCGTGAGTGGTATTTTGCTTTTATATATATAGATATGGCAGTGGTTCTCAACCTTTTCTTCACCACAAACTCCTTGTAAATATCTTCTGTGGCCATGGACCAGCAAGATTTAACTCAAGATTTAAACCACCAGACTGCATCAAGCTTTCGTGGACCACTTATGATGATATCATGACCCGCCAGGGGTCCATGGACCACATAGGTTGAGAACCATTGGTATATGGTTCTTAAGACATGAGGTTACCACTATATACCTGCAGACATCAAATTATTTGAAACCAAGCACATAGCACAGTTTCTTTATGCTGCCCAGCTGGGCCCCTTCTCCAATTTTGGATCATTAGAATTTGTAGAATTCAAATTTCTAAGATCAGCCATTCAAGATGCAAAATATGTCTCTAATACCACCCAGAGACTAGAGACAGGCCTCATGAAAGTGGCTAGAAGATGGGAAATCATTCAGATATTTTTAATCTTATTTTTCTCCTTGTCTATCTGTCTGTCTTTCTTTCTTTCCTTTTTTAATTTGCCTTTTATAGTATGAAAACTCTTAATAACTATAGAGAATGAAACCCTCATTTGTAGAACTTGCTTCTTCTGGCTTGCTTCTTCTAGCATCCCCCAAAGATAGGATGGTTCACCTGCAAGTTGAAATCACTGTAGATAAAACTTGCATTTCATTATACCAAAGAGGGATCTCAGCCTGTCTTACCCAACTATTAATTTTATTGCAAATCTGCATGTACTTGAGCACACATACCATTATGATGGTTGCTTGCCCTGTCGACTAGATGTTTCGGCTGTTTTTTTGTCCACCTATCAAGTCCTTCCAATAATATTATGATATTATTTTCTTGTCGATGACCACAAAACTAACTGCCATGCTAAACAACCCATTCAAGTAGGCTCAAATGCAATAAGAGCCAATGAACCCACTGTAAAGACAATTGAAATGTATACATATAAGAAGCAAACAAAGGAGAACACAATAAAACAAAGCCAAACAAAATAAAGAAAGTAAAAATAAAATTGAGTTTGAAGAATAAAATGACTTCCTGGTGATGTCATTCCAAGATTAGGGCACCTTAAGCTTCCTATGACAATAAGCTGCTCTTTACACATATGTGCGTGCACACACACACATGCACACACACACAAAGTGTATAGTTACCATGTACCACATTTCAGGCCAAGATGGATCATTGAACGAAACAAAACGATGGTTCCGTTGGACTCGCCTTTTCACTCTTGCTTTAACTTCTTGCTGCTGTATCCACTTTACCTAGAGAACGATAAAGTAGTTGCATTTGTCCCTTTTTACTTCCTCTTTTAAAGAGCTGCTTCCTTAGAACAGGGTGTTTGACAGCTTAGTTTTGACTTTTGACTCATGGATGGCTCTCAGTTAAGGTAATTGAATAACAAATAACAGGGACATTAAAAGACCAGTCTCATTAATCAGTAAAAGCAATCCCCAGAGTCCTCAGCAGTAGCTCTTGGCCTTTAAAAAGAGACAGAGCAAAATATCTGGTGAGATTCTTAAGATAAAGGAGTCTAGAAACAAGGTGCCATCCCAGATGAGATTCTTGTCCTCATAAAACTCCTCCTTATATGAGAAATCCCATTCTTTTTTTACAGTTCTGCTTTTCTACTAAGTACTCAATGGAAGTCACTCTTACCTAGAAGCTAATAAGTTACAAACCAAGGTACTTAAAAGGATTGTATATAGTGGTTGTATTCTACCAGTTCAGCCGAACTGGTATTTCTTTTTTTTTTTTGTCCTCCCGGTGATCAGCTGTTCCGGGATCCCCCTCACTGTCTTCGTGCTTTGCCCAGGAGGCAAAAAAATGGAGCACAGGGGGGTGCTATGCTGCCCACGCCCCACACTCCATTTTTTGCCTCCTGGGCTTCAGGGTAACCCTCCTGGGAGTAAAAGCATCCCAGAAGGCAAAAAAAAAAAAAAATGGAGCGCCGGGGAGTGGTGGTATGTTGCTGCAAAAAAAGCCATGCCTACCCCGTCACATGGCCACACCCACAGAACCGGGAGTAAAAATATTTGCATCCCATATTTGTGTCGTATTTTAGATTCAAAAGGAAAACCACGCTACAGAATACACCAGGATGCCTGGGTGGTAGGAAACAAACCAGGCACCTTCATGGCATCAGTTGGCAACCCCTTAAAGTCAAACACATCTTTTCCCACAATCACACAGCAACCGGGAAAAGATGCAGCAGGTATAAAGAACTACGAACAGGTGCTTACAGGAATGCACACTTGCGCTTTCAAGCCCCTTGTTTTCCTTCAAATTAATGTGCTGCATGAATGAAGTGCCCAACTGCCCCTCCAAAGAATACCTTCTAATAACGAGATTGTTCTTCTTGTGAAAAGCAATTTTGAACCTGTGAATATCATCCAAGTCCCCAAAGGTGCTTTTTCCACAAGGCAACTGGACTTTTTGGGGTGTTTTTTTTTCTTTGAAAACGTTTTACTTCTAAAGTTCTGAAGAAGCTTCTTAGATGAGAAGAAGCAAAATGTTTTCAAAGAAAAACAAAACAAAGTCCAGTTGTCTTTTGGAAAAAGCATCTTTGGGTAAACCTATGAACATGACAGAAAGGCACTTGAAGAAACTAGAAGCATTTGAAATGGGGATTTACAGGTGGCTGTTACGTATAAGCTGAGTTGACAAAATCAGAAAGGAGGAGGTGATAAGCTGCCTGGGAAAGCCAAGGGAAATCATCAAAATTGTTAAAAAGTGAAAATTAAAATATTTTGGACATGCAGTGTGACACCCAGAAAAATACGGCTTACTTCACTTAATCCTCCAGGGAAAGACTGAAAACAAACGAGGTCAAGGCAGAAGAAGAACATCATGGCTTCAAACTCTAAGGGACCAGTTTGGACAAAACCCAGCAGCACTTTTTCGTGCAGCTGTTGATAAAAATAGGATTGCCAACATGATCGCCAACACCCAATGACAGTTATGGCACAAGAAGAAGACGAACATTGCTATCATTTTTCTAAGCAATGCTCCAGCTTCTTCTACCTTTTTCTTACTTCCCTTCTTTTTTGCTGTTGAATCAGTGTTGACTTTTGGCCATTGCCTGCATGTGTCCCTGCAGTTTTTTTTTTTGGGGGGGGGGGGGAATTTCAGGAATGGCCTGCTTTTGCCTAGTTCTTCCTAGGGCTGTGAGAGACACTTCCCAAAAAGTCACCCAGCTGGTTTTGTGCCTTTGGTAGGAGTAGAATTCACAGCCTCCTGCTTTCTAGCCTGCTGCCTTAATCACCTGGCTTTCTTTCTGTCATAGAGGTCTTATTTTCTAATGCTCAACACATTTCAGAAACAAGAAGCACCATTTGAGTTATTAGCCTGCCTGAAACTAAACGACAATGACAAATCAAATCAATGCTACAAAACAAAAAACCCATTTTCCTTAGCTGTTCAAATAATTTCCGTCCCTTTTGATGAGAGCCAAAATAATACTTCTAGCTCTTGCTGTGCAGCTTTGCTACAACAGCTGCTCTGCAGCTGGAGACTCCTGTTCACACACTGACAAAATAAATTATAAATCTCCTGCACATTGAAAATGGGAGGCTAAATATTATTTATCTATTATAAACCTACCAGGATTACAATAAAACTTGGAAATCATCTGATCTTCACCACACAAGTGGAGAAAGGAAACTGGTGGTTTGGTTGTTGTTGTTTTTCCCCTTTTCCTTTCCAGCATCAGAGAAAACAGTCATGAAATCTGGGATTAAGCTCCAAGATAAGCAAAATCCCTGAAGGAACAGAAAATCTCAGAAAATGAGAGTGTGGGTATATATATATGTGTGTGTGTGTGTATGTATATATATATGTGTGTGTGTGTGTGTATATATATATATGTGTGTATGGCATTCAGCTTTATTCGGGTATTTTCCCACGTCACTGTAGTTGTGCTTTTAAAGTTGTAGCAATGTTTCGTGTATGTGTGTATGTATGTGTGTGTGTGTGTGTGTGTGTGTATATATATATATATGTTTTCTTAAGTTTTCGCGGGTACTTACATGTCTGGCATTCAGCTTTGTTCGGGTATTTTCCCACGTCATAGTAGTGGTGCTTTTAAAGTTGTAGCAACATTTCAGCAGAATCTCATCCGCCATCATCAGGCCCCTGTATAGTGTTTACTATACACTATACAGGGGCCTGATGATGGTGGATGAGATTCTGCTGAAACGTTGCTACAACTTTAAAAGCACCACTACTATGACGTGGGAAAATACCCGAACAAAGCTGAATGCCAGACATATATATATATTTATACACACACACACACACACACACACACATATATATAAATGTGAGGCTAAGATATATCTTAGCCTCACATTTTGATAGCAATAAATAGGAATTCTAAGGAGGGGGAAATGACAACGGTGACCTTTTCAAATGCTGCATGTATAGCAACTGCTTGGAACATCACCAGATGTTTAATGTGTGCTCAATGGATTCCTGAGTAACTGTTCAGAAGATCATCAAACATCTTTAGTCTCAGAACCTTAAAGATATTTTTTTTAAAAAAACTTTGCTTGGACTGTTTTTTTGTTTTCTTTTTCCTCAAACAACCTGGCTTTCAGGTAGGCTGGTTCATGATGGGGGGCTTAGAAAAGTATGACATGTTTAAAAAGCAATCATCCCTTCTTTTAAGCGATCCTTCTGGAGATGAAGGCAGCGACTTCCAGAATTCCCCAGCCATATTGCTAGTGCTGAGGTTGCTGGAGTGCCCAGAAGCCCCCTAAGGTTGAGGAAAGCTGGTGCAGATGAATGCCTTAGCTACGCAGTTTCTATCAATCTGGTCAGAGGTGCAGAGACAAAATGTGTCTGTCCAAAGGTGAAACCAGGCTTAATAGCAGTAACTGTGAGAGGGACCTGGGAGTCTTATTGGACAACCAGCTTAATATGAGCCAGCAGTATGCAGCAGCCACCAAAAAAGCTAATGCAATCCTAAATTGTATTAACAGAGGGATACAATCTAGATCAAATGAGGTACTAATACCACTCTATAAAGCCTTAATAAAACCACACCAAGAGTATTGCATCCAGTTTTGGTCACCACACTGTAAAAAGGACAATGAGACTCTAGAAAGTATATAGAGAAGAGCATCAAAGATGATTAGGAGACTGGAGGCTAAAACATATGAAGAACAGTTGCTGGAACTGGGTATGTCTAGTCTGATAAAAAGAATGACCAGGGGAGACATGATAACAGTCTTCCAATATTTCAAGGACTGCCACAGAGAGGAGGGGGTCAAGCTATTTTCAAAAGCACCCGAAGGCCAGACAAGGAATAATGGATGGAAATTGAACAAGGAGAGATTCAACCTGGAAATAAGGAGAAACTTTCTGACAGTGAGAACAATCAACCAATGGAACAGCTTGCCATCAGAAGTTGTGGGAACGCCATCACTTGGGACTTTCAAGAAGAGATTGGACTCCCATCCATCAGAAATGGTGTAGGGTCTCCTGCTTGGGCAGGGAGTTGGACTAAATGACCTACAAAGTCCCTTCCAACTCTGATTATCTGTTATCTGTTAAAGCTAGATAAAGACAAAGCACAGTGCACTGAAATTATACAGGCAAATCAACTTAAGGAACCATCTATGGCAGGGGTCTCCAACCTTGGCAACTTTAAGACTTACGGACTTCAACTCCCTGAATTCCTCAGCCAGCTTTGAATTCTGGGACCTGAAGTCCACAAGTCTTAAAGTTGCCAAGGTTGGAGATCTCTCATGAAAACTATATATTATTTTAAGTGTTAATTTTAGGGGAAAGATATAAAAGCATCATACTTCAATCAGTGATTACAGGAGAAATTTTGTCTTAAAGAGAAAAGATAAATTGATAATTGAAACAGAATGGACAAAAGATACAAGTATAATGATTTAAATCAAGATGAAATAAATAAAATAGAATTAAGAGTAAAAAGAGGGGAGAAGCTATATAGAAAATATAGAATGGTAAATAAGATATGAAAGTGAGCAGGAATTTGATTTATGCCTGCACAAAAAGATGTAACCCAGGACTAAGCCACTTTCCAAAAAGAAGTTTTATGTTTTTATGTTTTGTGTATGTTTGTTGATTGAAAATTAATAAAACTTTTATTAAAAAAAAAAGGTTGGAGATCTCTGCTGTATGGCAGCAGTCTCCAAACTTTGCAGCTTGATAGTCTGGCTTGGATATAGAGAGTGGTACCAGGCCGCACGAGCAGTGGGCCAGTACACAGTTCCAAATACACCATGACTTGATAAGTGGGCCACAGCCCAGAGGCTGGTGAGCTCTTTTCTACAGAAATGCAGAAGAACCACCTGGTATATCATGGTCTCTCTGTGTTTTTTCCTGATGATGAAGAATTCCCTGTAGTATTTTTAATGACTTATTCTAGGAGTTTACAACTTTTCCTAACCTTTTCCTTTTACATCCAACTTTTGATTGTACCTCAAGACAGTCTCAAAAAAGTATCTGCTCACAGTTGAACTGTGGGGACCTTGATGCTCTCCGACATTTCATTACCAAATTAGGTATCATCAGTGCCCAGGGATGATGATATGTACAGCACTTGGTGTTAAATATGCGTGATGCTTTATTTACATGTGTTTACGTGATATGCAAAGTGGAGTCTGATGTCAGACCCCTCTCATTGGTTCAGCTGCTGGTGGGAAGATTTGAATCCCGTCAGTGGCTGAAGTGTTGGACAAGCACCAGCTATAATTTTAGTTTACTTTATTGTCACTGCACCTTGTACAATAAAATCCAACTCCATCTTCAGTGCACGTCATGACCATGAAAATAAACACAAACACACCTCCTTCACCCTCCACACATTGAACCAGAAACTCCCAACACCACACCAACACTGCATTATACAGCAGAATTCAAAAGAGCTACTGCCCTGGGATAGAAGCTGTTTTTCATCCTATTTGTCCTTGTTTTTATTATTCTGTACTGTCTGCCAGATGGTAATAGTTCAAAAAAAAAAAAAGGGTTCCCAGGATGAGGTGGATCTTTGGGAATGTTTTGAACTTTCTTAAGGCAGCGGGAGCTATAAAGCTCTTCCAAAGAGGGGAAAGGGCAACCCATGATCTTCTGGGCAATGACGTTCACCCTCTGGAGTGCTATATAGGAAAATCTGCCACTGTGCAATTGGCAGACCATACAGAGGTGCAGTATGTTAAAATGCTCTCTATGGTGCAGCAGTAGAAGGTCACCAGCAGTTTCTCATTCAGGTTTTCTAAGAAGCCTCAGGGTAGTCTAATCTCTGCTGGGCCCTTTTGACCAGGGCTGCGATGTGAGCACCCCAGGTCAGGTCCTCTTTTAGGGGAAACTTAAAACTGGCCACTTGCTCCACTCAGTCTCCATTGATAAACTAGGGCTGATTGCCTGATCTGTTCCTTCTATAATCCACTATAAGCTCCTTGGTCTTATTGGTGTTGAGGACCAAGTTGTTGTCTCCACACCAAGAAAGCAACCGGTCCACCTCATCTCAGTAGGCAGACTCATCCCCCCCTGGAGATAAGTCCCACCACTGTTGTATCATCTGCAAATTTAGCAATAGTATTACTAACATGAGTGGAAATGCAGTCATGGACATAAAGAGTTTAGAGTAAGGGACTCAACACGCAACCCTGTGGTGTCCCAGTGTTAAGAATAAGGGCTGAAGGGGTATGATGACCTAATCTGACCCTCTGTGAGTGGCCAGACAGGAAATCCATAATCCAAAGGCAGATTGAATTAGAAAGCTCAAGGTCCAGAAGCTTAGACACTAGTCTATGTGGAACAATTGTGTTAAAGCACTGAAAGAAGGAACGGTTAGCTGCAGCATCCATGTGTGCAGCCATCTAGTATAAAAGCCAGTGCCTACTGCATTTGTTTGCTTTTTAATTCGGGCTTTAAAATAAAGAGTTTCTTCGTACTCCTGAGTCCTACTCCTTCCTTATCCGCGCCCATTTAACACTTGGTGCTCTCTGAGCTCAATGCTTTTCTTGCAAATATTTCATTACCCAAGGACCCCACAGTTAATTTTTGTTACAACAAATAATACATTTGATCCTTCTCCAGACATGCTTTTAAAGTAATTATCCCAGTGGTCCTCCACTAATAAATATACCATGGATTTATTCATGTAAAATATTTATATGCTACGGTGTTTCTCATAAAATAAGGCCGGGTCTTATATTTTTTTGAGCCCCCCAAAAATGGCTAGGCCGTCTTTTCGGGGGTGACTTAATTTCCTCCACTTGCATCCTCATCTAGACCGCCCTGCGGGCAACCTCGCCACCAGCCACTCCTAACGGGTAATCATGGCAAAGCGCCGAGAGCTCCCAACTCCCACCAAACACCTTTGCCGCAGACCCAAGACCTTTGGCATCCGCCGCTGTTGTTTTCCCTTCTGCCCATTCCGCCACCATGTTTGGAGCTGCCACTTCTACATTTGGAGCTGCCGCCATGTTTGGACTGGCGGCAGCACTCCAAATGGTGGTGGTGCTCCAAACAGCGGCAGTGCTCCAAACAGCAGCAGTGCTCCAAACAACGGTGGGGTTCCAAACGCGGAAGCAGCAGCTCCAAACACGGTGGCAGCTCCAAATGCGGAAGTGGCAGCTCCAAACAGCAGCACTGCTCCAAACAGCGGCAGTGCTCCAAACATGGAAGCGGCAGCTCCAAACGCAGTGGCAGCTCCAAATGCAGAAGCGGCAGCTCAAACGGCAGCGGTGCTCCAAACAGCAGTGGTGCTCCAAACGTGGAAGTGGCAGCTCCAAACGCGGTGGCAGCATGGGCAGAAGGGAAATCAACAGCGGCGGGTGCTGAAGGTCTTGGGTCTGCCGTAAAGGTGCTTGGCAGGAGTAGGCAGCTCTCCACGCTCTGCCATGATCGCCCATTATGAGCAGCTGGTGGCAAAGAATTGCTGCCCGCGGGGCACTCCTAACGGCAAGCCCCCCCGCCCTTCCCCCCATTTTGCATGTTTTAAAATAGGCCTAAATTTGGGGGGAGGGGCTTTATTTGATTTTATGCCTAGAAAACATGCTGGGTCTTCCTATTGGGGGAGGTCGTATTGTTGGAGAAACACGGTATTCTTCATATGCTGGTTTTCCAGATTTTAAGCTAAGGGTCATACTTAGCATCGTGGCCAAGAGTGAGAATAGCCCAGGGAGTGCTTTCTGGACGGCTGCAAGTTGCCTATTCCACCCACAGAGATACCACCTATGCTCTTCATACTATCTGTGCTATGCCCACAATTTGTAGAGAAAAGGTGCTTTTCCTCTCCATTTTTATGATATTTTTTATCAACATTCCAGTGCACCTATTTCATTTAGAAATCAATCATGTCCCCCCAAATGTGCAGAACCCCCCATGTGGTTAATTGGATGCTGATTGCAAGGCTATTTTTAATCCTGTCAAAATAATATGACAGAGGCCAAAATATGTACAAGTTGTGAAAAGAGAATAAAAATTACGCAGGCAAATACACTTTGGAATATTAGCTGAAATCACACTCCAGCCTAGCCTTTCCCAAACTGGAACTCTCTTTACAGGTGGCAAGTCTTGGAGTTGCTGTGTTGCAGAGACAAATGGATTTATTTCTGATTCAGCTGTTGGGTATTTGAATTTTAACTTCAGGTTTTCTTTAAAGTGCACTCCACGATGATAAGTTTGCAAGTAGTCTGTATCTCCATTTGCAGGACCTCTTATTTCACTCTTCTCCCCTCTTCACAATTTGCAATGCAGAAGGCATTGCAAGGGAATGGGGGCTTGGCAGCTTGGCAGCTCTTCCTCCTAGCAACTGCTCAGTTTTGTGTTTTTGGGGTTTTTTTGCATGTACTCAGACAAATACATAAAACATGGAATAGAAAGGACTTCTTTAATCCTTCAAGCAATTTATTAGTCATGGTGGCATAATGGTTAGAATGCAGTGTTGCAGGTTGACTCTCCTTACCACCAGTAGCAATAGCACTTAGACTTATATACTGCTTTACAGCCCTCTCTAAGTGGTTTACAGAGTCAGCCTATTGCCCCCAACAATCTGGATCCTCATTTTACTGATCTTGGATGGTGGAAAGGCTTGGGCCTGGTGAGATTTGAATGGCCAAATTGCAGGCAACTGGCAAGCAGCAGAAGTAGCCTGCAGTACTGCATTCTAACCACTGCACCACCACGACTAATAAATGCCAGTAGTTCGATCCTGACCCACTAAAGGTGGACTTAGCCTTCCATCCTTCCGAGATTGGTAAAATGAGGACCCAGAATGTTGGGGCAATATGCTGACACTGTAAACTACTTAGAGTGCTATGAAGCACAATGAAGCGGTACATAAATCTAAGTGCTATTGCTATTTTTTATTTTTCATTTGCCCAGATTGGAGATGAGAGAAGTTTCTCCAATGCGAGGGTGTCTCTTGTTCCTGTTCTTAGTGTGGCAAAGTTGACAGCAGAAAAGCTGGTTTTGCCTCATCTTCACTCTGCTTCTGAGCAGTTGAAAAGGGCTCAATGCACACCTATACAAGACCGTACATTCAGGTTGTGCAGGATAATCTTCTCAACATGAGCAAAAGGGCAGTTGATTTACTAATTACACTGGCAAATTTCAGGGAGACTTTGGAATGCAAATGTCTATAAAAACATGAATAAATTGGAAAAAGAGTCTCAGCTTGTAAAAGCATCAGCTCATTTCGATGACATGGAATTTACTTATCTTTTCATTCTCCCCTCCTGATACCCCTTATTTGTAAGAATTCTCAAGAACTGCACAGTATTTTCTCTGGCATTTGAATTCCAGGTGGCATTACTTGTCAGTGAAAGTAAAGTTTCTGCCACTGTCATTTGCATATTCACACAATAACATTAAAAGGGAACAGTCAAAGGGTGATCCAACTTCCTAAAATAATCCAGAAAGCTACTCCTTGATTATGAAATCACAATAAAGCCATGTTCCAGAAGGCTGCCATGCTAATTTTGGACAGTACGTTTAGGTAAATACTAACAGCACGTGCATTGCTCAAGAATAATTTAAACACCTGTTCTATTGCAGAAATCATTCATTTTCACACCCAGAACCTTGTTGGCCTTTCTTTGAAATCCAACAGAGCTCTGAAAAGTTAACAAATGTTTTTTTTTTCTTCCAAGGGAGAGGACATTCGGTCAATTGTCATTGTTTTTGCTGCTGAATAAAATCAAATCACCGAACTGAAGGCAAAAGTTCATGGAATAAAAAGTTGACAGAGAACTTGAACTGTTACAGATTGGGGGCAGCTGCAAGACTGAGAAGGGCTTTTATCCGGGATTAGTTTAAGTTCCCCTTAATACAATGCCTGTGAAACTGCGTTGCCTACTTGCATTAGAGATACAACCAACAAAATAGGCTTTGGGTATATATTATGCGAGTATTTCCATGTGCAGCATTAGAAGAATCTTTTTGTGTAAGCACAAACTTTTCTACAAAGGTTTTTTCAGGGAGACAAAATGACCCAGAATCAGAGCCAGTTTAGTGTCAGCCTTGGAAGCCATATTAGCACCAGAAGCTTCCATGCTGCCCCATTCTTCAGCCTGAGAAGATGGGAGGGGGGAATTTCATGGAACCTATGTGGTTAGACATAATAACATTCTTCTTTAAAGTCAAAGTCATGTTATTCCTGCACCTGGCTGAAGAATGGTTGAGGGGATGTCTCAAATTGGGTGAATGGTGATTGGGGTGTGTGATGCCATGAGGGGTGTTATGTATTCAAATGGTATACTCGAAATCCCCGAGCCTTGATTGGCCAAGGCACGGGGATTTCTGATTGGCCAGGCGAGCCGCGCTGATTGGCCCGATTGAGGTCTCCCGCGATTGGTGCAAACCAAGAGCGGGAGACTTGAATTGCTGCCATTGGCCGCGGCCGCCTTGCGAAAGGTATAAAAGCCGCGGGCTTTTTGCCTTTCGCCGGTTCGGTTCCCCCTAGTTAATAAAGAGCTTTGAATGAAAGTCACCGACTCTAATCGTCTTTTTGCGGACACGACACTGGCGACGAGGATGGGATCTCGCCCCTGAACCGAACCCCGTGTCCAAGAACCAGTTCCAGCGCGAAGATGGCGAAAATAGCACCGCCCGCCCCGTTCAACCCCGCAGCCGAGGACTGGGAATCATACTCGGATCGATTCCGGATGTACCTGGAATGCGCCGGGATGAAGGACGCCCCGGCCCCGCTAAAACGCGCCGTCTTTCTCACACACTGCGGACCAGAGGTCTTCCAAATGGCCAAAGCCTTGGCCAAGCCAGCAGACGCCACAGCCATGGACTGGGACGTCCTGGAACCCATACTACGGCGCCATTACGCTCCCGAAGTCCCCATCCTGATACGGCGCAACGAGTTCTACCGCCGAAACCAGAAACCAGACGAAAAATTGAGCGATTTCATCGCAGAACTTCGGCGCCTAGGAGGACTCTGTGAGTTCGAGGGTCTCAACAGTCTCATAAGAGACCGCTTCGTACTCGGGTTATGGGATCCTACACTTCAGAGCCGACTTATGGCCAAGGGCGACATCAGCCTAGCCGATGCCCTTACAGCCGCCGCAGCCGCTGAAGCAACGCGCACGTCGGCAGACAGCATGCGAAGATCTGACGCGAAGGGCGGAAACAACAACCCGGCAAGGTCGGCCGACACAAGAAGTGAAGCAACCGCACACTACGGTGAATACCAGTCAAACTCCAGCACGTCAGAAGACGAGGAGGACATTCACCGAGTACAGACGGGACGCGGCGATCAACGAAGTCGAAAAGGTCGCAAGTCGAGGACCAGTTGCGCCGGGTGCGGCGGCGACCACCCCAGGTCAGAATGCCGATTTTTTGACTCTATCTGTAGGCATTGTGAACGAAGGGGTCACATCGCCCGAGTTTGCCGCCAAAAGAAGACTCGCAGCCCGCCCAAATGGGAACAGCACGACAGACGGAGAGAAAACTCCCCGCCCAGAACCAGAGAACGCCAGCCAGACGGTCGGTGGGACCGCGCTCAACGATCTCAAAGAAGCGGCGACGGTCGGCGGAAAGAAGAAACCCACCAGACGGTGACCATCGGCCACGCCATCTCCGACGGCGCCAGAAAGGTACATGTAGAAGTACATATAGAAGGCCAGCCATGCAAGATGGAAGTGGACTCTGGGTCCTACCTTTCCATGATTGCATGGCGCGAAATCAAAAGACTGGTGCCTACTCTACAAAAGAGAAACGTGCACACACAAAAGATCATCATTAAAGACTACCAAGGGAACCGTGTCCCGGTAGTGGGCACCAAGAATTTCAACATAACTTACAAAGGCCACACTGAACAACTACCACTCACAATCGTCGATCGCGACCGCCCAAGCCTACTGGGTCTACAATGGTTCGCCCTTGACAGGTGTCAACCAAGTCACCATCGAAGCTTGGGAACAGCGGCTAACCCAGGAGTTCCAGGAGGTGTTCGATGGAGGCTTGGGCAAGTACCAGGGGCCCCTTATCTCGTTTGACTTAGACCCAAGGGTTCCCCCTAAGAGACTTAAACCTAGAAGGGTACCGTTTGCATTAAAACCAAAAATTGACGAGCAGCTCGACAAGCTCGTCAAACAAGGGGTATTGCAACCGATAGACCATGCCAGATGGGAAACCCCTATAGTGACCCCAGTAAAACCAGACGGGTCCGTGAGAATTTGCGGGGACTATAAGGCCACCCTAAATGGCGCATTACAACAAAGCGCCTACCCAGTCCCTATAGTACAACATTTACTACACTCGCTAGGAGGGGGCAAAGTCTTTGCAAAGCTCGAACTTGCCCAGGCATATCAGCAACTACCTGTAGACGAGAAAACGGCGGAAGCCCAAACAATAGTGACCCATCGAGGGGCTTTCAAGTGTAACCGGCTCCAATTCGGAGTCAGCGTGGCACCAGGCATTTTTCAAAGCCTGATGGAACGTTTGTTACAGGGCATAAAAGGGGTGGTGCCCTATTTTGATGACGTATTAATTGCGGCGCCAAATGAAGCCGAATTAGAGAACCGACTCAGACAAGTCTTAACAAAATTTAAAGAAACAGGACTTAAGGTTAAGCGAGAAAAATGCAATCTTTGTACAAAGCAAGTAGAGTTTTTGGGCTATCTCCTAGACCAGAAGGGCATTCACCCTACAACTAAAAAAGTAAAAGCCATCAAGGAAGCCCCCACCCCAAAATCCAAAACGGAATTACAAGCGTTCCTAGGATTACTAAATTTCTATAATGTTTTCCTACCTCAAAAGGCAACGGCAGCGGAGCCCTTACATAGACTCCTAGACAAGAAGGCAGCCTGGACTTGGGGGAGGCGAGAACAAGCCGCTTTTCAAAGAACCAAGGACCTCCTCACCTCCGATGCTGTCCTGATGCAATTTAGTGAGACTTTACCCCTAGCTGTCACTTGCGACGCATCACCCTTCGGCGTCGGCGCTGTCCTCAGCCACACCCTCCCAGACCAGAGAGAAGCACCCATCGCCTTTTTTTCCAGGACTCTAACCAAACCAGAGCGCAACTATAGCCAGCTGGACAAGGAAGCTTTGGCTATAGTTGCCGCCGTTAAACGTTTTCATGAATATTTGTACGGCCGCCCGTGCACCATCGTGACGGATCACAAGCCTCTGCTGGGCATCCTCGCGGGAAACCGAGCCACTCCCAACATCTTGTCACCCCGAATGACAAGATGGTCGGAATTCCTGGCAGCCTACAATTACGAACTGCTACACAAGCCAGGTAAGAAAATCTCGCACGCGGACGCTTTAAGCCGCTCGCCCTTACCTGACTCAGAACCTGACCCAGCACCAACAACAAATACCTTGAGCATAGAAAGTTTACCTATTACCGCATCCGACATTGCCAGAGAAACCATTAAGGACAGGCGTCTGGCACGAATCTTGCACTGGTTAGAAAAAGGCTGGCCGGAAAAGGACAGTGACGAGACTTTTAAAACATTCCGCCAGCGCCAGACCGAACTGTCACTGCTGAGAGGATGCATTCTATGGGGTGACCGGGTGGTAATTCCAGATAGATTGCAAGAAAAAGTCTTGAGGATACTACATGAGGGTCATCCTGGCATCGTCAGGACTAAAGCCCTGGCCAGAAGCTACGCTTGGTGGCCAGGGATGGACAAGCAAATTGAGGCATGGGTCGCCAAATGCCACCGATGCCAGGAGACCAGATCCAGCCCATCCGCAGCACCCATCCGGGATTGGGAAACAC
This sequence comes from Hydrophis major, assembly GCA_033807585.1. Taxonomy (NCBI): domain Eukaryota; kingdom Metazoa; phylum Chordata; class Lepidosauria; order Squamata; family Elapidae; genus Hydrophis; species Hydrophis major. The sequence goes on from CM066337.1 coordinate 17,606,147, forward strand.
CACGGGGGCCCTGGTCCAGAATCCATCTTGACTTTGCGGGCCCCACAAATGGACATACATTTTTAATCACAGTCGACGCATACTCCAATTGGCTGGAAGTCAGCGACATGAAGTCCACTACCACAGAGGCCGTCATTAAAGAACTGTGTAAACTGTTTTCCACACACGGCCTCCCAGACGTCGTCGTCTCAGACAACGGACCCCAGTTCACGTCCATCGAGTTTGAACGGTTCCTGGCGGAAAGAGGCATCCGCCACGCATTAACAGCACCGGCGCATCCGGCGGCGAACGGTAGGGCGGAACGGATGGTCCAGTTTACAAAAAAGACCCTCAGGAAAATGGACCACGGGGAGATCAACGACAAAATCAACCGCCTACTCTTCATACAACACATCACTCCCAACACTACGACCAACAAGAGTCCGGCAGAGCTGTTGATGGGCAGAAAGCTGAGGTCTCCACTTGACAGACTGCACCCGACTTACAACCCGGAGCAGCCCCCAGACTCCAGCTCCAGGTTCCGGACATTTAACCCAGGTGACCTGGTATACGCAAAAAACATGACGGGGGACCCCCTATGGATCCCAGCCGTCATAACGCAAGTCACTGGTCCAAAGTCGTACCGGCTCCAAACCACGGATGGGCAAGCCTGGAAACGGCACATCGACCAGTTAAGGTCCCGAACGGCGACTGACCTCAACCCCCAAGAAGCGAACCAAGGGGGGAGGGAATACCCGGAGAGACAATCGCAAAATAAAATAAACCAAAAATACTCACCAGAAAACAGCCATCGCGAGTCCCCTCCGGAGAAGAACCGTCTGGCCAGCTCTACCGACTCGGAGAAGCCAAGCGGGAGCGGCGAAATCCGCAGCTCAACCGACCCGGTAGGCCCAGGCGGGAGCCACGGCGAAAGAACCGGCCCGATCATCCAGCCAGTTCGCAAAGAGGCAGGAGCAGCCAAAGGAACGACCGCTCTGGCCGAGTTACAACAGGAAAGTGAGTTGCGCAGGTCAACTAGGACTCGACGGAGCCCCGCCTACCTGCGTGACTACACCACCTGACGGACCATACCAAGGGGGGAGGGGTGTTATGTATTCAAATGGTATACTCGAAATCCCCGAGCCTTGATTGGCCAAGGCACGGGGATTTCTGATTGGCCAGGCGAGCCGCGCTGATTGGCCCGATTGAGGTCTCCCGCGATTGGTGCAAACCAAGAGCGGGAGACTTGAATCGCTGCCATTGGCCGCGGCCGCCTTGCGAAAGGTATAAAAGCCGCGGGCTTTTTGCCTTTCGCCGGTTCGGTTCCCCCTAGTTAATAAAGAGCTTTGAATGAAAGTCACCGACTCTAATCGTCTTTTTGCGGACACGACAAGGGGTGCAAGGGGCAGATTTGTAAGTTTTTACTTATTAGAGGGAAACCTGGAGCTTTCAGATTTGGGATTTCCCAGATGTGCCAGTTTACTACTCTAATAAAAGGAAACTTTGAGAATATGTCTGTCTTGGAGTATTTTTATTGGAGTTAAGGTAGAACGCTGGCATTTAGTGTAGGGGTTAAGTGAGCAGAAAGTATTTAGAGACATACAGGGGTGGAATTCAACCAGTGTAACAACCGGTTTGGTGAGTGCACGCTTTGCATACACATGCAGTGTTTGCAACTCACCTTCTGCTGCAACCCCTATGTGTAAAATAGCTGAAGTGCAGCAATCTGCTGCACCATACTGAGCTGAGCTTGAAAACCCAGAAATAAAGTACAGATTAGAGCACTGACAGCAGGTGGGCCCAACAGCTAATCGTCAGAGCAAATGGTTTGCTCACAGCTAATCTTCGAAGCAACTGATTCGCCTGAACCAGGCCAAACCATTGGGATCCCACCTCTGCAGGCATAGACATCACAACTCCTTCAATGGGAGGCATGTTTTCCTGGAACTGAAGCCTGTAGCAGCTATGGAGGACAAAGGGAAAGACACAGCTGCTTTGAAGAGTTGCAGACAGGTGCCTAGGTCCATTAGCATCAATATTATCTTTCGTCTGCAAATCTTAAATTCTGTGCAATTCTATTTCACACTGCAATTATATGGGGATGGCTTAGGGTAGAAAGGGAGATGGAATCTCTCCTCCATGCATGACTATTTTGACTGTGAAATGGCTCCCTGCTGCTGGTTTGGAACTTTTAAAATTCTCTCATCGAGCTATCTAGAAGCTGCAGAATAAAGAACTGGTGTAGCTAAACTCTAAAAGAATTGGTTTTCTGGATTAGGGTTAGGGTCCTCCATTAGAAGCTGTGGGCTGGGTGCCATGCTCCTAAAATTGACATCTTCAAGTTGTCTCTGCTCCCAGAAGAAAAAAAAACAAAAACCAAATACAGCCAGGTGATTTGCATCCATGGAGGTGCAGTGGTTAGAATAGAGTATTGCAGGCTAACCCTGCTGACTGCCAGGAGTTCGATCCTGTACTGCTCAAGGTTGACTCGGCCTTCTATCCTTCTAAGATGGGTAAAATGAGGACCCAGATTCTTGGGGGTAAAAGGCTAACTCTGTAAACTGCTTAGAGAGGGCTGTAAAGCAATGTGAAGCAATATATAAGTGTAAGTGCTATTGCTATCCTGGCCAATTGGCAAGGAAATACTTTGACTGTGCCTCACACTCGTTTCCCTTTTTATCTTCAAAGCCTAGATTTTCAATAATCCTGTCGAAAACCAATATTCTAAAAGAAGCAGATCGTCCTCCATTTCTCCTCCCCAAATGGATAATTTGTGGAAACTGTTGGTGTTTATCATCAGTGAGTTTGAGGAGAAAAAAAAATTGGAAAATTGTACCACATCTTCCGAGAAGAAAGAATACAAGGTTTTACTTCCTTTTTCACTGTTCATAACATTTTTCCTTTCCATCTATTGGGTTTTTTTTTACATATTCCAGTAAGGGCAGCTTGGCAATTCAAAAGGTGTCTTGGAAATCTCCCAAAATTAAGAGCAGGTTAAGAATGAGCAACTGGTAAAGATTTATTGATCAGAATAAAATATTTGTGTGTTTCAAAATCTTCACGCAAATCACAGGGAAGAAGCAGATATATGAGTACCTATTCGCTTCTATATTAATAATCCACCACAAGGTTGGAATGCCCTGTAGCAAAGACATAAGGATGTATCATTGAATTAAAAAAAAAAAAAAAAAGGAAAGATAGACTAGCCAAAAAAAATCCCCAAGGGACAAAATACTTAACTGGTAGAGCACATTATAACCTTCTTTCTTCAAAGACAATTAGATCTAATTAGCATCTTTTTAATCCAATCCACAGTAGTATGAAAACAACTCCTGTTCATCAATGAAAGGAATATTAAATATTCCGGCAATTATCATACAACCCTAAAGAAGTGTTTTAAAAAGTCTGAAGACTTCTTTAGCAGGTTGATTTGGGAAATAGTCCACTGTCTCTTACTAACTCTCCAAATGTAGAGTTTTATGATTACTAGTAAAAGAAAAAAATCACTAGCATTTGTGCTCTAGTTATTTCTTCTTATTATTATTAATATGACATACCTTACTGAGGCATGGTACAAATTGGAAGGAAATACAATAGTTATACAATTCGGCATAATAAAATGAGTTCATAACTTTAACAGCCAATCTTATAAAGCTAGTATTTACAATACACATCAAACTCAACAGGCATAAATATTTAAAAGAACACTCCCATGAAATAGTAGAGCGTACGTATATTCATAATTAATATTAAAAAATATTAATTTGAAAAACTACCAAGTTAATTAGAGGAGAGTAAAACAACCAGCCCCATTCTAATATATTAGTCAAATTTTTTAAAAAATGTTTTTTTAAAAGGTCATCAGAATTTGACAGAAGTGACCACATGGAGAGAGTTGATCCCACAGCCACAAGACAATATTCCTGACACCAGGAAGCCTGGAGATGGGATGAGGAATAGAGAGCTATTTATTTAATTAATTAAATCCTAGAGCTGCCTAGGTTTCGAGTGGCATTTGCATTTTCACTCTGCATGATGGTTTGTCTACCCATCGGTTTATTGGATGAAGTACAAATGACTGGATTTGCTACACATATTCAGCCATAAACCTTGGTTTACAGATTACACGCATGAACGTGTAATAATGGTAATTCGGAGGAGGGGAGAGGAAGAGAAACAAAGAGATGGAAGAAGGGAAAGGAAAAGGAGAAAAGGAAAAGGAAAAAAAAGGAAGCTAAATCTAGCTTAGATTAATAGTATTTGGCTATTTGGATAGTATTTCTGTAATTTTCTATCCTTACAAACCATCCAAATTGCAACCATCAATTCATAGATTGTCTTTTATTTAAGTACAGCAGAGTCACAAAATAAGTACATTTTAGAATGTCTTTCAATAATACACAAAAACCATCAAAATAACATACTGTACATGGAAATAAAATTAGAGTTTACACATCAAGTATACTTCGACCTTTCACAGATTTTTTTTCATTACTTCATTACCTTTCATTATTTGTTTTCATGACTTCCTTTCAGTTTGGAACCTGGGGTCATATTGTCGATGGTTTTTGTGGTAGCAAATATTGGTAGTGGACATACATACCTTTGGATCCATTCTGAGGAAGTTGTGGGGACCTCTGCTGCTGAACGTTGATCTTTTAATGGTCTTGCTGTGATGGAAATGATAATAGTCTTCCAAGCTCCCAATCTATAATGATCAATGTATAGAAACAAGTCAGGAAATTAACCAATTCAGGTGTTCACTTTCTTCAGTGTATAGAGGAGGTGCAGAATATGTTGAAATGGAGTGTTTTGTGTTGTCTTAAATCAGCCTTTCTCAGTCTTGTGACCTTCAGATCTCCCAAAGGAAGAATTATCAGATAGCATGGACAAACAGTTATAGCTATGCTAGAGGGTGGGAATGAACATTGGATGAAAGTTATGGTGTTCTTAATTGGAGCAACACAAAGGAATTTGTGAGCTTTTTAATTCTCCGAAAACAGAGTGGTTTTGAACCTGTGGACCACTAGGAGGGGCATGGTGTCATCATAGGGGGTCTGCCAATTGTTAAGTCTAGTGCTTTAAATCTTGAGTTGTCTTGGGGGTCCGTGGCCATTTTAAAGGAGTCCAAGATGAAGAAAAGGTTGAGAACTACTAGTCAACACAAGTAGCCATGTGAAAAATATTTTGAGCTTGAAACAGTTGTTTCAAATTCAAAACAAGCTGATCTGACCTCATCGGATGTAACAGTAGGTGAGAAAGATCTTGCGAAACAGAGCAAAGAAATGCTGTTTAGGGAAAGGTCTGATAAGAGAGGGCATGGCTCTCAGATGCACAATGGGTGGACAAAGAGGGTGGGAAAGGAGCTCACCCCAGTTTTTCAGACTCTAAAAGAGATGGCAAAAGATTTGTACTTTCAAGACTTGCAAGATTCTGTTAATGTAGCCTTACAACAAAGTAGAATTAGCTCATGGGGTTGTGTTTCCGGTCTGGTCTATTCAGGAACGGTGACACTGGATGTATTCTAGTGCTATTCCAATTTTTCCAGAAATGTTTCGAGCTTCAAATAGCCCTCTTTTCCAGTTTGAAACTGAATCTGAAGGGGTCCATTTTGAGGTTGGAACATTTCCAGAATGGTTAGTTCAGCACTAAGCCACGCCCACAGAACCAGTTGTTAAAAAATTTGAATTCCACCCCTGCCCAATTGGTACAGGTGACATGTACCCCCAAATACATTTGGCAGGAGATCTGATTAGGAAAAGCTACCTTTAAATAATGAAAGGCCGGATTAAGCATGATTGATTTGATTGTATGCCATCTACTTATTTTTGACTCCAAGACACCACACAGATTAAGCATGATTATTAGACTTATATTTAGTCAATTTTATTTTTTTAAAAAGGTACCTATGGTAATATTAATTTAATATGTCTTAGGTGACAGGAATTTGAACTGAAATATTTATTTGCTAAAAAGATCATAAAATATGCACAATGAGATTTAATTCCTACATGGAGACAAATATAAAACTGTACCTATAATACCGTGGCAACCATCATAAAGATTTAAAGAGAGTAATAGAAATCTAATTATATTCCCCTTACAATAGCCTCTGCCTGACAGAATAGATCTTAAAAGAAGAAAATATTTGCTGCTTAGGGTAGAATTGTAGAACTCTTGGTGCTTCTGAGCTGTTTGCAAAGGAACAACAAAGTTAAGAGGGCACCAGGGATTCTATAAAATAGATTTCTTTCTTCTGCAGAATCCTTATCCTTATGTTCCTTCCACCAGTTTTTTCACCGAGTTGAAAGTGTAAAAGGTGAGGAAATAATGTGGAATATCTACTCTGCAAAGAGAAGCTCCACCATCTCCATGCCTTCATTCATGAGAAGTGTTAAGCCTGTGTTCCCCAACCAGGGTTAAGGAGACAAGCTAAACAGAATGTGCAGCGTTAGTCAGATAGGCACACAGATAAATGAGTGAGATAAGCTTGTATGTTTATTAACATACAGTAAAAATAACGGATACGCTTGTGCTATCAAAAGATAGTTTATTCCATTTAGATGTTATAGAATAGTCAAAATAATAGTCCATTAGTCATGTATCATTTAGTCAGTCCATTCAAGGATATTCAGTTAGCAAAGTCCGTGTAGAATATCCTATGTCAGTTCACTTACAAATCAGTCTTTTGTCTCTCTCCCGTTCAAGTAATGCAGTCTTGAGTCCATGCAGTAATTAGGGATCATCAAAGCCAGAGAGAGAGCAAGCTGTCCTCTTGCTTCTTTTAAAGTGCTTTCACAACCACTCCCCTAATTACATTCCCATATTTAAAGTTGCAGACACTTTAACTTATAAACTATGATTACATATTTATTATTTTACCTAAACCAGTTAGGGTAAACAATGTTATCCCTAACAAGAAGCCCCATCATCTAAAGTTGGAGCTTCTTCTACAGCATGTGCTTGCCGTATATTAGTTGTTTAAACTTTGGTGTTGAGCAGGGGTGGGTTTCTACCAGTTCTGTCCACCTCTGTAGAACCGGTAGCTCTGAAGAACTGGTTCTATGTCTGCTGATGTTTTTGCCCACCCACCTGCCTGGGCTCTTACCTGACCTTTATTTCCTGCTTTTTCAACTTCAGCTGCCCATGCAAGGCACAGCTGTAGTTAAAAAAGCAGGAAAAGAGTACTTTTTCAAAGGCTGCTTCTCGGCATGCAGCGCTGCTCAGCTGTCCAAGCACCAGGCTGATGATGATTTACAGGCACGTGCAGCATGCAGGAAAGCACATAGTAAATCACCAAACCTCATAAATCATCGAACTGGTAGTTAACCCTGTCGGATCCCACCCCTGGTGTTGAGCATTGAGAATGCTTAAAATGTGGGTTTGCAACGCCTTTCTTAAGAACCTCTGTGAGTCACATAGAATCAAGTGGTATTGACAGAAACACCTCATGTCAAGTTGCTAAAAGCCAACATTTTATTTGGAAGCATTTCTAATGGCATAATTTTTCAATCACCAAGGAACTCTGGAGAATGAGCACTTTCCTCTGTGGGCACTACTGTCCCACAGGCAGGATTACCTGCTCCAGCTTGATGGCACATTCACATTTGCAGAACTTCAACAGATCAGTTCTGCTACCACTTTGAAGGTAATCTCCTTGGATTGTCTAGAACGGAGTCCCACTGGAACCAAGATAGAGAGGTGCATGGTCCATCTGTCTAATCTTCTGATTAATGGCTTATGTGAATCGATAAACTGAACATTTTAGCCTCTTACTAGAGGAACAAGCCAACCGAAATGGAAAGAAAAAAAGCAATCCCATGCTCAAGACAACAAAGTTACCTTGTTGTTCTACCAGCTCTGTTCTGGCAACACAAACTGCTTTGGCTGAAAAATGGCTACCAAAGTTATAAAGCAGGCAAGACTGTGGAATCAAAATGCTCAGAAAAATCGTCTGGTCCCTAACAGGTGCACCCACCTTAGAAGAAGCTAAGGGGCATGATTATTTTGCTGGTGCTGCAAGGATATGCATACCTATTCCAAGAAAATGAGCTGCAATAAGTAAACAACTCAACAATTGTAGCAATAGCACTAACAATAGCACTTAGACTTATATATGACTTTACAGCCCTTTCTAAGTGGTTTACAAAGTCAGCGTATTTCCCCCAACAATCTGGGTCCTCATTTTACCCGTCTTAGAAGGATGGAAGGCTGAGTTAACCTTAAGCCTAGTGAGATTCAAACTGCCATATTGCAGGCAGCCGGCAGTCAGCAGAAGTAGCCTGCAGTACTGCACTCTAACCACTGTGCCACTGTGACTCACATAGAAACATTAATGTTCCCTGGGAAAACAGCTGCAAAGGCAATCACTGGAAGCCTCCAGATCATTTAAGGTTGAAACAATGTCATTGCAATTCCAAAAGTGCTTTTTCCAAAAGGCAATTGGACTTTCTTGGTTTTTTTTTTCCTTTGAAAATGTTTTAGCTTTCATCTGACCAGCTTCTTCAGTTGGGAATAACTGAGAACTGAAGAAGCTTCTTGGATGACAAGTGAAACATTTTTGAAGGAAGAAAATCCAATTGCCTTTTGGGGGAAAAAGCACCTTCTACAGACAAAGGTCACAACCAGTGTTGGGATTCAAAAATTTTTACTACAGGTTCTGTGGGTGTGGCTTTGTGGGCATGACTTGGCGGGCGTGGCAGGGGAAGGATACTGTTAAATCTCCATTCCCTCCCCACTCCACTAACCTGCTTTCCAGCTCCGTTCTCCTGTGCAGAGCAACAAAAGAAGACCCAGACAATCAGCTGGGACGTGGGAGTCAGAGAATAGATTGGGGCAGGGTCAGTCAGAGGTGGCATTTGCTGGTTCTCCGAACTATTCAACATTTTCGCTACTGGTTCTCCAGAACTGGTCAGAACCTGCCAAATACCACCTCTGATCACAACTTTATGTGATGGAGAGAAGTGGAGAAAAAGACAAGACCCCAGTGTGGGTCAAGTTAGAAATTCAAGCAAATCCACAAGATTCTGTAGAGTTGAGCACCCTAGAGAAGATTTCTTAATTGTATTGACCCACTAAAATTGCAATGTTATATACATTTCCCCAGGAAATAGCTCTCACTGAAAACCATGAATCTTAAATTTGATTGAAGGTGTATCGGACTGCATTATAGAACTCTTATGATTTATTTATTTGCCAGATTTATATCCTGTCTTTCCTTTAGAAACTCAAGGCACAACCCCCGAAATCCTTCCTCTGATTTTGCTCCTCCATCACTCCATCAGAGAGTGACTACCCTAAAGTCATTGAGTAGGTTTCTAGGATGGGACTCTAGCTTTCTGCATAAATCAGGGTTGGAATAAATACACCATTCATGCAAGAGGGAAACAGACATTTCATTTTTTGATAATGAATGTATATTTCACCTTCATATACTCCTGAGGGTAGAAGGAGGTAGATAATTACATAATGCATGAAAGTACCATTTATTTAGCCATTATAGGTCACAAATGAGTTCTTACAACACACTAAACCACAAACCAAGATTTCATAGTCGCTTCCTATAGTATATTATAAGCAAAACCTAAAGCAAACCAAGTTAGTATGATGGGCAAACTAAGTTAGCACAATGGGCAAACACAGTCATGTTGAGTTTTATAACATCCTGGGACAAAGACAGTCAGTGAAACACTTTAACACACACATGCACACACTTTAGGTGAATAGGGTAGACAAGATAGCAGAATTCCAATGTTTGAGGGGCTCCTACAAAGGCAAGGGAGTAAAACTATTTTCCAATGCACCAAAAGGCAAGACAAAAAACAATGGGTGGAATCTAACCAAAGAGAGAAGCAACCTAGAACTAAGTAGAAATTTCCTAACAGTGAGAACAATCAACCACTTGCCTTCAGAAGGTGTGGGTGCTCCATCACTGAAGGCTTTCAAGAACAGACTGGACAACATTTGTCTGAAATGGTATAGGTACTCCTGCTCTAGCACGGGGCTAAACTAGAAGACTCTAAGGTCCCTCAACTCTATTATTCTATGTTCTATGCCAGGGATTGGCAACTTTAAACACTCAAAGAGCCACAAAGGTCCTAACTGGAAGCCCTCAGTTCAATTCTGGAGCAGAGCGGAGCGGAAGTCCAGTTCCCCCCACCATAGAGTCTCCTCCTAGAATGGTGTCCTTTTTCCTTTTACTGATCAGCAACAGGGAGCTGCAGCAGAGGGATGAAAGAGCCACATGCAGCTCCAGAGCCATAGGTAGCCATCCCCTGCTCCATGCTCTCACTTGCTTCTAATTCCTACATGACACTAGTCATTCCCTGCTTGGAATCTTCCAGATGTTTTGGACTACACATCCTCTCTTTCTCAGTCAATTTGGTGCCACCGAGGGGATTAAACTAACAAAATTACATTCTATTTCTGAAGTAGCTTAATTCCACAGAATGAGAAACTGATTGTCACTCCCTTATGGATAATGAGATGTTGGAATGCTAGTAATGAGAAGAATTAGAATCCAACATATCAGCTAAGACATATTTGCTTAACCATGGTTTACTGAATAAATGGGTGTGGGTTACATCTGCCCAACATATTTCGATTTTGTGCAGCATGCAAATCCTAACAAATAACACCCCAATTTGGCTGAAGGAGGGAAGGAGATAGACACACCACACTGTGGGTTGGTTTGTTTTTCTCCTTTTCTTTTTAGGGCCCATGTGTAATTTAAAAGTAGCACTTTGTTTCTCCATCAAAGTTGTTTTAAGTTTGGAGTTTGTCCTTTAAAAAAAAGTGCAAACAGAATATAATTGTAATCTTCCCAGACCATTCGGAAGAGTGCCAGAAGCAAGTCTGATTCTTGCTTAGCTGCTCCCTTCCCAGGAGGTAAAGGTTATAAATAAGCAGAGAAATACACATCTATATTTAGCCTGCAGAATAGTGTCTAGCACACGCTAAAAAGCAAAACAAACAAACAAACCTAAATGAATTATGGAAAACAAAATGTCAATGCCTCCATTCATGTAACTGAACCGTAAACCAACCAACCACATTTTAACCTAACACGTCATGCGATTCTAAAGATGGTTGGTCCATAATTCAATATTTTGCAAGAATCTGAAAAATGCACCCCCCCCCCCAAAAAAAAAATAGTTCAATTAAAATCAGGCAGCTACATGGGAGAACTTTAACCATGGGCCTTTTCTGTTTTAACCCGGAATCAGCTGCCACATCAACTGTTTGCATTAGAAAAAGCACGCTTCAGCTTGCACAAGTGGGTCAATTCCTTCCAGTGCAGCAAGAAAGTGCTTGGTTTAGAAAGGGTTACAAGCCTTGCCTCTAACCCACATTCAAAAATAGATGGGGAAATGGTGTCCCCATTGTAACAACATACTTTGAAAATCCATTCAGCACATGGTTAATATCAAGAAGAGCATCTGTTAAGCCTTGCACAGAACAAATTTTTGTTTGGAGAAATGTCCCACCTAGCACCACTTGAAGGAACTATCAAGCCTCGGAGTCCTGAACTATTCAGAGTTAGCACCCTAAGAGCAAACAGAACACCTGGAGAATAACCTGGTCACAACCTCATGATTGCCTGTGAATGGTCCCCAGTTCTAAGTTTTACATTTCGGGTAGAAATCAAACAATGAAAACTTTTACGTAAAACCATGTTTTACTGGAGACTAAAACATATGAAGAATGGTGTCAGCCTTTAAGATCTTCCTCCTTTCCTTTGCTTCTTTCTGGCTATCATGAGTAATGGGGGGTGGCAGGGGGAAATGTATGGGACGTGAGCTGAAAGTGTTACTAACTGATATTGTATAAACTGGGGAGGGTTTCTAACTCCTGCTTAGCTTTCTCTTCTCTGCACAACTGCAAACCTTTATCTGAGTAAGCCAAGGTCAACTAATCATCACTACCTAGAGATGTCTGCATGATGAAGTTCACAACTTTTAATTGGAAGAACCGTTTGAACTGTTGGGGGTGGGAACATTTCACTCCCTTGAAATATGTAGTGTATGTGCCTATTTCCCCAGATTCAGAATTTTCTTGTTGCTATCACTGACTTCCAGTAAAAGATATCTTTTTTCTAATTACAAGAGTCTAAGTATTTCTTTCTTGGATTTTGACCGGAGCACCAGCTGACAAACGGTTACAGAAACTGGGCTTGGCTGGTCTGGTGAAGAGAAAGACCAGGGGAGACATGATAGCAGTCTTCCAATATTTGAGGGGCTGCCACAGAGAGGAGGAAGGGGTCAAGCTATTTTCTAAAGTGCCTGTAGGCCAGACAAGGAATAATGGATGGAAACTGACCAAGGAGAGAGATTCAACCTGGAAATAAGGAGAAACTTTCTGACAGTGAGAACAATCAACCCATGGAACAGAAGTTACCTTTGGAAGTTGTGGAAGCACCACCACTTGAGACTTTCAAGAAGAGACTGGACTGCCATTTGTCAGAAATGCTATAGAGTCTCCTACTTTGGGGGGGGGGTTGGACAAGAGCAGGGGTCGCCAACCATTTGGACCTCAGGGACCATCAAACTCATAATTTTAAATCCCAGGGACCACTAACTGGTTCTGTGGCCATGGTCTAATTTGTGGGTGTGGCTTAGTGGTCATGTGACTGGCTGAACATGGCTTGTATGTAAATATTATAAATATTTGTATAAATATTGATCTTTTTTATAAAAAGAAGCAATTTTTACCCCAAATCAGGCAAAGCAGGCAGAATGAGTTGCTCACAGAATCACAGATTCATTCAGAGATCTATCTATCTGCCATCGGCTAGCTGTGAATCTGCACTGAATAATAGAACCTTCAGTCCTAAGGGAGGTTCAGCTGTGCTTAAAAGCAGAGCCGAAGATCTAAAGACTAGCTAGAAAGCAAGAAATCCAGCCATTTCCTGCTTCCTAGCTAATCTAAATCTCCTGGCACAGCAGAACAGATGATGGTTGAAAAAAGGAAAAATAGCAATTTAGCAGGCAGCTTGCCGGGTAAGGAGTGAGTAGGTGGGGAGGGTTCCGTGGGCCATGTGGATGGCTCAGCCTTGAGTTTCTGCGCAGCCTGGATTAATTGCTTTGGGGGGGGGGTGCTCTCGGGGTTAGATTTTCTCATGGTCCACCAGTGGATTGGTGATCGCTGGACTAGAGGACCTCCAAGATCCCTTCCAATTCTGATTATCTGTTATATGTGTTTGTCTGGAGTTCTGTGAGCAGCCAACTGAATTCTCCAAAGTCCTAAAAGACCCCACTGATGTTCAGGCAGTTGTGGTTAAATTAGCTCCCCAGTGTTTTTAACTGTTTGACTTGTTAGATCTCCTTGTTAGTCCTCCCATCTCTATTCCCATTTGCTTTGTTAGATGTTAGCTCCCCTCGGCATTTGATTGAATTTCCCATATCCTGCTCAGCAATCTATGAGCTTTCAATTCCAAATGGAGCAGTATATTAAGGGAACCAGATTTGTGTTGTTGTTGTTGTTGTTGTTGTTGTTGTTTTTAAATGTCTAAAATGACTAATGGGCACCATGCAACTCACATTTCCATCTTTTAGCCATGCTGATTGCATGGGGCTGCCAAAGACTGTATCTGGGAATCTGTAAAATTAAATATTTACATCTCCTCCGGGAAAACAATTGGGCAGAGTCAGAACTAAGATAGCAAGCAGCTTATAGTGGGTGGCTTAGAATAAATGAAGCCGAAAGCTAGCTAACCACACAACTGTCCAGCCAAGAAATGTGCAGCTTCTATTTTAATCTGAGATGGGAAGAAGGTTTAGTCTTAGTAGCAAAGCATTTTAAAGGAATGGTGAGTAAAGCAGTGGGGGACATTCAAACATTTTTACTACCGTTTCTGTAGGCGCAGCTTGGGGGGCTTGGTTGGCTTGGGGCTGTGGTTTAGTGGGCGTGGCAGGGGAAGGATACTGTAAAATCCCCATTCTTTCCCCACCCCACTAACCTGCTTTCCAGCTCCGTTCTCCTGTGCAGGAGCAACAAATGAATACCCAGCCGATCAGTTGGGACTCAGAAGGCAGAGAATGTCAAGCCCAAAATTGACATATGTGTAGCCATTTTAGTAAGGCTTAGTATATATTCTTTTTCTTACTTTCTCTGGCAATCATGGGGGGGGGGAAGGGTTTCAGGATTGCCACATTCCTAAGGGGGGAGTGGAGATAGTTGGATAGTTGTTTAGGCTAGGTGATTCTTCTTTCCGTGGGAAAACAAGCTGCCCATGCTCAGGCCCCTTGAGGTGGAGATTTATGATATCAAGCAACGTGGAATTACTTCTATTAGAGAATATGACTTTTGGGGGTTGTTTCTAACTTATAATATTGTGGGGTAATTCCTGGTTGTGTCAGATCCGGAATTACCATGGACTTTGCCAATTTGATGCTTTCCTAAATAAAAGAAATTGTCTTGGAAGATGGACTTTGTTCTTTTCTTTTTAAATGGATTTCACCATTTGAAAACCGAACAGAGAATAGATGGGGTTGGTGGGGCCAGTCACAGGTGGTATTTGCCGGTTCTCCAAACTACTCAAAATTTCCACTACTGGTTCTCCAGAACTGGTCAGAACCTGCTGAATACCACCTCTGGAGTAAATTGTCAGCTATTGGTCATGGTTTCTTTCTTAACCTTCCTGGGAAGTTCCTGGTGCAGCAGCCTAGCCTAGTAACCCCAGTTGTACACTTGTTCACAATCATTTTGCTTGTTTGCATTTTGGCTTACTCCTGTCTTTCAGGAGACAAGCAACATCCCTCCTTTTTCCAACTTGTCTCAGCAGGTTGAAGAAAGTCAGGTCCAACACAACCCAGGTCACAGAAATCCGAGTTAGAAGTTCTGTGAGATGACACTGCAGCTGCAATTGACATAACCTGTTTTTTGCTTCGCACAGGGTGAGCTTCATGCTTTATATAAGATCATGGAAAATCTGAGGGTGTGCATGTATCAGTAAATCTCCCACTAGCTTGACATCGGGAATGAGTTATCTTTTTTTTTTTTTTAACCCAACCATATCACTATTTGTATGTACGTACACAACCCACATGAGCCAGTTTTTTAAATGCCTCTTCCCTTGTCTGTTTTGTTAGCAATTTCTTTCTGCGGTATTACCTTCCTGACCTCCTACTGATTGAGTTTACATTTTCTGGTCTTTATTATGTTCATTTAGTTCTAAATTCTAAATCTAGTTGTTATCTGCAGTCCCCGGGGTCTTCATTTTTAGTATAAATTAAATTCATAAACAACCAAGGCAAAGGGAAGCATTCCCATTCCCTACCACCCGCAAAGGGATACGTGGTTCTCTGTATTTGTCACTGCTAAGTTCTAAATGCAAGAATGAAAATGCATCACTAACAAAAAGGGTTAGGGTTAGAAAATTAGCAGCTGGAGAGGCCCAAAGAGGAGGTGAAAAAATTGAAGGCCAAAGAAAAAGACACAGCATCATAGAAACAGAGTTTCCTTCAGGCGTAGATGTCTGCAACAGGACTCTGTTTTAACAAACAGATGAAGAACTAATTCAAGGAAGGCTTTCTACAACATTGAGAAAAGGCATGCGAGAAACTCAGCTGGAATTATTCCCAAGCTCTGCTTGGAATCTTCTCTCCCTACCACACCAATTGTTTTCAATAACTTCAGCTGATTGTTAGTCTAACTAATAGCCCATTTAGCCCAGGCCTATCTAATCTGGCAGGAGTTTTCAAGTGCTCAATAAAACATTTCCAAGTCATCTCATTAAACAGACCTTTGAAAACTACATTGCCAAAGGGCTGCAGAGTGAGCATGCTGCAAGCTTTTCGATAACAAATGAATTTGGAAAGGTTTTCATGTTGGTTTTAGCATTTTATGGCAGGGTAAATCCAAGCCATGAGACTTATGACACAAATCAGGGGTTTTTGTTTTTTGTTTAAAGTCATGATGCAACTCAGGTTTGCTTAGTTTAGGGCTCTAGGCAGTCTCCAAATGTGTAATTTTAAGTACAGAATTCATAACAATGCAGAGGTGGGATTCGACCAGTTTGCACCTATTCCCTAGAACCTGTTGTTAACATTCTCAGCAGTTTGGAGAACTGGTGGTGAGAAGAAATTACTGGCCTAATCCTGTAAGGAAGGCAGGAAGGAAACATTCTGGTGTTCTTACAGAAACTGCCTTTCCATTAACCCTTCTAACATTCTTGGCAGGACTAGACTTCCTGTCTCAGGAACTTCTCTGGAGTTTTTTTCACCTCCTTTGCTGGTACTTTGCTTGTGTGGAATGACCATTTAAAGTTACAATGGCACTGAAAAAAGTGACTTATGACCATTTTTCACACTTACAACTGTTGCAGCATCCCCACAGTCTTGAGAGGCCAGGTGAGGAGATGCATGCCTCGATGTGAGTGATATTAAGTTGGCCACACCCAGCCAATAACATGACCACCAAGCCATGTCCACCCAGTCACATGACCACCAAACCACACCCACCACCTAAACCACATCCACAGAACCAGTTGTTTAAAAATTTGAATCCCATCTCTGCAACAATGGACATGTTTGCATGGAATTTTGGAAGTTAAAGTCCAAGTTTATGGTGCTCATCTTGAGGAAATCTAAGCAAACTGCATTATTCCAGGTTTTTTTTTTTTAAATAAGTTACCCAGTTTTCCCCATCGCTGTTGTCATGCCCTTGTTAGAGTTGGACTCTGAGGGAGAGGAGGAACAGCCCACAGGGAGTGGAGGTTTGGCTCCAGAGGTTGTGCAGGAGGCTGGGGAAGGGCAGAGGCTGGCTGGGCAGTCAGAGGTAGAACCAGGCCCATCCCCTCTTCATCCTAGGACATGCAGA
Source organism: Hydrophis major (assembly GCA_033807585.1). Lineage (NCBI taxonomy): Eukaryota > Metazoa > Chordata > Lepidosauria > Squamata > Elapidae > Hydrophis > Hydrophis major. Next base: position 17,622,944 of record CM066337.1, read on the forward strand.
AAGGAATGGAGAAGGCAACAACTTGGCTTACAAGAGATGAAGCGGCCATGATCCTCCTCATTGGTTGCAGCTGGGGAGACTAGTATGTAAGAGAGATGGTTAAAACACAGAATTGCTAGAAACAAAGTGTGTTTTATTTGGGGCTGAAGTTATCTTGGTTGGCATCCTTCCAACAGACTGTGCCTTGTTATCTCCTTGAATTTGACAATTACTCACCCTGGTCTGTTGTGGAAATTTCATCATTGCAGTTTGGTTTTTTTAATTTCACCTCTATCTGCTTCGGACTGTATTGCTTTCTTTTGAAGACTATTTTTGAGCACATTTTATCTCCAACTGAGAACAGTGGGGCCAAGTTGGAGGCATTAAAGGACATTTATTTACATTTTGGATTTTGTTACATTTGTGTTACACTCCAGGTCATCACAGCTGTCTCCCAACGATGCCATACCCTAACTACCATAATTATCCATAGCCAGCATGGCCAAAGTGATGGGAATTGCAGTTCATGGACTGGACTAGACTAGACTATTTTATTGACCAAGTGTGGTTAGACACACAAGGAATTTGTTTCCAGTGCGTAAACTCTCAATGTACATACAACAATAGTGATGAGCAACAAAATTATAGTCATAAGAAGATAAGGAGATAGGTAATAGGGAAGATGAGAATAATGATGGTAATACTGCCTTTTTAGATAGTTTGACAGTGTTATGGGAACTAGTTGTTTGGCAGAGTGTTGGTATGGGAGGAAACCTGCCCTTGTATCTAGATGTTCTGGTGTGTAATAGCATTGTTTTGAGGTTAGAAGTTGAAAATGTTTATCTAAAGGGAATTGAGCTAAGACAGGTCAGTGTAGAGCTCATCTTCTTCTCCAAGGCCAGCTCAATCACTCAACAAATGAACACTTGTCCCATTCACTAGCACAGTCAGGAACCCTAATTAGAAACCAGCAGACCATGAATTCTAGACCTCCCTTGGTCCAGTCATTCTCTCTCAGTTCAGCCCACCTCCCAGGAATATTATTGTAGGGAAAATAGGAAGAACATTGTGTATGCTACCTTGATATAAAACCAAAGGCAAGATATAAATTTCATCATGAATACCACCATCATCCTAGAGCAACAAGATTTTTGCAGCTTGTAGTATCGTAGCTAATACTTCTAGTCCTTTCTGAAGACAGGCAACAGTAAGAAAGGGGGGGGGCACTACTCCAAATTTCCAACCAAGTTCTTCCAAAAGACCAGCTAATATAATCAGCCATATAATCAGTTGGCCATGCCAATATTCATTTGCAAACAGGAAAGATAGCATCAATAGGGTTAACTCAAGATGCTCCAAAATTATCACGCCTTTCCAAATGTGCCAAACTTCTATTCTTTCACCTCTGTCTACAAACCATGTTTCAATGCCCCCCAAGCCACCAAATCAGTGGGGCTGGGCTTAGGCTGTTTACATCTGCAATGGAAGAAATGTTCTTTGCTCTGTTCAACACCATGCCTCTTATCACATGGAAGGGTACAGGCTGCTCCATTCCATGGAAATGGGGGACGTGCCAAGTCCACCCAAATATATGGTCTCTGCCAGAAGGCTGAGGGAGTCATCTACCACTCCTTCCTGCAATTGGATATTATGCATCCCAGTGGAAGTAGCTCAACTCAAATGGAATCATAGAGAGAAGGAGCATCTCGAAAGTTGCTACAATTCCACCAATTATTTTTGCAGGAACAGTAAAGGCAGACAAACCACCACCACCCCCAGTTTAGTGAAGAGGGGGAAAAGTTGTGATACGTCACATGACGACAACAGATGATGTGAATTTGACACCCGTGTTCTAGATTCATGGGCAGATTTGTATCATTTCCTTGATAATAATATCAGTGCCTATTGTCACTACCTTCCTTCCTGTTGTTTTGCTTTCTTAACTTTCCAAATGGAATGACAGCCGTGGTATATTCTGGTACCTCCAAAGCAGGTAATAAACAGATTTAAACTGGGTTAGTTTTTTTTTTTTTAATCAAAAAGTCAAAAGAAGAGGAACAATGCCAGAGTTAAATGAAAATCAAGAGCAAATTTAAAAAAACAGGAGACACTTTTAAGAATCACTGTTATAAAAGCCAATCACTGTGGCCTTTGAGCACACCTACCAATGGCTAGTTACATGCTTTTCTGAGTCACCTAACTTTCTGCTTGTACAACATACTAAAGCATAAATTAACGATGGTTTTATACATCATCCCATGCAAAGACACCCAAGAAGTTAGTGAGAATGACAGAGAACTGTGCCGCCTGTGGTCTGATCTATGCTACAACATCTTGCCTGTCAATGACTTCTTCAGCTCCAACCACAATAATATATGGGCAAACAATCGATACAAACTCAAGGTCAACAGAGTGGTCAATGGAACGCCCTACATGTTTCCCTTGTTACAGTCTCAACCCCTCACAGCTTCAACCTCAAACTGTCTACCGTGGACCTCACCCCATTCCTAAGAGGTCCTTAAAGGGGGTGTGCACCAGAGTGCCTACCGTCCCTGTCTTACTGTCCCATTTATCCATATCTACTTCTTTATGAATGTTTATGTTCATACTTATGTTTGTTATCTTGTACACATTTGACAAACAAATAAAATTAAATAAATAAATAAGTATAAATGGTATATGTGGCAATGACCCTGGGAGAGAGGAGGAAGAAGAGCAAACTGGACAATTGTCATGCAAAATGTATCTCAGCCCCACAGAAGGAAAAAAAAAAAGTCTCAGAAAGAACCTTCCCTAATTTTCTGGAAGATAAAAAAAAAAAAAAAAAGGCAGAAGAAATGCTTCCGGACTATCGTGATTTTGAAATGAAACTTTACAACAAAGGTAGTATTAATATATGGTTTGTGCTTTCAGTCTGGATTGCCTTGGCAGTAAAACACCTATAAAGTATAAGGTATCAAACTACTCAAAAATATTGCACAGAATAATATTGGGAAAGAAGCAAAGAACATCCCCATCATGTAAAAAGAAAGGCAATCAGCAAAGAAAAGCAGCAAGGATAGGATCAGGCAAAGAAACTAACCATATCTCCTCCTGATAGAAGTTGCATACAGGTAGTCCTCAACTTACGTTTAGTGACTGTTTAAAGTTGCAATAGCACTGAAAAATGTGACTTATAGCTGTGGTGGCACAGAAGTTAGAATGCAATACTGCAGGGCTAACTCACTGCTCGCTCCAGGAGTTTGATACTGACTGGCTCAATGTTGACTCATTCTTTCATCCTTCTGAGGTGGGTAAAAGGAGGACTCAAACTGTTGGGGGCAAGAGGCTGATTCTGTAAACCACTTACAGAGGGCTGAAAAGCACTATGAAGCGGTATATATAAGTCTAAGGGCTATTGCTATTATAACCATTTTTCACACTTACAAACATCGCAGCATCCCTGTGATCATGTGATCAAAATTTCAGACGGTTCATATTTACGATGGCTGCCTGGGTCATGTGGTCACTTTTTGGGACCTTCTGACAAGCAATGGGGAAACCAGTTTTGCTGAACAACCCTGTCACTAAGTTAACAATTGCAATGGGTCACTTAACAACAGTAGCAAGAAAGGTTGCAAATTGGGGCAAAACTCCACTCAACATATGTCTCACTTAGCAACATGAATTTTGGGCTCAATCGGGGTCATACATCAAGGACTACCTGTACAGGCTTGTGTGAACCATCTATCTCCATCTTGTCACTTGTCACTGCAAACAGCTCCAGAATCAGTTGACACATCCAATAAAAACCAGAAAAAGCCATCTATGAAAGAGGCAACTCTTAGAGGGAACTTATGACTGAGGAAAGCTACTCTAAAAGATGGGTCCAAACAAGTCACTGTGGGAGCCTGGCATTCTTCTGTAGGGAAAGATCTTTCATTGGACAAGTGATGTTGCAGAGAAGGTTCCACTCTGTGTGCCAAATGAGGATCTTCAGGCCATGGCCTCATCTATCCCATTCTTGAATCTAAATGATGGGGACCAACTGAAACTCTTGACCTAAACTTTGCTTTGATAGATTTGTAGGTCGGGGAGATTTGAATCGTGGTCAGTTCCACCACTCAATTCATGTACCATTTTATTTGGCAATCTTCCTGGAGAAATGCTTCTGGAGATAATGTTTTAGGGTATATTCACCCACTATGCAAACCTATCATAGGTCTCAATATGGTTTGTTTAAATTAATGCAGATGGTTGGGTTGGGCTAACACATTGAGTCCAAAATCAGAAGCCATACTTTAGCCTATTGTGTGACCCAGTCTTCAAGCAGTGGTTCTTGGGAGAGCTCTAATTCTACTTATTTAATGAATCGATGTTACAGCCCCTTAAGAGGTTGGTATGCAATGGTTTGTAAAAGAAAGCTATGCCATATTTGGCTAAATTGTGCTTCAGTCTATTGCACAAACCCTATGATTCATTTTTGGTTCAGTGGATTGTGTGAATTCAGCCTACCATGGGTTTACATAGCCTTAGACTTTAGCTATTGATTCCAGGACATTTATCTATGTCAGTCAATTCAGTCTCCCCTATTTTGCCCCCAGGCACATTAAATATTAAACATCAGAACTTGTTGGCTTAACTACACTAAAAAGAGGGCTGAAATCTAGAAGTTAGGTAAGAATTTATCACTAGTCATTTTAGCACCCAGACAAATTGCCCTGCTAGCAGGAGGGAGAAGGCAGGGGGGCAGCGAACCAAGAAGTGGTCCTGAGCCAGCACAGAAAGCAATATGCAAGGATTAAAAAATAAAATCAAAAACTTCTTTGCAGGCTGAAGAACACAGAGGGGAAAAAAAGAGACCACAGGACATCCCGAGAGAATCAAAGTTCAGCAGAGGTCGTCGTAATGAAAACTCAAAAGAAACGCTGGAAAGAGGTTTTTTAAGCCAAGAACAAAGTTTTTCAGAGGTTGTGACCAATATGAACTGCAGTCCATTGACACACGCAGACAAAATGTCAAGCTTCAGCCCACGGAGAGAATTGTACCATTCAGGCAACCTCCTCCCCCCCCCCCCCCGCCCAAATTCTGGTAATATATATATTTTAAGAAAGTGGGAAGCCATAACCAACTGCTGTGTTTTAAGAAAAAGCAGAAAAAGCATTTAATATCTGTGGCATATCTTTTTTTCCTTTCATCCCACATAAGAGATAATCTGGCCTCTTCTGAGCAGCTGCTCTCTACTTGCTTTTGCAACCATTCATTTGTCTTTCATGTTGTGCCTTATGGACTATGAAAGGACTCCCTCTCTTACACAGGAGAGAATTTTCTGCAAGTAGAAGAAGCACCTTCTATAACTATTGGTCCAAAGCAGGGGTGGGATGCAGGGTAGGTTCTGCCCAATTCTACAGAACTGGTAACTCTGAAGAGCAGCAGACACCAAACTGGTTCTGTGTTTGCTGCTGTTTGGCCCACCCTCCCTCCCGGGCTCTTACCTGTCCTTTATTTCCTGCTTTTTCAACTTCAGTTGCTTTGCGCGGCACAACTGAGGTTGAAAAAGCAGGAAAAAAGAAGCTTTCCAAATGCTGCGCACTCACACACAGCGCTTTTCAGTTCTCCAGACGGCACAGCTTAATTTGTTTTTACACGCGCGTGCAAAACGTAGTCACAGAACCGGTAGTAACACCGGTTGAATCCCACCCCTGGTCCAAAGATTTGCAGGGCAGCCAAAGGCTCCATTTAAATCCAAGGCACTTAATCCTCACCCAGACAAAAACAAGTGCTCCAGGTGGACAACTGCACAGCATTATGGTTTGAAGGATACTTCAAACATGGATTGATTGCTTAGATATTTGCTAAAAATGTTCTCTTCTTTTCTGGCCTCCTAATCACATGGGGAAAGCCACCGGAGCCTGGGGAAGGCAAACCCCCCCCCCCCCCAGCAGTGATGCAGGAGGCTGACTAGGCCACACACACCAAGGCTATATGCCCACCTGGCAACTGGGCAGAGAACCTTTTGCTAAATTTTTTGAAGCCCAGCCCCCCTGGCTGGACTCCCATTGTTCTAAAAATCTAAAACATTTGGGTTCTCTTCTTGGGTTAAACCATAAATCACAATGGCTAAACTGCAAACAAGCTACCTTAAGGCTTAATGTTATGCCTGATTCCAGCCACTGATCAAAGTGCCTTTTCCTGAGCTAAATTCCTTCTTGCCCCTGTGCCTCGGATGTATCACTCTAGATCACAGCTCTGATCATGCATACAACTGATAAACAGCCAAGACTGATAGATAATGGATGGGCTCACACAACACACTCAACAAGCAAGCTACAGTTTGCCTTCTGAATCTGTGCAAGCTCATTTCGGAAGTCATATAGGAAACCATACTTTCTGCTTCTCTTTGACTAGTTCACTTTTAGCCGGCATGGAAGAAGATGCAATCATTAATTCAATCACATGCATTCCTTGTAATCTCAAGCAAATGTATTACTACTGGTTCTGTGGATGTGGCTTAGTGGCCATGGCGTGGCTTGGTGGGTGTGGTAGGGGAAGGTTACTGCACAATCCCATTCCCTCCCCACCCCACTAACCTGCTTTCCAGCTCCATTCTCCTGTGCAGGGCAACCAAAGAAGACCCAGCCTATCAGCTGGGACTCGGGAGGCAGATAATAGATGGAGTTGGCGGGGCCAGTCAGAGGTGGCATTTGCCGGTTCTCTGAACTACTCAAAATTCCTGCTGCCAATTCTCCAGAACTGGTCAGAACCGGCTGAATACCACCTCTGATCTATTCCTAGATTTATCACCATCAGAATACCACCAGTAATTAGGAAATGTGTTAAGAATCTCAGAGGTGGTCATTAAGAAAATATCGGAATGAAATGAGTAGATTGACATTTGAAATTAGAGAACAAGAGGATAAACAATTTTATAAAATTTGGGACATTTTCTATCAATGGTTAGATAATAAAATACATTAATGAAATATACAGATTTTTAGAAAATAATAAATATAGAAAGATGTATTTCTTTTTTATTATATCTACAAAATGTTTTTAGGATAGATTTAGGAGGAGAATATGAATTGTTATAAAATAAACTAAGTAAATTGTGGTTATCTCGTAAAATATGAATGAATAAAATTATAGTCAAATGATTGATTAATAATGATATTAGGGTATTTAATTTTTGATTGATAATATGAGCTTTTATGTAATGTAATTGTAATTGAAGACTACGGAATGGATGCACCAAATGATTTGTAAACCAACCGGCACACTGTTTATATACCTATGGAAGAAAATTTGATGTTTTTATGTTTTGTTTATGTTTGTTTTTAAAAATCAATAAAATTTACAAAAAATTTTTAAAAAATCTAAAAGGTGGTTTTTCAAAAGGAGACTGGACTGCTTTTTGATGAAGAAGTCAACAACGTTTCGCTTCCCATCCAGGAAGCTTCGTCGGTGGTGACTGGATGTTGGATGGTTACCAGTGATGAAGCTTCTTGGGTGAGAAGCAAAATGTATTCTCCTTCCTCCAAAAAAGAAAGAAAAAAGAACCACAACAATCCAGTTGCTTTTTGCAAAAATACCTTTGAAACTATTATGACCTGGATGATTGAGAATCTCCATAGACATGGGCTAAGAATCCTTTCAACTAGCAAACCAAAGATGATCACAAATTTATAACCTGTTGAATGGCCTCCCTCAGAGTCAGACACAATCCCAATATACCTAAAGCAAATCTCCCTGACTCTCCTCTTGAACTATAAGTAATGGACTACAATATCCATCATCCCTGGCTCAAGGCCAGCATCTTCTTCTCATAACTACTAATCAAAAAGCTTACATAAAGAATATTCATAAAGAACAGTGTTCACCTGCTCATATTGTTGTAAAGATAAAGGTTCCCCTTGCACATATGTGCTAGTGGTTTCCAGCTCTAGTGAGCGGTGCTCATCTCCATTACAAAGCTGTCTGAAGACGTCTCCATGGTCATATGGCTGGCATTATTAAATGCCAAAGGCTCACAAAACGTTGTTACCTTCCCATCAAAGTGGTCCCTATTTTTCTACTTGCATTTTTTACATGCTTTCGAACTGCTAGGTTGGCAGGAGATGGGACAAGTAACGGGAGCTCACTCCATTACACGGCGCTAGGGATTCAAACCGCAGAACTGCTGTTTTTTCTGATTGACAAGCTCAGCCTCTTAGCCACCATGTCCCCTTATTGTTTGTTTTTTTTTAAACAAATTTTATTAATTTTCAAAGACAATACAAAGACAAACAAAACATATAACATAAGAACATAAAACATCTTTTCTAAAAACTGCTTAACAAAACAAATAAAACATCTCATTTAAGTACATTACTCTTTTCCAACTTCTCACTGTTTCTTCCTTTATTTCTGTTCAGTTTTATTCATTAAACTTATACTTTCATGTATTTCATATTACTATATTTCATATTATTACTATTTCATATATTCTTATCCAACATCATTAATCCTCGATAAACAAACATAAGCAAACAAAATACATAACATAAAAACATAAAACTTCTTTTTAGAAAGCGGCTTAACCCCGGGTTATAACTTTTTATACAGACATAAATCAAATTCATGCTCACCTTATATACTATTTCATATCTTCTCTTTTCACTCTCTTAATTCTATTTTATTTATTTAATCTCAATTTAAATAATTATACTTGTATCTTTTGTCCGTTCTTTTTCAATTATCTATTTATCTTTTCTCTTTACCACAAACTTTTTTCCTGTAATCACTGGTTGAAGTATGACAACTTGCTATTTTCCCCCCAAATTTAACACTTAAAATAATACATAGTTTCTATTCTGATTCTGCTTAGTACATTCTACATAACATTTTAAAATATAAAACATAATGATCTTATATTAAAAATAATGTTCCATAACAAATTAATTAATTAAACTCTATTAATTAAATCTTAGGCATTTTACATATTCCCTACAATATTCTATTAACACATATTTCAAATACAAATACTACAATACAATCTTATGTACTTTTGCAGAATCTCTTTTTAAATTATGTTTTACCCTTTATCTCTGAAAAAAACCTGTTTATTAGCATCTTGTTTTAAGCCTTTATAACTTCCCTTCATTTTTTCCCTTCCTTCCTGGTCAAATCTAGTCTTTTTACACCCCCCCTCCTCAATCTCCAGCCTTTTAGTCTCCCCTCTCTGTTGTATTCCTCTCTTCTGTTGCTTTCTGACATTATATCGATTTTTCACCTTATTTTTCCCTTTCTTGGTTGTTTTTTTAGAACTTAAATTCTCCATTTTCTTTTCCTTTTTACCCTTTTCTTTCTCATTTAAAATCATATGTCCGTTAAAGATGGCTTCTTCTTCCTCTTCCCAGCCTTTTTCTTGTTGCATTTCCTGATAAGTAGAAATCGCCATTTCTAAGAAGCAAAGGATAGATCCAAAGAAGCTCTTGCCTTCTTCTTCTTCTTCTCTTAATTTTTCAAATTGCATTTTCAGTTCTTCAACAGATACCATTGTAAAAAAATTTTTAAACAGTCCAAATGTTTTCTTAGTCTTTCAAACGATAGTTCACAAAAGTCCCAAAGTCATCAAGCAATCAAAGTCACAGTCTGTTTCATTTAGCACTTTCTTCTACTTTCTCTTCCTGGGGTAGCATTCAATTACACAATTCCAAGGTATTTTTTGGAAGTTTTATTGCAATTTAATCTCTGATCTTATAAAACTCCAAGCAATCTCCTTCAACAAACATTTATATAAATCATTTGCCTCTCTTCCTTCCCACTTAAAGCAAAAATATTTTAATTTTTAAATGTCAGTGTTTAGAAATCTAATGTCCCCTTGGCTTTAATTTTCAAAATTAGTACCTTCTGCTGCCAAAGCAGGTATTTCTGATTTCCATCTGCTATCTCCGTGGGGAAGTGAGGAGAAAAAAAACAAAAAAACCTTCCCCTTACTTTCCACCGCAGCTTAACAATCTTCTGGAAAACAATATATCACTTAAAGAGCCAAAGTTCCAGGGTATTCAGATGTTAATTGTCCTCCCGGTTCAGCCAAAAGCCTTCTCTTTCTTCACTTCCTCCTGCACAAAACTTGTCCGGCTGAGAGGTTCTTTGTGACGGCCATTGCTGACTGCCGCTCCACCACCTTTGGAAAAGGGAGTTAAGCCGGCTAGGGAAGGGGGGCGCGATATTCCCCGACCCCTGCCTGGATCTCCCCTTTCTTCAGTTATCCTACAGGATAACTATAGCCTCCCAATCCAATTGGATCGAAGGCACTCCAGCAGCGAGCGCAGCAGGGATCGTGCACAAATGCGAATTCCTGCTGCCTCCGAAGCCTGACAAACCGGAACTCCCCATGTCCCCTTATTGTTGACACATCACTATTCACAGCTATCCTGCCTTTAGATGTTGGGTATCTCTTCCATGTTATCATTCTCCCCAAAGACAGGCCAACCTGTCAATCTCCTTCCTCAAATGTGGTACCCTCTTTGAAATTTCTCTCTCTTTATCCTACCTTCCTTGCCTTTTGAAACAATGCACCTTTCTTCCTGAGATTCATTCATTAGAAAAGACAATTGTCTGTGTTTTGATAACTGGGTTCATACTATATCCTTTAACCATGATGTTTTATTGCACTGATTCACCCACGGGTCTTCAAACTTGGCAAGTTTCAGATTTGTGGACTTCAACTCCCAGAATTCCCAAGCTAACATGACTGGAGGAGGAATTCTGGGAGTTGAGGTCCACAAGTCTTAAAGCTGTCAAGTTTGAGCCATCTGTTATTGTTAAGGACATATTGGGTGTGCACAATGTATTTACCTATGATTAACCATGGTTTAAGCCAGGCATCTTGGGTTTTTTTATTCACAGCCCATAGTAAACCATACTTAATACATGGATTGATTTTACAAAACACGCTCAGCTCATCAGTCTGGAATCCGCATTACATATCGGATATTAATACAATTGAGAAAGTCCGGAAATATTTCATGAGAAGATTTCTCCACTCCTCTACTTGTAGCAGAATACCTTATGCCACCAGACTTGAAATTTTAAACCTAGATCGATCTAAGTATAGTACAAAATTATCTACTGTAATGTCCTACCTGTCAATGAATACTTCAGCTTCAACCATAACAATACAAGAGCACACAATAAATATAAACTCAAAGTAAACCACACCAAACTTCATTGCAGGAAATACGACTTCAGCAACAGAATGATCAATGTCTGGAATACTCTGACTCTGTGGTTTCTTCCCCAAATCGTAGAAACTTTAACCTTAGACTGTTTACTATTGACCTCACCCCTTTCCTAAGAGGTCTGTAGGGGGCGTGCATAAGCACACCAACCTGCCTACCATCCCTGTCCTATTTTTTCTTTTTTTCTTATTCATATCCATTTGATGTATTCATAACAATGTTTATACTTATACCTGTTATCTAATACTTGCTTGACAAATAAATAAATAATAAATAAATAAATATATGTTTGGGTATCAGTATGAATGCAGCCAGTAGCTGTCAATTAGTATTAGTATAAAGGATCCTCTTTAATTCCGAGATGGGATGGAATAAAAGAGACACTATTAAAATCTGATAAATCTGTCAAATATGGTCACCAAGGAGGATAAAATACCATATCATCAAGAATCTCAAAAGTTCCCATTTTGAAGACATTTCAAAGCCTCCCCCTTGTGTTCATTTCCTTCTGCCCCAACCCCTCCCAAAATATATATATAAAGACACCCACAGAGAAATCAATTAATCTTATACATATTGCAACTGGGAATAAATGGCTTTTAAATTGGTATTAAATTGATAAGGGCATGTTTTGCTGGGCCAAAATTAAATATTGATTCATTTCCAGCAGGCAGTCCCCTCTGGAATCCATCTCCAGTTTTATTTTTTCAGAGTCCCCTCCCCCTTTCCCCTTTTCTTTCAGCTGTTCTAGCTAAGTAATTACCTTTTGTGTCCTCTCCCTTTTGCAAATCTCCACTCTTTAGTCCCTCAGACACAAAAGTCCTTTGCAAAAAGTTAAGGTTGGAGCTGAAAAGTTAATTGGTCCTGAGCCAAGGGGAGGAAAAACAGTTGGGGGGGGGGGAAAGCTGAAGAGATGTGGGGAGAAGAAAAAAGATTCTATCGGAAGAGCCATAAATTCAGCCAAGGAGGTGATGCATGTGGTAGTAGGTGTATGTAAGAAAGGAATTGGGGGCAGTTTAGCCAAAGTAGACACTAGCAGACACTGTCATTGTTCCTAAAAAAAACCAGCAGAGCCCTCCCAGAGGTGCTTCTCCGAAAGGCAACTAGACTTTCTTGGTTTTTTTCTTTGAAAACATTTCACTTCTCACCCAAGAAGCTTCTTCAGTTCCAACTCAGAACTGAAGAAGCTTCTTGGATGAGAAGCAAAACTTTTTCAAAGAGGAAAAAAAAATAGAAGCCCAAGAATGTCCAGTTATCTTTTGGAAAAGCACTTTTGGGGCAACCATGACCTAGATCAGGGGTCTCCTACCTTGGCCACTTTAAGACTTATGGACTTCAACTCTGGGTGTTGAAGTCCACAAGACTTAAAAGTGGCCAAGGTGGGAGACCTCTGACCTGGATGGTGGAGAATCTCCATAGACAGCAGAACCCTCTTTCAAACCTTTCGCTCAAGGAAGAATGTAACATCCATCCAAGAAACAACCTGAGAAACTATCTAGGTTTGGCCATAGAAGATGGTGGGTTTCCAAAATCCCAGCAGCTCTTCTTCAAGCCAGCCAAAGAATATGCTTGTGCTGGAGCAGATGGAGCCACACAGGTCCAACTCTCAAGATGGCAATGGACTCACTAGAAAATCTCAAGGTAGCATTTAGCCAAAAGGGTCTTTGGTCCAAGAGCATTCAGGCAGGAATGGAGAAACGTCAATCTGTCACCTGTCTAGCATTATCCCCTCCCAATACAACACAAGGTAGGTGCCTGAGCATTTCCGCTGTAAGATAAACACCTCAGCAGGGTCTGTGCAAAAAGCTGAAGAGGACCCGGCCCTGCTTTCAAAGTCAAGCCAGCTGAATGGGATGATCGATGTTTTTCCTAAGCTAAAATGCCACACACGCACCCTCCAGCGGGCACGGGACGGGGAGGACACGCTGGGCTTGACATCAATTTCTTCGAGGCACCCATCCAGTCGAGGAAAAAGTCCTTTCGGCTTGCAGGCAACAGGCACCGCCAGCCTGAAACCAACGGGGCATCATCGACCCGACGACGGCGACGCACGTTGCTGGAGGGTCGGGGAGCCCAACCTGTCGTCCTCCCTCTCCGTGCCTGCTCAGAAAGTAAGCGGCCCCGGGTGGATGCAGCGGCTGGAGTTCCCCGAATCGACTTGGCGGTCAGGATCACAACCGCGCCCGGGTTCACCCGAGAGGCGTCGCTTCGCCAAGACTTAGTTAGCAAAGGAGGGGGGGGGGTTGGTCCTCCCTTGGCAAGGAAGGAGAGCAAACTTCCTAACAGTGAAGACAATTAACCAGTGGAAAAGGCCTGCCTCCATAAATCGTGGCTGTTCCATCCCTGGAGGTTTTTAAAAAGAGAGAGACTAGGGCAGTCACTTCTTTGATATCGGTTCTCCTGCTTGAGCAGGGGGCTGGACTAGAAGACCTCAAAGGTCCCTTCCAGCTCATTCGTTCCATTCTCTTCTAAATGCCTTCGATCGAAAAAGGATCTCGCTCTTTTGCTTCCAAACCGGATCGGGACGGTTTTTAGCCCGATCCTTCTTCGCCCTTTTCCACTCCGCGCGTCGCCCCTTTCAAAAGAAGAGGGAAGGGAACCGCGGGAGAGAAGAACACGCGTGGGAAAGTTCTTGCGGGAGCACAGCGCGCGGGGCAACTGCGGGGAAAAGGTGGGGAGGGAAACCAGGTGGGGGGTGAGGTCTCTCCCATAGCCCCGCCAACCTTCCCCACGGACCCCTCCCTCCCCGCTTCCCTCCTTGGACGTGCAGCACCGCGAAAGTTGCGCGCCTCACCTGCCCGAGGTTCAGGTAGCCGTAAGCCGAAGCCAACTGGTCCGCTTCGCCGGGGCCACCCAGCACTCGTACGGCCCAATGGTTGGTGTAGTGGACGGTGCGGGAGCGCCTGGCCGGCAGGCAAGCCGGCAGCGCCGCCAGCAGGAGCAGGTAGGTTTGCAAAGAGTGCATGGCAACGGCGAGGGAGCCCCAGCGGGCAACCGGAGCTCTGGAGACCCGCTGCTTGCCCGCTTGCCCGCCCGGGGAGAGCGAATCGCGGCTGGGCGACCGGCTGCCTTAGCCCGCCGGTGGGTGGAGCCTCGACCTCTTAAGGCGGCCGCGGCTAGCCGGGAAAGTGGGTGGGTGGGAAGGGAAACCGGGCTGGCGGCCTCCCACGCGCCCCCCCTCACGCCCACGCCCCCGTGCGGGAGTGGAGCTGAGTCCCGGGATCCCGGACAGGCAGTCGTGCCTGGCTGCCCGCCTCGGAGCTGGTTGACGGCGGTGCCAAAGATGCTGCAGCAAAAGAGGACGGGCAGCGGCGGGCAGCCAGCCTGAGCCGTTGGAAAGCGAAGGCAGAGCCGCTCCAACGGAGGAGCCCAAGGAGGCTTGACTCCGCCACCGCCGCCGCTTGGAGAGCTCCGGACGGAAGCGACGGAGCTGGGATTGGGGTTGTGTTTGGACATGCACACAACTCCTTCGCCCTCGCGTTTTTCCCTTCCCGGGGCTTTTTTTTTTTTTTTTTTTTGCGGAACTCCAGCCGACCGCGGTGGAAGCAGCCGAAACGTCCCAGCCGGCCTTAGAATCTCGGTTAAATATTGATTTATTCGCCGAAGGAGTCGTCCCCCCGCCCCGTCCCCAAGCATATTGAGGAATTGCAGGGGCATCCGTTCCGCCGACCGCTTTTCTTTCTCACTGTCCTGCCTTACCTAGATTGGGGCGCGCGGGGCTTGCTTAAAAATGAACACTTTCCCTGCTGTTTGGATGTTGCTTTCAAAGATGGATTCTGCATGCCTGGGCGCGGGGTCGGTCGCGTAGACCGGATTTATTTATTTATTACATTCAGGTGTCTGTTAATGTTGCACGTAGTTTAGACTTTGAACAAGTTGAGGGTGGTATAATAATAGGAAATCGAATTCCAAACGTGAGTTATATCGCTCACCTTTCTCTTTCCTCGTGTGTGTGTGTGTGTGTGTGTGTGTGTATTTACTTTCCATTTTGCTTGATAAAAGATTCCGGGTTCTGCTTTTAAAGGTTTTTACTCGGTGACCTTGAATTGCCCCATAAATCACTCCTTTCTATAGATTCCGAAGTAATAAAACCAAAAGCGCACATTAAAGCTCAAATATACAGCCTCCATAACAAAATAACAAGACTCTGATAGCTTCCTAAAAGAGGAACTAATGTATTTGCAATATATAAGCTTTATAATAATAAATTTGTTTGCCTTTAAGGTGTCCCTGGATGGTTTAGCTGTTGTTGCAAGAAGATTAACACAACTTAGTCTCTGGAAATCATAATAAAACAACAGCCTGGCATAGATCTGCTGTTATTTGAACAGGAAATGCATTCTTATTCAAACAAGGAATCCTCTAAGCGTTTCAATATAGTCCTCTACTTACAACTATTCATTTAATGACCACGAGGAAAAAGGGACTTTTCATTTTTCACACTTAACAATCCTTGCAGCATCTCTACGATCCAAATTCAGACAATTTGGCAACTGATTTTTATTATGGTTATGGGCTCTCCTTTTGCGACCTTCTGGCAAGCAAAGTCAATGGGAGAAGCCAGATTCGTTTAACAACCAAGTTACTAATTTAACAACGGCAGAGATTCACTTAGCAACAGATAATTTTGGACTCCATTGTGGTCATAGGTCAAGAACTATCTGTACCCCTTTAAAAGGGCTTTCTTCAACAGCAACAAAAAGTGAACAAACAGTTGCAGCTCATTGCAGGAAGGAGATCTGCAATTACGAAGTCCCAAGCTGAAACCCCAGAATTTCCAGGGCAAGTTGATCAAGCTCACAAGGCTGATATAAAGAATGTGGTTTCTTGGGTATATGTCAAATGGGTCAAAAAAGTCAAGATGGTGGCTGCAACCATCCAATCTTTTTTTATTGTGTTGCATATGTAACAAGGAAGCAGGATGTCAATCACTTGAGACCATTGTAATTTTTTAAAATATCAATAGCATTTAGACTTATATACCACTTCACAGTGCTTTAAAACCTTCTCCAAGCAGTTTACAGAGTCAGCCTATTGCCCCCAACAATTTGGGTCCTCATTTTACCCACCTCGGAAGAATGGAAGGCAGAGGAGGTATTCAGACGGTTCTGACCTGTTCTGGAGAACTGGTAGCGGAAATTTGGAGTAGTTTGGAGAACCGGAAAATCCCACCTCTGACCGGCCCTGCCAACCCCATCTATTCTCTGCCTCCCATTGAGTCCCAGCTGATCGGCTGGGTCTTCTTTGGTTGCCCTGTACAGGAGAATGGAGCTAGAAAGCAGATTAATGGGGTGGGGAGGGAATGGGGATTTTGCAGTATCCTTCTCCTGCCATGTCACACCAAGCCACACCACACCCACCAAGCCACACCCACAGAACTGGTAGTAAAAAAAATTTAAATCCCACCACTGATGGAAGGCTGAGTCAACCATGAGTTTAGTGAGATTTGAACTGCCAAGATCACAGCAAGCATAAACTTCCATCTTCTTAAAATTCAGCCACTAAATCTCAAGAGTCTTGCAAGTCCATCAGGGTAGACAGCTAAGCCAACAAAGGAATGACCACATCAGGAAGTGTTTTGCAAAGATCTCTCAGTAGCCATTTTCATCCCCTCTTCCCCATAATTTGATACACTCCAACTTCAAATGGATATTTTTATGGCAATAGAAATTGAGGATATTCTGACCAGCTTAAAAGAATTCAGAAAGTCATGTCATGCTTCATTTAACTTTAGTTTAGCATCTGGTGTAAAATCAGTTTGTGCCATTTACACACTTTATCTAAGGGCTTTGCAAACATCACCCCTAAACAGCTAGTGTATTAGATTATAGGTGAGTTCCACCCACCCTAAACCACAATCTAATGTTTTAACCTGACATCTACAACATGAAGCAAGCTTACTTGTTTGGTTGATATTTTCAAAGAGGGTGTGAACCTTTAGTTAATCAGTAAGCTGCTCTGAAGTTTACCATAGATAAGCTTGTTGATGGAATTGCCTCATTGCTTCCATGAGAGTCAGTGAAATTCAACCCCTGGAAGACCTGAAGCTGGAAAGGCCATTCCAGGTCATTAGATGGGTTGCTGGATTTGGGGCAATTTCAATAAACTTCTCAACATCTTATCCTCAGATGACTCAATGGACTTTGGATCAAACATTTAGTCACTGACCTTTTATCATCTTGAAAGAAACTTTGATTCAAAGTTGCTAGACAAAACACATACTTCGTATCTTGGGAACAGATAGGAAGAAGAGCAGGCTTACATACCAGAGGTGCCAAGTAGACTCTCACATATTTGAATGGATTATAATTTGCTACAGATAAATATTTAATATTAACCAAAAAGATTAGCTTTCAAAAGCCTTTCAGAGTGGAGCCAAGATCATCATAAGATGGTGGCCACCATAAATAAATAAATTGTTAATAAACAATTTCCTTATCTCCAATTCCTGTGCAGTGGAAAACCCAAAACATTTCCATCCGTGTATATACACTGCTCAAAAAAATAAAGGGAACACAAAAATAAGACATCCTAGATCTGAATGAATGAAATATTCTTGTTAAATACTTTGTTCATTTCATAGTTGAATGTGCTGACAACAAAATCACACAAAAATTATCAATGGAAATCAAATTTAGCAACCCATGGAGGTCTGGATTTGGAGTTACACTCAAAATTAAAGTGGGAAAAAACACTACAGGCTGATCCAACTTTGATGTAATGTCCTTAAAACACGTCAAAATGAGGCTCAGTAGTGTGTGTGGCCTCCACGTGCCTGTATGACCTCCCTACAACACCTGGGCATGCTCCTGATGAGGTGGAGGATGGTCTTCTGGGGGATCTCCTCCCACACCTGGACTAAAGCTTCCCCCAACTCCTGGACAGTCTGTGGTGCAAGGTGGCATTGGTGGATGGAGCGAGACATGATGTCCCAGATGTGCTCAATTGGATTCAGGTCTGGGGAACGGGTGGGCCAGTCCATAGCATCAATGCCTTTGTCTTGCAGGAACTGCTAACACACTCCAGCCACATGAGGTTTAGCACTGTCCTGCATTAGGAGGAACCCAGGACACCAGCATATGGTCCCACAAGGGGTCTGGGGATCTCATCTCGATACCTAATGGCAGTCTGGCTACCTCTGGCGAGCACATGGAGGGCTGTGTGGCCCCCTAAAGAAATGCCCCACACCATTACTGACCCACTGCCAAACCGGTCATGCTGGAGGATGTTGCAGGCAGCAGAATGTTCTCCATGGTGTCTCCAGACTCTGTCACATCTGTCACATGTGCTCAGTGTGAACCTGTGAAGAGCACAGGGCACCAGTGGCAAATTTGCCAATCTTGGTGTTCTCTGGCAAATGCCAAACGTCCTGCATGGTGTTGGGCTGTAAGCACAACCCCCACCTGTGGATGTCAGGCCCTCATACCACCCTCATGGAGTCTGTTTCTGACCGTTTGAGCAGCCACATGCACATTTGTGGCCCACTGGAAATCATTTTGCAAGGCTCTGGCAGTGCTCCTCCTGTCCCTCCTTGCACAAAGGTGGAGGTAGCAGTCCTGATGCTGGGTTATTACCTTCCTACAGCCTCCTCCACATCTCCTGATGTACTGGCCTGTCTCCTGGTAGTGCCTCCATGCTCTGGACACTATGCTGACAGACACAGCAAACCTTCCTGCCACAGCTCGCATTGATGTGCCATCCTGGATGAGCTGTAGTACCTGAGCCACTTGTACGGGTTGTAGACTCTGTCTCATGCTACTACTAGAGTGAAAGCACCACCAGCATTCAAAAGTGACCAAACCATCAGCCAGAAAACATAGGAACTGAGAAGTGGTCTGTGGTCACCACCTGCAGAACCACTCCTTTATTGGGGATGTCTTGCTAACTGCCCATGCTTTCCACCTGTTGTCTATTCCATTTGCACAACAGCATGTGAAATTGATTGTCAATCAGTGTTTCTACCTAAGTGGACAGTTTGATTTTACAGAAGTGTGATTGACTTGGAATTACATTGTGTTGTTTAAGTGTTCCCTTTATTTTTTTTGAGCAGTGTATAATGAAAGGATCAGTTCTGCTGAAGTCATGTTATTTATTCTTTGGACCAACATCTCCTCAAATCCTTCTCAAGGTTTTTTTCTTTCTTTCTTGTTTTAAAGATGACTCACAATCCAGCCAAAGTGAAAGAGTTTTTTCAAGCAAGATAACTATGTAGCTCTTGCACTTAATTGATGTAATTCCTTAATAATTTTACAGAGTAGATTCTGGGACCTGATTTTGTAAGTTGTGCATACCCATGGTTAACTCCACTGTGGTTTATTAAATAAAACCCAGTTTGCTGGTTCATACCCCACACTTAAGCAAAAGCAAACAAAATCTTCTAAATGGCATTCTTAAAAATGATTTAAGTATCTTTGCAAAACAAAATAAAAAGAGAAAAGAGAAAATGCCAAGTGAGTACACACATTTCCAATTATTTAAAACTAATAAATTAATTTTTTTCAAAAAATTATTCTGTGATTGAGTTATAAATATGGATAAATACAAATATTTCTCTAGTGATACTTTCAGCATATGTGGTATCTGGACTGATTTAGTTCCTCCCATCTTCAGCACCTCACCAGGAAAACATCACAATGCTGCTCACCCCAGCCTCCTTTCTTCTGTTTTAAAAAATATATTGGTTTTGTTTATACACCATCATTCTAAATCAAAGTTAGCTTAACCATGGTTTGTTGAAAAACACACCATTATTCTAAATCAGTCTGTTTAACCACAGTATGTTGAAAAAGAACACAATTCTCTTCTAGCACCTGTTTAAACCATAATACAGAACACATTCTAGGCAATGAACCCTCCAACTTTTCAGCTTGGTGTTTTTTCAGAACTTAATCTTATTGTTTATATTTCACATTTCTGAATGGCCTCAAAGAGGGACTCAGGTGATGTATAATAAATATTAATATTCAATAAATATATTCAAATCTTCATATGCACAAGAGTGGTCACTTTATTGTTTTTAGAGAAATATCTCATAAAGGGATGTGTATGGGAAGGGGAATTGTATGGCATTTGCATCCAATTCTGCTAATCAGCAAATATTAACATTGGATTGTATAGCTATTGTGAGAACATTTTGCCAGTGATGGATGGGGCCAATACATAATGGGAACCACCCATTGCTAAGCTGATGTATGATACCAGCACACAATCAAAGAAAGAACTGTTTTTTTTTTGTTGATGCACCAAGCTTGAGCTGTTGTTTAAGGAAGACCCACCAACCATGTATCCATACAACCTGTCTGTTCTTGAGAAAGGTAACAATGGTTGTGATTTTACTTATCTAGAGGAAGAACAACCTTGACTGAAATCAGGAGTTAATGCGATTGTCTTTTATCAGTTACTGGGGATGTTTAACAACTCTTCAAGGACTTTTTTCTCTCTCCAATTACTCACTCTGATATCCTTAAAGGCCTGGATTATTATTATTTTTTGCATGTGAAGAGACTGTGCTGCAACCCAAGAAGTTAACAATCTACACTGCTTGAACTTTTTGGAGTTACAGCAGAGTACAGCCACAAACCTAACATTATTAGCAGCATAAGAAGTTATTATTCCTGGATCTCCCCTCCAGTTTCTCCAAGTATGATGGAATTAATATTGAGGTTGTGGCAGCCATGTTGTCAGCGTCTCCCTGCCCCAAGGTAGCTTATTTCAAATCACCCTTGTATTGAATTCAGTACAGTCCCTGCCTGCAAAATTATGGAATGAATGTTTCTCACAGTCATCTTTATGAATCTTTCCATTTAAAGCCAGAGGCCACTTGAAATACCACACCAGAGGGGAGGAAAAGGGAGGGGAAATACCAAAGTGAGCAAGTTCACATCTGCAAGAGTATCTCTTACTTTTCATTCTGCACTTCCTCACTCTGTTCTCTTTCTTTCCCATTTCTCCTCAACCCTTTAAAAATCCCAGTTTTAAAATTGTCCCAATGTTTGTGGGCCAATTCATGTATGCTGCTAAGTTATTATATTTGCTTTTTCTTTTTTTTTCTTTTGGCTTTGTGGGTTGCACAAACACAAAGAGTTAAGGGTTCTTCCCCCCCCCCCCAAACCATGATTTAAAAGACATACCCTTGCATGTTGCATGAACATAGCCATCTTCTGGATGTTCATAGCAGTACAGCCATTGACTGTGTCCATACAACATGCTAAAGCATGGTTAGATGAATCTGGTTTATTAGATTGCCTCAACTGTCTTGATTCACACAAAACTTTGAAGTATATTAATGCTACACTGACGGAGCCATATAGCTCATTGAATGACAAACTGGCCAATCACATCTTAGCCAAGTGTGTTTTGTGACTCCAGATAAAGGCAGCCAAGTCATCCTCAAGCCAGTTGGCAAATTCTTTTTTTCCCCAATCAGGCCTTTGCAAAGCCATTTTAATGTGAAGAGATGAAGCCGACCTCAAGTCAAGCTTGACTCTTGGTGACTTCAATGCATTGTCCATGTAGTTTTCTGGGCAGAAATATGCAAGTGGTTCACCACAGCTTTCTTGCTTGGAGATTTCTAAGTGTACTGGTTTGCTTGCTAAGATGATCCAAGGTCAACCATGTCCTGCCACCAAATGAAACTACATATTATGATACAGTCCACCAGAATACAGGTAGTCTTTGACTTACAACCACATTGATTCCCAAGTTTCTGTATTGCTAAGCAAGACACATTTGTTAAGTGAATTTTGGTTATAAGGGAATTGGGTAATATATCAAGGACTATCTGTGCATTCCTTCCATTCTACCATTGAGGGGGCAAGGAGGGGAACCCAAGAGCCCATCTCTTATTGGTGGAGATGGAAATGAGCATGGAGGACAGTCAACAGCCAATAGCAGATTCTGTTATTTCAGCCATGGCTGTTTTTCTTACTCACTCTTTTGCTTGCCAAATGTGTTGGGCCACAACTTCTAGCATTCTTAACTCAAATGCTCTCTGGGGTTCTAGAAGTTTCAATCCACTTATAACTGGAAGATACTTGGCTGGTGAGATTTGAATTTTACTTATGAGAAACTCTGAGCGTCTAAAACCCAGGGTCGGTTTTATACCAAGAGGTGATTTGTATCTTGTTTTGTCAAAACCGCAGATTATATTGCTGGAATCCCACCAAGCAGATCTTCTTATCTTATCCAATGATTGGTTTTCTTCAGACTTGTCAGCCCTGTGGTGGAAATTCATTACTATCGTGTCTCACAATGTTCATTCAAACAGGCCCCAGGAAGCTGATGGACTTTAAAATACCAAAGAATAGATTTCCAGCCAACTACAGGAATCCCTTGTATTTGTTAAGGGAAACCTCTCAGCCTTAGTATAGAATGGGTTTATCTATGGTTTATCTGGGTCATAGGCATCACAATTAAAATAAGGCATACTGTATGATGATATAAAAGGCCCATAGTCGTCAATTAGGAAAGAAAATTTAAAAATACATTAAAGCTGCAGTCCTGCGCATGCCTATGTGGAATATGTATTTTTGCAAACAATTTTATCTTAGTTCTGCATAGAAAACATCCCAATTCACGCATCACTTTAAGTTATAATGTAATTTACTTGCTATTAACTTGTCAGCTTACATGAAGCCAGCTGTTGGCTGTTTTTGTAGACATCATACACTATATAAAAGGGATTATGAGTTGATATATAAGTTACTACCTTGTCCCTCTTTCATAGCATGGTTTGAAATCTAAACCAAGACAAATTACAACAGACCTGGGTTTCTGGTTTCTATAATAAAAATTGCTGAGTTCCAGTAAGCCCCCAACCCTGGTTAAAGAAGACAAATGCAATATGGGTAAGAGGATGGTACAATATCTAACTGCTTATGATAAACCAAGGTTTATGACTTTGACAGCTGTGCTGTCAAACCAATGTTGGTTTATTCTATAATTGGCTTATATAAAGGTAAACCCTAGTCTGGTCATGTCCGGTCAAAGCACTGCTCATCTCCATTTCTTAGCCAAGAGAGCTAGTGTTATTGTCCAAAGACATTTACATGGTCATGTGGCCAGCATGACTCTACATCAAAGGCACATGGAACACTGTTACCTTCCTGCCAAAGTGGTACCTATTTATCTATTCGCATTTGCTTGCTTTCAAACTGCTGGAGGGTGAGGAGATGGGGGAAATAACGGGAGCTTACCCTGTCACAGACTGCTCAGATCTCGAATCCAGGCTGTCAGCGTTTTTAACCACTGAGCCACCCTGTCCTTTGGCTTCTAAAGCCAACTGTGACATGCAATCCACGAACCTAATCCAAAAATACACAGCACTGCATTTAAAATGGTTATTGATCTACACTAACAAAATGTCAATAAATTAAACCAAGGGAGACTCACGGACCAAGGAGTCTAACACGTGCATGAGTCAGAGGCTGCAGACAAAAGCCTGGCTCAGTGTTAAGATGCTGAGCTTGTCAATCAGAAAGGTTGGCAGTTCGGTGCTTCGAATCCCTGGTGCCACATAATGGAGTGAGCTCCTGTTACTTGTCCCAGCTTCTGCCAACCGAGCAGTTTGAAAGCACGTAAAAAATGCAAGTAGAAAAATAGGGACCACTTTGTTTTTTTTTTTAAAACAGATTTTATTGATTTTAAAGACAAACAAACCATCATTAACCATTAAATACATAAAATCTCTTTCCATTATTAATTTTACAAGTAAAATATTATTTTATGCAACATAATTCTATTTTACACCATTTCAATATAAACATATAGATATCTCTTAACAAATTTCTCATTATTTCTCTTTTTGTATTCAATTTCATTGTTATTATTATTATTTTCTATATTTATCCAGTTTATAATCATCATCTTTATTCCTCTCTGACTTGATTACCATTATTCTCATCCAACATTCCTCCAAGGTTTTATTAATTCTCAAACAAAACATAGACACACAAAACACAAAAATATAAAACTTCTTTTAAGAAAGTAGTTTGGCCCCAGATTACCTCTCTTTGTATGGACTTCAATTAAATTCATGCTCATCTTGTATACCATTACCTATCTTATTTACCATTCTATATCTTCTATATAACTTCTCCCCGCTTTTCATTCTTCTTATTTCTATTTTATTTAATTCATTTTAATTTTAATTTAATTTAAATTCATTTAAATTCATTTTAATTTAAATCATTATATTTGTATTTTTTGTCCATTCTTTCCATTTATCTCATTCCCTGTAGTAAAAAAAAAAAAAAAAAAAAATTTCTCCTGAAATCACTGATCAGAGTATGATGCAAGGTATGAAACAAGATGGGAAAAAAGGATTTTTTTTAGGGATAAAGGGTAAGGTATGATTTCTTTAAAAAAGAAGATTCTGCAAGGTACATAAGATGATATTATGTATTAGAAATAGAAAACTAGAATATTATAAGAATTAATAAAAGATTAAAATATTGAAATGTTTAGTAATGATAGATTTTAAAATTTAATAAAATTGTAGCACTTGTTTTTTGAAATAGACAATCGGAATGTTATAAGATTTAATATTTAGATTTATTATCTAATTATATTAATTATTATGAACTTATTATTTTTTCTCTTTAAAGGTTAGTAGGTAGAATGTACTAAGCAGAATCAGATTGGGTATCAGGTGTTATTTTAAATATTAATTTAGGGGGAGGATAGAAAAATAGGGACCACTTTGTTGAGAAGGGAACAGCATTCTGTGCGCCTTTGGCATTTAGACAGGCCAGCCACATGACCACAGAAATGTCTTCAGACAGCGCTGGTTCTATGGCTTTGTAACGGAGATGAGCACCGCCCCCTAGAGCCAGAAACGACTAGCACATATTATGTGCAAGGGGAATCTTTACCTAACAAAACGTCATTCTAGTATTAAGTCAGAAGAATCTGATGAGGTTTACTCTTAGAATGTAAACAGCTTCTACTGACAGTCCTCAACCTACAACAGTTCATTGAGTGATTGTTCAAAGTTACAATGGCCCTGAAAAAAAGTGACTTCTGACCATTTTTCACACTTAACAACTATTGTAGCATCTCCATGGTCCCATGGTTTATGTTCACATTTATGACGGTTGCAGTGTCCTGTCACATGATCTCCTTTTGGGACCTTCTGACAAGCAAAGTCAATGAGGAAACCCATATAGACTTAAAACCACAGACATTTTTATTGGGAATTTTGCCTGAAGGTTACAATAAAGAGATAATGTATTTGATTATCAATGTATTAACAGCAGCTAGAATTGTATTTGCACAAAATTGGAAAAATGAGAAAATTCCAACAGAAGAGGAAATAGTTAAGAAAATAACGGAAGGTGCAGAAATGAGTAGACTGACAATGACAATTAGAGAACAGGAAGAAAAGGAGTATTATAAAATTTGGAATTTATTCTATGAATGGCTAGATAGTAGAGTAAAAAACTGAAACATGTAATAATAGTATAATATATCATAATTGAGGGAATTAGACTGAGTAAAAAAATGAATATAATTTTGGTAAAGATGAAATATATTTTTGAAAGACAATAACTATAATGTTAATGATAATACAACAATTGATAAATATGATATAAAATATTGATTAGAATGGTTATAAATATAAACAACTAAGATATGTATGATAATATTGCTATATGCACAAGATATATGTACCCAACCGACATACTGTTGAACAGAAAGATGGTTTTATTTGTTTGTCATTGTTGTTGTTATAAAATAAAAAAACTTTTCAAAAGAAGAAGGAAACCCATATTCACTTAACAACCACATTACCAATTGAACAACTGCAGGGATCCGTTGAACAAACATGGCGAGAAAAGTCGTAAAACGGGGCAAACTGGCTTATCAAATACTTCCCTTAGCGATACAACTGTTGAGCTCAGTTGTAGCTGTAACCTGAGGACTGCATATCGATCCAACCTTTATAGTGGAGCTTATTTCATCTCGTTTGGTCTGGTTGCAGAGACCCAGCTAATGTTTAATGTAATGAGGGAGACCAGCCATAAAATTGAAGAATCTGTGTAGTGAGAGCAGATCAATTGGATACTCTATTAAATTGCTGTAAAGAATCATGCATACTTTACATTAATAGGTCTGCCGAGAAGCTGCCTGAAACATTCTGTTTGGCTTCCATATCTACTTTTGGTTTATTTATTATGGGATACCTTCTAATTTGTATGAATGTTTCCATGGATCCCATATGTTAGGCCTCCAGAGTAAGTAGTGATGATTATCTAAATACTTCAGAAGAAAACTAAGAGAACATGGGGCTTATCCAAGGCCACTTATTACCTTGTAACATTTTAACCAGAGCTTTCTGAGCTCACATCTAAGCCAGAGTAAACCATGCATTGTTCTCTAGGTACCTTCAAGCAGCTCTCCAGTCATCTATGGAAGCAGGGCCTGCTGGGAGCTCTAGGTCAAGATTGCTAGGGGGGATTAAAGATCTGCTACTCTGCCAGGTTTTTACTGCAGGGCTACTCATTTGGTTGATGCTTGGATGCCATGCAAGGAGTTAGTAGCAGCAGGGGAGGGTATCTGAGCTACCATGAAATAAATATTTCCCCAAGGCAACGGCTAAGCATATGGCATTTTCTGATTTCTTTCTCATCACATTGCAATGTCCAAGAGGGCAGCGGGACACCCTTGGCAAATTCAGAACATCTGAAAGCATGTGGTAGGATAGGGAAATGCCCCCTCCTCCATTGCCATCGTCTTTTACAACCAGGCCTGCTGTCTCGCCTGTTTCAGAATTCCTCTGAGAGCCACTTTAGCAGCCGAGATGGAAGGCTGTTCAAGAAGCAGATGGAAGTCTTGTTTGCCAGTACCCAGTTATCCTTTATCCTTAAAAGTATTCCCAGTGATTCATATTAGGTTACAGAGTTGGAAGGGACCTTGTAGGTCATCTAGTCCAAACTCCCCCCCCCCAAACAGGAGACCCTACACCATTTCTGACAGAGGGCAGTCCAGTCTCTTCTTGAAAGCTTCCAGTGATGAAGCTCCCACAACTTCTGAAGGCAACTTCTGTTCCATGGGTTGATTATTCCCACTGTCATGAAATTCCTCCTTATTTCCAGGTTGAATCTCTCCTTGATCAGTTTCCATCCATTATTCCTTGTCTGGCCTTCAGGTGCCTTGGAAAATAGCTTGACCTCTTCCTCTCTGTGGCAGCCCCTCAAATATTGCACCACTGCTATCATGTCTCCCCTGGTCCTTCTCTTCACTAGACTAGTTTGTTTTTGAAGTCACTATTTTCTCAATAATAATGTTGCACTCCCCTCCGCCAGCCCATTATAATAAACTAGGATAACACATACACTTCTTATAATGTGGCTGATTGCCCATCGGTTATGTCCTGCCCATTTTCAGCATCAACCCCTGATGGTGCTGTCCAAAGTAGTCAATCTTCTTCACATAGTTAGCTCTATCATCAAGCAAAATCAGGCAATGGTTTCCGAGGACAGGTTAAAAGCTCTCCTCCCCTAAGCAAGCTTGCTGCTCTTAGATGCAGCATTTAATCCTAGTCCAGAGACATTTACAAAGACATTTTCATTAGTCACACCATACCTTTTACCAAGGTAAGATAACAGGCTGATTTCAAATCCTGATAACCTTGTGGATGCAACAATGCAGTTTGCTTGGCAAGATTATCAACATGGTTTGCCTTTGAAGTACTTCCTCCTTTTTCCTTTTGGTTTTCGGCCTACCCTAGAACCCAAAGGGATCTCATGGAGCCTCTCTAAGCAAGTGTACTAAGCAGACCCAACTTGGCTTACATTGCAGAGAGCTTGACTTACAGGCCTGAAGAATACTTGCTGGAGTTGCTTGACTGACCTATCTTGGCTTACATCCCAACAAGCTTGACTAGATATTGCTACCTGCTTTGTCTCTTGGTTCATGATTGTCCTGTAACTTTGCAGTAATGTTTCCAAGATTTGGTATTTACTGCAGGCAAGCATTAAAGATATCTCACTGAAATCTGTGTCCTTCTTTCCTTCCTTCTTTCCTTCCTTCTTTCCTTCCTTCCTTCCTTCCTTCCTTCTTAACTGCTTCTCCTGTTTCCTTTCTTCTTCCTTCTTCCATCCTTCCCTGTTCTCATTTTCCTTCCTTCCCTTCCTACCTTCTCCTCTTTCCTTCCTTCCTTCTTCCCTCCCTCTCTGTTCTCTTTTTCCCTCCATCCTTCGTCTCCTTCTTCACTTCTTACTTCTACCCTCCTCCCTCTCTTCTTTCCTCCCTTTTTTCTCTGCTCTTTCCTTCTTCCTCTCTTCTTCCTTGCTTCCTCACTCCCTCCTGCACCTATTCTTTCTTTCTTTCTTCCCTTCCCTTCTCTCTTTTTCTTTCCACAACATTGGCCTGTAGCCACCCACCATCCATGTGAGACTTATGCGGATCTCAGACACATTTTGGAAATGCTGATGCTAAAGGCTGTTGTTTTGAAGCCTGCGACTTTCACTTAATTCTTTTTAGTGTGTCTTAATTAAAGAAAAAGTCATCTATGGCAAGCAGCTTGATGGGTACCAAGGGAAGTTTCGGCAGGCCTATTTCTGTCCGTGGTCACTGCACTGACTGCTTTGCATTAACATATGCAAATGTTCCATCTTTGTTTTGGTGATGCTCTTATTGTCTGAAGCAGGGTAAGTGACAGCATTCGTTTTGAACTCTGAAAGGGCATGATTGCGGTTTCCAAAGATTAAAAAAAAAATTCTCTCTCTTCCTTTTTCTTCCAGAAACATTTTTTTTTTTTGCTGACATTTCTTTGCAGAAAAGGGCAAGCAGACAAACTATACTTATACCAGAGGTGGTATTCCGCTGGTTCTGATCAGTTCTGGAGAACCGGTAGCAGAAATTTTGAATAGTTCAGAGAACCGGCAAATACGACCTCTGACTGCCCTGCCAACCCCATCTATTCTCTGCTTCCCGAGTCCCAGCTGATTGGCTGGGCCTTCTTTTGTTGCCCTGCACAGGAGAATGGAGCTGGAAAGCTGGTTAGTGGGGTGGGGAGGGAAGGGAAGGGGGATTTTTCAGTATCCTTCCCCTGCCACGCCCACTAAGCCACACCCACAGAACCAGTAATAAAAAACATTTTTTGAATCCCACCACTGAAGCATACCGAAGCTTGGACTCCAGAATTTGCATTGCTGTCCTGGGTTTTTAGACAGGCAGACCAATTTGAAAGCTACACCGTTGCCTGCAACCAGCCAGGAGCACAACAAATTTCACACATATTGTGTTGTTTAAGCAGAAGTCCCTGACTAAAAGGCAAGGCAACTAAGGCTTCTCTTGTGGACTGGAGGGAAGATGCTGGCGTTCATTATAGAAAACTGCCAGCCAGATGGATGGATGGACGGCAAGATTCCTCATGCTTAAACTGGGCACAATGGCCCAGAGCAAAGGAGTATTTGATAAAGATTGAACCATGCAAAGAAAGAAACAGTTGGAAAGGGAAGTGGCCCATTGCCTTGAAAAACTTCAAGAATACCCAACCAGGGCTGGATAATTATGCCTTGGATAATATATATATATATATTCTGATGGGCCTCCTTTTCTGCCAGTGCAGAATACAGAATAATAACAGAATTAGAAAGGGACCTTGGAAGTCTTCTAGTCAATCCCTGCTTGAGTAGGAGACCTTATACCGTTCTCTATATATAATATATATATATATATTTGTTTTATATCTATAATATAAAACAAATAGAGCACCCATAACTTCTGGAGTCAAACCATTCCACCAATTAACTGTTCTCACTGTCAGGAAATGTCTCCTTAACTCTTGGTTGGATCTCTCTTTGATAAGCTTCCAGCCATTAAGCTTCCTTCTTGTCCTGCCTTCTGGTGTTTTGGAGAATAGGTCAACCTTCTCGTTTCTGTATCAGCCCCTCAAATAATGGAAGACTGCTACCATGTCACTTTTAGTCATTCTCTTTGCTAGATTAGACATACATTGTTCTCACAACCATTCATCATACAGTGTCACAGTTCCACACTGTGGAAGAGGCCACACTGTGAGCAGAACCGGTCTCTTTACTGGAGTCTCAGCTTGGCACATGGTGAACAATAAAAGTAAAAGGGGTTCTAGCCAGCATTACTGGCTTCTGCTAGCCAGCTGACAGACTCAGCACTTCCCTCCCTCCTGTGCCCAGTGGCTCCCTGGCCGGCTCCAGCAAGTACTTTTGGGGCCCAACTCCAGCAAGTATTCTTCAGGCCTGGATGGCTTCTGAACCGACCTCAGCTGGCTTGCCTTCCTGGCTCCTCTCCAGTGGTGGTATTCTACCAGTTTGGCCCGGTTCTGCGGAGCCAATACCGGTGATGAGCAGCAGAGACTGAACAGGAGGTGAGTTGGAATGCCCTTGCACTTGTGCAAACAACCCTGCACCTGCACAAAGTGGCATTTGGTGTGCGCAGGCACACAAAGTGTGTACCTGCACGCAAAGTGTGCCCACCAAACCACACCCACCAAACCAGTGGTAAAAATACTTGAATCCCACCACTGCTCCTGTCCCAGCATAAGTCCCATCACCCATCATCTATCTATGCCCCTCCACGCACCCCTCTTCCCCTGCAGGTTTGTGGCAACTTTGAATGGCGCACTGTCTCGGATATACAGTTAAGCCTCCCTAATAATCTTTGTTGCTCGTCTTTGCACTCTTCCAAGACTGATCAAATCCTGCTCCATTTGACATGCTCTGTGTATGCATTGCATGTAAATAAGACTACATTCATATGATTAGAGCTGTGGTGGCACAGTGCTGTGGAGTGCAGTTTTGCAAGCTATTTCTGCTGACTGCCAATTGCCAGCAGTTTGGCAGTTTGAATGCCATCAGGCTCAAGGTTGACTCAGCCTTCCATCCTTCCGAAGTGGGTAAAATGAGGAGCCAGATTGTTGGGGGCAAGAAGCTGACTCTATAAACCACTTAGAGAGCACTGTAAATGTACATAAATCTAAGTGCTATTGCTATTATGAGTATTATTTTGACTTTTTAAATGCCCCTTCCCATTCTTTCACATCACGTCCCCGTTGACTCCAGTTTGCACAGAATCTATGCCTTAGAACATATCCTTGATGTAAAATTATTTGACAATTCAGAATTGGGTCTCAGCAATTCTTTGCAGTCCCTCAAGAGAGGAAGATTCTTTGCAACCCAAAGGTTGAGCTCAGTATTTGAGTTATGATACAAAACAAAACCTTAAAAAGCAAGGAACACAGGAAATGCATATATCAAGGCCACAAGCTGCTTTATGAGAGTTTTTATTTTTTATTTTTCATGTCTGGTTTGGTTCTAATCTAGGAGATGGTATCAAGAATGCAGGAAATTGCATCTTTTAATGAGACTTGTGTGGCTTAAAAAATGTAAATCTTTAGTGCTTCAATGGAACAGAACAACAAAGAGATAAGGATGTATTTTCATCCTTTGGTCTCCCCTCCCTCCCTTCCTTCTTGCAATCAAAAGCTACTGGGCAATTTCCATGCAGAAACAATTCTCTTCCAATCAAAGTGATTATTATACAAACTTTATCCTGAGTTAGTCAATAATTATTTAAGGATCAGGAGGCTTAAATTCTTGCTCCCCTGCGTGCTTTGATGCCAACGTGCAATGCCTTATTTTCCTGCAAATAAATATTTTAATTCGTTTGTTAGTCCAGCTGTAAAAAAAAAAAAATCACTGCTGCTTTCATAAAATCCTGAAGGGCAAATCTTCCTCCATTGTTTTATTCACACTTAACACACAAGAATGGTTTAAGCATGGTTTCTTAAACAGACCATAATTGTTGGGGGAATAAGGACAAGGAAGAATGGAAGGAACAGAGCCAGTTTGTACCCCTAACGGCATGCTTTTCAAATGTCATGAAATAACTCTGCTAATTAAATGAATAGATCAGGTCAGAGAGTTAGGGTGTTCCTGTTCTCTTTTGTGACTTCCACACTCCTTCTAACAAGTGCAGGATTGTCCGAATATACCCTACTATCATCACCTTTCTGAATGAAAATTGGACAGTGATTTCTGAGGTTATTTTAACAATAGAGAGAATGTCCCAAAGGTGCTTTTTCAAGAGGCAACTGGACGTTCTAGTTCTTTGAAGACATATCACTTCACATCCAAGAAGCTTCTTCAGCTCTGACTAGATGGTGGGGATAGCTTGGCTTCTCTTAGGACCCAGATTGTTGGGGGCGATATGCTAAAGTGCTATTGCTAATGATTTTTATTGACTGTTTCCTAGAATGATTTGATTGTTTATTGTACCCTATGACTATTATTAAATGTTGTACCTGATGATTCTTGACTTTTGATGAATGTATCTTTTCTTTTATGTACACTGAGAGCATTTGCACCAAGACAAATCCCTTGTGTGTCCAATCACACTTGGCCAATAAAGAATTCTATTCTATTCTATTCTATTCTATTCTATTCTACTCTATTCTATTCTATTCTATTCTATTCTATTCTATTCTTCCAGGAAAAAGGCTTAATTGAATGACTTTAACATCATCATTGTCCTCCTTGGAGGAAAATACCAGAAAGATCTATTGTTTCCAAATCATGGAACATCTGTTCCTATCTAGACCAATTTCTTTCAATCAAGTACTAATAAAGGATCATTTTAGGTGGTTAACTCTCTTGCCATAATCATGTCCTTCCAGACTAAGCATATTTGCAGTCTCTACAGGCAATACACAATACTCTTAATACTCACACAATCCTCTTAATATTCAACCCAACCTAGCAAAATACAACACAAAAAAAAATACATGGTTTGCTTAGCAGGCAAAACAGGTTATAGATTGCTAGTATATTCTGGCTAACAAAACATACTATGATACAGTGGTACCTACTTCTCATTAATTGGTTCCAGAAGTCACAATGAGTACCAAAAATGATGAGTACCAAACTAATTTTTCCTATAAGGAATAATATAGTGAGTCACAAGCAGCCAACACCACCAAGATCTAGCTTATGAATTAAGTATTAAACAAATGATGAGTACCAGGGCAAAATTTTCATGTCAAAATGAGTTCAGTACCAAAATTCAAGGAGTTTCAAAGAAGTTGAATACCTAGGTACCATTGTATTGGCTAGGTTTTCTGCATCCTGCTTAACCACAAATGGCCTAAGGTTCATTTTGTCATGCCAATCCAGAATAATGCTATTAAACAATTTGCAGGGATTGCAACTTGATAAGAACAAATGACAATCATTGGCCTTAATTAATCAGAGAGCCAGTTTGGCTAGTGATCCAGCTAGAAACTAGGCAATGGTGAGTTTTAGACCTACCTTAGCCATGAAAGCCAGCTGGGTGACCTTGGGTCAGTCACTCACTCTCAGCTTAACCCACTTCACAGAGTTGTTGCTGTGGGGAAAATAGAGAAGGAAGGAGTAATTAGATATATTCACTGCCTTGACTTACTTACAAAGTATGATAATGGGATGAAAAACAATTCCAGTAAATAAATGGATTCCCTGAGGTTTGATGCAGCATCATTTTAATGTTGAAAATATTGTCAGAAACTAATTTAATCATCTAAGCTACAAACATTATTCTTTTTTTCCCCTCATAAAAAATAGCATGTATTTCTAAATAATCAATGTGATTATCTAAAGTAAATTTCTTTGGAAGTCCAGAGCCTAAAATTATTTATCATTCACTTCAGGTTAACTCTCTTTACCCAAGGAAAAGATATAATCCAATTTGCTAT
The DNA here is from genome assembly GCA_033807585.1 of Hydrophis major. Lineage (NCBI taxonomy): Eukaryota > Metazoa > Chordata > Lepidosauria > Squamata > Elapidae > Hydrophis > Hydrophis major. The sequence goes on from CM066337.1 coordinate 17,656,835, forward strand.
GCCCTTAACTGAAAGCTCAATTCGAGTCAAAGAAAATGCTTTGGTGCCCTCTAGTGGACATATATTTTAATAAAAGTGTTTGTGTAAAATCCTGTATAGAGGTCAAATTTTTCTCTGCTTCTGTTTACCCTCTCCTTTTCAATAATTAGATGATTAATAGAAAGGCAGAGGTGTTGAAATATGTCTATTGATGTGAACATCTGTCGGACAATTATCTGAGTGTTGTTTAATTTTATAGTGCATGTTTCTACTTGCTTAGAGTATATAAGAAGAACACTGATATTTGAAGTTATTATATGAGAAAAGGAGGGAGAACTATTCTGTGGCCACATAAAGTTCTCTTTGTTTGCAAGCCAGAAGCTGCTTTGGAAATTAGAAATGAACAAAACAACAATAACATTAAAAACGTTGTTGGAAGTAAAAACCTACCCCTCTCCTAGGAAAATGAAATATTTTGGGATATACTGAAAAGGCAGAATATTTTCCCTAAAAAGAGAAGTAGAAACTCAGAAGCAGAAACTCACCTCAGAAGCAGAAACTCAGCCCCCACCCCCTTTGCTAATGGGCCATTACTCTGGCCTGAGCCAGCCTATTTTACATAACAAAGATCTCCAGGTAGAGCTATAGAAATTGCCCAAAGCCCTTTCATTACATCATCATCCAGCAAGGCTCAACCAAGCCCGAGACTCAGGACAGCCTACAAAGTTGTCCCTGCATGGCCCCATGGGAGTCTGACAACCAATCAGAAAACAAGCTCAAATTCAAATCCCAACAGAGGGCATAAAACCCAAGGTCCCTCAGCATCTCAGCCCTTCCTTCTTTCTTCACCCAAGGGATGTGACCCTGTCCACCATTAAGCCATCTTTCCAAGCAGTCACCATGTTTCCAGTATCTTCCTTCCCCACTTGGAACTGAACCCAGAAGGATATTTCTTCCAACAACATATTAAATTCATATGTATTTATTTGTTGAATTTCTATCCTGCCCACCTCACTGATACGGCAACTCTGTATTTGATAATATGAAAAAAAAATAGAAAAGGAAAACTTTTCTCCTTCTTCCTTTTCAATCCCTGCCCAAGAATTCTGAACACAGAACAGCACTGTCATTTTGGGGTGAAATGGGCAGCTAAAAAAATTTGATTAGTTAATAATGCTTTTCCTTCTCTTGAAGGCATCGACATTCCCACTTCAAAATTAATAAGTGTGGCCACTTGGGCTGCCATTGTAGGACTTCTTTTTAAGAGAAAAACCCATACACTGAGTTTGTATACAGGTAGTCCTTGATTTACAACAGTTCATTTAGTGATCACCCAAAGTTACAAAGGCACTGGAAAAAAGTGACTTATGACCGTTTTTCACACGATCGTTGCAGCATCGTGTAATCAAACTTTGGATGCTTGGCAATTGGCTCATGTTTATGACAGTCGCAATTTCAATCCCCATTTGCGATCTTCTGCCAAGCAAAGTCAATGGGGGAAGCCAGATTCACTTAACAACCGTGGCAAGCCAGACTGTAAAACAGAGCAAAAATCCCTTAACCAATTTATCGCTGAGCAACATAAATTTGGGGCTCCAGGGCGGTTGGAAATTGAATTTTAGCCACATCGTGTTGCAAAACCAACGTGTGTTTTTACACCTGGTAAGTTGAATCGCTCACAACCAGCTGGATTCACATCACATGCTAAAACCAAAGCTATCTTACGCTATAAGCTACAGTGTGAGCCCATGCAATACCTTACAAAAATCAGAGTTTCTTATCATGCCAGAGACTTCACATCTTTATTTTAAACTGGCCCATAAATCAGCATGAATGTTTATTTTTAATATTCCGCTACCTTATTTGCATATGATTAATTATGGCTTATCTGTTTTTTATTTATACCAGAGATGCTATTCAGCGGGTTCTGACCACTTCTGGAGAACCAGTAGCGGAAATTTTGAGTAGTTTGGAGAACCGGCAAATCCCTCCTCTGACTGGCCCCGCCAACCCCATCTATTCTCTGCCTCCCGAGTCCCAGCTGATCAGCTGGGTCTTCTTTGGTTGCTCTGCACAGGAGAAGGGAGCTGGAAAGCAGGTTAGTAGGGTGGGGAAGGGAGGGGATTTTGCACTATCCTTCCCCTGCCATGCCTACCAAGCAACGCCACACCCACCAAGTCATGCCCACCAAACCATGCCACGCCCACCAAGCCACACCCACAGAACCAGTAGGTAAAAAATTTGAATCCCACCACTGATTTATACCCATCTACCTATTTCCATTGCTGTCCAAAGCCAAGAGAGGGTGACATTTATTGGAACAATAAAGTTTGAAATGTTTTGCTGCTCCTCACTGGATGCTCTACTCTGCAGCGAGTCCTTTGTCTACTTTCACCTCTGCAATTTATCCTTAGCTGGCTTGACTGATCCAAGTTCAGAATATGGACGGAAGTTTTGTTCATATCCGGAAGGGGGAAAAATTATTTATTCACTCATTCCATTTCTACACAGCCTCTACACAACTCAGCTAAGTAACTCTTGGTTGTCATGCCCCTGTCAGAATCTGATTTGGAGGGGGAGGCCGAGCAGCTGACAGGGAGTGGGAATGTGGCTCTGGTGGCTGTGGAAGAAACTGGGAAAGGGCAAAGTCCGGCTGGGCAGAGCAGGAAAGAGGTAGAGCAAGGCAGGAGGAATTCGGAGGAAGACCCAGGCCCACCCTCTCTTCATCCTAGGGCATGCAGGGAGGAACAGAGAAGGGAGCAATGTGAGTTTTGTGGCTTATGGGGGAAGAAAGGGCCCTGATTCCCTTCATTAGCTGCAGTTGAGAAAACGGTGTTTAAAAAGGCAAGCTATGCACAGCAAAGTTGCTGGAAGCAAACCGTGAGTTATCTTTGTTTGTTGAGGCTTATCTGGGTTCCTAGCGTCTTCTCAACTGTGTGTGTTTTATTGGCCTTTAAAGTGTGCAATTCCTTATCCTGCCCTGTCCAGTTAATTGCTGCAGCATGGTTTGTATGGATTTTTATTTACAATTTATATGTACTTGTTTTTGGACTGAATTTCCTCTACTTAAAACTGTTCTTGGGAGAGTTTTTTCTCCAGCCAAAGGTAACTGGACACTGGGGGCAAAGTTGGAGGTATTAAAGGGACTTTTCTTATGCAACTGTCTTGCCTTTGTGCCACATCACATTGGTTGAAATGAGGGGGTTCATTAAACTACAATTCCCAATGTTGCCCAGTCTGAGAAATCAAATGACAAGACCAGCATTTTCCAGCATTCTGCTCACACAGTGAATAGACAGTTAACTCCGGAAAGCTTGTAAACTCCTCTCCTCTCCTTGATTTTATGTTTTGCTACAAAACCTTCTAAGCCAAAGGAGGCAATAACACTGATAGTGGCAGGAAGCAAAAAGAAAAAAAGATGGAATCAGATAAAGCGGGGCGAATGCAGGGTGATCAATGGAGTGGGTGTTCATCTTATTTACAAGGCTGTAACCAGGCAGTTCAGAAAACAGGAAGCGACTACGATCACTCAAAGAAAAAGATTACTAAAGAGCATCTGGGAAGCTGCCAGGCTTCCGCCCCCTGCGGAAAAAGCAGTGAGTAAGAGGCTTGCAGCAATGAGACCATTCTCTTGTGACATTCAAGGGATAAAGACCAGGCAGGGCAGCTCCAGACAGCACAATAAGGCCAAAGTTTTGGATGGCACAATGAAACCAGCATCTGCAGCTGGATTCGCAGAAATCATGCCCTTGAGATCACTCATACTTGCTCTTCAGCAGTGACAGCTGCGAATAAATCAGGAAATTTCCCCTCTCTGTCTGGGATTTAAGGATGCTCTCCTTCTGAATCTAGCTCCCACCCCCCCCACCCCCAATAAGCTAACATTAAGCCCCCACCCCCAATAAGCTAACATTCTTCTCCATGGGGACATGACCCAATGTTGCAAGCTTGACTTTTCAATATCCCTATTGAGACCCTTTGCAGTTCTCTTTGTGCTTAGAAGATACCAGGTTGGCCTTCATTTATTAGAAGACATGAGTAGATTCTTAATTAAGCTTTTCTCCTGTATGGATCACACTAAGAAAATGGAAACCTATCCATGAAAACCAGTAAATGCAAAGATAATCTACTTTATCCACAACCTACTTTCTGGAGGAAGTTGAGAAAAGCAGTTGTAAAGTCAGACATGTTGATAATGCATGGTCTGCTTTTAAATTTGTATCATAGCAGAATCTTGTCAGGTCAACCAAAGTTTACAGAATAATGAGCCCTCTATTAAGCCTCTCAAAAACTCTTGGCCAAAAGAGGTCCCATTAATGGAGATCCAATGGGCCTTAGCCAGTGGTGGGATTCAATTTTTTTTACTATCGGTTCTGTGGGTGTGGCTTGATGGACATGGCAGGGGAAGGCTACTGCAAAATCTCCATTCCCACTCAACTCCTGGGGGAAGGTGACTGCAAAATCCCCATTCCCTCCCCATCCCACTAACCTGCTTTCCAGCTCCGTTCTACTGTGCAGGGCAACAAAAGAAGACCCAGTCAATCAGCTGGAACTCGGGAGGCAGAGAATTTATGGGGGCAGGGCCAGTCACAGGTGGTATTTGCTGGTTCTCTGAACTACTCAAAATTTCTGTTACGGTTTCTCCAGAACTGGTCAGAACCTGCTGAACACCACCTCTGGCCTTGGCTCTGTAAGGTTTTTAGGACCCTGAAGCCTTGGCTGGGTCCTCCAAAGATTTTGGCCATGAGATTAGTTGAGCTCTGCTGCTGATATGGCTTTTATTTTGGGATATGGTTATTTTAATCAGGTGTCATAGTTTTTTTGTGGTGATCTAATCTATGTGTGTTCCCTAGAGTCTCTGCTGTGAAATGGGCAGTGTTAAGTTCTGCGCATGGGTGCAAGGAACGGAGACGAGGCAGTGAACAGTGAACTTCAACTCTTTATTAATAATTCTGAACAGAGCAAAAACCTAGGGCAGCAGCAGCCCTTTTATAGGGCGGGCTGCTGATCTAGTAACCAATGAGAAACGTGGAGTGTTAACCCCTTGAACCAATGAGAGTGGCTCGTTAACAGCCAATCAGATTCTCCTGAACGGACCAATCCGATATCGCTATTATCAGCCAATCAGAAGTGCAGGATTAGAACCCTGCTTTTTCTAAAGGTTTGATAAAACTTTCTTTAAGCGTTTTATTAGTTCATAATAGGCAGTTCTCTAAATTATATATACATCTTAAATACACAAATCAATAGAAGATGATTCAAGTTGTCAACATACTTGAATTTCACATATTCCTGATGTATGTTTTGTGATAGATGAACCTGGCCGATCATGGTTTATTCTAATTGTAACAGTAAGCCAACAAATGAGTTGCAAAGGGCCTGAATCTGTAAGTTGATTCAGGTTTAGCTTTAAGACCTGTTAGATTAGGAAAGGTTGAGTTAATATGAAAGTAGATGAATTAGATGGGAAAGGAAAGGAAACTGAGCCGGAATTTACAGTTAGATCCAGAGACGTTTTAGAAGTTTATTGCTTTAGGTAATGAAGACTGGAATAGCATGTCTTTTTGGCTTCCTTATTGTTTGTAAGGGAGATTTTTATTTTATTTTTTCCCTCTTAGGCAGCATGGTTTTATCCTGTAAACACTACTGTTTCCACCCACCCCAATAGCAGACTAGCCTGCAGGTCTTGTGCCAAAGCTGAAGTGGAGGATCAAATGGAATGAAAATGAGAATATAATGGATCAGATTGAGAAGAGAATATTACAGCTTGTCAATTTCAATTATGAGCATTCTTCCTTTCACTGTGGAGGAAAGAAGAGAATATTAAGGATAATTGGGGTTTATGGGGATGATTCTAGAATAAATAGTCTTTTTATAGCTGTATTTTTTTTTTAGGTTTCAGCTCTCAACTCTGGTGCTCTCTTGGAGCAATATCCACAATTTATCAGCATAGCATTGTCAATGTTGGCTGGGGATTATGGTCATTGAATCCCATTACAAGTTTTTTGTGTTGTTTTCACACCCAATGGGGAGCTCATCCTTAATGTCACACCTGTGGAAACAGCTACAAATGAATTTTGAATTTTGCACATGCAGATTTTTTTTTTTTGAAAGATGTATTCAATTCTTTTGAAAAGGAAAAAGCTTATCCCCATAGGCAGAGGGGGTCTTTGTAAAGAGGATGAAAATAACTTCACCTTAAAAAAGATGTGAGTCAAAGTGAAACTTTGAGAATGAATCATCAGTCTTGAAATAGATAGGACAGGATGGGTTCCTCCTCACTCCAGAAGTTGAGAAGACCAGACCCCAAGTTGCTTTTAAATCCATCTCTTTATTACTGTCTGTTTTTGGAATAAAATGGGCGTGGATGGTTGACAATCCAGGATGACATAATGGATTTGTAACTTTGGCAGGTTCACAACTGTTTATCAAAACAATATTTTCCAAATGTCCTGTTGATGGGAGTGCCATCTCAGTATTAATGCAATATGGTGGAATTGGCTTGGGATTTTCCAGTAATCTGATTGCAAGTGGAGATAAAAGAAATTTGCACTTCCTTCACATTCTCTATTTAGATGAAGATCAGGTGGTATCATAAAAGGAATTGATGCATTTGCCTTAGTTTCAAGGTCCCCACAAAGTCTTCTCCAGACCTTGAAACTCTCTTAAGACATACTTTCTCTGGCATTTCCCAACACCATGGAACATAGAATAATTACTCATCATCATTGTTAAGACTGGGCCCATAACCAGTGTTAAGCCTGGTTTCCCCAACCAGGGTTAGGGAGACAAGCTAAACAGAATGTGCAGCGTTAGTCAGATAGGCACACAGATAAATGAGTGAGCTAAGCTTGTATGTTTATTAACATACAGTAAAAATAACAGATACGCTTGTGCTATCAAAAATATAGTTTATTCCATTATGAGTTCATAGCATAGTCAAAATAACAGTCCAATAGTCATGTATCATTTAGTCAGTCCATTCAGGGATATTCAGTTAGCAAAGTCCATGCAGAATATCCTATTCACTTACAAATCAGTCCTTTGTTTTCTCTCCTGTTCGAGCAATGCAGTCTTGATTCCAAGCAGTAATCAGGGATCATCAAAGCCAGAGAGAGAGCAAGCTGTCGTCTTGCTTCTTTTAAAGTGTTTTCACAACCACTCCCTTAATTACTATCCCACAGTTAAATTTGCAGACACTTTAACTTGCAAACTATGATTACATATTATTATTTACCTAAACCAGTTAGGGCAAACAATGTTATCCCTAACAATCATTGCTCATCATGGCTACATTCACCTGACACATTAAACTTGGCTACTGAGTTGACCCATTTTCTAGTTTGGCACAATATATCTATTTGCTTGACTCAAAAGTACTTTTTTTTCCCCTCAAGAGGCAACTGGACTTTCTGGTTTTCCTTTGAAGAAGTTTCGCTTCTCATCCAAGAAGCTTCTTCAGCTCTGACTGGATGGTGGGGAATGGAAGGATTTATACTCCTTGCAGCTGGACATTTGCTTTCTTTTAGTGGGCGGTTAAGGTCACCTGGAGGTTTATCTGTGTTATCAGAGTCATCTGAGTGGTGTAAATTGGTGTGGAACCTTCTTGGAAGTGTTTCAAGCCCTTGAAGCCCTTGGGACTGTTTCAAATACCATTGGGACAACCATGACCCTGGATGATATCTGTGTGCTTGTTTATTTTTAATCTTTGTAGAATGCCGCAGTGAAGACAGTATGAACCACGGAGCAAGAGAAACCAAAGCAGTGCAAGTTCAAATAGCATACCAACCAAGATGAAGCACCCGTAGTCAGTCAAGAAAGTTCAAAGTGGAATACTTTAAATGATTTGCAGAATGAGGAAGGATGTGAGTCAGTTTGGCCTAGTGGTGAAGGCACCAGGCTGGAGACCAGGAGATGGTGAATTCTAGTCCTATTTTAGGCATGAAAGCCCAGCTGGATTCCTTTGCAGCGATTGGGGTGGGGTTCTCAGAGACATCTTTCCAGGATGTTGGACCAGATAAATAGAATTGAGTTTGGCAAAAGGGTGCCTGATGTAATGTGGAACTGGGGAATTCTGAAATTGAAGTCCACATATCTGACAGCTGCCAAATTTGAAAAGCACCGTTTAGACTCAGACAACAATTCTGCAAGGTTGAATGGTAGAATCCTTCTCCCACAAGTCAGACTTTTGCAAAACCAAGCGTGCAAGTTTTGGATGCTGGAACCAACATCCCCTCTGCCTTGACACCACAAAGCTTGTGCAGTTATGACACAATTGTTAATCATTGCCTGTTCTGGTTGTGGGTTGTTTTTTTGTAAAGCCAGCTGCATCCTTTTTTGCCTTGCAGGGCAAATGCAGAGTGTTAGATAAATTTCCTGTTCTTTTGCTCAAAACCCAATGACAATAACCACCTGTGAAGCTCTGCTTTAAATACGCCAGATTGAAAATGACATGGGGTTGTGCAAACACCACAGGGATTTTTTTCTGCCAGTACTCATTTCTAGTAAGAGATGAGTTTGGAATTGTTGATGGTCAAAAATATCCACTACTTCGTTTTATCTTCTGACCAACTCATGTGGTCTACTTTTTTTCCCCTCTCTCTCTGTTCTGTATTTCACCTTCTGCATCGTCTCTTCCCCTCACCAAAGGGATGGCTGAGATGTCGAAACTGTCTTCCTTCTCTTTGATGAACCTTTGGAAGGAGAAAATTGCAACAGGTTCACTTCCCCTACTTGACTTGGAGTAATGACTAAGTAAAAAATTCCCTCCCAGTAGCCTTAACGAGCATTTAAATTGTTGGCTAAGAGTGTTTTGCATTATGATAGATTGGTTTAGTCATATAGTAACTTTTAAAATGGCCATGTCTGTTTTCTAAAGATAGGAGGCCACAGATTAATACTAATCTGTTGCATCTGAGAAAAAAATATTTTTAATGTAACGGGTTAGGATTTTAGGGCATGTCAAATTTTTCAATTTTCAATTTCCAAAACAGTATGGCTGTTCAAAAGTTGTGACATGCCTTGGGGACTGTAAAGACATTTTGGCTACTTTCATATAATTGAGATTTGCTTGGTAAAGAATAGCATAAATATCATAAATTTTTAACATTTGGTTTGTTTCAATAGGATATCCCACATGGTACAAAACCACAAAATGCTTAATCACGGCTTATTGAATTGGCTGAACATGAACAACATAATAAGGTATGCTTTCAAATCACAAAGGTCTGGACTGGCTAAACTGAATGCACACAAAGTACATTGTAAACCAGTATGATATGTGAAATCCTATATTATATGCTTTTTAAAATCAAGTGGGATCCATTCTATGACTGATTTGGTCCACCTGCCATCAATTCTTCTTGCTATGTGTGATGATGGGGCATGGTACAAAGGCAACACAGTCAGATAATCAGTAGGAGTCCCTTTATTAGCTCCAACTTTGCCCCCAATGTCCTGGTTACCTTCCAGTCTGGAGAAAAACTCTCCCAGGAACAGCCTTTGGCTGCAGAGAATTAAGTCCAAAACGTGGTCAACAAAAACTGTAACTATAAGTCCAAACAAGGCAAAATGAGGTAAATAATCCAGCAAGGCAGGAGAAGGAATTCCATACATGAAGGCACACCAATAACTCAACACGGTTGGGAAGATGCCAGAAACACAGATAACCAAAGTCAACGCAATATAAACTCACGTTTGTTCCTAGCAGATGCCACACTCAGCATGCATCTCTTTTAAACTCTCTTTCCAGGTGTGGCTAATGAAGGGAATCAGAGCCCTTTCCTCCCCCGTAAGCCATGCAACCCACGTTGCTCTCTTCTCCATTCCTCCCTGCGTGCCCTACGATGAAAAGGGAGTGGGCCTGGGTCTCTGAATTCTCTCTCCCTTGTTCTACCTCTTTCCTGCTCTGCCCAGCTGGACTTTGCCTTTCCTTAGCCTCCTTCACAGCCAATGGAGACACACTCCCACTCCCTGTCAGCTGTTTGTCTTCCTCCTTGGATTTAAGAGTCCAACAGGGGCATGACACTGTGTTTTTTGCAATATTTTATCCACCTGATAAAAAGCATCCACAAAAGAGACCTAAAACAGAATGGATCGACGACATCTGGAAGTATTGCAGGCCCAATTGACAAAAAGGAAGCTCAGGACCATGTAGGTTGAAAACATGAGGAGGAGGCCTTCACCCTGGAGTGGACAGACAGTGGTTAAAATGATGATGTTGATGATGACACTATATGCACAACTTTACACATAATTCTTTATAAACCTACCATGATTTAAATGTGTTTTGTCAAATAATTATCATGAACTAAAAGTGTTATTCTATTTTGTCTTTCAAATGAAGATTGCATTCCACTCAGGGGAAAAACCAAGCTGTTTCATGAGGACATACATTTTTGACTTTCTAGCTAACATCTCCCATAAATCAAAACATCTGTGCTTCAGGATTGGATCAAGCCTTATAAAGATCTCTGATAAAAGTGATGTTTCAAGTTATGTCAGCTAAGGAAAAATGAAACCGATGGATGGAGAATAATGAAATCAGAATAACAATTTCAGCCTATAACTTGGGTTCACTTTGCTGAGTGAGGTTCACCAGATATTATTGTCTGGGCTATTAGCATTCTGAAGCACAGATATAGAGTTAACTTGGGGTTAACAGACCTGCCCAGAGGCTCAAAAGCTGCAAACTTCATGGATGAAATAAAGTTGTTACCGTACATTCCGTTAAGGCAAGTGCTAACCAGGTTATTCCCAGGTGGGTGTCAGGGAGCCAACCACCAAAATATTGTGTAATATGCATCTCTTCTCTGAATTTACTTTCTGGTGTGACTCATGAAATGAGCTAAGGCACAACCCAGATTAGGATGTCCAGAGGAGAGAATGAAAGAAGTTAAGTTGATGTGGGAGAAGAGCAGACAGACCTGGGTGAGGGGTGGAGTTAAGCACGTCATCAGCTTAGAATTGTTATGTTGCCACAAATGCTCCAAGTGCAATTCCTCTTGAATTCTGTTGACTATTATCTTGCACCGATTCAAAGTGCAGCTTTAGTTGACTAGACTCTTGAGCAATAGATCTTCTAAACTACAATTTAATCAGGGGTGGGGTGCTGGGGGTTCGCAGGGGTTCGGGAGAGCCCCTAGTTAAGATTCTGTGCAGAACCCCCAAATCCCACTGCTGGAGGACCAACCCTCCCCTCCCAGGAGTTCCCACCCAGCCCATGTTGGATGCAGGTAAGTGCAGCGTGCACACAGAGGCTCAGGGAGGGGGGGGGGAAACGGGTCTCCTGGAAGCTCAGGAAGGCCAGAAATGAGCTCATTTCTGGCTTCCAGAGAGCCTCCGGAGCCCAGGGAGGCCATTTTTCCCCTCCTGGAAGCTTGAGGAAAGCCTCTGGAACCCGGGGAGGGCAAAAACACCCCACCCACCCCGCCATGATGCAGGAGGCCGATGAGGCCATGCCCACCAATGTCACGCCCACCCAGCAACTGGGCAGAGAACCCATTGCTAAAATTTTTGAAGCCCACCCCTGAACTTAACATATAGGATAGGTAGAAAAGGTGCAGGGTTTCAATCAGCCAGTTGTGGACCCTCCCTTAGCTTGTTGGACTCCTCTCTGTGGATGCCCCATATCTAGGTCTTTATTTCCCATGCTATGGGAAGCCAGTCATACTAACTTAACAACTGCAGTGATTCGCTTAAGACTGGTAGCAAGAAAGGCCGTAAAATGCAGCAAAACTCACTCATCAACTGTCTTGCTTAGGCACAGCAATTTTGGGCTCAATCACAGTCCTAAGTCAAGGACTACCTATAAATACCCACAGTTAAAGGTAAAAGTAAAGGTACCCCTCGCACATCCATGCTAGTCGTTTCTAGCTCTAGGGGGCGGTGCTCATCTCCATTACAAAGCTGAAGAGCCAGAGCTGTCAGAAGACGTCTCCGTGGTCATGTGGCCAGTATGACTCAATGGCAAAGGCGCACAAAACACTGTTACCTTCCCACCAAGGTGGCTCCTATTTTTCTACTTGCATGTTAACATGATTTCGAACTGCTAGGTTGGCAGAAGCTGGGACAAGTCACGGGAGCTCACCCCGTTACGTGGTGCTAGGGATTCGAACCGGCAAACTGCCAGCCTTTCTGATCGACAAGCTCAATGTCTTAGCCACTGAGCCACCATGTCCTGACCACAGTTGGATTCATGCTATTAATATACTGAACCCACCACTCCCATTAGAGAGCCAAACATTTTTCTTCAGTTAACTGTGGGAGATTACAGATAATCCTCGAACATACGACCACAATTAAGCCCAAAATTTCTGCTGCTATGCAGGAAATTTGTTAAGTGATTTTTGCCCCATTTTACAACCTTTATTGCCACATTTCTTAAGTGAATTACTGTGATTGTTAAGTTAGTAACAGGTTGTTAAGTGAAAATGGCCTCTCCATTGAATTTGTTTGATCGCTAAAGAGGATCACATGACCCTGGGATATTGCAACCATCATAGATTTGAAACAAAGTTGCCAAGATCTGAATTTTGATCACGTGAATATGGGCATGCTGCAATGGTTGTAAGTATGAAAAATGGTCACATGCCATCTTTTTCAATGCTGTTGAAACTTTGTTGTTGTTTTTTAATTGTACATTTTCCTTTATTATACATCATATTTCCAGCTTTGCAATGTCAGTGTACTGGTTATATCAAGTCCTTTATAGGTATTTATTTATTGAATTTATATTGCCACCTATCTGCCCATGGCAACTTGAGGCGGCTTACAGAATGTAATATATATACTGTATAATAAGATATACATCATATCATGCACCCTGGTTAAAACCATCGTTCTCATAATATAGTCTCTTTTAAGTACATATTATTATACATCATAATTCTCACTGTTGTTTTCATAGTTGTACCGTAAGACTTTATACATTGATCACTCTGTACGTTTTAATGTACAATCCCGTACAAAGTGCCAATGAAACTTTGAAAGGTCACTTAAGGCACCGTTGTAAGTCAAGGACTACCTGTATTTGTCCACTAACAGCCAACACAACCCTCTCCCAATCGGGGACCGCCCGTTAAAGGGCCATCTTTAGCTTTCCATTCTTAAATAAAGGATAATCTGTAAGCAGTCAAATGGTAATGCTGAAATATGCTGTTCTCCAGAATTTGATGGGGCTGAGTGGCTGCAACAGATGACTAATTTAGACCTTGGATGAACCAGAACTTTGGCTGGCCAAGGTAACATTGAAAGATGGAAAGAGCGGGGAGGGAATAATATATATAGAGAGATAGAGAATAGAATAGAATAGAATAGAATAGAATAGAATAGAATAGAATAGAATAGAATAGAATAGAATTCTTTATTGGCCAAGTGTGATTGGACACACAAGGAATATTAAACAGTCCCATTCAAGTCAAAAATTGATTTCCCCCGCAATTGAAAAACCACTAGGCCAGGGATGGGAACCTTTTATGGCTCACTCAGGAATTCTGGGAGTTGAAGTCCATAAGTGATATAAGAGGCAAGTTTCCCTACCCCTGGTCTATCCACGATAGAGATAACCTGCGAAATGGAGAATGGTCGTATCGCCAGTAAGAGTAATCTATGTACCTTCCGTTCAAGGTGCATCAGCAAAGGTGAAGAAAGCTTTTAACATCGTATGAATGCCTCACTTTGGGGAGGACTATGGCAGATCTTCTTTTTCACACACACACACACACACGCACACACACAGACACAAACACACATACACACACACACACACCAGATATTCAAGCCGGGATGGGGTGGGGAAGTGTTTTGCTTTGGAACAGATCCTGCATGCCAACAATGGAAAATATTAAAATATAAACCTAAAAATCCTGGGTCCTTATATAGAATACCCTCCATTGGCTTCCCCCCACCCCAGGCTTGTACTTCTTCCCCTCTCTCCCTCTCAAGATGGAAAAAAAAAAAATGCAAAACTCCAGAAAGGAGGACAAGAGAGAAGGTAGGTTTGCATGATGGAGCTACTCCCGATGCAAATTTAGCATTAGTGGATTTGAAAACGCCTTCCTTCTCCTTGGGGCGCAGGTGAGCCTCGGCTTGACTACATTGGGACCAGGATTTCCACAGATAAGCGAGGCAGTTGCTAAGGGAGTCAAGTACAATGTTATAAGCTTTTTCCTTTTTTTTCACCACGGTTGTTAAGCATCCCTGCAGTCATTAAGCGGATCCGGCCTTCTCTGCTGACTTTGCTTTGTGGAAGCCAGCAGGGAAAGACCTGCAGGATGCTGCAACTGTCATAAATACTTATTTATTTATTTGTTTGTTTATTTATAAAGTTTTATTTGGGTTTTTACACATACAAAATACAAGTAAAACATCTTTTTTTGAAAATAGCATGGTCCCGGGTTAAACTTCTTTATACAGACACAAAACTCAATTTCATGCTCCTTTTTGTGTTCTATTCCATATCTTATATTATTTTACATTTTCTATATAGTTTTTCCCCTCTTAATTTTCTCAATTTTATTTTGGTCATCTCATTTCAATTCAAATCATTATATTTATACTTTTGTCTGTTCTGTTTCAATTTCATATTATCTTTTCTCATGAAACAAATTTTCTCCTGTAGTTACAAATTGGAGTATGACACCTTTCTATCTTTTAATTCCATCCATTCAACTCTTATTTAAACTTCAATATATACCTTAAGGTTATGACCTTCAATATAATGTATAATACATAACTTCCAATCGAATTCTGCTTGGTACATTCTTATAATTGGAAAAAAATCCACTTTGACATTAACAGGCATTTAATGCTGAAAATAAAAAGTCAAAGGGATAATAAAGATTTCTGAATAATCAAAAGCTTTTGAAAACAGGAAAGGAGAGAAAAAGAATAAAAGGGCAGGATCTGGAAGGGAGGAGACTGCCTGGAATTAAAACGAACTTACAGCAAAATCTCAACAAGACTTCCAAAAGATACATTTTAACTGAAACATCGCAACAAAAACCCCAGGAAGAGAGAGTGGAAAAAGAAATAAGAAGAAATAACTTGGGACTATTTGGATTACTTGATGATTTCTGGATTTTTGGTTATTGTATTTAAATGACTAAAATCAATCGGGTGGTTGTTTAAAACTGTTTAAAATGGCTCCATTTTTAGAAGAACTGAAAATGGAACTTAAAAAGTATAAAGAAGATGCACAAGAAGGGAGAGGTTCTTTTGGCTTCGTATTTCAGTTTTTAGAAATGGAGATTTGGAACTATGAGAAACAACAAGAAATGCCTGCAGAACAAGAAGATTGCGACAAAGAAGAAGCCTCCTTTAATGATCAAGTAATCTTAGGTGGGGAGGGAAAGGAAAGGGGGGAAAGAGAATGGAAAGTTTAAGATTGGGAAAAACAACTCCAAAAAAAAAATAGAGTGAAAAATAAGTATGAAATCAGAAAGCAACAGAAGAGGGAAATGCAGAAGAGAGAATTAGAACTAGAGAGACAAGGGGGTAAAAAGGGGAGGGAGAAGATGAGAGGGAAGAAAGAAAGGAAAAGAAGTTATAAAGGACAGAAACAAAATATAGAGAAATAGGGCCTATTTAGAGATAATGGGTGAAAATTTAATGGAAAAAGAGATTCTGCAAAGGTACATAAGATAGTATTGTAATATTAGAAACAGAAATAATTTTAGAAAATATGAAACAATGTATGATTAAAATATTTGATAAAATAGCTATTGTAATTCAGTGGAATGCTTGTCAATAAACAAATGTAACAAAATGAATATTTAATGATTTACGAAACATATGTGAAGAGAAATAAGTGAAAAATTAATTATGGAGATTATATGTGTTTTTAAGGAAGTATGATATTTAATTGAAAAGAAGTGTTAAAGATGTTAAGATTTTAATTATTAATGATAGAACTGAATTGGAATGGAATGAGGGTTTATAATTACATATATTTATAAACTTTTAAAAAAAGAATATAGTGAGTATTATTTATTTATTTAATTAATTTATATTGCCGCCTATTTGCCTACTTCCCATGTGACCCTTAGTTTTTACCTGGAAGAACTTTCTGTTTGTCCCTTTTCTGATATCACTGACCTTTCTCAACATGGCCGACTTCCTGTCCATCCCCTGTAGCCAACCCCTTCCTTTTGCAGTGACTTTTGCCAACATGACTGACTTCCTGTCTGCTCTCTGGCTGTACCCCTCCTTTTACAGTGATCTTCCCAACATGGTTGACTTCCTGTCTTCCCTTTATGGCCACGCCCTCCTTTTGCTGACCCTGTGGCCATCCCCCTCCTTTTTCAACATGGCCAACTTCCTGTCTGACCCCCTGTACCTAACTCCCTCCTTTCACAGCGACTTTTTCCAACATGACTAACTTTTTGCAGCGACTTTTCCCAACATGACTGACTTTGTCAGCTTTAAAATTCAGCTGTCACATTTCATGGAAGGGGGGGTGGAGGAGTTGAAAAGTTTAAGGTTATTCTGTATGTCTTATTAGGAAATCAGTTAATTGGTTCTTGTGATTTATGAAGTGTAGAAGTGGGAGGAGAGAAGGGAGGAGAGAAGGTGGATTCTGTGTAATGTGCAAAAATAATTTCACTTTGGGAAATTGCCTTTGACATGCCAGATCTGTTTCTAAATAAATCAATTGGAGACAAAATGAGTGATTGAATGGAATGGAATGAGGGTTTATAATTACATATAATTATAAACTTTTAAAAAAAGAATATAGTGTGTATTATTTATTTATTTAAATAAATAAATAAATTTATTTAAATGATCGGAGTGATTGATATCATGGATACTTTCTAGATGCCTTGCATTTATTTCCCAAAGTCCACTTTTATTTTTTGAAGGGGCTGGCTGATACCCCGGAGTTCTTTTCCCAGAGATGGAGAAAGATCAACAATCAGCAGAAGTTGGAGATATGCAGGGGGGAGAGTATGGGGGCCCTCCCTCCGGAACATTAATTGAATCTGCAAGGTCTTGTTTGGAGATGATGCATGCTTTCAGAATGACAGTAGAGGAAAGAGGTTTGGGAGCTATACTGAAGTGTTTCAACTCAAGAAGTTGTTATAACCCAGAGGCAACCCAGCTGGTTGAAGAGAAGGCTTTCTCAAGCCCCAGGCAGATTGCTATTCTGTCAGATTGGAGGGAGGAGACTATACAGATGCCAGTTGGAGGAAGCCAGAAAGATGCATCAACTGACGGAGGTATGTTGCAGCCTCCGAGGTGATCCCCTTATTTTCCAGAGGGATTTTTGCCCCCTGCAGAGAGTATTCCTCCAGGATGGGGATTTTATCCAGGCCAGAGATGGATTCAGTGCCAATGGCAGCCAGCACCAACACAGCCCTAGTTTGAAGGGAGGTTGCCCAGACGACAGACAGAAGCTACTTCCCCTTCACCTGACCAGGCCTGAACCAGGCCACCCCCATCTTCCTCCTGGCAACCACAAATGCAGCCCCAACTGGCAGCGAGGCCACAGGGACCTCTATTCAAGAGAGGCACCACCCAGCCAGGATACAGGGGGCCTACCCAGCCTACGTACGCCACCCGGCCTGTTCCTTTCATTCCAGTACAACCTGCAGGGGCCTGGCCTGTGCCACCTCCGCAACCACAACACAAGCCAGACCAAATACCCTTTAAGGCCATATTCGATGGCCACCATGAAGATTTCAATTACTTCCTCACTCGAATCCGATCCCATATAGAACAATTTGGAGATCGATACGTCACAGAGCACGATTTGGTTACGGCCATAACAAATGGGATAAATGAAGGGGATGCTTCAGACTGGGTGGCCCAGCTACACAATGAACAAGCCCCTGAACTACATGATGTAAATGGATTTATTCAATTATTAAGACTCAGATTTGAAAATCCAGACAGGGTAGCAGAGAATGAAGTTAATGGAAATGAGGCAAGGCAAGCGAACTTGTCAGAATTTATTTGGGACTTTAGAAGGGTCACAAGCCACCTCATGGATTGGCCTGAAAGAATGACTTTACACTATTTTAAAAATGCCATTGATCCAGAAGTAAAGAAGGCCTGTGAAATTAGGGGAATCCCAGAGACCTTACAATCATGGTATATCACATCCCTCAGCTTAGATCGCAGCATCAACTCACACAGGAAACCCCTTCGGGCAGCCCTGCCTAAGAGAATTGTGGCTAGGAGACTGCCGATCGGATCAGCTGAACCTGCTGGTACCAACCTACCAGGGTGCTGAAATGTTACCAATCTGGCCAAGCTGGCCATAGAGCAGCAGACTGTCTGGCTGCTGCTCCTGTACCACAAGCTCCGCAGTCAATGTCTAATCCAGCTGTTAGAGGTCGGAAGAATCAAGAAAGACCTCCGGCCAGGGACGGGTTCACAAAACACAGCTGGGAAAGCCCCCTCTGCACAGATGGGAGCAATGGACCACCAGACTGCCACCACGTCCCTGAGAACCTGACTTGCGAAGACGACCCAATAGTGAGTGATCCCATCATACCTTTTACAGTCAAGGTCAAGTTAGTGGTACCAAACACAGGGGAGGCTGGGGAGTTAGAAGCTGTCATTTATACTGGGTGTTCTAGATGTCTTATCAGACTTCCCATTGTTGAACAATTGGGCATAAAGACTAACACGCTAAAACGTCCAATCAGATTTAAGCAAGTGGATGGAACCTTAATTTGGGGGGCAGCCATTCAGATGACTGAATTGATCAAGATGGAATTAGGTCCCCATTGCGAACTCATACGCTTCATAGTGGCCCCCAAGATGTCAGAATCAATCATACTGGGACTTGCTTGGCTAGACAAATGGGTCCCGACAATCAAATGGGAGGATGGATTCAGAAAAATCCTCATCGGACTGGGCCCATTGCCCCCTCTTCCACTCACTACAAAGCCACCGGTCAGCTTGAACCTAGAGCCTGAGCCAGCAACCATGGCATCCCACCTTCTCCCAGATAACCCCCAGGTACTTGACCAATACAAAGACTTGGCTGAAGCATTCAGTGAAGAAGAGTGTAATGTTTTACCCCTCCTTCGAGCCACTGATTGCGCCATAGAATTAGAGCCCAGGGTGAAATTACCAAAACCAAAGATGCATTCCATGACACCTGCTGAAATGACTGAATTAAGGAAATACATCAACAGCAATTTGGAACAAGGTTTTTGTTGAGCCTGCCAAATCAAGACTAGCTGCCCCTGTGTTGTTCAAGGAGAAGAAAGATGGCGGGTTGAGATTGTGTATTGACTTTAGAGACGTGAAAACCGTATGCATCAAAAACATGTACCCTCTCCCCCTTATGAAGGACTTCTTGAACCACCTGTCGAAGGGCAAGATATTCACCAAGCTAGATCTCAGGGAAGCTTACTACCGGGTCCGCATCAAAGAGGGAGATGAGTGGAAAACTGCTTTTAACTGCCCTCTGGGTAGCTTCCAATTCAAAGTCATACCTTTTGGACTTCAGGGGGCTCCTGCAGTGTTTATGCAGTTCATCAATGAGGTGCTACACCCGCACCTTTACTGGGGGGTCCTCGTGTAACTGATTGACATCCTTATCTTCAGCGAAACCATGGAAGAACATGTTCAATTGGTCTGACAAGTTTCAGAATAACTTATAGCTGCCAAATTATATGTGAAACTCTCAAAATGTGAATTCCACAAAGAGTCATTGGACTACTTAGTCTACCGAATATCCAACCTGGGGATTGAAATGGACCCTGGAAAGGTGAAAGCAGTGCTGGACTGGCAACCCCCTAGAACCCAAAAATAATTTCAAAGTTTCGTGGGGTTTGCCAACTTCTATAGACAATTCATTGCATCCTTTGCTGAAGTTGCCCTCCCGATGATGGAGCTATTAAAAATGGGCCCATTGCCCACCAAACCGAACCCAAGTCAACCCCTGGCTTGGACTATGGACTGTCAGAAAGCTTTTGAGGCCTTAAAACACTTCTTCACAGCTGAGCCCATCCTCCAGCACCCAGACATGACCAAACCTTTTATTGTCCAAACGGATGCAAGTGATGTAGCAGTGGCAACTGTTTTGCTGCAAAAGGACTCTCAAGGCCGACTGATGCCTTGCACTTATGTGTCCAAAAAGCTGACAAACACAAAGCGAAGGTGAGCAGTCTGGGAGAAAGAAGCATTCACCATACGATGGGCTTTGTTGACTTGGAGGCATTTTCTAGAAGGGGCACCAGAGGCCTTTGAGGTATGGACTGATCATAAGAACCTCGAGGTTCTAAAGACCCCTAGGAGATTATCGCCCAAACAAGTCTGCTGGGCCCAATATTTCAAGCGATTCAACTTTATCATTAGATATATCCCTGGAGGGAACAACATACTGGCGGACGCTCTGTCCAGAAAACCTCAGTTTGAGAGCCACCGAGAGGAAATAGTACAAGCCTTAATTTCAGAAGCTCAATCGCTAGGCCAAGTGACCACTTGAGCCCAAGCCAACCACAACCCAAACACCCGGAAAATAAGCTGACTGCAGAATTGAAAACAGCCATGTTGACTGATCCTTGGTTCCCGGACCATCAAACCGAGTTGACAATGAATGATGGACTAGCTTGGAAAGGGACAAAGCTTTATGTACCTACAACCCTAAGACTACTAGTACTAAAACATAGCCACGGCCACTTCAGATTCCTAAAAACCCTACATTTACTGAGAAGACAGTTCTGGTGGCCAAAAATGAAACTTGATGTCGAGGACTATATAAAAAGTTGCTCAATTTGTACCACAATGAAACACAGAACTGGAAAAACCCCTGGCCTCCTGCAACAAGTTGCTGAACCAACCCAACCTTGGGAAGAGATTACAATGGACTTTATTGTTGAATTACCTAATAGTGAAGGGAATATGATCATTTGGACTATAATTGACTTATTCTCTAAACAGGCCCATTTTATAGCCTGCAAAGGACTTCCATCTGCGAAAAAAACTTGCAAAGCTGTTCGTGAAACATATCTATAGACTACATGGAGTACCTTGTAGAATAATATCAGACAGAGGGGTACAATTTACTGCAAAATTTTGGAGGGAATTTCTGAAATCCATTAGTTCCTCTCAAGTGTTATCCTCAGCTTTCCATCCTGCTTGTAACGGAGCAGCGGAGAGGACTAATGCCATTGATTGAACAATACATTAGATGCTATGTAAATTATCAACAAGAAAATTAGGCTGAGTTATGACTTCCGGTTTGCCAGGCTTCGGCGGCGGCAGGGTTTCGCAATCCTGCACGATCCCTGTTGCGCTAGCCGTCTTGGTGCCTCCGATCCTGACGGGTCTGGAGGATAAGGCTGCCTTGTAGAGGCAGCCGAAGACAGGGGGGATCCGGACAGGGGTCTGGGGGTTCTGCAGACCCCCTCCCCACCTGGCATAACCCCCTTTTCTCAAGGCGGTGGAGCAGCGGTCAGCAATGGCCGCCACAAAGAAGCTGGCAGCTGGACAAGATTGTGCTGGAGGAGGAAGGAGAAAGTTTCGAAGCAAAAGTTTTTTGGTTGAACCGGGAGCATAAGATGCATTTAATATCCATGGGTTGGAATAATTCCAAAATTGAAAAAACACACAGTAGTATAGTCCAAGACGGAATATATTTCGGGGGCGATTGTTTAACCCCCTTGTTCACCCGCGAAGTACAATAAGGCAAATGTTAAAAACGTTAAAACCGTCATAAAAACCGTCATAAAACCAAGGATGACCGCTGCTCCCGTTCTTTTAATCCAATTGGCTTATTAAGATTAAGCCAGTGACCGGTCGTCACGTAGCTGACTCCTCCTCGTCGCTGAGACGCGGTTTGGTCCGTTGACGCTGCCCCCTAGTTAGCCTTAATTGGGCTATTAGGGGCTTCCAAATTGCGCTTAAGTGAGCGGCGTCAGCTCGATTACACACATTGTCCGTTGCGGCAATTAGTAATTGCTCGCTTACTCGTCGTTCCCGAAAGTTATTTTGGTGTCTCAGCAACACCGCAGGCTGACTAAAGTTTACAGCATGACCCGTTGACAAGGCATGCGCGGCAATAGCCGAAGAGGACTGTAACTGTTCATGCTCTGCCGCTGAATTGACCGTTTTTTGGCTTAGTCTTCGGTGTTCATCACACCTGGTAGCTAACGCCCTCGATGTCTCTCCGATGTACGAAACTCGGCATTCTGAACAGAAAATTTGGTAGACCACGTCTTCCGTCATAGTAGCGGGTTGTCTGTCCTTAAGATGTGTTAACTGTGATCCAAGTTTGTTTGGTGCTGAGAACACCACACGGATCCCAACCCGGTTCATAATGCGTCGTATGGCTTCACTTGTATTGTGTTCATAGGGGATGACGATGGTCTTGGGGCGGTCTTGTTGACGCTGACTAGAGTCATCTGCTTGAGTATTCAGTCGGGGCGCCGTCTCCTTCAGGTGCACTCTTTTGGCTTGTTTAATTAGGAGCCGCCTAGGGTAACCGTTTTTTTGCAGCGTTGAGATGATTTCTCGTTCTTCAGCCTTGCGGTCAGCCTCTTCGGTGCATAGACGTGACGCTCTTGTAAACAGGGAGTTTGCGATGCCCAGTTTAACTTTCACACTGTGGCCAGACTCGTAATTTAAATAGCGGTCTGTGTGAGTCGGCTTTTTAAAAACTGTCGTTGTTAATCGCCCCGAGCCCGCCTTTTTCACAAGACAATCCAGGAAGGGAAGGGTGTGCTCCTCTGACTCCCCTTCGCAGGTAAACTTTACCGATTGTTCGCATGAATTAAGGTGGTCCAGGAAGGAATCTCTGTCCGGGTTACGTAAAATTACAAAGGTGTCATCAACATAACGTAGCCAGACTTTTGGGGGACGGGTAAAGCTCTGCAACGCCTTTTTTTCAAAATGCTCCATGAACACATTGGCTAGAATTGCTGAGATTGGTGAGCCCATTGGTAAGCCATCTGTTTGTCTGTACAATTCCTCGCTAAAGGTGAAGAACGTTGCATTAACACACAACCGTACCAACGAGACAATATCAATAACTTCCAGTGCCGTTCTTTGGGGCAGCGTGGGGTCCTCTTCTAGTCGAGATGAGATGACTTCTAGGGTTTTGTTAATGGGTACATTTGTGAATAACGCCGTCACATCGTAGCTGACCATACCGTCCTCCTCTGTCATCTCCACCCCGCTCAACAAATCGACGAAATGTTTTGAGTTTTTGACATGGTGCTCCGTTTTACCTACAAGTGGGGTCAGCAGCGTTGACAAGAACTTCGCCAACCCATATGTCGGTGACCCGATGAAGTCAACGATGGGTCTGAGTGGGGCGTTTTGTTTGTGTATTTTTGGAAGTCCATAGATTCTTGGGCATCTATTGTTCTTAGGTTTTATGCGGAACCAAACGTTCTCTCCAAGTTTTGACTTCAACCGGAAGAGCGCCTGACAAGCGTCCTTTTTTAAACCGTTCATCACCGTAGACGCCGGTTTTTTCTCGACTTTTTCATACGGGCCTTCAGAAAGGTGCTGTTTCATCTTGTTGGTGTAGTCACTTTTATCCATTACCACTGTACAGTTTCCTTTGTCAGCTCTCATGATGACAATGGAATCGTCAGTACGCAATTCCTTCAACGCCTTCCATTCCTCCTTAGTTAAGTTCGACCCGCTTTTTGTCCTTCTATGGAGTACCCCTGCGACCTGGGTTCGTACTATGTCAGCTTCTTCTGAAGATAATTCTCCTAGCGCCGCTTCCACTTGTGGGATGACTTCGAGTGGCGATATGTTCTCCTTCAGAACGTTGAAATTGTGTCCCTTTGCCAGCAACCGTGTCTGTGATGTAGAGAGCTCTTTGGATGAGAGGTTCTTCACTCCCATGTTACCTGTGGGCGTTTGCGGTGGATGTTGGGCCAGGTTCAGTCGATCAAATTTGGCCGCCTGTCTTGTCCTACACAATCTGTCCATTCGAGTTCGCCACGCATCTGCAGTGGTCAATAAAATCTCGATATCTTCCTCAGCAAGTATGCTGCGCAAAGACTCGATCATGTGTGTCCTTTTTTGTCTAATACCCTTCAATTTCTCACAGATCTCGTGAAGTCGAGCTTTCAACAATTTCCGCTGGGCATTTTTGACGATACTCTGAAAGACCTGCCCCCCTGGTGGTGTTTTCAGATACAGAGAGGTTGGAATGATGTGCGAGAGTAAGCAACGGCGGTTGAAAATCCTATGGTTGGCGTAACGGGCCTCCAACTTTGCCTGATTGATTAGACCTCCGGCGAGTCTCCGGACGAATAATCCGTAGCGTTCACGCAAACGAGAGAAAAAACTTGTGACTGTGGAGTTTGAATCCATGGGTTGGAATAATTCCAAAATTGAAAAAACACACAGTAGTATAGTCCAAGACGGAATATATTTCGGGGGCGATTGTTTAACCCCCTTGTTCACCCGCGAAGTACAATAAGGCAAATGTTAAAAACGTTAAAACCGTCATAAAAACCGTCATAAAACCAAGGATGACCGCTGCTCCCGTTCTTTTAATCCAATTGGCTTATTAAGATTAAGCCAGTGACCGGTCGTCACATAGCTGACTCCTCCTCGTCGCTGAGACGCGGTTTGGTCCGTTGACGCTGCCCCCTAGTTAGCCTTAATTGGGCTATTAGGGGCTTCCAAATTGCGCTTAAGTGAGCGGCGTCAGCTCGATTACACACATTGTCCGTTGCGGCAATTAGTAATTGCTCGCTTACTCGTCGTTCCCGAAAGTTATTTTGGTGTCTCAGCAACACCGCAGGCTGACTAAAGTTTACAGCATGACCCGTTGACAAGGCATGCGCGGCAATAGCCGAAGAGGACTGTAACTGTTCATGCTCTGCCGCTGAATTGACCGTTTTTTGGCTTAGTCTTCGGTGTTCATCACACCTGGTAGCTAACGCCCTCGATGTCTCTCCGATGTACGAAACTCGGCATTCTGAACAGAAAATTTGGTAGACCACGTCTTCCGTCATAGTAGCGGGTTGTCTGTCCTTAAGATGTGTTAACTGTGATCCAAGTTTGTTTGGTGCTGAGAACACCACACGGATCCCAACCCGGTTCATAATGCGTCGTATGGCTTCACTTGTATTGTGTTCATAGGGGATGACGATGGTCTTGGGGCGGTCTTGTTGACGCTGACTAGAGTCATCTGCTTGAGTATTCAGTCGGGGCGCCGTCTCCTTCAGGTGCACTCTTTTGGCTTGTTTAATTAGGAGCCGCCTAGGGTAACCGTTTTTCTGCAGCGTTGAGATGATTTCTCGTTCTTCAGCCTTGCGGTCAGCCTCTTCGGTGCATAGACGTGACGCTCTTGTAAACAGGGAGTTTGCGATGCCCAGTTTAACTTTCACACTGTGGCCAGACTCGTAATTTAAATAGCGGTCTGTGTGAGTCGGCTTTTTAAAAACTGTCGTTGTTAATCGCCCCGAGCCCGCCTTTTTCACAAGACAATCCAGGAAGGGAAGGGTGTGCTCCTCTGACTCCCCTTCGCAGGTAAACTTTACCGATTGTTCGCATGAATTAAGGTGGTCCAGGAAGGAATCTCTGTCCGGGTTACGTAAAATTACAAAGGTGTCATCAACATAACGTAGCCAGACTACTATGACGGAAGACGTGGTCTACCAAATTTTCTGTTCAGAATGCCGAGTTTCGTACATCGGAGAGACATCGAGGGCGTTAGCTACCAGGTGTGATGAACACCGAAGACTAAGCCAAAAAACGGTCAATTCAGCGGCAGAGCATGAACAGTTACAGTCCTCTTCGGCTATTGCCGCGCATGCCTTGTCAACGGGTCATGCTGTAAACTTTAGTCAGCCTGCGGTGTTGCTGAGACACCAAAATAACTTTCGGGAACGACGAGTAAGCGAGCAATTACTAATTGCCGCAACGGACAATGTGTGTAATCGAGCTGACGCCGCTCACTTAAGCGCAATTTGGAAGCCCCTAATAGCCCAATTAAGGCTAACTAGGGGGCAGCGTCAACGGACCAAACCGCGTCTCAGCGACGAGGAGGAGTCAGCTACGTGACGACCGGTCACTGGCTTAATCTTAATAAGCCAATTGGATTAAAAGAACGGGAGCAGCGGTCATCCTTGGTTTTATGACGGTTTTTATGACGGTTTTAACGTTTTTAACATTTGCCTTATTGTACTTCGCGGGTGAACAAGGGGGTTAAACAATCGCCCCCGAAATATATTCCGTCTTGGACTATACTACTGTGTGTTTTTTCAATTTTGGAATTATTCCAACCCATGGATTCAAACTCCACAGTCACAAGTTTTTTCTCTCGTATGCATTTAATATCCTGAAAACCTTGATTTTTGAACGATACTTTGTTTCCAGAAGAGATTTATAAGCGGCGAGTGAAAGTGATGAAAGAGAAAGTTTACTCTCCTTCCCTATGGAATCAACAAATGGACATTGAAAAGCCTGCTTTTTTATAGAAGGTAAAAATTTAAAGCTCTTTGTGACAAGTGGGGATGGAGAGGACAAAGGAGAAATTTATATTAAGATTTTGTTGGAGGAGATGCCTAGAAGATTTTGAGATTGGAAGTTAATTGCAATAAGACTTTTAAATACAGATTGGGCTTTTTCTTCCCTTTCCAATTGATATTACCCCAGGAAGAAAAAGTGCGAAGGGAAGAATCTTGTGCTCTGTTTGGACTGTTTGATGACTTTGGGAGTTTGGGGAATTGTTCTAAGTTTTGAAATATTTTGGTTGTCTTAAGACGAAGAAGAGAAAAGAAGAAAAGGTTTATAATGGCTTTATCTGTTGATGAACTAAGAGAGGAATATGGAAAAATAAAGAACGAAGGCAAGGACACTTGGAGAGAAACTATTTGCTTTTTAGAAATGGCACTTGCTACTTACCAGCAAATACAATAATTGAAGGAGGAAGCAGAGGAAGAAGAAGAAGGAGAAGGAGAAGCCATCTTTAATGAATCAAAAAGTTGATTAAGAAAGGAAAGAGAAAGAGAGGAAGGAAAAAGGACTTAAGACTTAAAAAAACATCCAAGAAAGATAAGAGAAAAATAAGATACAATGTTAGAAAGCAAAAGAAAAGAGAAATACAACAGAGAGGGGAAGCTAAAAAGGCGGAGATTTGGAGAAGGGGGGATAAAAAGACCAGGGGGATAAAAAAAGAAGGGAAAAGGGGGAAAAAAGCCACAAAGGTATGAAACAAGATGGGAAAAAGAAATTTTTTTTTAGGAATAAAGGGTAATGTAAAATTTTTCTTAAAAGGATTCTGCAAGGTACATAAGATAGTATTGTAGTCTTTGTATTAGAAATAGAAAATTAGAATTTAATAAGAATTAAGTAAAGATTAAAATATTAAATGTTTAACAATGATAGATTTTAAGATTTAATAAATTATTAAAAGAAATGTTTAAAATACTTAGTTTAAGTATAGAGCTTAATTGACTATGTTAGTATAAATTTATTATGGTAGCATTTGACTTTCAAATAGATAATTGGAATGTTATAAGATTTAATGTTTAATTATGTATTTAATTATTTTATAGATTTACTATTTTCTCTTTCTTTTAAAAATTAGTAGGTAGAATGTACTAAGCAGAATCAGATGGGGAAACAGGTGTTACCTTAAATGTTAATTTAGGGGAGCGATGGAAAGGCATCATACTTCGATCAGTGATTTCAGGAGAAATCCTTTTTTTCTACTATAGGGAATGAGATAAATGGGTAATTGGAAAAGAATGGACAAAAGATACAAGTATAATGATGTAAATTAAGACGAAATAAATAAAATATAATTAAGAAGAGTGGAAAGCGGGGAGAAGCTATAATGAAGCTATAATGAAGATATAAAATGGTAAATAAGATAGGAAATGGTATATAAGATGAGCATAAATTTAATTGAAGTCCATATAAAGAGAGGTAATCCGGGGCCAAGCTACTTTCTAAAAAGAAGTTTTATGTTTTTGTGTTTTGTGTATTTATGTTTGTTTGAGATTTAATAAAACCTTGGAGGAAAGCTAGATGAGGATAATTATAAACAAAACAGAGGGAAATATGAATATGAGTATAAAATGGATAAATATAGAAAAGAAACGTAATTGAATAAGAGTAAAGAGAAATAATGAGAAATCTGCTAAAAGATATTTAAGTGGAAATGGGATATATTATAATTATGTTGTATAAAATAAAATGTTTTATCCGTCTTGTAAAAATTTATAATGGAAAGAGGTTTTATGCGTTCAATGTTTAATGATGTTTTGATTGTTTTTAAAATTAATAAAATTTGTTTCAAAAAAAAAAAAAGAAAATTAGGCTGAGTTATTACCTTTTGCAGAGGTTGCTTACAATAATGCAGTACATAGCAGTATGGGACTGACTCCATTCCAAATCAACACTGGAATGGATTTTGTCCTGATGCCAGAGTTACCTAGACAACCTCCCTCATCCATGTCCCTAACAGAATGGATGAACTCATTAAAGAAAGGATGGGAAGATACAAAAAAAGCTTTTGACCGAAGCTGCAAAAAAAATTATAAAAAACAGGTGGATAAACATAGATCCCTTCAAACGCCTTTTAAAGTAGGGGACAAAGTATATTTGTCGACCAATTATCTTAGATTGAAACTGCCCAGTAAGAAGCTGGGTCCAAAATTCTTGGGTCCATTCCCAATTTCAAAGATAATCAATCTGGTCACTGTCCAATTAAGTCTTCCTCGAATATTGGGGGAAATTCATCCAGTATTCCATTGTAGTTTACTAAAACCAGCTACTACATCAATGATAAGACCACCGCCAATTGCTCCCCCTAAACCATTAAAGGGGGAAACACATTATGAAATTCAAAAAATTCTTGATTCTCGATTACACCGTGGCCGATTGCAATATTTGGTCTCATGGAAAGAATACCCTCTCTCAGATGCTAATTGGGTAAAGAGTTGGCATGTTCATGCTGATCAATTGGTTAACCAATTTCACGAGGATTTTTCCCACAAACTGAAGGGTTCTTGTGGAGGGGGGAGAGGGGGTTAAGGACAATATGTTAATCCCTGTATCTGTTTTTTTCCTTTTCTTTTAGGAGGAGGAGTTTTCAAGGGGGGGGGACACCTGTCAGCTTTAAAATTCAGCTGTCACATTTCATGGAAGGGGTGTGTGGAGGAGTTGAAAAGTTCAAGGTCATTCTGTATGTCGTATTAAGAAATTCCAATTGCAGTTAATTGGTTCTCGTGATTTATGAAGTGTAGAAGTGGGAGGAGAGAAGGTGGATTCTGTGAAACACGCGAAAATAATTTCACTTTGGGAAATTGCCTTTGACATGCCAGGTCTGTTTCTAAATAAATCAACTGGAGAGAAAATGTCTCGGAGTGATTGATATCATGGATACTTTCTGTATGCCTTACAGACTTCCTGTCCGCCGTCTATGGCCATCCCCTTCCTTTTGCAGTGACTTTCCTGGTATGGTTGACTTCCTGCCCGTTCTCCGTAGTCGTCCCCCTCTTCCTATTGCAGTGCATCGAGTACTAAATAAACACCAAGTATTGGAACAACATTTTTGCAACAAAATGCATCGAGTACCAAATTTGACGAGTTTTGAAGCAGTCAAGTCCCGAGATATCCCTGTACAAAATCGCATTTGTTATTGAGGGGGGCTGGCACACAATTGATGTATCTCATCAGACTATTGCTTGGGTGTTAACCTCTTGTGCTGTTTTGATTGGGTCCAAAAGCCCTTTAGATAGATTGATACCATGATAGAACAAATTCTAGGAAGAATGAATTTGTTAGTGATGAATATATATTTATAGTTATATATTTACAGGTAGTTCTCGACTAAAAACCATTCGTTTAGTGACCATTCAAAATTATAATGGCTCTTTAAAAAGTGACTTATTTTGACTATTATGACCATTGCAGCATCCCTGTGGGTCACATGATCAAAATCCAGATGCTTGGCAACTGGTATAGATTCATTTATGACGGTTGCAGTGTCCTGAGGATCATGTGATCACCTTTTGGGACCTTCCAACAAGGAAAGTCCATGGAGAAGCTAGATTCATTTAACAACCATGTTACTAACTTAACAACTACAGTGATTCACTTAACAATGGTGGCAAGAAAGGTCATAACCTTGGCAAAATTCACTTAACAACTCTCCTTTTGCTAAGCAACAGAAAATTTAGGCTCAGTTGTGGTTCCTAAGTTGAGTCCTAAAAAAGGCAGAGTCTTAAAAAAAGTAACAGAAAATGAATGTTCCCAGCAGTTCCCTATGAGGCCCCACTGGGAGGCAATTGAAACACAGCTTGTAAGAAACACAGTTGTACAACCATCCATTCTTCCCTAATATGTACAATTTTCTACAAAAGGCCACATGTTTCTGAAGGAGCCACTTCCCTTGTTTGTTACATTCGCTGACTTCTCCATCAGCTGTCACACACCAATTTAAGAGAGGAGGAGTGATTCCTCTCGGGTTCCTGACATACTGTATTAGAAAATGAAAATGCCACTCTACAATTTATTTTTGCTTGCTCGAAACTGCTCTTTGTCAGACATAATGTGCAGCAGCAGGATGCCACACGAGACATTGTGGTATATCAGTGACAGAGTATTATATGTGTGGGCCAGACGACATGCTTGATCTAAGTACAAAATGGCAGAGGTTGAAGCTTCAAATAACTTGGTAAGTGTTCTATGCCCATCGCATCTCAAGCTAACTAAAATTGCTGACGGCATCCGAGACAGTTCCAGAGGGCCAAAAGGCAGTCACTGTTTCCCAACAAAAGAGGGTCTCAGAGCTTTTGAGTCTCCTTGGCTGATGTCATCTGGATCCAGAAATATCACTGCTGAGTTTGCAGCAGCCGTGTTAATTCTCTGCTTTGTATTGATAAAGGAAGTCATGCAAAGCTGTGTCATGTAACCATTTCCCTAATTGGGAAATTGCGCTGGGATGAGGCTTCATAAAGTTGAGGGGTGAGGTGGAAGTTTACAATGTTATAAGGCAAAAGGAAAATTAAACTTGATTAAACTATTGATTTAGCTCTAATAAAGGAGAATATGTGTAGCTCGGGATTGAAATGACACCGGTGCTCTTTGAGCTTGCTTGTTTTGTTGCAGACATTTCATTACCCAAACTAGGGAACATAATCAGTGCTGATCAGAAACATCAAACTAGGTAACACTATCAGTGCATCATCAGCACTGGTGATGTTACTTAGTTTGGGTAATGAAACATCTGCAACTAAACTCAGAGAGCACTAAGGACCCCTAATTTTAAGACATTGAATACATACATACTCATTTCCTGCCTTGCTGCCAGAACCACTGGCAGCCACAATATATCTGCTTGCTTGTGAGACTAGTTTAAGTGATTGTTAGTGATATTGAAATAATATTTTCCTCCTTATTTGGCCACCACCTGAGAGCTGTGACATCTCTCTTGTTTTGGAAAAAAAAATCTGAAGTGCAGCGATTGGAAACAGAAGCAATACGATAGAATCAGACCTAGCAATGGATGGCATCAGCCTGAGGCTGGTGTAGCCTTTGCCCAGTTTAAGAATGAACTGAGAGTAGTTCAGCCTGGCAGCTGAGATGGATCTGGAGATCAGTCTTAGATTGGTTTGAGACTCTATAGCAGGGGTGTCCAACCTTAGCAACTTTAAGACCTGTGAACTTCAACTCCCAGAATTTCCCAACCAGCCGGGAAATTCTGGGAATTGAAGTCCACAGGTCTTAAAGATTGCCAAGGTTGGGCACCCCTGGTCTATAGAAAAAATATTTTATACCAGCACCTGGGCACTATTTTATGCATTAAGGCTGCTGCGAAGATGGCAGAACATCTGCAGTCTTGGAGAGAGCAATATCATAGCTATCATCCCCTAAATATTTTTTTATTCCTAAAACTTGTCAAACTAGTTTGAAACAAATATAGGCTCATCATTCTTGGCAAAGGAGAACCTCAAGGTTTTGTATGTAGGCAGGTGTGTGGTTTTTCTCCCCAGTGGTATTCAAAACGTCGTAACATTAAAACAACACAGCTGGAAAACACAATGGTTTAGTGCTGACTCCATGTCTTGCTTGGCATATAAGCATATTTTTAATAGTATAAACATGGCTGGCATGTTTGATACTAGAAATTAACAAGCTGTCCACAAACAAATTTCCTCAACTTGTATGAGTGAAATTGATTAAATATGTTAAAGGATAGAAACTGTACAAATCATCAACTTTGACATCTTCATGCATTTGCCAAGTTACGGTTTGCTTAATTGTGATTTAATAATCACATGGCCCACATCATATCATCAAATCATAATTTACTAACTACGTTGGCTGGATTGATGTAATATGATGTTATCCATTCAGTCATGTCTGGCTCTTGGCAATTCTGTGGAGCCTAAACTTAACCATAGTTTAAATCCTGGTTCATGCCCTGGGCAAAGTTATAAGCCATGGTGGATTAGTCAAGTGCATGCCATATAGCAGGGGTCTCCAACCTTGGCTCCTGGAAGCCTGGCGGACTTCAACTCCCAGAGTTCCACAGGGCTGTGGAATTCTGGGAGTTGAAGTCCGCCAGGCTTCCAGGAGCCAAGGTTGGAGACCCCTGCCATATAGGAAGGCAAGGCAGCATTTGAACCCAGGATGCTGAATGAACTCAACCGCATAATAGGGGATCCAGGCCCCAGGAAAGTGGATCAATTAACCCTAAGCCACTCAGGTATCTTATCAGATTTTTGGGGGTGGGGGAGGTTGAGGGTGGCCAAATTTCTGTTTTCACAATAAACCTGCTACGGTTGTCTCTGACGCCTCCCAGGCTCTCTCACATGAAACCTGGAGAAGGCAGCATCTGCAATCAGGTGCTCTCCAGCTGGGCTCCCTTTCAGCTCTCAGAAACCTCCCTCTAGCTGGGAGTAGCTCATCTGAAGGGCACCAGGTTGGTAAAGGCTCAGTTGGATGCAGGCCGAAGAGGCAGCCAGCGCTGGAGAAATGACTTCCTTACTAATAAAGGAACGTATGTCTAGCTCAGGGTTGACATCCAGGGGTCTTGGTGCTCTCTGAATTTGCTTGTTTTCTTGCAGACGTTACATCAGGTCACATCATCAAGGTTAGAAAGGGAGTGGGTTATGCAGAGAGGAGGAGGAGGAGGAAAGCAGGAGTCTCTAACCTTGGCAACTTTTAAGCCTGGTGGACTTCAACTCCCAGAATTCCCCAGCCAACAAAGCTGGCTGGGGAATTCTGGGAGCTGAAGTCTGCCAAGCTTAAAGTTGCCAAGGTTGGAGACCCCTGGACTAGAGGGTCCTTGGTGCTCTTCCTCAGCTTTGTTGTCTTCTTGCAAGACTCTCATTACCCAAACTAAGTAATATCATTAGTGCTGGAAGGGAATGGGGTGTGCAGAGAGGAAGAGGAGGAGGACTAGAGGGCTCTTAGTTCTGAGTTTGCTAGTTTTCTTGCAGACATCTCATCAGCCACACTAGGTAACATCATTAGTGCTAGAAAGGAGGGAGGTTTGTGCGATTGAAGGAGGGGAGGGGGGGTGAGGAGGAGCACTCCCAGCTCCCTTGTTTTCTTGCAGGCGTCCCAAGACCCAAACCAGGTTAACTTCATCAGCGTTCGTACTAATCCGACGATGCTAGTCTGGCGAGGTTAGCCTCCTCGGGCTACCACTGACTATGTTAAGCTAGTTTGGGTCGCCAAACGTCTGCCAGAAAACAAGCAAGTTCGGAAAGCATCAAGGATCCCCCCCCCCCCCCCACATCCTTTCCAACGACTTCCTTTTCCCGAGCAACCAGCCACCTCGCTCGGGAAGTGGGAGGGGGGCTCTCTCCTCCACCTCCGGTTCAACAACAACAACAACAACAAAACACTAGCAGCAGCAACAGCAGCGACACGGGCTACTTCTTGCGCTTTTGCGCAAAGTTGCAGAGGGCTGGCAGAGGGGCGCCCCAACCCAGGACTTCCTTCGCTCGCTCCCTCCCTCCCTCCGTCCTTTCCTCCCTTCGCCCTGCAAGTTACACGCCTTCGGCTCCGCCTTTGCCTTTTTGCCTTGCCCTGCCTTGGCTTTGCCTGCGCCGGCTTCGCGTCCGTGCAGAGATGGAGCCGCCCCGAGGCGCGTGAAGCTGGCAGGAGTGTCGGGGCGGGAGGCGGGTGGGTGGGTGGGGGGGAAGCGAGAGCGGCGCTTCTTCCTTTCCTTTTCGGCGTGCCGGGTAGAAAAGCCGTCGGGTGCCTCGGCCGGCCAAGCGGGGAGGGAGGAGGGCAAGAGCAGAGAAGCTGGCCGGCTGGCTCCTTCCACCTCCCGACCATGGAAGATGTGAGTAATGCTGGGTTTGTTGGCGAGGCGTGTTTTTTTTTTAAAAAAAGGTCCGGGAGCGAAGCGGAGTTGGGGGGGGAAAAAAGTTTTAAGTTTCAGTTCTGTAGCTTGGTCGAGGCTTGGCTTGCTTAAAAGGGGAGGGGGTATTGGTCCCAAATCCAGGATCCAGCCTCCCTCCCACCTACCTATCTACCTACCCTTTTCCAGCCTATTTTTAAAATTATTATTTTTATTATTATTATTTTAAGCCCGGACTTTGGTTTTGCTCCGAAGTTAAACTTGGTGAGTTTCAAGTCGAGGGGGAGGAAAGGGGCTTAAGTTGTGCTTGTGTTTCTGTGTTTCATGCGTGCGTTTGGAAGAGTTGATGGAGGATGGGAGGCCACTGCGAGGTATGTGTTTGGGAGGGGGGGGGCGAGGGAGGGAAGGTGGGAGGGAAGAGAAGCGAAATGGGCCTTTTCTTCCTTCCTGCCAAGATTGCAGCTGACACCAAGCGGGAGGGAACTCAAGAAGAAGAAGGGGGATAAAAAGGCTGGGAAGGTTTGTTTTCCTGGCTGGGTTGGGGGCACAGCCTGGGAAAGTGGGAGGGGGGGAGGATGAGGGGGCGGGCGGTGCAAGAGGGGAACCATTGAGTTGTCTGGTAGTCCCCAAACTTGATAAAAGACAAGAAAAGTTTTGCTTAGCTGGTGGGTAGATGCTCCAAGTTACTTGCAAAGCACTGAGAGGATAATTGTGTTTGGGGAGGGGGTGGTGGATTGGGGTTCAAACCTGGCTCTCTATTTTGGGCAGGTAAGCAATCAGCAAGTAGCTCTTCTTCGCCTTTAGTAAGTTGGGAAGAGTGGCTGGCATGCAGATTCAATGTGGGGTATGGATTGAGTAGCTCGCGGGGATACAGTGAGCAGAGCGACCTATGGTGGTTGGGGAGCCCGAAACAGAGTCTTCCCTCCCAGAGTTTCTGTCCCATTCAATCCTGTCTTTTTGCATTCTCTTTCGGTCCTTCAGCTCTCCTGGCTGTGTTCATGTCGGGCATGTTCACCTGTGTTTAAAATAATAATGGTTTATTCATTGAATCTCATTTCCTGGGTTTGTACATAAACCATGTACCAACCAACCTAATTTGCAAAATAATACAATAATTATTTTATTCGGGAGTCAAACTAACTCACCTTTGGAATGTTGCATAAATGCAGGCTGTTGGTTTTCTATTTTCTTTCTTTTTGCACTGATTGGGCAGAGGGGTTGGACTAGATGATCTCTTGCATTAGCATCCAACATTCCAAAGATCCATTAAGACAGAGAAGAAATATAGAGATATGAGGAGCTGGACTGGATGCCAACTGTTTAGGAAGCCCAATAAAATGAAACTTTGGCATCTCTGAACTCCAGATGCCTGTGAAGGTTAGGGGTTGCCACAGTTAAATGGTTGTGCCTGAAAACCAGAGATAAAGCACCTTAAAGGGTCTTTTTTGATTACAGATCCCATCCCCTTTTCTCTGTTGAGGTCAGTACTTCAGAAGCAGCAGTAGGGAAATGTATGCGAATCTCCCATTCCTGATTGAACCATTTACTCAAGACAGCATTTCATTTAGATTTTAGGAGATGCCCCCATTCATCCTTTGCCACTTGCATTAGGAAGTCTGGGAGAAAGATGCATCGATTTAAATTTGCATTTCTGCAAAAAGAAAAAAAAAATCTGTATTGCTATCTTAAAGGAAGTATTTCTTCCTGTGTGCCTGAAAGGAATTGCTTTCTAGAAGCAATTCTAGAATGAAGCCTGGTCTAGAATCAACTGAAAAAGAAAGATAAGGAGGCCTCTTTTCTAGGAAGCCAATTGACTCCGGTGTGACTTGTGGGAAAGCGATGCGAGGAATAACCAGGATTATCAAGCAAGAGAGCTTCCGGCTTAGCATGTCGTGGGAACCTGGTTGAACGTAGTTTATTCCTGAACTTTACCAACTGCAACTTAACACAACTCATGGTGCATGTTATTCCCGGTCCCTGAATTATAACTGTTGTCCGGCTGCGCTGATGTTGCAAAAATAGAACTTATAGATGGAATACTCCAAGGAGTTTGTTTCAGTTGCATCATATTTTTTAATCTTTAGCATGGGGACTTCCTAGAACAGGCCGTTCTTGTCCTGCAAACAGAATGCCGTTCTTTTCAAAAGAAGTTCCAGTATCTTTTGTGCTTCTGAATCTGGCCTGACCCCGCTGGAGAACGAACCATTCCTGTCTTTGACATTAAGAGTTTAAAGGATTCATGTGTGTCTCATTATTATTATTATTATTATTATTATTATTATTATTATTATTATTATTATTATTATTATTATTATTATTATTTATTTCTGTCTCTTCCCTCGTCCCCTGTTTTGTTTTATTTTTGCTTTCACTATACAACTCTTATCTCTTCAAATAGCGTCTTGCCTTCTTTTGCCAACAACCTGTTTGCATTCATTCTGTCAGGGCACTTCTACCTTGGCACCACAAGCCTTTTTCTTCTGCTCGCAGGGGCTGCTCTGCACACAGAAAAAAAAAAAAGGCTTTTCACCAGCCCTTCAGCTGTTCTGCCTTCTCAGAAGAGGAAATGGCCTTTTTAATGCTTTATAAGGATATGGTAATGGTACAGTGTAAATCTGCTGATCTGTCTTTGTTGCTCCCTGCCTGCCTGCCTGCAACAGAGAGGAGAAAAGCAAATAGATATTTAAGCTTCATGCTTAAAAAGATCTGACATTGAAAACGGGGAGGCGATCCAAAAAATCTCGACCTGCAATTGGTAATCCACAGTTAGCTATTAGAGGAGCTGTCAAGACATACATTTAAACTAGCTTATCAATCAATCAGATTAGAGGGATCTTGGAGGTCAAACAGGAGATCCTATACAATTTTAGACAAGTGGTTGTTCAGTCTTTTCTGAAAAGCCTCCAGTGATGAAGCAGCCACAACTTCTGGAGGCAAGTTGTTCCATTGGTTAATTGTCCTCATTGTTTCTCCTTAATTCCTGGTTGCTTCTCTCCTTGATTAGTTTCCATCCATTGTTTGTTTGTTTTTTTTGCCTTGTTCTTTGTAAAATCAGTTGGCCCCCTCTTTTTTGTGGCAGCCCCTCAAATACCAGAATATTGCTATCATGTCACCCCCTTAGTCCTTCTTTTTCACTAGACTAGACATACCTAATTCCTGCAATCATTCTTCATATGTTTCAGTCTCCAGGCCTTTAATCATCTTAGTTGCTCTTTCTCTGCAAGCAGGTTGCCTTAAAACCAAGCCAGGGAATTTATTTTCCTTCAGATGCCACAAACAACTTGCTCCTGGCCTTCTCTCATCATTGGTCAGGATGACTGAGAGCATCTCTCAACGCTGGTGAGTTAACCAGAAAATTGCAGCTGAGCAACATCACAATTTTCCATTCCAACCTTAATAGAATAGAATTCTTTCTTGGCCAAGTGTGATTGGACACACAAGGAATTTGTCTTGGTGCAAATGCTCTCGGTGTACATCAAAGAAAAGATACATTCGTCAAGAGTCAAGAATCATCAGGTTACAACACTTAATCATAGTCATGGGATAGAATAGAATAGAATAGAAATGGAATAGAATAGAATAGAATAGAATAGAATAGAATAGAATAGAATAGAATAGAATAGAATAGAATTCTTTCTTGGCCAAGTCTGATTGGACACACAAGGAATTTGTCTTGGTGCAAATGCTCTCAGTGTACATAAAAGAAAAGATACATTCGTCAAGAGTCAAGAATCATCAGGTTACAACACTTAATCATAGTCATGGGATACAATAGAATAGAAATGGAATAAAATAGAATAGAATAGAATTCTTTCTTGGCCAAGTGTGATTGGACACACAAGGAATTTGTCTTGGTGCAAATGCTCTCAGTGTACATAAAAGAAAAGATACATTCGTCAAGAGTCAAGAATTATATCACACTTAATAGTCATAGGGTACAATAAGCAATCAAATCATACTAGGAAACAAGTCAATATAAATTGTAAGGATACAAATGACAAAGTTATAGTCATACAGTCACTAGTGGGAGGGGATGGGTGATAAGGAGTGATGAGAAGATTAATAGTAATAGTGATGCAGATTTTATAAATAGTTGGACAGTGTTGAGGGAATTATTTGTTTAGCAGAGTGATGGTGGTCGGAAAAATGTCCTTGTGTCTAGTTGTTCTGGTGTGCAGTGATCTATAGAATAGAACAGAATAGAATAGAATACTTTATTGGCCAAGTGTGATTGGACACACAAGGAATTTGTCTTGGTTCAAATGCTCTCAGTATACATAAAAGAAAAGATACATTTGTTAAGAATCAAGAATCATAACGTACAACACTTAATGATAGTCATAGGGTACAATCAGCAATCAAATCATACTAGGAAACAGTCAGTATAAATCATAAGGATACAAGCAACAAAGTTACAGTCCTACAATCACAAGTGGGAGGGGATGGGTGATAAGGAGTGATGAGAAGATTAATAATAATAGTAGTGCAGACTTTGTAATAGTTGAACAGTGTTGAGGGAATTATTTGTTTAGCAGAGTGATGGCTTTCAGGGGGAAACTCCTTGTGTCTAGTTCTGGTGTGCAGTGCTCTGTAGCATCGTTTTGAGGGTAGGAGTTGAAACAGTTTATGTTCAGGATGTGAGGGGTCTGTAAATATTTTCACAGCCCCCTTTTTGTAGTATACAGGTCCTCGGTGGAAGGCAGGTTGGTAATTGTTTTTTCTGCAGTCCTAATTATCCTCTGAAGTCTGTGTCTGTCCTGTTGGGTTGCAGGACTACAGTACACAGCTACTGTAGCCCCATCATTAATTTGTTCAGAAGCATCTGACAGTTAAGAGGAAAAAACTCCATAAAACTGTGTCAAATGATCCAGCAACAATTATATACCTTAAGTCCTGCATTGGCTTCTGGTAGCTGATAATGATTTTCCCACTAGAAAATGAACTGGAGATGAAGCACCAGTATAGGCCTCTTCCTGATTTCCCCTAATCACCATTTGCTCAATTAGCCCAATTCTCTGAATTCAAACAACATGGGAATCCTAAGCTAAACATTGCTGCCTGGATTTTGCATGATGCATTAGCCTAGAACATGGCCAGCTACTTTGTGATTCAATCTGTTGTGCAAATCCAGTCATTTCATGCAAATTATTCCTTTCAACCATTCTGCAGCTAGGGAGTGACCAAAGACTAATTTCCTTCCTGTCCTTTCTGTTGGTTTTTTTTAAAAAAAGAGTTTTAGGTAAGGTTGTAACTTGTGGCATTGCGGTAATTTTCCCAAATGAATTAACACCCAGAGTAAAGATCTGGCAATTGCTCCTGTATTTTGAACTTATGTCCTTGAGAACTTAAGGTATATAATTGCTGGATCATTTGATACAGTTTTATGGAGTTTTTTCCTCATAACTGGACAGTCAGATGCTTCTGAACAAATTAATGATGCTCTCGTCCTTATGTTATTGTTTGCTTTCGGCACCTGGAATATTTTTTTTAATTGCCAAAGGAATACAGAATTTATGGATCGGTTTTATGTATTTTTAAAACCTTTGAGGCTTAGCCCGCACCTCTTTATTTCCTTTTTAGACATGCTTTCTCTACTCACAAACAATTTGCTCCTTATTTCATAACAGTGTTTTTATGAGGTGTGACAACTTCATTCTGACTGCAGCATAGCCTGCCAACAGTGTGAAGAAATAGGACATCATAACAATTCTTATGTACATTCTGTAATCCTGCAGATATTGCTACTTGGAGCCCAACTGTTCATGCACAAAGTTTTCTCTAAAAAGGGTTTTCGAGGGGATATCGGAAAGAACAACAATAACAAAACCTGTAGGTCCCAATCTGAGCTTGTGGGTGGCCTTAAGCTAATGCACAATCATGAGTGTTTCCCCTTTTCCATACTGGCATCCCTCTTCTTCATTTCTATGGATGTCATGGAAACCATACAAACAAACCCCAGCCTCTATTTTAACTTAGTGGTTAGAATGGGAAGGGAAGGTCCTGCATTTTGACCTGGTTTA
The DNA here is from genome assembly GCA_033807585.1 of Hydrophis major. Lineage (NCBI taxonomy): Eukaryota > Metazoa > Chordata > Lepidosauria > Squamata > Elapidae > Hydrophis > Hydrophis major. The sequence goes on from CM066337.1 coordinate 17,697,092, forward strand.
TATAATATTCTAAGCCAGGAGGTTCTTGCCAAGGACCCCCCTTTAGCAACAGCACTTAGACTTTTATACCGCTTCACAAGTGCTTTTGCAGCCCTCTCTAAGCGGTTTACAGAGTCAAGCCTATTGCCCCCACCATCTAGGTCCTCATTTGATTGATCCCTGAAAGGATGGAAGGCTGAGTCAATCTTTAGCCTGGTGAGATTCGATCTGCCAAATTGCAGGGAGCCAGCAGTCAGAAGAAGTAGCCTGCAGTTCTGCACTCTAACCACTGTGCCACCTTGGCTCTTTAATTAACTTTTGTGGCCACAGGCCCTCAAGACTTAATTCAAGATTTAAATCATATTTCTTCAAGACATTGTGAACCCCCTCCATCCATTTTGGGCCACAGATTGAAAACCAGTACTCTAAGCTTTTATTGTATATAGTTTACAGGTAGTGCTTGTCTTATGATCATTCTCCTACTGACCGTTCGATGTCATAACAGATGTCAAAAAAAGGTACATACAGGTGAAACTCAAAAAATTAGAATATCATGCAAAAGTTCATTTATTTCAGTAATGCAACTTAAAAGGTGAAACTAATATATAAGATAGACTCATTACATGCAAAGCAAGATAGTTCAAGCCGTGATTTGTCATAGTTGAGATGATTATGGCTTACAGCTCACGAAAACCCCAAATCCACAATCTCAGAAAGTTAGAATATTACATGCAATCAATAAAACAAGGATTGTACATAGAACAATATCGGACCTCTGAAAAGTATAAGCATGCATATGTACTCAATACTTGGTTTGGACCCATTTTGCAGCAATTACTGCCTCAATGCGGCGTGGCATGGAAGCTATCAGCCTGTGGCACTGCTGAGGTGTTATGGAAGACGAGGATGCTTCAATAGCGGCCTTCAACTCTTCTGCGTTGTTCGGTCTCATGTCTCTCATCTTTCTCTTGGCAATGCCCCATAGATTCTCTATGGGGTTCAGGTCAGGCGAGTTTGCTGGCCAATCAAGCACAGTAATTCCATGGTCATTGAACCAGGTTTTGGTGCTTTTGGCAGTGTGGGCAGGTGCCAAGTCCTGCTGGAAAATGAAGTCAGCATCCCCATAAAGCTCATCTGCGGAAGGAAGCATGAAGTGTTCCAAAATCTCCTGGTAGACAACTGTGTTGACCCTGAACTTAATGAAGCACAGTGGACCAACACTAGCAGATGACATGACTCCCCAAATCAACACAGACTGTGGAAACTTCACACTGGACTTCAAGCATCTTGCAGTGTGTGCCTTTCCAGTCTTCCTCTAGACTCTGAGTCCTTGGTTTCCAAATGAGATGCAAAAGTTGCTCTCATCAGAAAAGAGGACTTTGGACCACTGAGCAAACAGACCAGTTCTGTTTTTCTTTAGCCCAGGTAAGATGCTTCTGACGTTGTTTGTTGTTCAGGAGCGGCTTGACAAGAGAAATACGACATTTGAAGCCCATGTCCAGGATCCGTCTGTGTGTGGTGTCTCTTGATGCACTGACTCCAGCCTTAGTCCACTCCTTGTGAAAGTCCCCAACACTTTTGAATGGCCTTTTCCTGACAATTCTCTCCAGGCTGCGGTCATCCCTGCTGCTTGTGCACCTTTTTCTTCCACACTTTTCCCTTCCACATAACTTTCTATTAATGTGCTTTGATACAGCACTTTGGGAACATCCAACTTCGTTTGCAATTACCTTTTGAGGCTTTCCCTCCTTATGGAAGGTGTCCATGATGGTTTTTTGCACAACTGTCAGGTCAGCAGTCTTTCCCATGATTGTGCTTCCTACTGAATCAGACTGAGAGACCATTTAAAGGCTCAGGAACCCTTTGCAGGTGTTATGGCTTAATTAGCTGATTAGAGTAGGACACTTTGAGCCTAGAATATTGAAGCTTTTCACATTTAATTTTCTGAGATTGTGGATTTGGGGTTTTCATAAGCTGTAAGCCATAATCATCACAATTATGACACATCACGGCTTGAATTATCTTGCTTTGCATGTAATGAGTCTATCTCATATGTTCGGTTCACCTTTTAAGTTGCATTACTGAAATAAATGAACTTTTGCATGATATTCTAATTTTTCAAGTTTCACCAGTAGACTCAGATTAAAAGTTTTGAGTGCTGCCCCTCCCCTCATGTGAGATAGCCGCATTTTAAGCAGTTGGCAACTGGCCCCCATTTACGGCTGTTTGCAGGCTCACATGGTTACGTTCTGATGATTTCTAGGTAACATTCAGATTCCAAGCCCAGAAAGTTTATGTTATTTCAAAATGTGGTTTACTGAAGCGAAGTTATTATATGCAAAGGTGATATTCAGCAGGTTCTGACCAAGTCTGGAGACCTGGTAGCAGAAATTTTGAGTAGTTTGGAGAATTGGCAAACACTGCCTCTGAATGGTCCCGCCCCCATCTAGTCTCTCCCTCCCAAGTCCCAGCTGATTGGCTGGGTCTTCTTCTGTTGCCTTACACAGGAGAAAGGAGCTGGAAAGCAGGTTAGCAGGGTGGGGAAGGAATGGGATTTTGCAGTAATCTTCCCCTGCCATACGCACCAAGCCCCGCCCACCAAGCCCCGCCCATAAAATCGGTAGTAAAAAAAATTGAATCCCATCACTGATTATATGGAGGAATGGTCAGTGAAATGGACAAATTTTGCAGAGCTAGATAAAGTAACTTCTTTGATGACAGAAAAGGCATTGTCTGTATTTATGGATGACCGGAAGCCTCTTAGGGACTTTTGGCATAGAAATGAGGGGGAAAAAATGAACTTACGATTTGTGGTCCTGACCATTAGACAGGATAGATCATAGAGAGAAATGACATAATTATAGAGAGGTTGGTTAAAACATAATTGTGCTTTATGCCTGCTGTTCTTTAATTTTTTTCCATTTCTTGCATTTATCTTTTCTTTCTTTTTCTCTTTCCTTCCTTATTCAGGTAGTTCTCGACTTTTCATCCGTTAATTTAGTGACGGCTCAAAGTTACAGCGGCACTGAAAAAAGTGACTTACGATGATTTTTCGCACTTAAACGACCGTTGCAGTATCCCCACAGTCACATGATCAAAATTCAGGTGCTTGGCACTTGATTCCTATTTATGATGGTTGCATAAATCTTGATGCAACCTAGGGTCAGCTTTTGAGACCAGCAAAGTCAATGGGGAATCCAGATTTGTTTTACAGCCATGTTACTAACTCAACTAATGCAACAATTCACTTATTAAAAATGAACAATTGTTAAATTAACCATTGTGGCAAGAAAAGTCACAAAATGGAGCAAAACCCACTTAACAGATGTTCCACTTAGCCACATAAATTTTGGGTCGTGACTGGGAAGATTACCTGTATTATAGCTTGTATGTTTTTTTCCTCCAGAGGTTTTGACATATGCCTGTCAATTTCACTGTCAGTTTCACCAACCACACATATTTTCTTTTATTTGCTGCTTGGAAGAAAGTTTATACAAGGAAGAAAGGCTTAACGTAATCTTGATGTGGTATTTAGACTTGATGTGCACCGAGCTAGTGTAGGGTCAGACAGAATTGAATTAACTTGGCTGCACGTTTACCTTGCTCCTTGCTAAAAGGGATAGTGGTGGTGTCATGTGAATCTGTGTTATAATATGTGCGGGTAGATCCCTTTCTGGTTCATTTGGACAATTACGAAAACATGAATTAGGAGGAACAAAGCTTGAGGATTCCAGCAACTGGAAATACTTCTTTTCAAAGCAGTTGCAAGCATCTGTTGGTGACGTATACCTGGGGTCAATTATGCAGAAAAATGCAGTGCTATTTTTTTTTTTTACGACAAGCTAATATGATGCGTACACACAAGCATCCTTGTACACCATCCTTGTATTATTTGGGAGCAAAGCAGACAAGATATCAGAGCTACAGTATTTTGTATGAATTATTTGCAGGCTGTGCAACAGCTTAAGGCCATGTGTGCAGGAATAAGTATTAAAAAACCATTCTGTTTCTAAAAATGGCATCAAAAAAGTTTCTGTTAGAAGTCCCAGTATGCCTAAATTTGTACACAGATCTGAAGGTTACAGGAAAGACACAATTTCCTGATATCTTCAGAAGATTTCTTTTAGAGTTCTCCCTCTCTCTCTAAACAAGCTATATCAGTAGACAAAAGTTGAAAGCACGGAATTTGGTTATATTGAATTGATTTCAAATTACGGACCCGAGGTAACCTTGGGTTGTTACTAGTCATCTGGATATTGTTGTTGTTATCGCTGCAGCATAAGAATAATTATGTTGACCCTCGAAAAGCTTCACATTCAGGGTATGCTTGTGCAGCTCTGCTTGGAAATAAAATCCTATTGTCCTATAGAACACGCTCCAGGCTAAGACTGATGCGTTTAAGCATTAGCTTCTAAAAATACAAACTGAGCAAATATCACTTGCATACTGAAACTAGCAAAATAATAGCAAAGGGATTTTTGCATCCAAGAATTCTCAGCTGTAGACAAACAGTATTTATATACATGGTGGCCATGATGGAGTCTTAAATGCCTCAGGACCTCAGCACATTGTTCGGCAGAAATATATATGCAGATTAGAGGGATTTTGTGTTTTGGCAGGTAGCAATAGCACTTAAAACTTATATATCGTTTCACAGTGCTTTGCAGCCCTCTCTAAGCCATTTACAGAGTCAGCCTCTTGCCCCCAACAGTCTGGGTCCTCATTTTACCCACCTTGGACGGATGGAAGGCTGAGTCAACCTTGAGCCGGGTGAGATTCGAACTGACAAGTTGCAGGCAGCGGGCAGTCAGCAGGAGTAGCCTGCAGTAGTGCACTCTAACCAGCACGCCACAGCTCAGATAATAGCTTATGTGATCCTAGACAGCTTTGCCCATTGCACTAATTTTATAAACCACAATTAGATGAAGTCCTTCAACAGATGAAACCAACACAAAACTATTGGTATTGTTTAGTGTATTGTATCCATCCCTGGAGTGATGGATACAATGCACTAAACCAGCAACCGCCAACTGGCAGGCTGCAGCCCACTGGTGGACCATGAGAAAATTTTGGTGGGCCGCAGAGAAATCTCACCCCCAGAGCACCCCCAAAGCAATTAATCCAGGCTGCGCAGAAACACAAGGCTGCATCGCCCACATGGCCTGCGGGAACTCTCCCCACCCACTCCTTATCCAGCAAACTTGCTTGCTAAAATTGTTATTTTTCCTTTTTCCAACCATCATCTGTTCTGCACTGCCAGGAAATTTAGATTAGCTAGGAAGCAGGAAATGGTTGGATTTCTTGTTTTCTAGCTAGCCTTTAGATCTTTGGCTCTGCTTTTAAGCACAGCCGAACCTCCCTTAGGACTGAAGGTTTGCTTGCAAGCAAATTCAGTGCAGACTGACAAGCAAATTTGAGAGACTGAGCTAGCCGATGGCAGATAGATAAATCACTGTGAGCAACTCAATCTGCCTGCCTGCTTTGCCTGATTTGGGTAAAAGTTGCTCTTTTTTAAAAAAAAAATATATTATTTTCATGCATGGTATGTTGTGAGTTAATTTTGTTAGTTTGCTTGCTAGCAAATTTTATGTGACAGACTGAACTAGCCAATGGCAGATCGACTGATTTCTGAATGAATCTGTAATTCTGTGAGCAACTCAATCTGCCTGCTTGCTTTGCCTGATTTTGGGTAAAAGTTGCTCTTTTTTTAAATAAAAAAATCAATATTTATATAAATATTTATAATATTTACAAACAAGCCATGCCCAGCCAGTCACATGACCACAAAGCCACACCCACAAATTAGGCCACACCCACACAACCAGTTAGTGGTCCCTGGGATTTAAAATTATGAGTTTGGTGGTCCCTGAGGTCCAAAAGGTTGGTGACCCCTGCACTAAACAACGATAACGGTACTTATCACTAGAAGATTTTAAGAAGAGATTGGGTGGCCATTTGTCCAGAAGGTTATAGGATCTTCTGCTTGTGCAGGGGGTTGGACTAGAAGATCTCCAAGGTCCCTTCCAACTCTGTATTATTCTGTATGCTCCCAGCTACTTGTGGGAGTGATCTATTTTGGTGCTTCCTTAATTTATTGATATAAAAATGATTCTGATAGTCTGGAAGTTTAGAGAAACTGGTAACTGAGCTTGAATTCATTTCTCTGTTTCATTTCACTGTTTCATTTCTCTTTTCCCCTCCCATTTCTGCATATTAATCTCTTTGGTTATTTGCATTCATTTTTAGATATTCTTTACAGCCTTGGTCAGTCAATCTGAACCCTGAACAAGGGGAGGGTCACTGGGTGATTGATGAACCAACTGAACTAGTCTGTTTCCTGTAAATTCAGCTTCTCTTGAAAAGCATAAACATTTGTATGAACCTAGATGGAAATTTGAATGAGTGTCCCAAGTGCCTTGTGAACACATTCACAGCATGCTGATTTAAAATAAATTTTAAAATGGACAGTCTTTCTCTCTTTTGATATGTCAGAGCAATTCTATAATCATGGCTTCTTTCTTTTCTTCCATTCAATCATGTTCTGTTTTCAGAGCCCGCCTAGACAAATCCTTGCAGTTTTTCTGTCTAGGAATTTTCAGAAACCATTGCCTACTTCCTGGAGCTGAGAGAAAGTTGCTGGCCCAAGGACACCTAAGGCAGGACTAGAACTCACAAGTCACTAAGGCAGGACTAGAACTCACAGTCTTTCACTTTCTTATTTGACGCTTTAGCCACTAGAACAAAATCGACTCTAGAGTCATGTCTAGATCTCTGTTAAATGTCATGTGGGCTAGCAAATTGCTACCTTAAAAACCCTCAATGAAAGCTTTGAAGTTCTAGAAAAGAATATTAGTTTTAGCACAGATCAAAGTCAACTTCTTCACTTTGTGTTGCACTTTTCAAACTTCGTGTCTTTCCTATAACCTTGAATTCTTTAACAAGGCACTACCCTACCTTCTAGGGAGTAGGTCAGGGTGGGGAATAATGGCCCTTTTATAATTTGTGGACTTCAATTCCCAAAATTCCTGAACCAGAAATTTTGGGAATTGAAATCCATAAATCATAAAGGAGCCATGGTTCTCCACCTTTGGTGTAAATGCTCAATTCATAGCATTGAACTTGAAAACGTCCGGTCGTCCTTTGAGAAGATGGGTTAAGATGTGCATGTGCAGATAGTCATTTCAGCAAAATAGATTTCTTTTACAAAACATCTTGGTAAGAAGCCATAAGTAGGGCCAGAATTTAATGTGGTAGATCTGTGGCTCAGTCCTATAGAGTTTCGAGTTAAGATAATTGGGAAAAACCCAGATATAGGGAGCGATGGCCTCTTGTATGACTTGTGGACTTCAACTCCCAGAATTCCTGAGACATCCTGGGCCATAAAAGGGCCATTGTTCCCCACTCCTGTTTTAAACCAAAGTGGAGCTTTTCCTCCTTCCCCACCAGATGCCATCCAGATGTCTTGAACCTCAACCTTCATAATTCCTAGCCATTGTAAGCAGAAAATATATAACCTGGGCTTTCCCTCCCACATATTCATTTATAGAGAAGTCATATCCTGAATTTTTAGTGTTATCTTCTTCTCCACCTTTCCATCAACACAAGCTCATCCACATCTAACCCTCCCTTCCTGCCCATCCAGTAAATGGCCAGGAAGGAAGGAAGGGTTTTTCTAGAGATCTGAACAGATTTACTGGCAGAGGGCTTTTGAAAAATGTTGAACAGTGCTTCATGCTACTTGGTATATTCTGCATCCTAAAAGAAATTCTCCTTGTTCTAAGACAAATAATCGGTGGTAGTTCTGTCCAGTATAATAAGGACTTACCCATTGTATTTTAGCTTGGTTAAACATCCTTTGCAACCATCTGATTCCAAATAGGTCTTTATTTCCAACATACCATGTCCTTTTCAATGTCTCTCTATGCATAAGCCTCTTTGAATACATAAACTAATTATTACTATTATTTCTTTTTCTCCATCAAGTGATTTGCTTTTTTTTTTTTGCCTTCCAAAACAATGTAAACCATTGTTTGGGAAGTTCTAATTTTGGAATCTGATCAAGAAAGGAAGGCCTGGTCTCTAAAAAAAGCAACTTCTCCCTTCAGCATCAATTAGATGTCGTGAAATGGAATGGAGAGTGGTGCTTGGCTTAGACCATGGAAACCTCTTGTCTTTAGGAAGCTTGGAGGAAATCACAACAGAGCATTAAAGGATACATTTTGGGAAATATCCTGGGGGATTCTGTTGAAGCGATGTGCTCAAACCTGCTAATGGTGGAGATCCAGGTCACTTTTCACTTTTTTGAAATTGACAAGAGTGGTAGAGCATCAAGGAGTGACTCTAGGTAGTGTTCTGTGGATGAAGTGCTGGATAACAGCAGTGACCAGAAGTCTTTGCGGTACTACTGTACTTGTGGTTCAATATAGCCTACAGGTAGTCCTTGAATTATGACCACAAATTGAGCCCCAAATGTCTGTTGCTAAGTGAGACATTTGTTAAGTTTGTCTCATTTTACAACCTTTCTTGCCACCATTGTTAAGTGAATCTCTGTGGCCGTTAAAGTTAGTAACATGGTTGTTAAATGAATCTGGCTTTGCTTGTCAGAAGGTTGCAAAAGGGGTGTGTGTTACATGACCTCAGGACACAGCAACAGTCATAAGTATGAACCAGTTGCCAAGCATCTGAATTTTGATCACCTGGCCAAAGTGTGAAAAACGACCCTAAGTCACTTTTTTTTCAGTGGCAGTGTAACTTCAAACAATCATTGTTGTAAGCTGAGAACTAATTCTATTCTTCATTGTCCAGGAATAAACATTGGCAAAAGTGGAACAAACCGTGATTACAGAAATAGGTTTGTTGCCTTTCTCATCCTGCAAGCAAGCACAGCTCATTTTTTTTTGTACCTTTCTGGTGTTATGTGACAATGTCAAAAATCAGATTTGAGTCTGATTTTGAGTCTTTTAAAATCAGATGGGGGGAGGGGGGGCTGGACTAGAGGACCTCCAAGGACTCTTCCAGCTCATTCGTTCTGTTCCAGATTTAGAGCTGGGTTGGCTGTATGTAAAGTTTCCCAATCAGCTTGAGTCAGAAGAGGAAGGCCTGGCTCTTAATCATTTAGGTGGAGAGGCCCAGCTTAAGCCAGAGGCCTTATATTTCTGCCCGGGCAAGAAGCTAAACTAGTACATGAGACTTTCATTCCTTTTTTTTTTTTTTTACTTCAAATAATTCATACTAATGGGAAGGCGTCTTTTAATTTTTGCTTTTGTTTTTCCAAAGAAGAAGAAAAGACTCCAGAGACGTTCCCTTGGCTTTGCAGTAATATTCTTACATTGATTTCATTATAAATTGGCCAAGGGGACTTTCTATATGAACATCCTGTACTTCAATGTACAATCATCTTTCCAGCAATTCTCCCCCTGTCCCCCCCCGCTTTTCTCTTTGGCTTCTCATCCTCCATTCAAGCTCAAGGGGAGGCTTGGGATCAGTAAACACGGAGAGCGAGGGAATGTTGTCCTGATATTCCAGTTGGTTAGTGCCTCTGGTGGAAAGAAAAAGAAAAGAGAGCTTTCCCATTGCAATAAGAAAGGCATCCAGGGCCAGCCCTACCACAGGGCAATGTGAAATTGTAGTTGCAAATGATAGAGGTTGCAGCTCAGTCATGAAAACACTCCTTTGGGTGGAAGGCACAATTGCGTGAGCCTCACAGCTTGTCCCAAATAGACTTTTTGGTTCTCAGATGTGTTGGGAGATCTTGGATCATCAGTCTTGAAGGTTTCACCTATTTGGGTGGTATCTGGATCTAGAACTGATGGAAAAGGCAGCGTAGTACTTTGTCACAGGCACCTCAAAGTTGGGTGGGCAGCAAATATTTTCCTGTTCACCTTTGACACATGAATGTATTAAATTTGGGCGTCCTTTGAGATACTCAGATGTTTTATTTATATTTTAGCAATGTATCGGGATACTAGAACGCCTCTGAATTCACATATTATTTAAGCCATAATGATATTGTTTCATTTGAGCTACGCACACTGTCCTTTGCTTATTGAAACCACAGTTAAGGGACTCTCCATTGTCCTTGAAGTTCAAAGGGAAAACTTAGAAAATTGGAACTTTGTCAAAAGCAGCTTATGAATCCCTAGTAATGCCTTTCTTTTCTTCCTGGTTTGATTCTGGGGTTTGAAACAGGAAAATACGGAGAAGTTAAAGAGTCCTGTGTCAGGAGATAAAGTTGGCTGGATCAAGAAGAGCAGCGGGGGGCTTTTGAGTCTTTGGAAAGAGCGTTACATCCGACTCTGCAAAACCCAGCTCTTCGTATACGAAAATGAGGTAAGACAAAGGGAGAGAGAATCCTCAACAAACTCATGGACTTGTTCCAAACACAACAACCCATCTTCCTTGGCTGTTGCTTTAAATTTGGTTCCTTTTCTGTCTTACCGGGAATGTTACTTCTTCTGATGAAAGTTGAGGTCCACAGATCATCCATTAAAGCATTGGATAGATAAAAGAAGTACAGGAAGCAGGGTGGATTTGATTTAGATCAAGTTGATTTAAATCACGATTTAAATCACGATTTAAATTACTAGTAAAAAGACTTGACTTAAATCAACTCAATTTAAATCATAATTTTTAAAGAGCAAACTGTCATCTTTGCTGTGAAACTGTGTGAATGCAGCAATGCAGTGCACATTATCTCAGCTTGCAGAGCTTGCTAGCTAGATGATAGGTAGATGATAGGTGATAGATGATAGGCAGATAGATGGTAGGTAAGTGTTCTGACCCAGGCTTCATTCAAATTAAGCAAACACAAACTGAGTGTAAAATCAAACCTATTTTAATGCAACACTGGGAGTTTCTTGCATTCCCAGCCAAAACTCATTAGATACAATTCTCTGAGATAAGCTCACATCTTTCAGGGTTGTAGAAGGCTGCCAAGAAACATTAGTCCAATTACTTAGAATATAAACTGACAGAAATTCCAGCAGAGACAAACCAGAGTTCCCAGGGCTTCAATGAGGAATCAGAATCTAATGAACTGTTTCCTGCAAAGAGCACGTCACCGAGGGCTGACTTTTATCCCTGATGGGAGGGGCAATCACCTCCCAGCCTTGCTCCCGAGTCGCCCCTGCTGCTTATTCTGCTCTTGCCTTCTAGCAGCTCTGGGTCCTCTGCTTCTCTGCTGCCAGACTCCGAAAGCTCCGAAGGCAGCACCCCATTTTCAGATGGTCCTGGCGCCATCCCTGCATTGGATGCAGGACCCTTGTCCAAGTCCTCGCCAGACTCCCTGACTGGTTCCCTTTTGTCTTCACTGTCCGATACCTCTGCTGTCCGCACTGGCTGCCGGCGAACCACAACGGTAGGTAGGTAAGTAGGTAGAGATAGATAGATAGATAGATAGATAGATAGATAGATAGATAGATGATAGGTAGATAGATAGATAGATAGATAGATAGATAGATAGATAGATAGATAGATAGATAGATAGATAGATAGATAAACAGGTAGATAGATAGATAGATAGATAGATAGATAGATAGATAGATAGATAGATAGATAGATAGATAGATAGATAGATAGATGATAGATAGATGATAGGTAGGTAGATGATAGGTAGGTAGATAGATAGATAGATAGATAGATAGATAGATAGATAGATAGATAGATAGATGATAGGTAGATAGATGATAGGTAGATAGATAGATAGATAGATAGATAGATAGATGATAGATAGATAGATAGATGATAGGTAGATAGATAGATAGATAGATAGATAGATAGATAGATAGATAGATGATAGAGAGATAGATAGAGAGATAGATAGATAGATAGATAGATGATAGGTAGATAGATAGATAGATAGATAGATAGATAGATGATAGATAGATAGATGATAGATAGAGAGATAGAGAGATAGATAGATGATAGGTAGATAGATAGATAGATAGATAGATAGATAGATAGATAGATAGATAGATGATAGAGAGATAGAGAGATAGATAGATAGATAGATGATAGGTAGATAGATAGATAGAGAGATAGAGAGATATATAGATAGATGATAGATAGATAGATAGATAGATAGATAGAGAGATAGAGAGATAGATAGATAGATAGATAGATGATAGATAGAGAGATAGATAGATAGATAGATAGATAGATAGATAGATAGATAGATAGATTTAATTGTGAAGGATAACCCTTAAGGGGGGTTGCTTTGTTGCCCTATTTTGCAAACCATAAAGATCAGGAAAACCGAGTTGGAAGGAAAACGAGAGAATGGTCTGCAAGCCAAAACACAGCTTAAAATGAAGATGAGCAAGGTTCTGGAAAGTTGCTGCTCATCAGCCAAGCAACCAACTGAGCAGGGAGATGATTCAGCTAGTTAGTTTTTTGGCCCACTGTGATGAAATGGATTGCCTTTTTTATTTATAGCCACTATTTTTAAACTTTCCTCTATGGGTATACTGTACACTTACAGTTAGATTATTTTTAGACCCTCTTCGTTGTCCTCTTCCTTCCTTCTTCGCACTTCCTCTTTTTTTCTTGTTGAGCAACTAAAGAAATGAACCCATCATCTTGGAATCAGGAATCTGCCTCCAACCTTTCCTGTCTCTTGCTTAGGATTCCTGCAGGTTCTTTTGAGTAAGCGCAATAGGTAGACAAGGTCCTTTTGAATTAACCTGCTTTTCTCATACAATAATCTGGCCCATTTGGAAGCAGATAGACTTCATTCTGCTGCTGTTCTTAATTATTTCAATTGATAGTTTTGGTTGATAATGGTTCTTTAACTCTGGGATGTTTAGTAATGTGTTTATTCCCCTGTGTCGGGATGGCTGGAAGTGAGATTTAGCAGCTAACATTGCATCCATAGATGGCTGGTACTCGTTATTTCCTGCCCTTCTTTCTTTCACTTATAATTCTGTGGGAAATATATTTATGGTTGAGCCAAGAAAGCGTTACATTTGGTACATGTGAGGAACTAGGTTTCAGGACATAAAATGCTTCTGTCACAGGATCTCTGCTGGCTGTTGACGTGACCTGAAATACTTCACTGTAATTTATGCAAGATGCTTCATAAAAATGGACATTCTTTCCTTGGGATCAGGAAAAGGGTGCTGGCTGAAAATGTAGGATTGAAATGTGCTTTCTTTGATGTGTTAGTCAGAATTCTAAACTGCTTCACTATCGTGGTCAGTAAGAGCAAGTTTAGGCGATCTTTTTTTCAAGAAGGAAATTAAATGTAATTTGAAATCAGAAGCCAGCTATGGTCAAGTGTTTGGGTTATATCTCAGTCAAGTCACTTTTTCCTTTGCTCACTTCTTTTGTTTTACTTGAAGACCAGTGACTCAGCATACAGCAGTTTAAGAAATATTAATTATGCAAAACAGAAGAATCTCAATCTCTCTCTCTCTCTCTCTCTCTCTCTCACACACACACACACACACCTGTATTTATGCAGGCTGAAAATTTTGAAAACGTTTGATTCATGCACAGGCACAAATACACGGAAAAGTTTTCTGAGAGTGATTATATCATCACGTAGATATTATTGACAAGACTCTTTCAGATGCGCACAAACCAGGGGAGAAATTGCTTGAAGACTACCAAGTTGATTCCTAGTTGCTCCAACAGGTGTTCTTTGAACTAGATGGTGTGTCTTGGTTGTCTCCAACAGGAATTCCAAGTAGGACACACAGTGTGATGCTCCAGAGATAGCAAAATATTAACTATTTTTTTTTTAGGTTTACAATGAATCAGAATCAGAGTAGAGCTAGAAGGGATCTTGGAGATCTTCTAGTCCAGCCCCTTGCTCAAGCAGGAGATCCTATACCATTTCAGACAAGTGACTGTCCAGTCTCTTCTTTAAAAAATAAACCCAGTAATGAAGCACTCACAATTTCTGGAGTTGTTCCACTGGTTAATTGTCCTCCCTGTTAGGAAGTTTCTCCTTTAATTCCAGGTTGCTTCTCTCCTTGATTAGTTTCCATCCATTGTTTCTTCTCCTACCTTCTGGTTCTTTGGAAAATAAATTGACCTCTCCTCTTTGTGGCAGCTTCTCAAATATCGGAATACTGCTATCATGTCCCCCCTAGTCCTTTTGGAAGTTGTTGATATTTGAGAAATACAAAGCTTTATGGCAAAATTACACCCCATGAATGTAACACGAATCCTACCATACGCCTGTCTGCTCTCCAGTATATGGACCCATTGAAACCGGACCATAATATAACTTTGGCTTTATGGTTTGGATATGATAGCTTGATAATTGATTGGTTACTGTAGATCCGAGCTGTCAACTTCCAGATATTTGGGTGGTTTATCAGCCTCGTCCTTTCTTGGCCAAACTAGCTGTGTCCATGAAGGCACATTCCTTGTTTCCTTCCAGAATAGGTTCTTGTACTGGATGGTCTGTTTGGACAACTTTTGAGAAGCATCGGAAAGATTCAGTTCTACCAATTACCCTAGATGGAAGCTACTTATACCAGAAAGGCAGGCAGAGGAAAATGATTGGCCAATTTAAGAATCTTATTTTACAGTCTTTTTAATCCAGCGCAAAGAATTTTGGAATTGAGTTGCATAGACACCTGTGACGCCAACAAAGGGGTGGTATGATTGGTGGAATAAGGCAGACATTTTGCCTGCATTACTGTTACATCCTCTTGTTGGGGAGGCTTTTCAACAGTTAGAACCAATGCCAGGACTCCAGCAATTGCCCTAATTAAATCATGATTCTCAAGCCAAACTTCAAAAAACTTCAAAGGATTTATTAGAGGCGACCTACTAGCACTAGCCTGTATGAAGCCAACTCTAGCATACGTAATTTACAGTCCCCTGAGACCCTGTTTCCCCCTCCCCCTTGGGTGTCTCATAAACCAGATTCTCCAATCGAGCACGTTCATCAATCACATTCTCCAATTAAATATATTCAAGGGCAAAAGCTCTGGTAGTTTAGTTACAATCTTTTAAAGATAAGAGTTGGAATGTACTTTCACTTTCAAACTGCTGCACTGCTTTTCCACATTTCCTTCCTCCTCCCTTTTTTTTTTTAATGGCAACTACTAAGACAGGCATAAGAATGTTTTATGAATTGACAACCAGCCAGAAATAAGCCCCCCCCCTCCCCTTTGGCTTCTGTTTTCTGCAAACAGCTGCTCTTGTGAGATTTTGCAACCTTCTAACTGTGCTGTTGAGAATATTTTATCCAGCAGGTGATACAAAACAGGGATCATGGGATGGTGCACGTTGACCCCCTTAGACCATGGCTGCTCTGAGAGCAGCCTCAAGAACGGCTCATGCAGTCAGGTTAGAACTGGTTGGACATTGCAATGATAGAGAAACAGATGCACAGCTTCGATTTATTTATTAAACAAATTTGTACAGCCACCCAACTCCCACATAGGTTACTGGGGGTGACTCCAGAGATTGAGTTGAGGTGCAGCAGGAACATAGACGTCCCTAATCTGGGATTAGCATTTGTCTTGCAGTGGGGTGTCACCACTCAGGCTTTACAGTAGAGAGAGAGAAAAAATAGTGTTGTCTCTTGCAGGAGGAACAGAAATGTGTTGAGAGTCTCGAACTGGAGCAATATGATCGATGTCAAGATTTGCGAGCCCTCCTGAAAAGGAAAAACAGATTCATTTTAATCCATTCTCCAGGTTGCAAGGTAAGAAGTCCTTTCTATTTTATATGAAACTCCTTCACATTCCCATCTCCTTTCCTTCCTTCCTTCCTTCCTTCCTTCCTTCCTTCCTTCCTTCCTTCCTTCCTATCTCCTTCCTTTCTTCCTTCCCATCTCCTCCCTCCCTCCCTCCCTCTGTCCCTCCCAGTGGTTAGAATGCAACCACAGTTTTATAGCGTTGGCTTGATCTTTGGATTTTTAAAACTTTTATTTTTGCAATTTGCTCCATTAATTCTCTATAAAGATTGGTATATAAATCTAATTGTGATAGATCTTCAGTCAGAAGGATTTGTCCCTTAAATACTGTATGGGTTCTCATCTTCACTCCCTGAGACCGGAACAATCTTGTGCTTATTATGATGACTTATAATAAACAAGACTGGAACAGTGTCTTTCAAACTTCTGTTCAGAGGCAACTGTGTGTCATGACTGGAAGCTCATATCGATCTTCAGATGTGACCTTCTTTTGGGAAGACATATCTTGGATTGATAGACAAGCCTGAACCTTTATAAGGCCTTTTCTAAAGTTCCCCTTTCTTTGGACCTCTCAGTTATTTCTCTTTTACCTCCTGGACTATGCTACTGGCAGCTTCCTCCCTAGATTGTATAACCGCATTCAACCAAGGCAGCCAAGAACAGATAATCCAATAATGGAAAATCATCGTAGAATGAGCCGGTGACACAATTCTTTAATCATCAAAGTCTACAACGAGGGCAAAAAAGCCTGATCATTCAGGCAGACTCATTCCTGATTAAGGAGAGAAAATATATTACTCTGACTTCATGGAGAAAGCATGCCTGCTTGGGAAGGAACCAAGTCTCTCTTTCTTCTCTCTCTCCCTCTCTCTCCCTTTCCCGCTTTGTCCAAACAGAGTCTGACCCTTCCGTTTCCCCTCCTCCCCCATTGCCCTGTTTTGCAGCCAGCAACTTGTGGCAGAAAGGAAGCTTGATCAATGGGAACTGTGCGTAGAGTTTAAATGACTATTTTAAAAAACCCCATGCCTCTTCCGTTCAGTAGAGGCGCTATTGTAAGCAACTTCGTTAATAAGGGTGATTCCAGTTCAATTGTTTGGAAGCAGATGCTCATCCAACAAGTTTGACTTCTCTGTTTCCAACAAGGCCTGCTCGCTAACTCCTCCCTTGCAGCAGCTGCAGCAAAAATAAAAAATAAAAATTGAGGGAGGAGAGAAATTGCTTTACTCCATTCTAATCGTTGGTGTACCTGGCCTCTGCCTTCTGCAAATTCAAGATTGTGTTGCATAATTTGTTCCGGCTCTTGAGTGCAGGTAGGCATCTCTCCTCCAAAACCTGGGTTGGGCTGTAGCAAAAATCAAAATAGATTTTATTATATTTTATGGAATCTTAACATCGTATTGTTGAAAAGGGCCCTGAGCCCAATATTATCTATGCTGACAGAAAAGCAGGAATATAAAGTGAGTTAGTGAATGAATGAGGGCTAGAAGGTGGGATATACAGTAAATGGCAGAGATTATCTTATCCAAATCATTTCTTTAAAAAAAAAAAAGATAGAGTAACACAGTTAGAAGGGACCTTGGAGGTCTTCTAGTCTCATCCCCTGTTCAACCAGAAAGCCGTACAATGTCTCAATCAAATGATTGTCCCATCTCTTCTTAAAAGTCTCCAGTGTTGGTGCACCTACAATTTCTGAAGGTAAGACATTCTGCTGGTTAATTCTTCTCACAGTCAGGACATTTCTCCTTAGTTCTAGGTTGGTTCTGTTGTTGATTATTTTCCATCCATTGTTAGCTAAGATTAGGTTGCAATCCTCCCTTGCTGTGAAGATGAAAGAAGGGAGGGCAAAAGACAGGCACACATTCGTGTATTAAATCTGTACCTTGGCATTGGACCTCTCTATTTCATGAAGCATGATTTCCCTCCCTCCCCCTTTCTCTCTGTCTCTCTTTTTCTCTCTCTTTTCCTCCTATTCCTGCAAAAACTTTTAGTTCAAAGGAAGCTGTTTTACCTTGACTTATTTTGGTTGATTCCCTTGTGATGATGACGAAAATGGTGATAATGACAACATTGTCAGTAATGATGCATTTGGGCCAGTGCTGTTGCTGTACTGGAACATTTCTTCCCTGAGTGATTTTTGCAAGATCAGGTGCTTGGATTAATGATAGTCCTTGATCTCTACGGATGAGGTTGAGCCTTTTGGTTATTGGGTTGAATCCAATGGTGTTTGCTTCTGAAACAATTCGTTCCATATCCCACGTCATCCTCACAATCACGAAGAACATTTTTTTCCCTTGAAATATCATCTCTAGAGGTTAAGAGGAGGGGAAGGAGTAAGAAAACCCCATTCTGTGGTCCCCTTTTTCATTCATGGAACCCAAATATTGATTTTAACAGCTGTTAATTGCCTTTGACTTTCCTTTTAGCAGAAAAGCTGGGTATCAATGTGTTTAAATTATAAATGTCTACTGACTCCATCCCTTTCTTTCAAGGATCTCATTAACATACTTGGCTAGTGGCCTACAGCAGTTTTCCCTAGTCTGGGATTCTGCAGATGTTTGTGACTTTTGGTTTCAAGCATCTGGCTGGAGAAAGCTGGACCATGATGGAGAAAATAATTTGCAGCCTCCAAATCTTTTTATGAAGGTTCAATAGTTGCCCCTTTCCAGAAGTTCAATATCCTACAGTGTTTCCAAAGAACAGGGGCACTGCTATCCTATGTTTGCCAAGCATATATTTAAAAAAGTTTTCACATAATTACAGAATAAACCTGGGGGTGGAGGGAGACAGCTCCTACAAACAAATTATGACACTGTCTTGGCCAGATTATCCAACCCAAGTTGGTTCATTGCAGACCTCTCCTCTGGCAGCAAATAAATGTTAAGAGGTCCATCCTGGTTATTTGTCTGGGTTGGACAACATTTTGCAGCTGAGAACCACAGTGGCTGGAGTGATGACCTATGTAGGCATGGTCAAGATTTTATTTTTCATAATTCCAGGTTTGTGGAGTCTTGACACTTTAAAAAAAAACTATTTTGAGCCTAGTTTGGTGGTTACTCCACAGTTCTTACTTGTTTCTTGGCTTACAATGGCAAAAACTACACTACGTATCTTATTTTTTATCTACTTTGATCAGGGGTGACTTAAGGAAGGAACACAAGTCTTCCACTCCTGGTAGATGGGAAGGCAGATAATTGGTTCATCAAACCATGCCCATTATCCTGTATCTGGGCCATTTCAGGTCTGTTCTTCGGCCCTGCTCAACACCATAAGAAAATATTTTCCCGGGGGAAACTGTATAGCACCAGCTGGTATTGCAGTGTTTTGGGTTTTTTAGTGAAATCTGAATTGCTTTCAGGCAAACTCCCCTCCTGTTTTTTTTCCTGCTCAGGTGCAAGATATCAAATTCCAGGCATCAACCACAGAAGAAAAGGAATTGTGGATGCAAGCACTCAACGATGGTATCAGCCAAGGAAAGAATAAGATATTTGATGAGGTCAGTTGCCGTTCTTAGCTTCAGGTTTTTCTTAATGTCACTGTAAGTTTGTGTGTCAATTAAGACTCAATCATCCAGGCCAAAGGTGTGATGATCTGGAGTGTGGCACAAAGGAAACACACTCAGATAATCAGTAGAGTCCCTTTATTACCTCCAACTTTACCCCCAATGTCTTGGTTACCTTCTGGTTGGAGAAAAACTCTCCCAGGAACAGCTTTTGGCTGCAGAGAATCAAGTCCAAAATGTTGTCAACAAAAACTGTAACTATAAGTCCAATCAAGGCAAGATGAGGTAATCTGTTTGGCAGGGCAGGAGCAAGAATTCCAGACGTGAAGGCACAGCAAAACTCAACATGCTTGGAAAAATGCCAGGAACACAGATAAGCAAAGTCAACACAAGATAAACTCTTGTTTGTTCCCAGCAGATGCCGCAGTCAGCCTGCGTCTCTTTTAAACTCTCTTTCCAAGTGTGGCTAATGAAGGGAATCGGCCCTTTCCTCCCCTGTAAGCCATGCAACCCACGTTGCTCTCTTCTCTGTTCCTCCCTGCGTGCCCTCGGATGAAGAGTGGGTAGGCCTGGGTCTTCCTCTGAACTCCCTCTCCCTTGTTCTACCTCTCCCCTGCTTTGCCCAGCCGGACTTTGCCCTTTCCCAGTTTCCTCCACAGCCAACAGAGCCACATTCCCACTCCCTGTCAGCTGTTTGTCTTCCTCCTTGGATTCAGACTCTGACAGGGGCATGACACAAAGTGTCTAAAGGTTGAATCATGGCAACTGGGCCAAACTTTGTTAATCTGAGATGTTTGGTTGCTCATTCAAGCAACGGTCATCAGTCAGAATAAAAATTAGATAGGCAGAGAATCAGAGGGTCATCAGAATTTACCAACTCTAGCCATACCAACTTCAAGGGTTTCTCCCCAAAAAGAGTGTTTTTGCTCTGAAGAGTGAAGTTGCTTGGACGTGCAACAGAATGTCTGTTGTAAGTTGTTATACTGGCTTCGTCCATTTCCCATTCATTATACAGTATAAGCCCAGGATGGGGAAAGCATATTGACCCATGGGAATCAAGAAAGTTGTAGAAAGACGTGATGGTAGATGCTTCAGCACTGATGATGTTATCTAGTTGGGTAATGAAATGTCTGTAAAGAAACAACCAAGTTGAGAGAGCACCAAGGACCCTCCAGTACATTGCTTCAAAACCTGGTATATTTCCAGAAAGCAGTCAGGTTTTTCTTTTCATTTAAATGTTTGAAAATCAACAGCACTGACCCTTGGAGGATCTGCATATATAGAAACAGGAGGAGGAGCCTGGAGGCTGAAGCCGTCAGGTCCTAATTTATTGACCTGTGGGTGGAAAGAGACAGAGACTAAAGATCAGCGAAAAGAAGTGAGAGCTAAAAAAAGAGAAACATTGGTGACTGTAAAAGAGATCCATGGGCGAGGCATAGAGGGGACCTGAAATGAAATTGTGGTTCTGTGGCTTTTCAGACTTCCGGGCTTCAGGGAACTACCTTCTGCATTGAGTTGCTGCAAACCGTGCTGTGTATCTGCTGCAGAACCTAAAAACATGTTAGAGGACTCGATATGAAAGTGTAGAGGGTTTCTACAGCAGTCTCCTCCATCTTGGTGCCCATCAGATGTTCTGCACTTCAGCCCTTGAGGTTCGGGGCAGGCTGAAATCCAAGGCATCTGAAGAGCATTAGCACTTATATACCACTTCACAGTGCTTTACAGCCCTTTTTAAGCCATCTACAGAGTCAGCCTCTTGCCCCCAACAATCTGGGTTTTCATTTTACCCATTTTGGAAGGATGGAAGGCTTGAGCCAACCTTGAGCCTGGTGAGATTTGAATGACCAAATTGCCAGCAGCCGGCAGTCAGCAGAAGTAGCCTGCAGTACTGTGTTCTAACCACTGCACCACCATGGCTCAAAATCAGTATAGGAAAAGGGAAGAACATTGTCAAGGATGGCGGAAGTGACAGAGATCTGATAGGCAATCTGGACACGGGTGTTTTGCAGACCCCTGGCTTTTCTAGACCAATCCTATCCAGACTCTGAAGAATCAATTTTTTTTTCATTCATAAATGTTCCTTAAGTTCTGGCTAGCACCACATGCATCCCCTGGAGGCTCTCTGCGACTGCTAAAAATAATCACTGTGATTTCTCACAATTTTAATCCAAGCAACACTGAAGACTGTGGAGTCTGCTCTAGAATCCAGGTACAATAGTCCTCGATGTATGACTGTTCATTTGGTGACCATTCGAAGTTACAACAGCACTGCAGAAAGCGACCGTTTTTCCACACTTAACGACCATTGGCAGCATCCCCACGGTCACGTGATCAAAATCCGGGACGCTTGGCCACTGACTCGTCTTTATGAACGGTTGCAGTATCCCAGGGTCAAGCTGTTCCCCCTTTTGCGACCTTCTAACAAGCGAAGTCAATGGGGAAGCCGGATTCCACTCAACAACCATGCAACTAGCTTCACGACTGTAAGCGATTCACTTAATAAGAGTGGCAAGAAAGTGTTCTGACCAAGGCTTCCTGAGACCATAATTAAGCACATCCTTAGTTAAAACAACTCTTGTTTTATTTCAACGCAGGGAATTATGTTCATTCCCAGCCTGTAATGAGTCCCAAACAGTCCCTCGAGATAAGCACCCACCTTTCTCTCCTTTGAATTGCTGCCAACAACTAAAGTGCCAAATTAACTGTAAAAAACGAACCGAAGTACAAAGTCCACACAGAGCTCCAAGGTTTAATCTGAACAGAGCGAACGACTTTGCTTCCTGCAAAGGTTTCTCTACCTTTGCCTGTCCTTTATACCTTATGGGAGGGGCAATCACCTCCAAGCCTTAATCCTGAGTTGCTCCTTTTGTCTCAGCTGCTCTTGCCTTCTAGCAGCTCTGCGCACATTCGCACTGGGAACAGGCTCCCCTGGTTCCTCTGCCTCGCTGCTGCCAGACTCCAGAGGTTCCGGAGTCAGCACTCCACTCCCAGATGGTCCTGGCCCCATCTCTGAATCGGATGCAGGACCCTCATCCAAATCCTCTCCTGACTCCCGGACTGGTCCCTGTTCTCCCCCACTGTCTGATTCCACTGCTGTCTGCACAGGCTGCCAGTGAACCACAACAAAAAGGTTGTAAAATGAGGCAAAGCTGTCTTAATAAATGTCTCACTTAGTGACAGAAATGCAGGGCTCCATTTTGGTTGTAAGTTGAGGATTACTTGTAGCCTGAAACATTGCACGAGAAACGTTTCCTTAACCCACCTCCTGAAAAGCAGAAGATCTAAAACAGGGGTCCCCAAACTTGCCAACTTTAAGACATGGATTTCAACTCCCAGAATTCTCCAGCTATGCTTCTTAAAGTTGCCAAGTTTGGAGAACTATGAACTAGAACATCCAGGCCCCAACCCAGAAGAGATGTCCATTGCAGTGTTTGCCTCCTGATTAAGTAGACTCGGCTTCTCTCAGCTGAGAACCAGCCATCACATTAAGCGAGTAGAGTTGTGCTTTGCATGTTTGGGGTATCCAAGGGAGATGGTTTATTTTGGCCAGAGGAGCATTGATTTTGATTGGTTCTCCATGGCCTGGGCTACAAATGATTTTGGCAAAGGAAAGTCAACTCTGAATGAACTTTCTGCTTGCTTCCCCTTCCCTCTCTCCCTTCTTTGTGTTCTTTCTCCTTTTCGGCCTCTCCATTTAAACCCAAAGATGTCTGAAAGTCTTTCAGACATCCTGCAAGGAATATAAATCCTTCCATTCCCCACCATCCTATTGGAGCCGTAGAAGCTTCTTGGATGAGAAGTGAAACATCTTCAGAGGAAAAAAACAAGGAAATTAAGTTGCCTCCTGAGATGCCAAGGATGTCTGAGCAAAGCATTCTGGGGCCTTCTTTCCCCTCCTGAGATGGGAACTGTCACTCATCAGACTGACCTGAGTCGGGTACCTGCTTGCTCTCCCGTTTTTTGATAAGCTCTGCGAGAAGGTTGCTTGTTCTACCTCCTTCCAGAAGAACTGGATTGTCATGGAGTGTCACATTATGGAAAGGTTGCTGTCTTTCACATTGAGCTCTGCAGGCAGTGCGCCAATTGTACATGCGGGTTGCAGGGAGGGAGGCAGACGGGAACAGCAAACTCCATCACTGGAGGATTTTAAGAAGAGATTTGATAACCATTTGTCTAAAAGGGTATATAGGGCCTCCTGCTTGGTCAGGGAGTTGGGCTAGAAGACCTCTTAGATCCCTTCCAACTGTTATCCTGTATTCTGATCAGCCTTCTTCTATTTTCCTACTTAAAGGTAAAAATTGATGAGAACCTTTCTCTGGATCATGTAACTCGAGGCAGAGCCAAGATAGCCAAGGGCCGTCGTCCACCCACCAGAAGCCATTTGAAAGAGGTAATAATTGGGGTTGCCACCAACCAGCGTGGCTTTTATATTACTTAATCAGAATACACCTTTTATCATTTATTCAGCAAAATTGCTATCTATTTTTTGTCCTCTTTATGTTTTGCTATTTCTCATCACGGGAGGGAAGGGTCACACTACCCACCCCCAGCTAATTTTGATCTTTATGACAGGTAATGATTATTTGAAATAAACCCGCCTGCATCTGGACATGTCCATGACTTATTTCAGTTGAGGTTGCATCCTAAATATAAATAATTCGGTCTAGTTTACTCACATTGGTATTTCTTAGCTGCATTTTAAAGCAAAGCTTCTTGTCTTAAAAGCCATAATCCTTAACCATCCTGAAGAAAGTCTTGATTAAATATTAAAATGCAGAACAAACGGTAGGCTGGGAAGAGAAAATTCAATATTAAACCCAGAACGAGGAGAAGGCTGAGACAAAATCATTACAAACTGGTTCCTCACTAACAGAGGAAATGAATGAACTTCTTAGCCTTGGAGAAAAGGTTCCATAGTGTAGGTAAAGCTACAGAAAACTCCCGGTATTGGGTCATCATCATTTAGTAAACCAAACAAGATTAATGTCCCTAATACTTGGGGAGACTTTTATTGGGACAGGTGTCTCTGGACGTATTAGACAGACATAGTCAGACAGAAAGACATAAGAGATGGATGGTTGGATGGATGGATGGATAGAGGTAGAGAAAAAGAGAGGGACAGATAATGGATAGATGATAGATCATTACAATCTTTATGAACTGTTGCCTCCTTGCAGAAGATACAGAACAATTAAAATGGACCACACATTTTCGGAATAGTTTTTATCCCAGAGCTATAATTGCACTTAACAATGAACTTAAGGACCATCATCAGTGAGCTATTGGACAGTATTAGTTGATCTGTTGTGTGGATGCTTGTGTGTTTTTAGGAGGCGGGGAATTTTGGCGGGTGGGGAGGTGTTTGGGGATTGTTATGTGTGTGTGCATGTTGAGTCTGGTCTCTGGATGTGTGAATTTCATTGTATGTATACTGTACATATACGTACAATGACAACAAAGAATTCAATTCAGATAGATAGATAGATAGATAGATAGATAGATAGATAGATAGATAGATAGATAGATAGATAGATAGATAGGAAAGAGAGAGAGAGAGAAAAGAGAAAGACCAGAAAAGAGATGCTCAGATTCAGCCTAGGCCTAGAACTATCTAGTTTTTTAAAAAAATAAATAAGTTTTATTGATTTTACAATTAAAACAAACTGACAATACAAACACAAATGGAAAAAAAAAGAGAAAAAAGGGAGAAGAAAATAGAAAGAAAAAATAGAAAACAATTAAAAACATTCTCATCTTCAACAGTTTGTAAGACCTCTTTTTATTATTATTATTATCCTTAATTTATGCCATATACACACACCTAATCCTTACATATATCTGTGAATCACTACTATGGATTTATCCTATTCTCTTTTGCCTTATAGTGTAAAGTCTATCTTTGGTCTATCCATTTGTACCAGCAGTTCCAGCTGTTGTAGTATAGCCTGGAGTAGGAATGTAGGACGCAGCATCACCCCAACAGAATGGGAAAAGGTCTGGGGTAGAAATAATAAGATTACAAAATCGGTAGCATATAAAGAAAATGCCTATAAAATGTTTTATAGATGGCACCTTCCACCTTCGAGATTAGCAAAGATGCACCCCAATATGAGTCCGAATTGCTGGAAGTGCAAAAAAAAAAAAAAAAAAAGAGGGAACTTTTTCCCATATGTGGTGGTCCTATACAGAAGCTCAAAAATATTGGCAAAAAATTAGAAATTGGCTGGAAGAAATGACAAGAGAACAGATTGAATACAAACCAGAGTCCTTTTTGTCAGGGATCTTTGATAAACAAATATCAAAAAAAGCGAAATACACAATAATGCACGTTTTTGACAGCGGCCAGATTAGCTTTTGCCCAATGCTGGAAGCAGCCTCATGTTCCATCAGAGGAGATGATCATTCAAAAAATTTCAAGTTGTGCAGAAATGGAAAAATTAACTTTGGCATTAAAAAATAAAGAACTATCATGCAGTAAGAAACAAAGCTAACATTCTGACAAGTGTTTCCAGGAACATGTGATCATATTTGGACCAGAAAACTTGGATGACCCTCAGCAGGCAGCAAAGAGCAAGAAGTCATTGCTATTTGATCGTTGTCTGGATTTGTTTCACCCATAACTTAGATATGACAGCCTAGGGAAAGGATATAGATAGGTTTCTGCTCCTTTGATTCCATGGATGAGTCTTCCGTGGGGATTTTTGCTTGAGCTGCCGTGAATGTAAGAGAATCTCTTGCGTTGACAAAATGTAATCCTTAAAAAAGTGCATGATGGTCATTCTGAAATTGCAGGACCTGTAGGGTGTTTGAAGCTGTTTTAAGTTGTTATTGTGTGGTCAGCAGCTTAAATTCTTTAAAAGTTATGGACTTGAGCACTGATTCTGAGATTTCTCTCATTTGCTTCCCTACTTAGGTGGCTAGTTCAACGTCAGATGGGATCCTGAGACTTGATTTAGATGTATCAGATGGTGGACCTCTACATAGCATCCTGGTGACCAGTGAAACTGCTGAAACCCCTCCTCCAAAGGAGACCCATAAGCCTCCAATGCCCCCTGCAAAAGGGCCCGTGCCTCCAACGGAGAACCTAAGTGCCAATCTTGCCCCAGAAGATCCGCAGGTCAAGAAGCCACCAATGCCTCCAGCTAAGTCTCTTCAGGAAGTAGCAGTACTCAGTGAAAATGTGAACTCTCTAGAAGTAAGGGATACAGAAGAGGAGGCATGTGAAGACTCTGAAGGAACCCCAGTCGAAGGAGAGTGGGTGGAACCCAAACCTCCAGTACCACCTCCAAAGATTTTATCCAACAAAATGAAGGTGGGATGGGACCACCCAGGTTCCGAACTTCATGACCTTGAAACGGAGAATGCCCCTGGATTAAACAAGGAAGCAGTCAAGCCACCAACTCCTCCTCCAAAGGTTTTTAGAGGCAAGTTGATCGCCGAGGAGAACGATGCACAGGTAGACATTTCTGAAGGGGATTGGCAGCCTGAAGGGGACTTGAACCTTGATGTCAACGGCATGGATGACAACGGAACAACTCAACCTGCTTTCCAAAACAGGAAGGAGCAGGATGACCATTCCTTGGAGCCAGGAGGAAAGGAAGAGGGTTTGAGCCTGCCTTCAGAAGACCAGGTTGACGTAGTGGAGCCTGCGGGAGGTTCTCCAGCAACCAAGCCTCGCAGCTCCTCTCTAGGGGCCTTGCTTTCAGAATCGCCCCCAGAGTTTCCTCAGCCAGATTCTCAGAAGTCGTCTATCCTCCACATGGTGGAGAAAATCGCTCACGAAAAGCAACGAACTGAAAAGCTCCTGTGGAAGGTTCAAGTTGAAGAGCTGGAACAAGGCCAGGAAGGCAAGGGACCCTTGGGAGACGCCAAGGAGCTGCTCGATGAAGCCACCGAGCAACTCCGGCAAGCCACCCAGGTCCTGCAAGAGGTCAAAGATTTAGGGGAACTGAGAAGGGAACCTACCGGGTTGCGGAAAGATACCTCGAAGGACCTAGTGACTATTTATAGGAGAAGTGCTCCTTAAGAAGGAATCGAATTCTGAATCGTGATTTAGATGAAAAGTAGCCGGGCAGCAGCACTGGGCTACCAGACCAGTGTTTTAAAGATAGATGGATAGGGCAGCAGCTGAGTCTTATTAAGTATTGCTTATTTTCACACTGCCCCTTTTGTAATCTCAGAAGGTGGGCTGGATCCTGCTGGGTGGGGTGTGCTAGAGAGGGATCCCCAGGTAGAGGACCTCAGGGAAAGGTCTGTTGTTGGAAGACAAGCAGTAACTGGAAGCCATACCAGGACTTCCTACCAGGGGTGCCTAAAAAACATTTCAAGTGCAGAAGGGTTTCGAGTTTGCAACAAGCGTTCACGAAGCCTTTCCAGTTTGGTGGAGACCTTGCAAGTTCAGAACGGGAGCTTTTGTGGTTCAGGTGGGGCCCTTTTGAGCTGCAGGAGCACATCAAGTTGGAGCAGGGATGTTGAATTATCCCATGCAGGCTGGAATATTTTGGGTTAGAAAAGTTTTGCAGTCCTTGTTTCTGTTCTTCTGCTTCATTCTTTCTCTCCTCTGCTCTCCTCTCCTCCCCCCCTCTCTCCTCTCCTCTCTCCCTCTCCTCTCTTCCTCACCTCTCTTCCCTGTCTCCCTTTCCCTCCCTTCTCTCCCTCCCCTCTCTCCCTTCCCTCTCCCTCCCTCCCTCTCTTTCTCTCACCAGTTTGAAGAGACTGTCGAGATCAGCTGCAGGATGGGTATGGAATGAGGCTGCAGTCCTTTCTAATCCTTTCTGTTTTAACTCAGGGTTTAATGTGGTGGGGCACGTGGGAGGCGGGGCTGAAGCAAACAGTGGGCGGGCTCTTCTTCAATATCCTTTCTTCCCACCCCTCTTTTGTGATGTTCCCCTGTTCTTCTTGACTCTCCTTTTCCTTGAATGGCTCTGCTGCAGAAAACTTTCCACAGGTCCTGTTCCAGCTTTTATTTATTTGTCCCAAGCCATGTGTCCTTGAAAGTGGTGACACTTAGTGCGTCCCGCAGTTAAAAACAAGCCCGCTTACCCCCAAGATAGCCAGTGATGTTTTGGTAAGGCTCTCAATATGTAGGATTTGCCAACGATGGCTGATTTCTTCTCTGGATGTTTAAGTCTATCCTGCCAGGGATCAAACTTGTACATCACCCCACTCGCTTGGGGTCGGCTTAGCATGTTGTGTGTTGCTCACCTCTGGCGGCCGATTGAACAAACGATGGTTATGCAAAGTGTGCCTTACTACAGCACGGGAACCTGATCAAACTTCAGCAAGTCATAGGGAACCAGGAGTCCAGTAAGACCTCAATTTTTTTTCCCCCTAGGCTGACTTTCCATTGACTTGTGAAGAATAGACACATTATATATTAGAGAGACTTTGGATAAATCTATCACAAGTCCTGTTCATGCAAAATATCCCAGCTCATTTGAATGGGAAAAAAGTAGAAACCTAGCTGGACTCAGATTTCGTATAAACACAGTGGAGAGCATGAAGGATTTTCCCCCCATTATGCAGTGGCACTTGCCTTAGCAACAATATCAACTTTGGGGAAATTATTTTGTAAATGTAGGGAGGGTATGTATATGTGTTCCCATATTTCCTTTGGTTTTGGTTGAACGCTGCTTCTAAACTGGCTGATAGCTGAATGCACCAGGCAGACCAAGGGCCAATGCATGGTTATCAGCAGAATAGACCGTGAGGCTTAGGATGAGGTATGAATTCTGTCGTAAGCACAATCTCCCTCCCTCCATAGATTACTGTAACTTTTTTTTTTTTTTACTCATGCCACTCCTAAGCTTTCTTTCCAAGATCCTCGTTTTCACTTGAGTTGATGGCTTTTTTTACTCTGGAGGCGACCATATTTTTTACAACCTGGAAAATTAGTTTACAGCTAATATTTTCCTACCCTTCAGATGTCATTTAAAAAAAGAAAAAAAAGGACGAGCATAAAATCGGTACCCAATGATTAAATAAGCAGCTAAGGAAGAAACATTTGCGAATCCAGGCAGGATGGAAATAATGGCACTTGGTGCGTTGTGCTCTAGGTTGATTTCCCGAAGATGGGGTCCTTGGAGACCCGGTTGAAGTCATCCTGCAAAGAAAAAGAAAAAGGAGGAACATGAGTAAGAAGGACACCAGTTTTCGTCCTTTTATCTAAGGCGGTGCAATTAGGATTGTGTCATCCAACTACATCTGGGAGCCAGTTCACATTGGTCTGGTTTGCACATTGCATGCAAGGGTTGGTTTGCCTTGGCCTGCTCTGTTAACCCAGCCAATTGTGGTTTATTCAACAAGCCATGGTTTATTGCCATTTGGAAGCCTAACCCCTGGGATGTGTAAACCATTGCTTATGGCAGACAAATACAAATGTTGAGGCTAGGAGCCATGCCCTAAAATATGGATAGAGTCAGGACAAAAGTGGTTTGGGAATAGATGAAATGTTCATATCAAACTGCATACAGTCAGTGGGACTGCTCACTCTGTATTTAACATTTATTTCCTTTTCTCCTATAAAGAATGAAAAGTTGGCGACTTTTGGAGAAGCCCTAAGAATGTCCTCGAGGCCCTTTAAGTGGCGCCCATTGGACTTTCTTGTTTCATAGCCTGGCATTAGGCCAGCTGCCTATGGTTTGCTTAGCAAACCCCGATTGAGCAAACGCAGCTTAATATGATGGCATCAAATCCAAAGTGTGCCCTCCTTTTTTTAAATTGCGGCAAGAGAGGAAGCTCCATATGTAGAACGATTCGGGACAAGTCAAAGACAGCATTGTCCAGCATCATCTTAAAATAATATTTTTCTGCAAAATCAGTCATTTGCACAGCTGAACTCAATTAATCTCCGTGCTTAAGAGCCATTATGTTCTCTCACAATCTCTGCCACCGAGCTATTGGAAGCCATGACTTCTGTCAGTCGCTCCCAATTTTTCCTCCCTGGGGTTTGTGCTCTGCGTTCTGTCTCACTGTCCTTTCTTGCTCTTAAAACCATGGTTTGCGTTCATCTGAAATCCTGGCTTCAGGTCTCCTCTGAGCATCTGGGACCACGGAGCAGTAACAGGGTAATAATTGGGTGGCCTTCAACGCCACTGGTGTATTTGCAGGCAGGGCTGCCCATATAAACTTCCTAACAGACACTGGTGGAGAAGTTCCATGGGCAACTTAAAAATATTCGGCCCTGCTGCTGGATAAACACTTGATTCCAGGCCTACTTAACCAAAACAGAGCTCCTTAGGTGGGCTTCTGCAAGAACAGCTTCAAAAAAAACCCTGCCCTTTCTGGTTTGAATAGTTGCTGGACGATCTCAGAACAAAAGTCCCATTTCTCTTTAAAAAATGAAGTTGATTGTGTCTACATTCATAGTTGCTTGTCCTTGTCCTTGTCCTTTTTCACAATGGGTCCAGCCAGCTGGGAGTTTTTATTTATGCAAGCGACCATGCCATGCTTTGTGTTTTTTCAAATAAATGGGCTAAACTGGAGTCCTTTCTCTTAAAAAAAAAAATGGATGTAATTGTTTTGCACTAGCTGTTTACGACACGGAAATACAAAAATAGCTATTTTGCTTAGAGCTATCTCACAGATTTTCTTTTTTTAGATCATCCCTGCAATGGCTCGTGCGTTGGCTGCCAAAAAAAATCTACAATTAGGAACGTAACAAACATGTTTGCAAAAGAAAAAGGACCACAGAACTTAATTTATCCATTCCTACTTACTCACTGAAGACTGCAGTCCTGTGGTGGCATTTTTTCCCACCTCTGTACTGAGGTATTGTTAGTGCTAAAAGCAGGGAACATTGGTCTTGCCATAAGACAGTACTTTCCCCTTCAATACTTTGTACATTCAATCAGTGTGATGTTCTTCATACCAAAACTAGATTGACTCAGCAGAAAGCTAGCTTTGCTTGCAGCTATCCAAGCACCTCGGAGCTGCAAAGCCAAATTTGCTGCTGTGAAATATGTGAATTGGCTGTATTTATCTAGGTAAGCACTGAAGGAAATACTTGGAAGGAACCCTGTTAGGGTAGACCAATGTTTCTCAACCTTGGGATATCTGGATTTCAACTCCCAGAGTTCCCCAGCTAGCATGGGAGAATTCTGAGAGTTGAAGTCGGCGCATCTTAAAAGTTGACAAGATTGAGAAATGACTAGGGTGGACAATCGAGGTTCCTCCATAGATTTCCAGGCTTCAGATTCTGCCCCTCCCTGGCCAGTCGAGCCAGTGGTCAAGCATTATTGGAGTTGTAATCCAGCAGTAACTGTAGATCTGTAAGCTTATTCATCTATTGCGCATATATTTAATGAACACTGAACATCGATACATTTTCTCAAAAGTGCTTCTCTTCAAAATCATTACCAGAATGTTGCTGTTGAGTCTACATTCCCCTTCAAATCTGAGCAGAATATTGTACAGCAGGGGTGTCCAACCTTGGCAACTTTAAGACTACAAGTCTTAAAGTTGCCAAGGTTGGACACCCCTGTTGTACAGTCTCTACTAACAGTATTTTGAATCTTTTTTTCTATCCTGTCTTGTAAATGACTAAACACTTCTTTGGGTGCACGTTTGAGTGTTTTGTTGTGAAAAAGCTTTATCCACAAAGAGGCTGTGTGTCCTTGTTTGTCTCTGAGATGGTCAGGCCTCCGGTTGAAAATTGCCAATTCTTTCAGCCCTGAAAATGTCTTAAAATACAAATATATTTTTAACAAACTGTCTCGAGCATCTCAATCCTGCGTTTTGTTTCAAAGACCATTTGTAAGTACCTTCCCCTTTCAAATCACCAGGCTCCACCACTGAGAAAATCATTTTGAAAGACGAGCGACTGTTGAGTAGTGGGACACTTTGAGGCTGTGAGTTTACAAGGATGCTTTTGATACAAGGATAATCTAGGACAGCAGGGGGGTTAGTGTTTTAGTTCAATTCCAGCCTCCTGAAGAGGACTGGATGGAAAGTTAAGATAAGCTTAGATAAGCTAAGAAGGTGGCAGATGGATGGAACATTTAGAAAAATAACACACACTTGCCTAGAGAGATTCTTGTAGGTTTACAGGATGGCTTTCACATCCAAGCTGAACACCATTCACTAGCCTTCTCCAACCAGAAATGTCAGATATGCTGGAGAACAACAATTGACAGCATAATTGTCAGGCACCAACTTTGATGTGGGTTGTACCTAGCTAGGAAATCCAATACAGTACGAGGCAACTTAATTGTTCATATTTTATGGAGCAGAAAACTTCAGTCAAAGTTAAATCACCGCATACAGTTCTTTGCCATGTCATAAGAATTGGGAGATCTTCCAAGGTGAGGAAGGCATGGGTATCTGCAGTGGAATCTATGCTACCTGTTCAACCACTCGCAAGAAGTACCAGTGCCAGCATCTTCATGCAAAATGCTGGTATCCAAGTTTACATAAAAGTTGAATCCAGGGCACAGGATTGAATTGCCTTCATCTTAAACGGCAATCCACCTGGCTTGTTATCTTTAAGGCTGTTCTCCTGTATAGCGTATTCAAACTGCCTTCTGAAATTGATTTTTCCAATCCAGCAAAAGCCAGTTGAGATCAAGGGATGCCAATAAACCTCATCTGGTGAAATTGAATTTAAATCTCTAGATGTGACAATCTGTGCAATGGGCAAAATGAAGGCACGTAGGTAGGGGTGGGCTGCTGTGAGTTCACAGGGGTTTGGAAGAACCCCTCGCTAAGTTTCTGTGCAGTTTGGAGAACCCTCAAATCCCACTCCTGGCTGGCTCCGCCCACCCCGCCCCTCCCGGGAGTCCCCACGCTGCCCATTTTTGGATGCAAGTAAGTGTAGGGCGTGCACGGAGGCTTGGGAAGGGTGAAAAATGGGCCTCCTGGAAGTTCAGGAAGGCTGCAAATGGGCCCATTTCTGGCATCCAGAGAGCCTCCGGAACCCGGGGAAGTCATTTTCAAACTCCTGGAGGCTCAAGGAAAGCCTCAGGAGCCCGGGGAGGGCAGAAATCTTCCCCCCTGCTATGTTGCAGGAGGCCAGCTAGGCCACACCCACCATGACCACGCCCACCCAGCAACCAGGCAGAGAAACCTTAGTAAAATTTTTGAAGTCCACCCCTGCGCATGGATGTCTAATTCTAAAGGCGTTGGAACGGTTGACTTGCAACTATGAATTTAGTGGTGGTTCAAAGTTACAACGGAACTGAAAAAAAGCGACTTGACTTACGACACTTTTTCATTTGACTGTTGCATGGTCCTGTGATCAGAATTCGGACTCTCGGCAACCGGTTCATATTTGTTATGGTTGATTCCCTTTTTCCAACCTCCTAACAAGTGGAGTCAATGGGAGAATGCAGGTTCACTTAACAACTGGGTTATGAACTCAACAAGGGTATTTTTTTTTTTTTAAAGAAAGCCAGTTTAAAGAAAGCTAATTGAAATGATCAGATACAACTACAGATAGTCCTTGACTTACAACAGTTCATTTAGTGACCGTTCAAAGTTACAATGACCCCGAAATAGCAATAGCCATAGCACTTCTATGCCGCTTCATAGTGCTTTACAGCCCTCTCTAAGCGAAAATGATTCATGGCCATTTTCTACGACTGGAATTCTTAGACTGTTGCATGTGATTTACATTTTGGATGCTTGACAACTGATTCACATCAGAGGTGGTATATTCAGCAGGTTCTGACCAATTCTGGAGAACCGATAATGGAAATTTTGAGTATTTCGGAGAACTGGCAAATACGACCTCGGACTGGCCTTGCCAACCCCATCTATTCTCTGCCTCCTGAGTCCCAGCTGATTGGCTGGGTCTTTTTTGGCTGCCTTGCACAGGAGAACAGAGCTGGAAAGCAGGTTAGTGGGGTGGAGAGGGAATGAGGGATTTTACAGTATCCTTCCCCTGCCACGCCCACCAAACCATGCCCATCAAGTATCAGCTTTGGAAGCCATATTAAAACCAGACACTTCCACACTGTCACATTCTTGAGCCTGGGAAATTGGGAGGGGGGAATTTCTTGGAGTTTATGTGGTTAGACATAATAGCATTCTTCTAAGTCAAGGTTATGTTATTTCTGCACCTGAGTGAGGGGAAGTCGCAAGTTGGGACAGATAGTGATTGGGGCATGTGATGGGATGATGGGTGCAGGAGGTGGATTTGTAATTTTTACTTATTGCAAGGAAACCTGGAACTTTCAGATTCGGGATTTTCCAGATGTGCCAGTTTACTATCCAAATAAAACACAACTTTTGAAAGGATATCTGTCTTGGAGTTATATGTTGGAGTGGAAGTTTTCTGGATCACTGACATTAAGCCACACCCACAGAACCAGTAGTAAAAAATTTTTGAATCCCACCACTGACTCACAGTTGCAGTGTTCTGTGGTCCGGTCCTCACCTTTTGCCTTCTCCTGACAAGGTCAATGGGGAAGGCAGATTCACTTAAGAACCATGTTACTAACTTAACAACTGGAGTGCTTTCCTTAACTATGGCACGAAAGGTTGTAAAATAGGGCAAAACTTACTTAACAACTGTCCCATTTAGCAAACGGAAATTTCGGGATTGATAGTGGTCATAACTCGAAAGTTACCTGTACAGTTCTTGTTATCCTAGCCAGGATGGCTTGTGGGAATGTAATCAAATATCTGGAAGGCACCTAACTCAACCATAAACCAAAGGCCTAATCAATATCTCTCAAGCCAACAGCAACATAAGTTTTAGGGGATAAGAGGAAATGGCCTTCAAATACCGTTGATAAACAAACAGAACCTAAACATACATCATTTATCCTAGACAAAATAGCTAGAGAAAGGAGTTACTCAGCAGAGGAAGGAAACAGGCTTTGGATTTCAGTAATAGACCAAATCCCTGAGGGCTCTTTGTCCAGTGATATATTTTTATAGCTGATTAATGTTCATGTGGTTTGTTATTGCAAACTTTGCCATGTATTTCCAGACTGGTTAGAAGGGATCTCTCTGCTTGAATTCTTAAATGTCCTGGGTGAAGCAGACAGCAACACTAAGAAAGAAAGTTAAGGGAGGTTCTGCTGGATAGGTCCGGAGGTTCACCAGGATAAGACAACCTGGGCCTCCCACCCATTTTAGACAGTATAACAATTCCCATAATTTTAAATCATTAAATTGGCTAGCTTGGACCTATGTATTGTGTAGCCTGCTCATCCTGGGCTTGGAATCTAAGCTTGGTCAGATCTCTTCCATGCTTGCATGCAAGACTCCGAT
Source organism: Hydrophis major (assembly GCA_033807585.1). NCBI lineage: Eukaryota > Metazoa > Chordata > Lepidosauria > Squamata > Elapidae > Hydrophis > Hydrophis major. The sequence goes on from CM066337.1 coordinate 17,732,440, forward strand.
GAGTTCCTGAATCTGTAGACTAGAGTGAATTGTGTAAAAACAACAACCTGGAAAGAACGATAAACAGCTTCTGTACAGTACTGATGTTTGGCATTGATTGGATAAATATGACTCTGAAGTCACTCAAAAGTGAACTTGACTTGGTGACTTCACCGTTTCTTTTCAAGGTTGATTTGACTTCCCTAGTATTTCTAGATCAAGCCTGGGGAACTACTGTGTTTCTCCGAAAATAAGACTCAATTGGAAAATAAGCCCTTGCATGATTTTTCAGCATGCTCGTAATATAAGCCCTACCCCCCAAAATAAGCCCTGGTTAAGATAATCAGCCAGATGGATGCATGGTTGGAAACTAGTCAAAGAGAGAAGCAATCTGGAATGAAGGAGAAATTTCCTAACAGTGAGGACAATTAACCAGTGGAACAGCTTGTCTCCATAAATTGTGGATTTTATTTTTTATTTATTTTGATTTGTCAATCGCTTACAAGATAATAGGTATAAGTATATACATAGTTATGAATACGTGAAATGGGTACATATAAGAAAAATAAAAGAAACAATAGGACAGGGACGGTCGGCATGTTGGTGTGCTTATGCATCAACATATGGATGTTCCATCATTGGAGGTTTTTAGGAAGAGACTGGACAGTCACTTGTCTGAGATTGTATAGGTTCTCCTGCTTGAGCAGGGGGCTGGACTAGAAGACCTCCAAGGCCCCTTCCAGATTCTATTCTATATTCCTCCTGAAAATAAGACCTAATACATTTTTTGGAGCAAAAATGAATATAAGACCAGGTCTTATTTTTGAGGAAACACGGTTATGTCCCTTTTCTGACCTATGGACTTCAACTCCCAGAATTTGTAAGCCAGCCAGAATTCAGAATTTGTAAGCCAGCCAGAATTCAAGAATTCTGGCAGTTGAAGTCCACAAGTCATAAAACGACCATAGTTCCCTGGCTCTGTTCTAGATCATCAGCTTATTTCCACCAAAGGACAATGATGGACTACTGAAAGAAAATGTAGGGAAACTGCACTTCAGGGCTGTTTCAGAGCATCCGTGATGGAAACGCCTTGCCCTACCATGTGAATGAGGCTCAAGCTCAAAACATACAAGCCTTGTTAATATTAATGATAGGGTGGCTTAATGAAAGCCAGAGAAATGATGCAGAGCTCTTGGATGCTTTCATTTTTCTCATCTAATTTTTCTCATCTTCACACAGTTGAAACTAGCATGCTGACACCTTTGCAAAAATGTGCATTTGGGACTAAAGCTTACAAAGGTGACAATTTATCTAGGTTTAGTTTATTTTATTTTACTTTACTTTATTGTCATTGTACCTCGAAATCAAACACCGTCTTCAGTGCACATCCTGACCATCAAAATAAACACAAACACACATCCTTCACCCTTCACTCATTGAACCAAAAAACCCCGACACCACACCAACACTGCACTGTACAGTAGAATTCAAAAGAGCTACTTTTCTGGTATAGAAGCAATTTTTCAGCCTAATTGTCCTTGTTTTTATTATTCTGTACCGTCTGCCAGATGGTAATAGTTCAAAAAAAGGGTTCCAGAATGAGATGGATCTTTGAGAATGTTTTGAACTTTCTTAAGGCAGCAGGAGCTATAAAGCTTTTCCAAAGAGGGGAGAGAGCAACCCATGATCTTCTGGGCAATGACGTTCACCCTCTGGAGTGCTGTCCTATCTGCCACCGTGCAATTGGCAAATCATACACAGGTGCAGTAAGTTAAGATACTCTCTATGGTGCAGCGGTAGAAGGTCACCAGCAGTTTTTCATTCAGTTTTTCATTCAGAGCTGAGAAGTCTCAGGTAGTATAATCTCTGCTGGGCCCTTTTGACCAGGGCTGCAATGTGGGCACCCCAGGTCAGGTCCTCTTTTAGGGTAACACCCAGAAACTTAAAACTGGCCACTTGCTCCACTCGGTCTCCATTGATAAGCAAGGGCTGGATGTCTGATCTGTTCCTTCTATAGTCCACTATAAGCTCCTTGGTCTTATTGGTGTTGAGGACCAAGTTATTGTCTCCACACCATGAAAGCAACCAGTCTACCTCATCTCAGAAGGCAGACTCATTCCCCCTGGAGATGAGTCCCAAGTTAAGACAGTTGAAAATAAGTACAGGTGTTGCTCAACTTACCACCACAATTGAACCAAAATTTCCATCGCTAAATGAGACAGTTATTCGGTGACTTTTCCCCCACTTTATGACCTTTCTTGGCACAGTTGTTAAATGAATCACTGCAGTCCTGAAGTTAGTCACACAGTCATTCAGTGAATCTGGCTTCCCCATTGATTTTGCTTGTCAGAAGGTCACAAAAGGTGAATCACATGATCCTGGGATACTGCAGCCACCATAAATATGAATCAGTTGCTAAGCATTTGAATTTTGATCATGTCCCGGTGGAGATGCAATGGTTGTAAGAGCGAAAATTGTCATAAATAACTTATTTTTTCCAGAGCAGTTGTAACTTTTCACAGCCACTAAATGAACGGTTGTAAGTCAAGAAGTAGCTATAGAACAAAACTTCTGTAGTCTGAAGGCAGAATCACTGGCTAACCTGTACTTTAATTAATTTGCTTTTCATTTGAATGGTTTTATGATTCCAGCGAATTGTGGCTCATTCCATAAATCAGGATTATTGGAATTCAGGCGTGAAAAGCAAAGGATCTTGGCTTTTCCCCTCTTCAGAGTAGTTCTTCTGTCTCGGTGTTTGAAAGCTGAATCTTTCAAATGGGAACTGGAAATTATTGACTTTTTGGTCAGGGAAATAATAATAAGAGGCTTTTTTTTTTTTTTTTGAAAGACTGGAAACATTACATGGAACTTTTAGGTAAATTGATGATTTATGGATTTGGGAATTTAAAAAGGGTTAAAGAGGGAGGGAAAAATTAAGATGCTTACTTAAGTAAGATTTAGTTAAATAAAAATATTTAGTAACAGGAATAATAGAAAGAAGGGTGTAAGTCATAATTCTGCATTTTCTTTTTTCTATCTTTTTCATTTTTATCTTTTCAAAAATTCTAACAAAAGATTATATGTAAAAAGACTATAGTCACTTTACATTGGTACTGCTTTTTCCCTTTGTTTTTATGGCAGCTGGTAACTTACTAAGCATTTAAATAGGAGATTTGAAAGCCAAATACATACCTTCATGGTCTAATTTTGGTGACTTTGGGAGGGGGAGGATCCATAAGGATATGACCACTTCCTCTGCATTTTGTTTTAAGCTTATTTCCTTTCCCATCTTTCTCTTTACATTCAGGCAGGAAAGGTACTTGCTAATTCTTTGAAGATCTATAAATATGGAATAGGAGAGGCAACAAACCAGAGGCTTTATAAGAGCTATAGCCACAAGTGTTTCCTCTGTGGTCATAAGAAAAAAAAAACACCCTTAAAAACACAAAATGGAGATGGAGAATCTGCAACAAAACCAAGAGAAATGATTGAGAAATAATTTCCTTGTAGAAAAATATCATGCATAAAACAAATATGCTAACTCATATAAACAGAAAGCAAGCATTTCTAGTAGTTTCCCTGTGTAAATCAACCCTCAGTACAAGTAGTCCTTGAGTTATGACCATAATGGACTATGGAATTTCCACCATAAGTCGTATCAGTCATAAAAAGAGGCACTCAATGTGACCAGACCTTACTTTACAACATTTTTGTGGCAGTTGTTACATTAATGCAGCGGTTGTTAAAGGAATACAGCAATCATTAAGTCATTAAGTGAATCATATTCCTAAGGGCATATTTTTTGCTGGAAATGGGCTGAAAAGGCTGGAAACAGGCAAAAAAACCTTTAAAATTGAAAATTTTAAAATTAAAAGTCTTTTATTTAAAAGAACATTCTCCTAAAAAAAATCTTTGTTGGATGGGAATAAAGTAATTCTCAGAAAGCACCAGTAGGTGGCGAGGTCCACCATCTTGCATAATGTATTTTCTGAACTGTTCCACATGTAAGAATTAGATTACTGTAGTGTTTCTCAACAAGATGGGTGGAATTCAACTCCCAGAATTCCCCAGCCATTGTAGCTTTCTGGGTGTTGAAGTCCACCCATCTTCAAGCTACCAAGGTTGAGAAATATTGCATTAGAATGTGTCTTTGTGGGCTGGATTTTACTCTTTTGTGCTAGCCTTGCAAAAAATACAGATACAGGTACAGATTAATAGAGTTGGAAGGGATCTTGTAGGTCATCTAGTCCAACCCTCCCCACCCAAGCAGACCCCATACAATTTCTGACAGATGCCAGTCCAGTCTCTTCTTGAAAAGCTTCCAGTGATGAAGTTCCCACAACTTCTGAAGACAACTTCTGTTCCATCGGTTGATTGTTCTCACTGACAGAACATTTCTCCTTAATGACCAAAAGCAATGTTTAAACTGAGAATTTTTTTGCTGCGGAAACAAACAGGATGGTTTCCTATATCATATTAAGGCAGAGATTGGCAACTTTTAAAAGTTTAGGATATCAGAGTTATTCAACCCATGTTCTATCAAGACAATAAGCCATGTTGGGCTATGGAATGGGAAGTGGTTGTGTCTTAGATCATTTCTACCACTTTGCAGAAAATGTAACAACATCCTTTTTTTTAAAAAAAAATCAAGTCATTTGTGTACCAGGCACATTTTCCTCTTGATCAATTGGAAATCCAACCATTAATTTCATACGACTGCATTCTAATGGATATTTATTTCCTTTACAACATCTATAATATTCAAACTTTCTACAGGAATATGTTAGTATTATATGCAAGGAACAGGTTTATTCACAAATCGAGAAGATTTTAAAAAGTCAAGGAAAACTCAGTGAAATTATCCGGTACAACTATATTTTAAGGTAAGTTGTGGATCAGTGGATAATTTCCTACTAATATCCTTGGTGCTTAGGAAATCTGATCTTATCTGTGCTTTTAATTCTGGCAGGGAAATGGGATAACATAAACAATTAAGATGGATTAGGAAAATGGCTGAATATACCAGAGAAAAGCAGAAATGTAAGTGACAGATAAGAGCCACTGTACTGAAAAATAAAATGCTTTTAAGACCTGGATGGGGAAATTGTTATTATCCTGCTAGGCCAGGCTGCACAAGCCTAGAGATTATCTCAATTAGGGCAGATACAGAATTCTGCTTGCCTCCTTTTTTTATCCACTTAAATACATAATAGTCAAGGGTTTTTGAAGAAAGCAACTCCAAGCCATCATTTGTTCCAATACTACTGAAATAATAACACATTCGATCATATTTGTGCAACCCTGTAAATTATCACTTATAAAGATAGTTTTGATTTGATGTTGCTATTATTTTTCTTTCATTTGAATGTCTTCCTACGTTTTATTGTTGATTTTTATCTTTTGTACTGAGTATGTTTGAGATTGTACTTTTTTCCTATGTAAGCTGCCAAGAGTTATTTTCATTGCACTGTTAATAGAAATATACTTATTAACCAAATATAAACATCACAATAAAACCATAATGTGGTTTGTTGGGTTCTGGCTTAGAGTGCTTGATGTTCCCTGCCATTGTCCTGTGAACATAACCAACAAGCAGGGGTGGGATTCTACCAGTTTGCACCTATTTGCTAGAACCGGTTGTTAACATTCTAAGCAGTTTGGAGAACTGGTGGTTAGAAGAAATTACTGGCCTAATCCTGTAAGGAAGGCAGGAAGGAAACATTCTGGTGTTGCTTACAGAAACTGCCTCTCCGTTAACCCTTATTACATTCTTGGCAGGACTCGACTTCCTGTCTTAGGAACTTCTCTGGAGTTTTCCCCCCCTCCTTTGCTGGTACTTTGCTTGTGTGGAGTGACCATTCAAAGTTACAATGGCATTGAAAAAAGTGACATGACCATTTTTCACACTTACGACTATTGCAGCATCCCCACAGTCATGAGAGGCCAGGTGAGGAGATGCATGCCTCGATGTGAGTGATATTGAGTTGGCCATGCCCACCAACTAAGCCATACCCACAGAACAGGTTGTTAAAAAAATTGAATCCCACCCCTGCCAACAAGCCATTGTATATTAAATGGCTTAACACAAAGGGATTCCACAGATTGCTTTTAAATATCATATTTATATTTATGCATTGAATACTGAAGACAAATTCCTTGCATGTCCAACCACACTTGGCCAATAAAGCTCTTCTCTTCCTCTTCCTCTTTTCTGCTATTCTTACTGCTTATTCTATTCTATTCTATTCTATTCTATTCTATTCTATTCTATTCTATTCTATTCCATTCTTATTCTTATTGCTATTCTACTCTACTCTACTCTACTCTGTTCTATTCTATTCTATTCTATCTATTCCATTCCATTATTATTATTGCTATTCTACTCTACTCTATTCTTATTGCTATTCTAATTCTAATTCTAATTCTAATTCTAATTCTAATTCTAATTCTAATTCTAATTCTAATTCTAATTCTAATTCTAATTCTAATTCTAATTCTAATTCTAATTCTAATTCTGTGCTATGCTATGCTATACTATTCCACTCCATTCTTATTGCTATTCTATTCTATTCTATTCTATTCTATTCTATTCTATTCTATTCTATTCTATTCTATACTATTCTACCCTACCCTACTCTATTCCATTCCAATTCTTATTGCTATTCTACTCTGCTCTATTCTTATTGCTATTTTTATTGCTATCCTATTCTATTCTATTTTGCAATAGTAATTTTTTTTGTTACTGAATTTCACCAGCTGGAATCCCCTCAGCTGAAAAGACCGGCATTCTTCAGGAACAGCAAAAAAAGTAAAAAAGTTAAAAAAAGTAAAATGAAGATTCTTGATCACATTCCTGAGCTGTTAAATCATCCGCTGAGGTGATTTTACAGGGTAGGCAGGGTCATCCCATTCAGGGCAGGGCTTTCTTTTATTGCTGACAGGAATCTAGGTTGGCACAGAGGCAAGTTTATTACTGTCCTTATGAAGCATGACTCTGCTTATTCTGTATACAAACACAGCCCTCGACTTACAACAGTTCATTTAGTGACCGTTTGAAGTCACTATGGCACTGGAGAAAAAGCGCCTCATGATCGTTTTTCCATGCTGAAAAACCGTTGCGGAATCCCCGCGATTACGTGATCAAAATTCGGATGCTTGGCAAACGACTTATATTTATGATGGTGGCAATGTCCCCGGGGGTGTATGTCATGTGACATCCCCCCCCCTTTAGAGTCCTTCTGACTAGCAATGTTGACAGGAGAAGTCGGATTCACTTAACAACCATCTTCACTGACTTAAAAAACTGCCTGGATTCCCTTTTCACCAACGTGACAAGAAGCAAAGTCCTAAAATGGCAGCAAAACTCAACAAGTGGCATCGCTTAGCAACAGAAATGTTGGGCTCTGTTGTGGTTGCTAAGATGAGGACCACCTGTATGTTTTTCATTCATTCATTCATTTATTTATTTATATTTGATTTAGTTGCCACTCATCTCCAGGTAACTTATGTTAAAAGCATTGTGGTCGTCAGTCGAGGACTACCTTTCTTTTTTCTCTCTCTCTCTCTTTCTTTCTTTCCTTCCCTCCCTCCCTCCACCTCCTTCCTTCCTTCCCTCTTCCTTCCTTCCCTCTTCCTTCTTTCCTTCCTTCCTTCCTCGATTTATTTGCCACCCATGTCCCCTCCAGGCAACGTGCAACTGTTAAAACCAGTAAAACTCTCTCTTTCTCTCTCTCTCTCTCTGTCTCTCTCTGTGTGTGTGTGTATGTGTATGTGTAATCTCGTTTTAACCCATCCAGCACGTCCAGCGTGCTCTTCCTCCCCTGCTATGGCGGGGAGAGGGGGCCACCATTCAACGGGCAGAGCCAGCCGGCGCTTCCAAACCGCGGGCTCGTTTCCCGCCGCCACGAGTCGAAGCCAGGCGCACGGCGGGCAGCGCTTCCTTAGGGCCGCTTGTCTTCATTCCGACCCCCGGCAGGGGACGCCCGTGGACCCCTTTTCCCTCCCCCCCCACCCTCCTCCCTCCTCCAATTCCCCTCCCCCTTTTTCTACCCTTCTTTCGCGAGCTGCTCCGCGGCCCCTCGACGCAGGCGCGCGGCGCTGGAGAGCAGCCCTTTCGCCCGCTCTCCGGCTGCTTGCCTAGTTCGCTCGCTGGCTCGGCGCGGCTGGAGGAAGCAGCAGCCGCCCGAGAGCTCTGGCGTCCCAGGCGGCCCTGGAGCAGCAGCCGTTTTCCCCACCCTGCAGCTTCTCCGCGTGGATGCCCAACCAGGCGCGTCTCCTCTCCCGCCTTTGCCCTCCTTCCCGCGGAGGGCCAGACAGACGCCGAGCCTCCCCGGCTGGGTGAGTGGACGGAGTCCGGAGAAGACTGTTGGGTTCGGGGAGGTGGGGAGTGGGGGGTTGGCTTCCCCGAGCCGGTTTTGCGGGTGTCGGGCTAGGAAACTTTTCCCCGCTTGCTTTGGGGAAACTTTGAGGGGGAGTTGGAAACTTTTGTGCGGCGCGTCGGTGCGATGGGCGAGCTGCTCCGTCCGGCAAAGGCTCGGGAGGGGAGGGGAGGGGGGGGTCCGCTGGCCGAAGGGGAGAGGGAGAGCGGATCTGACTTCTGCATGGCTTGCGGGGGAAGGGGGAGTCCGGTGGAAGGAGGGGTGGGTGTGGGGGAGAGACAGAGAAAGAGAGAGAGAGAGAGAGAGAGGAGACTGGACTGTTAAATGGCTGCTTTCAATTGGGATTCTTTGCTTTGAACCTGGGACGTTTGCATGGGGGAGGGTGTCCCTAGGCTGGGGGATTATTGAGAGGGGGGCTAAAGAAGAAAGGAGGAAGGAGAAGGGGACCCCTCCCTTCTAAATGTCAGAGAGAAGTTTCCCTATGGGGAGAAGGCTTTGGTGGTGGGCGCTCGTCGTCCGCGCCCCCTCGAAAGTCGCTTTGAGTTCTGATCTAGTCTTCCCTGTCTCCCACCCCCCCCCCTTTCTTTTTTTGAACGTGGCTGTGTTTGCAAAAAGGAAATCGGGGGAACTTCTTTCTTTCAGAAGAAAGGGCTCCAGGGCTTCCTCTCCCCCCTAAATCCCCCCCCCTCTTTCTTTCACAAAGCGAGAAAAGGCTGCTGACTCTCGCAACTCCCAGCCTTCCCCTCCCTTCTGAACTGCTCCGGCTGAAACCCCTCGTATTGGGAGTTTTGCAAACTTTCTTTGGGGAGGTTGTGCTTCGGGATTAAATCGGCGTCCCTCTGAAGGGTACCTAAGACTCAAGAGTCTCAAAGGCACGTGTGTGTGTGTGTGTGTGTGTGTGTGAGACTTTGCATTGTGCTGTGGAGTAACGTTCTTGACCTGACTTCTCTGCCAGAAGTGCAACACTACAAAGAGAGGTGGGAAGCTGCTTTATGGACTCCCACTGTACGCTGAGCCACACATGTGGCAAAGCTGTGGAATTTGTCCAGACACAAAATTGCTTGGGAGATTAAATATTTGCTGAGGGGTGGAAGGAAAGGGGACTTGGTTGTGTGAAACTTTCCCGCCACCTGTCCTGTCCGCCACCTGTCCTGTCCAGCATTTCTCTCCTTTTCAAGGGTGGTGTCCTGTAGAATAATTATTCCCCTCCCCACCCATGCCCTCTTACTTTTTCTCTCCTGTTTTATTTTTCTGTCTATAGTGTGCAGTCTCCCTGCTTTGCAACATCTGCCCCACTCCTCCATGTTAACAGGCAACCTTGTACATTCCAAAGTAGTACTTTTCCAAAGTAGACTTTTAAATTGTGGGCAGATTCAGGAAACTTTGTTCTAAACTTAAAGGATCACTTTGGAGTGTGTAGGGGTGATGCAGATACTAGCTGAAGCTTTCTAATCTCTTACCTTGCCCTTAAAACAAGAGGCCTTTAAAATGACCTCACTTGAATCTCTTTTGCTCTTTTTAATTCTCGCTTTCCCTTCCTCCTTCCTGTTTATCTTTCTGAGATGGCTCTTTTAATTGCTCCTTGGCACTTTTAATTGCTTGTTACTTTCTCCTACTCTAGAGTTGTAATTCCCCGGAGTAATTCCCAAAGTCTCCTGAGGGGTGTTGGGTGAAGTTGGTTTCCAACTGGTTGTGTGGATTGCTTGTCTTTTCTTGTTGTGTTGTTGCAAAGGTCTCCAAACTTGGCAACTTTAAGACTTGTGGACTTCAATTCCCAGAATTCATAGCTGGCTGAGGAATTCTGGGAGTTGAAGTCTACAAATCTTAAAGTTGCCAAGTTTGAGGACCCCTGTCAGTTGATGGTTCAGAAAATATTGGAAAGGCTTCTGGGTGATTTGCAATCGAGCAGCAACGAAGAAGGCTTTTTGATGTCCTAACAATGGAAAGGAAATTGTAAATTTGATAATGGCTGCTTGATTAGTAATGGTTAAATATTGGGGACGAAATTGGGATAGTCAAAGAAATGAGTGGCATAATGAAATTTGGAGTATGGCAACAAATGATAAATTAACAAAAGAAATGAAATTTTAAAAAGGGATGATGAAAGCAAACAATTTTAATGTAATATGGGGGATTTTATAAAACCAGTGTTGGTGGAAGGTAAAGGGAATAAATCTACTCAAGAATATATGTCATTTTGAATAGAATAGAATAGACTTATTTTTATTGGCCAAGTGTGATTGTACACATAAGGAATTTGTCTTGGTGCAAATGGGCGTTGATACCTACCTGACACGCCCTTTCTCGTCGAGCTGCGTAGAGCATCCAGAGAGTGGGAGGTGCTCCAGTCTTCACTCTTACAAGCTGAGCTATAATTGAGGAACGCTCCACCTCTTCCACGTGACTTCTTCCTCGCGTTCCCCAGTTTTACGAAGACGAGAAGGCAACAGCAACAACCCTCTCCTCCTAACTATTATACAGTTGTCAACTATAAACTGATCAATTCATTGGCCGAAACAGGATTCCTCCCACCAGATGGACCAACTAGGGTGGGGCTGGATGCTCTACGCAGCTCGACGAGAAAGGGCATGTCAGGTAGGTACCAACGCCCATTCTCCGTAGAGCTGCTGCGATCATCCAGAGAGTGGGACATACCAAAGCATGGCCTGTCCTACGGGAGGGACTCCGTCTGGTCCGTAATCTCCTCTGGATCTCTCACCACTTGGTGGAGGACTCGCCTGCCAAAGGATGCTTCTGCTGAAGCGTAAACATCAATCTTATAATGGCGTATAAAGGGAGACGGAGACGCCCAAGTGGCCGCTTGACTGATGTCGAGAATCGATGCCTGAGTAGCCCAGGCTGCCGAAGTAGCTGCGCTTCTTGTAGAGTGCGCGGTCAGCCCTTTAGGAACAGGGAGAGACTGAGATAAATAGACCTTGGATATGGTAGCTCTGATCCAACGGCCAATAGTAGACGGGGATACTTTGCAACCCATCGTTTTTGGTTGAAATGACAGGAACAGTGACTCTGACTTCCTGATGGAATAAGTGCGATGGATGTAAATACGCAGTGCCTGCCGGACATTGAGAGAATGCCACTGCCTTTCCCTTTCCCAAGAAGGTCTGGGACAAAAATTAGGAAGGACCAGTTCCTGTGATCTGTGAAAAGCCGAGTTGATTTTAGGCAGGAATGACGGGTCTGGTCGTAAAACCACTTGATCAGTGTGGAAAACACATAAATCCCTTCTAACGGACAGAGCTGCTATTTCAGATATCCATCGAGCAGACGTGATGCAACCAGAAGCACCACTTTAAACGTGAGAAACTGAAGTGACGCCTCCCTGAGCAGTTCAAAGGGAGGCCTAGTCAACGCCACGAGAACCTTTTTAAGGTCCCAAGTCGGGTACCTGTGAACTACTGGCGGGTGCAGATTGGTGGCCCCTCTAAGGAATGAGCGAATGCGAGGGTGGTGAGAAAGCGAGTCAGATGAGTTAACAGAGACAACGGTTGCCAAGGCCGCAACTTGCCTTCTCAAGGTGTTGGGAGAGAGACTCCTGTCCAACCCATCTTGAAGGAAAGCCAGAATTTGTGCAATTGATGGAGAGAGCGGGTTGATGAGCAACTTGTGGCACCATTTGCAAAAAAGGTTCCAGGTTGCGTTATATATGTGAGTGGTCGAGGGACGTCTCGCAGCCAGAATGGTATTGATGACTTGCATAGACAGACCCTCGCTTCTTAGACGCTCCCGCTCAACCTCCAAACGGCTAACTGGAGCCACTGTGGATCTGGATGCTGTAGTGGTCCCTGGGACAGCGAGACCTTGGTTGGCGGAATCCTCCAAGGAGGAGCTACTGACAGGTTGCGCAGATCCGCAAACCACGGTCTCCTGGGCCAATATGGGGCCACCAGGAGAACTTCCGCCCCCTCGAGGAGCAACTTTTGGATCACCTTGGGGATCAATGGAAGAGGGGGAAAGGCGTAAAGGAGCCCTGGGGGCCAGTGGCAAAGTAGGGTGTCATAATTCTCTGCCCCATTGGTGGGGTATCGAGAGAAGAATCTTGGTGTTTGGGCGTTGTGCGGCGACGCGGAAAGGTCCACCAGCGGCAGGCCGAATATCGCTGAGGCCTCCTTGAACAGGGAGGGATGCAGACGCCATTCCGACTAGTCTAAGGTGGCCCTGCTCAACCAGTCTGCCTGGACGTTTGAGACCCCTGAGATGTGTTCTGCCCTCATAGACAAAAGGTTGGCCTCTGCCCAACGACATAACCGCTTGGCCTCCTTCATGAGGCGGGCGGAATGAGTGCCCCCTTGACGGTTGATGTGGGCCTTGGTCGTAGTGTTGTCCATCAGGACCAGAACATGGCGCCCTTGCATCTGAGGGAGGAAGGAGCATAAGGCCAGGTATACTGCGTGAAGCTCCAGCCAGTTGATGTTGCAGCGACGCTCAGTTGCTGACCAGGTTCATTGCGCTGAAAGTGACTGAGTGTGGGCCCCCCATCCGGATAGGCTGGCGTCTGTCGTGAGGGTGACCCTTTGGGGCTCCTTGAAAAGATGTCCCTTGTTGGTAGCGGGTCTGGTCCACCAGAGGAGGGAAGTGAGGACCTTTGGAGGAACCCTCATGACGGTTCTTGAATTGCTCCTTCTGGAGCGTTGATAAGGTAGCAGGAACCACTGCAGCGATCTGGAATGTAGACGGGCCCAGGGAACAATAGATATGCATGATATCAATTTGCCAAGTAATTTGGATAAATCCAGCAGAGAGGCTTTCCTGACCCGCCTAATGACCTTGATGGATTTCTGGATGCTGTCAAAACGTTCGGAGGAAAGATAAACCTTCTCCTTAACCGAGTCAATTACTGCCCCTAAATGAGCTATTCGGGTGGAGGGGGGAAGCTGACTCTTTTCCCAGTTGATGAGCAGACCATGGGCCTGGAGGACCGAGAGGGTAGTCTTTGTGTCCTCCTCGGATTGGCGCTGGGTGGGAGAGAGGATGAGGATATCATCCAGATAGCAGTGGATGCAGATGGGGAAATGTCTGAGGTGGGCCGCCAGAGCAGCCATCACCTTAGTAAAGGTCCTCGGAGCCGAGGCTAGCCCAAATGGAAGGGCCACATACTGAAAATGCTGACCGTTATAACAGAATCTCAGGTATTTAAAAAATGAAGGATGAATGGGAATGTGGAGGTATGCTTCCGAAAGGTCAATGGAAGTGAGCCAGTCTCCTTTCCTGGACCCTGCAAGATGGACTGAAGTGTATGCATTTTGAATTTCTGGTGAACAAGGAATTGGTTGAGTCTCTTTAAATCTTGGATGGGCCTCCAACCCCCAGAGTGTTTAGGGACTAGAAAGAGATGGGAGTAGAACCCTTGTCCTTGTTGAGAGGAGGCATAGGCTGTATAGCCCTGATGTCAGAAAGGTGCCTAATAGCGGCTTCTACGAGAGCCCGTTTGGTGCGGTCTTTGGATAGAGGCGAAATCATGAAATGATCTGGAGGGGAAAAACAAAACTGAAGGGAAAGGCCAAATTTGACAGTGTCCCTGACCCATGAATCGGATGTGGATGATGCCCATTGGTCAGCAAAATATTTTAACCGACCACTGATGGGGTAGACGACTGAAGGCCTATCTGGGGTGCTGAGAGGCCTTGCTCCCTGCTCCCCGGAAGGGCCTCCTGTAGCTGGCCCCCCTTCTGTTTCTGTCCCCTGAGTCGCCCCTGTCCTGATAGACAGGCTGAAATGGCGGGGACCTCTGGAATCTGGGGGTAAAGGGTGTCTGAAAGGAGGTCCAAAGGATCCCCTGCGAAAAGGCTGAGAGGACCTGGACTCTTGCCTACGAAAAAGAGATGGGAGGAATTTCCTTTTGTTTCGACTCTCCATCAGCAAAGGTTCCAGGGCTGGACCGAGCAGTTTTCCTCCTGATATAGGGGCAGAGGCCAGCTTAGCTTTGTTCTTGATGTTGGCCTGCCAATGTTTTAGCCAAAGGAGGCGTCGGGCTGTCACATGCGAAGAGATGGCTCGAGAGGAAAATTTTACAGAATGAAAAGTGGCATCGGCCGCAAATTCCGCTGTGGCCATTAACTTGGCAATGTCCTGATGGGCCTTAGTATTAGAAGGGGGGACATGTTGCTTCAACTGCCGAAGCCATTGGATGGACGATCGGGTGAAAAAAGATGCCGCCGTGGCCGATCGAATGGCCCAGGCATCAGCTTGGTGCGCCCATCTTAGGGCCAGCTCGGCCCGCTTGTCCTCTGGCTTCAGCGCCTCCAGGGCATCAGTGGGGTTAGAAGATGATGCGAGGCATACTATGGGGTCATCCACCTCGGGTGTGTCTAGTGTGGCAACGAATTCTGGGTCGAGGTTAAAAAACCTCTTGTCTTGGCTGGAAAGGGCAGGAGGGGGCCCTGATGAGGCCAACTGTCTTGCAACTAAGTCGGAGAAAATCGGTGGTGTGGGAATGACCTCGGTCTCAACGACTGGCTGCCTGAAAATAGAATCCTCCGGATCCCCGGAGGCTACTGGAGGGGAAACAGAGTGTGGCTGAGAGGTCAGGCCCGATATATTCTTTGCTTTAAATAGCAAAGACTTGAACATATGAGGCTTAATGCCCTCGTCCTTGGACATCTCTCCTTCCATTGGGTCTATCTCGAAGGGTGCTTCAGAGTAATGAAGAGACTCTCCCTCCAGCCCTTCCTCATCCCTGAAGGGTTCGAAGCCCACCTCCTCTTCCTCCTCTTCTGGGTAGAGAAGCTCCCTTGAAGATGGTACCTGCCTGTGGTGCGGTTCCGGCCTGGGGAGGGATCTTCCGGAGACGGAACCAACTTCAGATGTCCTTGTTTGCAAACCTGGTCTGGAAAAGTGTTGGATACCTTCGGCAATCCCCTGACAGATGGCCAGCTGCATCCATTCTCTGACACTGTCTGGAATGATGTCTGAAGACAGTCCCTCTGTACATAAACCCGCAGCGGTTGGCGTGAATGTAGCTTCCGGCCGGGTGGCTGGGGTGCTCCGGGTAGGTGAACTGCACCTAGAAACAGAAGGTTGTTCTGGCAAAGGAAGAGGAGGAGTAGAAGTGAAGGGGGTAGGGGGGACTGGTGGTACCTGAGAGTCCCTAGAGCGTTTATCAAACTCCCTCTCCAAAGCCTTGTGTTGCCTTAGGGCATCCCTTTGAGAGGCTTTGGAGGATTCCTCGGTCCGCTTGCGCAGGTGGTGCGTCTTTGACTTAGCCTTCAATGAAGGACCTCTGGGATTATCTTCTGCCATCATAAAGCCTGAACAAGGCAATATTGTATAAAAAGGTGGTTGGCACGCCTAGGAGTTCGGCCTAACTGTGGGCCGGATACCCTAACATTGGGCCGCGTCCCCCTTTTGGTAAAAAAATTTCTTTAATTTTTAATTTTTTTTATTTTAATTTTTTTATTTTATTTTTCAAAAAACAGAAAAAGGGCCAAAAGAGGGCCTAAGTAAACTACAGAGTGATCAAGAGAGAAAGGAATCTGCAAAAAAATCCCACAGATCAAATTAACGCTGAGGCCAGAAAGAAAACAACCATGCAAAGAGAAAAAATTATATCAATATCTATAAAAATATAAATAAGTAATGGCCTCCTGAGACAGCCTCCCAACACAACTGGGAAGTAGGTGCCTCTCCTTCGCCTACTGAGCAGCTGCAGTAGAGAGAGGGCAACCAACCAACTAGCCAGAGAAATGGAGCCACAGGGCACAGAACCACAGGGTCCCTTTAACAGCAAAATAATGCCAAACAGGCCTGCCGGTCCTGTTCCAAGCCTCCCAGAATCGTTGCAGCAAAATCGAAAGTGAAAAACAAAATGGCGGCTGGCCATGAGGCACATCCAAAATGGCCGCCGGGACCAGCGTGAGGCTCAGAAGGAAGGAAAGCCCCTTGATCACAACAAAATACTGCCGAAAAAACAAAGGCAGAACGAGGGGCCTGAGAGAGGAGATCTCGCCCTCTCTCTAGCGTTCGTGGGGGGAAGGCACAACGAGAGCGCTAACCAACGTGCTAGCGTAAGCTGCTGCTATAAACAGATGGCTTAAAAAGCGGCAGGCACCAGAGTGGGGTGGTGGTGGAAAGGCTCCAAACCCCCCAATCTCCCCCCTGAGGGGCGAAATAAATGTCCCCTTCCTATCCAAGACAAGCCAAATGCGCAGGGAATGGAGAAAATAATAAGGAAATAAAAGGACAGATCAAACCTGGAGATAAATCAATAGGAATCCCAATTCGGCCAAGGAGCAAACTGTTAGAGCTGCCTATCTCTGCGAGGCTGAGCTAAAACTGGGGAACGCGAGGAAGGAGTCACGTGGAGGAGGTGGAACGTTCCTCAATTATAGCTCAGCCTGTAAGTGTGAAGACTGGAGCTCCTCCCACTCTCTGGATGCTCGTAGCAGCTCTACGGAGAATGCTCTCTGTATACATAAAAAAGAGATACATTCGTCAAGAGTCAAGAATCATAAGGTGCAACACTTAATAATAGTCATAGGGTACAATAAGCAATCAAATCATACTAGGGAACCGTCCATATATTGGAAGGGATAAGGGCACAATTGGAATATATAGTAAATCTTTTAATTGTTATAGAAGAAGAATTATAAGAAAAAAATGGGGGTGGGTTGTAATATTTGCATTTTTGTTTTTGTATTTAGATGTATATGTTTGTATTATTTGTATTTAAAATAAAATAAAATATTTTTAAAAAATGGAAAGGAAGGTTCCTTCTCTTTTTTCATTGGACAGTTGAGAATACAAACATGTGTGACCTGAAAATCAGGAGAATAATTTTTGCAAGGGGACAGTATTCGCTCTGAGCACATGTCCTGAGGCAGCTTTGTTGCTTAATGTTAAGGCTGAGTTCACATCCAAGTTTTCCGCCTGGCAGCTTATATGATTTCTTCAGATGATCGAGATGCGTTCTCACCATAGTTAGCCTAACTCTGGTTTCGCATGGGGGAATCACACCAGCTGCTATTTTCTATTCGGCTCCAATGGATGGCCTTTGGGGGCCTCATATTAAAAGTCTTAATAACTTTTACATCTGACTAGGGGTGACATGAAAGCAGTGTTCCAATATCTGAGGGGCTGTCTTGAAGAAGAGGGGGTCAACCTATTCTCCAAAGAACTTGAAGGTAAAACAAGAAGCAACGGATGGAAATCAATCAAGGAGAGAACCAACCTAGAACTGAGGAGGAATTTCCTGACCAAGTGAGATCAATTTACCTGTGGAACTTCAACCTTCAGAAGTTGTGGGTGAACCAACACTGGAGGTTTTTAAAGAAGCCATTGGCCTGAAATGGTATAGATTTCCTGCTTGAGCAAGGGGTTGGACTAGAAGACCTCCAAAGTCCCTTCCAACTATTCTATTCCTATTCTATTTCTGTTCTATTCTATTCTGTTCTGTTCTGTTCTGTACTGTACTGTACTGTACTGTACTGTGCTGTGCTGTGCTGTACTGCACTGCTCTGCTCCACTCCGCTCCGCTCCACTCTTATTGCTATTCTACTCTACCCTACTCTATTCTCACTGCTATTCTATTCTTATTGCTATTCTATTCTTATTGCTTTGCTATTCTATTCTATTCTATTCTATTCTATTCTATTCTATTCTATTCTATTCTATTCTATTCTATTCTATTCTATACTATACTGCACTGCACTGCTCTGCTCTGCTCTGCTCTGCTCTGCTCTGCTCTGCTCTACTCCACTCCGCTCCGCTCCACTCTTATTGCTATTCTACTCTACCCTACTCTATTCTCACTGCTATTCTATTCTTATTGCTATTCTATTCTTATTGCTTTGCTTTGCTGTGCTGTGCTTTGCTTTGCTTTGCTTTGCTTTGCTTTGCTTTGCTATTCTATTCTATTCTATTCTATTCTATTCTATTCTATTCTATTCTATTCTATTCTATACTATACTGCACTGCTCTGCTCTGCTCTGCTCTGCTCTACTCCACTCCACTCCGCTCCGCTCCACTCTTATTGCTATTCTACTCTACCCTACTCTATTCTCACTGCTATTCTATTCTTATTGCTATTCTATTCTTATTGCTTTGCTTTGCTGTGCTGTGCTTTGCTTTGCTTTGCTTTGCTTTGCTTTGCTATTCTATTCTATTCTATTCTATTCTATTCTATTCTATTCTATTCTATACTGCACTGCACTGCTCTGCTCTGCTCTGCTCTGCTCTGCTCTGCTCTGCTCCGCTCCGCTCCGCTCCACTCTTATTGCTATTCTACTCTACCCTACTCTATTCTCACTGCTATTCTATTCTTATTGCTATTCTATTCTTATTGCTTTGCTTTGCTATTCTATTCTATTCTATTCTATTCTATTCTATTCTATTCTATTCTATTCTATTCTATACTGCACTGCACTGCTCTGCTCTGCTCTGCTCTGCTCTGCTCTGCTCTGCTCCGCTCCGCTCCGCTCCACTCTTATTGCTATTCTACTCTACCCTACTCTATTCTCACTGCTATTCTATTCTTATTGCTATTCTATTCTTATTGCTTTGCTTTGCTATTCTATTCTATTCTATTCTATTCTATTCTATTCTATACTATACTGCACTGCTCTGCTCTGCTCTGCTCTGCTCTACTCCACTCCGCTCCGCTCCACTCTTATTGCTATTCTACTCTACCCTACTCTATTCTCACTGCTATTCTATTCTTATTGCTATTCTATTCTTATTGCTTTGCTTTGCTATTCTATTCTATTCTATTCTATTCTATTCTATTCTATTCTATTCTATTCTATTCTATTCTATTCTATACTATACTGCACTGCTCTGCTCTGCTCTGCTCTACTCCACTCCACTCCGCTCCGCTCCACTCTTATTGCTATTCTACTCTACCCTACTCTATTCTCACTGCTATTCTATTCTTATTGCTATTCTATTCTTATTGCTTTGCTATTCTATTCTATTCTATTCTATTCTATTCTATTCTATTCTATTCTATTCTATTCTATTCTATTCTAACAGGCAAATTCATGGGGAAGCCAGATTCACTTAACAATTTTGTTACTAATTTAACAACTGGAGATTCACTTAACAATGGTGACAACAAAGGTTGTAAAATGGGGCAAAACTCAACTTAAGCAAATATCTCACTTAACAACAGAAATGTTGGTCTCAATTGTGGTCGTAAGTTGAGAACTACTTGTATTTCACAATTAATCCAACACTAGAGGTTTTTAAGAAGAGGCTGGACAGCCACTTGTCTGGAATGGTATAGGGCTTCCTGCTTGAGCAGGGGGTTGGACGAGACCTCCAAGGTCCCTTCCAACTTTTTTATTCTGTTATTCACCTCCAAAACCTTTTCCAATTCTGTTATTCTGTTAAAAGTGTGCAAACTGCAGAAAGCATGGGCAATACTGTACAGATTCAGGTTAAAAGTGGTGCTTTGAAGGGTGGGAGGAGAAAGATTGCTTGCAAATATATACTACACAGGATTGGGAGGATGGGATTTTTAAGACAAACCACGACCGGAAGAATGTGGGCATAGGACTGTGAGACTCTCAATAAGCTAGCAGTGCAAAGGTATGAATGCTTTGTTGCAGTCTCATGGAAGTTGTGTTTTTAAAATCAGTTTGCGGTGGTGGTTGTTTTTTCCAAGAATGATAATTCAGAGTTTCTTGGGGGGGGGGGGGAGGCTGTGCATTTTTGGATGCTGTTTTAGCTTTTATTGTCAATTGTTACTCTCTTGGTGGTTTGCTTTGTCCTCCTTAAATGATTTGTCATGTTTTTTGTCAGTTTACCACTCATGAACTCTTTTGTTTCATTTTGTTGATGGGGTGGTTGGTTGGATTCAGTAAACAAAGACACTTATTGAGGCTCCTGTGGATTTCCTTTCTTCTTATATTTAAATACTGGCTGCGAACTGAAGATAACACACATGGGGGGAGAGAGTGATTCCTATTTTATTTTACTTCTCCAACAACCCTTTGAGATGGGTTAGATTGAGAACTTCCTGGTTGGGTGAGGACTAGAACCAGGGTATTCCCCCAGTCACTTTTTCCGGTGCTGTTGTAACTTTGAACAGGTAACTAAGGGTTGTACGTCAAAGACTACCCAGTACATGAGTTCCTTCTTGTCTGCAGCAAAGCAACTTATCTAGTGTGCCAGGCCCATGGAGCTTCTGCTGTCAGCTAGTTCCTAAAAGCAGCATCGAGCTTCTGGATTACTGTGGGGTGGGGGTGAGGCTTTGTGAAATCTGACACACAGCAAGCCTTTCCCAGTCTTTGCGTCCACCAGATGTGTGGACTTCAATTCCCAGAATTCAGTGGGAAGAAGTCGAAAGCCCGCAGGTTAACCCCTAAGCTTGGGAAAAGCAGAGAAGGAACTGCATTAGTTTACCCTTAAGAGCTAGGAAGGAAAAGTCATTGGCATGAGAATTTGGATGCCACACGGGGATTGGCACCTAAACAAGCTTGTGCAGGCTAAAGTCAGAAACTGTGCGCCAAGCAATCAAAGGCAGTTTTATCTCCCACAAAGAATAAATTAATACATTACGCTAGTTTGTTGGGCAACCATATGTTAGCATACCAGTATTTGGTCATGTGACTTATTAACAAACATGGTTAAAGTAAATCACTGCATCTTTGGGTCATAAATTCACAGGATTCTTTTTTCCCCAATCATGTACACATTCGAACTAGGCTTCTGATATTTTTCTGTGTTATATATGTGTGTGCATATGTATAATGGTTATGAATGCAATGAAATTTCATTTTAATGTATGCTGTTTAGTATACATTTAAAGTGATAATAACGTATTCTATTCTATCCTGTTCCATTCCGTTCCATTCCATTGACTTTGTAAACCACTGTAAACCACTGTGAAGCAGTATATAAATCTAAGTGCTATTGCTATTATCTTTGCTGAATGGGGTCTGGTCACATTTTGCAGACCAAGAATGTGAGTGATAGCTATAGTGGTATCTTGCTTTAGACCAGGGGTCTCCAACCTTGGCCCCTGGAAGCCTGGTGGACTTCAACTCCCAGAATTCCACAGCAGCTGGCTGTGGAACTCTGGGAGTTGAAGTCCGCCAGGCTTCCAGGAGCCAAGGTTGGAGACCCCTGCTTTAGACATTCAAGATGTTTCCTCATCTGAGATGATAACAGGCAAGGTGACCCCTTCCATCATCTGAATGCTGATGAAATGGCATAGATAGTCCTTGACTTATGACTATTTGTTTGATGGCCAAAGTGAAAAAGTGATAAATGACTGGTTTTCACATCTCAGTTGCCACAGTCAAGCACAATTCAAGCGCTTTGATAATCAGCATGTATATATGATGGTTGCAGCATCCCAAAGCCACATGATCACATTTTGCAACCTTCCCAACCAGCCTAACAACTTCATAAATGTTGTTGAGTTGCTATTTCTCTCCTTCTAATTTAATTCTTCCTTCTAGCATCTGCTGCCTGGGGTAGTTGAGTTCACCTATGTAATAGTCCAATAGCCAAGCTCAGCAGATATCTACATTATTGCAATAATAAAAGGTGTACATCCATTTACAAGGACCCAACAATAATAAAGTTGAGTTTCACCAGCCTGTGCAGCTTGTCCGCCATTTGGATTTGTCCTGTAAGACTTTCCAAGATGGTATCTCTGCATGCCAACTCTTGGTGTTGCCTCTCTATTCTGAATTCCTTGCATTGTATCGAATAACTTGAGACATGCCAAGATGTCAGCTGGCAAAGTTGGTCCCAGAAATTATGCTTACGAAAACATAAAAACTCAAGATGTAACTCTAGATGTTATATGATAGCAGAGGAAATAATTTTAAGTTTCTATGTTAAACCTGCATTTGGGGTTGGGCTGTATAAAACTGGGAGTGTATTGAAAGCAGTAGAGTAGAGTAGAGTAGAGTAGAGTACATTAGAGTAGAAGAAAAGAAAAAGAAGAGAAGAGTTGAAAGGAATGTTGGAGGTCTTCTAGTCCAATCCCCTGCTCAAAAACGAGACTCTGTGTCTATACCAGTCCAGATAAGTCTCTTCTGAAAAGTCTCCAGTGTTGGAGCACTTTATATATTTAACGGCCCAACACATTAGAAGAACTTTAGGTTGGAGAAGAAAATAGTCCAGTTGTGTTTAAATGTTTAGATCACAGATATCTGATCACACTAAGACAAGGATATGTCTTGTGTATTTCTGCAGTGAAATTGCAGTGAAGAGATTGGCTAAGTTGCTTTAACCAATACTAGGAAGCATTTCTGAAAAGGGAGTGGTGGAGAAACTTGAATTCTTTCCTCTTGCTGCTTACTAATCGGGTCTTGGGGAAATCAGTAATTAGATTATCATATCCTTCGATGCCATGACTTATTTCAACCATGCTATCATATATCAAATAAGACACAGTATGGCTTATCAACTACATTATACTTACATTAATATTGTTCGCACCATCATAAATTCAAATAGTCACTAAAAGAATGGTTGTAAATCATTCTTATATATACCCAGACCATGGCCTTATTTCTCCACCTGACCTTTGGCTCTTATGAGAATTGTTTTCTTTTTCTTTTGTTTTTGTTTAAACGTTGTATAATTTTTGGTGCAAGAAAATACAACATCTAGTTACTTCTTTGATAGACTGGGATAGATTACAATAAAGGTTTTCTTAACATTGTGCTGCTTTTCTAGTTTAGAAGGCTCATTACCGTAATGTTCCTTTTGTATGAGTGGACCCACAGATTCTCCCGAAACAACAGTTTATTGAATTATGGTGTGTTGAATAAACTATGGTTGGCTGAGTTTGCTGATTTCTGTAGTTCATAAATCCTAATGGCTGAGTTTGCCACAATTTAAATACATTAGATCAAAACAGAGCAATTGTCTGATGTGTGAACCAGCCATTGAGCGTTGATTCAGGAAATCTGATGTGTGGATCTCTCTCACAGTGCCAAACTGAGAAGGGGGAGGCAGGCCAATAGCTTCCAGATATTTTAACTATAATCCCCTTAAGCTCATCTAACATGGTCTACGATTGGGGCTTATATCTAACATTAGGTTGCTTTCTACAGAATGTGGACAGAAAGAAATTCCAAGTTTCCAAAACCTGGATGTGCACAATTGCATGGCTGTTTTAAGCCTCTTGTCCCTCCCCTGTTTTTTTTTTTTTTTTTTTGAAATTTCTTACACTTTAGAAACCAAATGTTGTGTAACTAGAAAAACTCCCAACCGAGCTTGGGATCCCAGCTTTTGCACAAGTGACACAAGGCCAAGCCTGGAACTGGGTTTGCATCCAGAACGCTTAATAACGCTTAATGGGCTAGGCTGGGTGTGGAAAGAGAGCTGGTTGAGCAATCTGCACGACTCTCTTGCCAACAGCCTTTTTCCATTCATATTAGGCCATGCTAAAAAAGGTGGAAGACTGGCCTTTAGGAAAAACAGAATTGGTATTTCCCCAGGTTTTATTTTTTAATTATTGTTATTTCTTTGATATTGTGTTTTTATTCCCTGTAAGGCGCCTTGAATCACGGTGAATGAGAAGACAGCAATATAATTTTTTCTAAATAAATAAATGTGTTTCCATGTCAAAATGGGCATGAAAAAGTTCATCAGCTGGATTACCGAGCAGGATAACAAAATTATTAATAATTATTTATTCATTAGACTTTTTTGCTGCCCTTCTCACCCAGAGGAGATATTTATTGGAGTGTTTCAATGCTCCTTCTTGTCTTATTAGTTGTGTAACAGTAAACATTCAACATGTGATGATGTGATGTCATGAGAAACGCTTGGTGATGATATTACGTAAGAAGCAGATGTTTGGGGGTGTAGCAATTTTCCTTATTGCATTTAAATCCTATTAAAATATCTTAAATACCTTAAGAACAACGACTTGGCTTTTAGAGAGCTAATGATTCACTGTTGGCAAGATGGGCACAGTTGGATGTTGAAGGCATCTGTTGTCAGTGTTCCAACGAAACTCCCCATATTCATTCAGCACTCAGAAACAAAGTACATCCAAGTAAGAATTTATTAGAGAAGTCATATTGGCACATTTGGGAAAACCCGAATCTGAGAGTTCCGGGTTTTCCCTTCCCAAAAGAAATTCAAAGCTCCATCCCCTGCATCCATTAGTCCATCACGTGGCCCAATCAAACATCATCCCAACTGGAACCATTCCTCCAGACACACCTCTCCAAGTGCAGGGTGACATGTCCTTGATTTCTAAGAAAGAATGTTGTTGAGTCTAATCTTCTACTCACTAAGAGATCCCCCCCTCCCAAATTCCCAGGCACTAAATGTGGCAGTCTCGAAGCTTCCAAGTAAAATATGGCTTCCAAGGCTGACATCCGTATTTTTTGTTTTTGATGAGTAATCAAGTGTTGCTTCTGGGTGAAATGTGTGTACTGGGAGGCACAGGGTGGATTCCATTCCTGATCTTGTGAATGGGAGGGAGTTTGCAATTTAGAATGGAGCAGAGGCCAACAGGCTGAGGCACTGCCCAACAACCTTTCCCATAAGGATGGATTGGGGAGTCTGCCCCCATACCCAATGCTTCTTTATAGTTTTTTATAGTATATTTTTTTGTTTTATCATAAAAGGTAAAAAAATAAAACAAAAACAAACAAAACAAAACCATACTTCCAACACTAACAACAACAAAAAGGAGAAAAAAAAATGATGTACAAAAAAGAGAAAACGATGATCTACATGCCAAATAAATTTAACATTGAACATATAGAATCCACACTGCTGGACGTTGGAAAAAAACCCAAAACAACAACAATAAATTATTCTCCCCCTTTACAAACACAGAGAGATATAAAATAGAAAAATAGAACACAGAAAATAGAAAAAAGAAGAAAGAGCAGTCAACAGGTTCAGCTAAATATTACACCAATGCTTCTTTATAGCTTTAAAAATCTTTTTTGTTTTTTAATCTTTTAAAGTTTCCATTTTTCAAAACCCCCAATCTTCATTTTATTGGCTTTTTTTCCGGACCCCCAGTGCTCCTATGCTGTTCAATTTCCAGAAAATCATCTGGGAGTGGATAGACTGGAATTCTAAGAAGCTTAAGCTTTTCAGTGCTCCATTAGGCTGGAAAAGAAAAAGCTGGGAATAATGTTGCTGATATTTGGAAAAATATTTTGTTGTTGGAAAACCTTTTGTGTAAGCTGCGCATGGGACATTGCTCTGCTGGGGCTGCTGAATTTTATTAAGTCTGCTGGTGAAGCCTACACAGTAGTTCATGGAGGCATCAACAGAAGACGGTTGATGGTCAGATAAATTCAAGATGGAAACTGCGAATGCAGATTTGAAACCCTCTTCGCTAGGAAGTGTTGTTTGGACCCATTTCTACTAACACTATGCAACCTTTGTGAAGGATTTACATAGAAGAAGGGCTTCGGATTTCACTTTCATGAAAGTGGACCTCTTTTTTTGAGGCATCCTTTCAATTTAGGGTACACTTTGAAGCTGTGTGCTGCTCAGTGGTGGTATGCTACTGGTATACCACCGAACCGGTAGTTCTGAGGATCATATGTGAGCGAACCGATGATCGGCTGATGATCAGCTGCTGAGCCCTCCTACCCACCCCAGCTTTAGACTAACTATTATTTCCTGCTTTTCAACCTCAGCTGATTCGTGCAACACAACTGATTGCCACACACCAGCTGTTTTACACAAAGGGCTTGCAGCAAAAGGTGAGTGGCAAGCATTGTGCATGCACAAAGCACATGCTTACACCGATCCGGTAGGAAAAAGTGTTGAAACCCACCACTGGTGCTGCTGGGAAACAAACATTTGTCAGTTATTCACCACGTGTTAGTTTTCTCTATTGCATCAGAGTCTGCTGGCGAGGTGGTTACCATTCCATTCTGCTGGAAATCGGGCAGGCTGTGTCCTCGGAAACCTCCGTTGTTTGCTTGCCCTTGTGGAAATGAAAAAGAATGGTGATGCACCTGTCCTCGATCTTAATCAGTGTTGATACAGAGCTGTGTGTTGAAACAGTTAAATCTGCCTCATCTTTACACATTATCCTGATTGCAAGAGATAACCAAGGGATGATGTACAGGTGGCACCTTCTGTCAGTCTCCAGCTACGATCCACTGATTCACATCATTGGCTGAAGTGGGAAAAACATGGTTAAAGGGAATAAACTACAGTTAGCTTAATTGTAAATGATATATCAGGCGTGCACAACCTTTTAAAAAAATAGATATCACCCATTTTTCCAGCCCCGCTTCGCTCTTCATGCTCTACTCAGTGGTAGGATTCAAATTTTTTTGACTACCGGTTCTGTGGGCATAGCTTGGTAGACATGGCGTGGCTTAGTGGGCGTGGCTTGGTGGGCATGGCAGGGGAAGGAGACTGTAAAATCTCCCTTCCCTTCCCACCCCATTACCTTGCTTTCCAGCTCTGTTCTGTGGAGGGCAACAAAAGAAGACCCAGCCGATCTGCTGGGACTCCGGAGGCAGAGAATAGATGGGGTTGGCGGGGCCAGTCAGAGGTGGTTCTCAGAACTACTCAAAATTTCCACTACCGGTTCTTCAGAACTTGCTGAAGACCACCTCTGGCTCTACTGCCCTCCGAATGAATAAGGTTCTTTTCTCGGTTAGAACCCCTTTGTGGCTGTCTTTATCTCAGTCCCTGTATCCGTTAGTTACTGTTTTCTGTGATGTTTTTATCTTGTTTCTAATCTTCATTAGCTGCCCAGAGTCATATGTTTGAGAAGGGCGGCCAGAAAAAAAATTGAATGAGTGACTCAAGCAAGCTGATAACCTCAATTTGGGCCCCAGTACGGGACTGAATTGCATTCCACCCTTTCCATAATCGTAACTATCCCTTGGAGCAATCTTATCTTCCAGACCCAGCCAACTATAAATGAGTAGAATTCTTCATGCAAGTGAAGAAAATTCTGGACAGGTGAGTGAGTGTTTGCACCAAAGAGAAGCAGGTAATGTCATCTCTACATATAGTGGAAGTTAAAGAATTACCTGTTCGAAGAAGGAACAGGTTCACAACCCTTGTGAAGAGGCACTTATTTACATCAGTATTTCACCATATTTCACCATATCCAGCTATTCTTCATGAATATGTGAACAATTTGAAATGGGAAGATGCCATCAGATTGTGTTGCTTTGTCAAGGTAAATTTGTCAACTAGGATCTCTGGATGGCTTATTTGTAAAGCTGCCTTAGAGATTCAGCCTTAGCTTTTGTGAATCCATTAGCTTTATTAAATAATACTTAGCTGCGTTCCTTCCATGAAATTAACCTTTATGTTGCTTTAGAAGCCAGAGATCTTACCTTTATGTTTTTTAGTTAATGATAACAAAATACTGACGGAGTGCCAGCAGAAAGAATTTCTCAGCATGGCACATCAGTAG
This sequence comes from Hydrophis major, assembly GCA_033807585.1. Lineage (NCBI taxonomy): Eukaryota > Metazoa > Chordata > Lepidosauria > Squamata > Elapidae > Hydrophis > Hydrophis major. The sequence continues at coordinate 17,760,142 of CM066337.1, forward strand.
CAAATGCATGGAGTTTGAAATCTGAATTATAGAATTCACATCCATTGATTTTATACCTTAGCATGACTTTTTACATCTATCTATCCATGTCTCTGGAATTCATGCAGAATTTTCTTACACACACACACACACACACACACACACACACCATACATCTCCAGTTTTTAGTAAAAGTGTGTAATCCAATCTACTTATTTATAGGAGAATAAACAGCCCAGGCTTGTTTTTAGCAAATGTAAACTGTAACTTGATAAGTTATGGAAATGGAGGTTTTAAATGCAGTTGTTGATTCCTTCCCTGCTTTTAGTGGTCCTTCAGAATGATGGAAAGCATGGAGATTTATTTTCAGTTGCTTGAAACCAGTTTTAACAACTGTCTTGTATTATCTAAGTTTATGCGATGCGCCATGTTGGATACCGAAACATGCCTGGCCAAAATCCAGGTTAATCTTAACTCGAGGTTGCAAAGGCTCCCTTTAAATACTCTGTATAATAACTATGATTCTGGGTTCCCTACATACATTCATACAAATCACTGCAATCTTCTTTTTATACAGTAAGAATACTAATTACAACAGTAAAAACTAATATAAACTAATATAAAAAATTACAAGAATAACAAGAAAAAGAAGGTGCACAAAAGAAAAAGAAAAGGAAAATAGAGAAAGAAAAGAAAAACAATGAAAATATAAGAAAGAAAAAGATATATATGTCTTTATGTGACTTCTCATTTTCATCACTTGCATATTATTATTATTATTAATAATAATAATGATGATGATAATGATGATGATGATGCCTTTATTGATTAGCCCTTGGGCCATATCAAAGTACAAAGTTCAGCAACAATTTGTTACTAAATAAAAGCAATTCAAAATGAAATTTGATAAAATACTATTTAAAATGGAACTTGATAAAATACAATTTAAAATGGAATCTAGACAAAATACGATTTAAGATGAAATAGTAATAAAATACAATCTAAAATAAAATTGTAATAATGTACAATAATTTAATATATAGATAAAATATAATAACATTATATTCGGAGTCACCCTTGCAATCTACCCCAATCAATCCCACATATGCAGATCTCAACCGAATCATTTTGTTTAAATATTGTGCTGCTTTAAATGTTATTTTCAAGTTCTGGCTGGACATAAGGTAAGTTATTTTGATATGGGTATCCCAATGGGTCATTCGTCTGATATATAGACCAAGATACCTGTCTCTCATCCTCTTATACAGGCAACAGTTAAGTGGGATGTGAGCCAGGTCCTCTACCTCTGCTGCTCTGCAAATGCAGAGACGCTCATTGTACGGTATTGCATGAAATCTCCCTAACCATTGTGTCAAGCTGTTCAAATCTCGCTCTTGTGAATATCTCCCTAAGATATTTTGGGAGTTGTGACTTCAAGTAGCTATCTACTTGAAAAGTACATTTGTATTTACTCAACCATTTCAACTTACCTACCTTACCAAAGATAGCTATATCAATTTGTGCATCTATATCCTTAATTCTTTGGGCAACTCTTTTTAGATTGTTCTCCTGTTACACAAGAGATAGGAAGACCACAGCTTCTTACAAAATTTGTTAATTTAACGATCCAGGAGATTTGTGATCGTAATTTTATTTGCTTTAGTAGGCATAATTTGGGTAGTCTATCAGTCTCCATTTTATTAACTTTGCACCAGTAGTTATAAGCTCTAATTTTAGATAATGCCTGAATTGTATAAATTCCCAATTCAGCTCTAACTGCTGCAGCAGATGTTCTTGGGTCTACACCCAAAATACATCTCAAATGCTGGGACTGTTTGTTCTCGGACTGTGGTTGAGTAAAGATCCCAAATTTCTGCTCCATACAAGAGCATTGTGGTAACCTTCGTCTTATAAACCTTGATTAATGGGACTAGGGACCCTGGATAACTATGTTTTTTTTAGTTTGAGCAATAAATTCAAACAGGCTTTTGCTTTAAATGTACTCCGTTGATGATGGCAGGCCCAAGATCCAGTCTTGGAAAAAGTTACACCCAAATATACAAAGGAATTAACCTGTCAATTGGTTCACCATCCAATTGCCACCTATGTCTCTGATGGTTTCTTCCAAACACCATTATTTTTTTTTTAGATTTACTAATGATTAGAGAGTTATCCTGGCAATAAGAGCTAAATCTTCTTAATAGCCTACATAATCCTACTTGTGTGTATGATAATAAAATCATATCATCAGCATAAAGCAAGCTGTTACAGTAAGTAAGTAAGATCATCGGCATGTGTACCATGGTATCCTTCATTAACCCTGGCAAGTCATTGATGTATAAATTAAATAATAATGGGGCCAGGATACACCCTTGCCTTATCCCTTTATTTGTGCAAATCCTGTTAGTCAGGGCTCTGTTAACCCCAAACCGCACCCTCAAACAGGTACTTGTGTAAAGGGCTTTAATCAAAGCTAGGAGTCTGGGTTCTATTTTAAGAGATGTCAGTTTACTCCATAGTACGTTTCTATTTACCATATCAAATGCTGCTGTAAGGTCTATGAAAGCAGCAAACAGGGGTCTTCTCTTATAGGCATATGTGGCAATTAGATGATTCAAGACAAAGCCGTTATCAATAGTAGATCTGCCTTGTCTAAAACCTGCTTGTTCTTCTGTGAGGATGTTGTTTTTCTCTACCCAGATTTCAATTCTGTTCAAAAGGTACCTAGCATATATTTTTGCTGCAATGTCAATCAAGCTGATGGGCCTATAATTACTAGGATCCTTTTTATTCCCTCTTTTTATAAATGGGGACAACTATTGCCCTCTTCCACCCATCTGGTACATGGCAGGTGTTATTTATTTATGCTAATACAGGGCCTCACCAGTTGGGAAATTTCTTAAACAGTAGAAAATCCTCTCCTGGGGCTTTATTGCTCTTTAAACTTTTAATGATGGACTGTATCTTCTTTTCTGAGACTGGTGGCCAAGGGGGGGAAGTTCTAGGGTTTATTAAATCACTGTTTAAAAATAATTTCTTTATCGGTTTGGTGGAGGCAAACAAGCACTGATAATAATTCTCCCAATCCTCAGCAGAGATTGGTATGTCAAACGCAAATCTCCGTTCCTTCAGGATACCTTCTGCAGAATGCCAAAATAATACTGAGTTATGACTTCTGGCAGCCAACTCAAGTTCTGACCAGATTGAAATGGCAATTTTTTTTTTCTTTAATGTTATAGTTTTTTTTATATTCCCTTCTTGTGTGTAATATCTTAGCTTGTATATAGCCAGTAGGGGGTTCCTCTGGGCAAGCCTCATGGCTGCCTTCAATTTCTTTTTCAGTTGCTGGCAATCCGAATCAAACCAGCGAGGTCTACCCACTTGGGCTCTTTTTGTAGAAGGTTTAGTTGTTAGATGTTTCTTCAGTATGTTACAAAGATTAGAGAATGCATTGCAGGCTGACATCCAGACAACTTGTATAAACATTTTAGTAACTTGTCATTTTTTCTTAAAATGCAACAAATGATCTTTTTTTCCAATATCCCATCTCTTATTTATAAGCAAATCTGTAAACGTTGTTATTTCAGTCCTGATATCAACAATAATCCAATAAGGGTTACCAGAGCTAACAACATATGCATTTTAGCTTGATCAGATAAGCCAACTTTATATTTCTTCCTTTTACTTTACTAGTTCTTTGAAATAATGTGCTATATCTTTTTATTTTTTTTTCTTTGTTTCCCCCCAGTTTCTGGTGTTCTATAACCCATCAACTTTTGTTCTTGCCTGTGCTTAAAATCTTGGCTAATCATTTTCTTTTGTGAAATGTTCACAACAATTTTATGTTCCGTATCTTATGCCCTTTCATTCCACACATAGTTTCTTTATGGAAACCTTGTTAGTTTCCATTTAAATCTTATGCATTTTATGTAATCTTATCTATTTAAATCTTAGGTGTTCCCCTTTGGAATTCTGCCACCAAAGGAGCTTTGTACCTTTCAGGGTTTAAGGAAGGAATGCTTAGCAACCACTTTTACCTAGTTAATATTTTCACAAGCTTTCCAGGCTGCAGTGGATTCTGCTTGGCTGGTTGGAGGATATTTTGCTCAGTCAAGGTCAAAATGCCTCTCTAAACTTTGAAATCCATTCTCTTGCCCCTTTTTCAGATCACTTGTTCCCACAATTCAGAGGCTCTTGTCCTATTTTTTCCCCCTTAAGTGTTCTTTTACATTTCCCAAACTGCCACAATTCATTGGTTATTTTACATATAACTTCATTGTGGGCAGTGATCGATTCCTTTTGATAAGAAGACATAAAACATTCCTTTTTAAAACAGCCCTTTTTTTTTTTTTTGCATAGTTATAAAACCCTGAAAACATTTTAAAGGAAATGGACATTATAGGATATCATTTACATCAGCCTCTCCCAACCTTTTGGGCACCAGGGACTGGTTCCATAGAGACAATTTTTTCCACAGACCAGAGTGGATGTGGTTTTGTGTGCTGCCTATATGCAGCAAATGGAGCTTTGTTTGCGTAGCCCAGTTTCTACCATGCTATGGACCAGTGCTGGGTCACAGACCAGAGGTTGGGTACCCCTGATTTATATAACCAGATTCCAAACCACTGGAAATAAAACATTTTTTTAAAAATGGCGATGGACACTAATATCAGGGTTGGTCATCTTGAAGTTGAATGGGTCCCAGTGTTAGATTTAAACCTGCCCTGGCACTTGGACTTTATTGGGGGGGGGGGCAGTTGGCAGAATTGCAGAACTGGGGCTTTGCCTTAGAGCAGGAGTCTTCAAACTTGACAGCTTTAAGATGTGTGGACTTCAACTCCCAGAATTTCTCCTCCAGTCATGTTAGTTCAGGAATTCTGGGAGTTGAAGTCCACAAGTCTTAAAGCTGCCAAGTTTGAAGACCCTTGTCTTAGAGGATTAACTTAGTTGCTTCATGTTTCCATTACAGATTCAACAAGGTTGTTCCATTTTGGTCCAGTGGTTAAGGCACCAGGCTAGTAAATAACAGACTGTGAATTGAAGCCCCACCTTAGCCATGAAAGTTAATTGGGGGACTCACAGATTGTGGGTGAAAATAGGAGGGTTATTTGTAAAAAATAATAAAAGGAGTGATACAAATAAATAAGTAAAATGTTAAAAAATAACCTGTGTGCCTTTGAAATGCTGTTTAATTTACTAAAGCTGATCTCTACTCTAGAAGATGGAACACCATGGGATGGTTAAAATAGAAAACATCCTTTGCTAAAAACTGCTTGAGTAACAAAGTTTGAGGACACAAAAATTGAGCTCGGAAGATTGGTTACCTTGTGTGCTCTTGAGTCCAGGTGACATTTCACCATGGCTCTTGGCCTGTTTTTCTGCAGATAACAACATAATAATTTTCCTCCTTCCCCAATGGTGATGTGTGTGCTGCACCCCTAAGTGCTTTTCAAAACCTGCTGGGTGTGTGCACCCGCTTTGCACTGCGGTCTCCATCCAGCTTTGCAAACTGCTGGTGACAGAATAATGGGGTTGGCCTCTTTAGTGAGGGTGGTGCAAGAGGATGATGTCAGAGCTTCTAGAAGTAAAAATTGTGCTGCGCCAAGCGGTTCTCTGAAAGGTTATACAGTACTTGTTGGCATTGTTTCGTTTGATCTTGCTCTTGGTTCCAAATGCAGAAATTGCTCCAAGGAAGGCTGACATTTTAGGATAGGACCTTTGGGTTCGGTAGCAGGATCAGTGGATGGATGTAGGTGAGGAGCTATGGATGATATATATAATTTAGAATAGAATAGAGCTGGAAGGGACCTTGGAAGTCTTCTAGTCCAGCCCCCTGCTCAAGCAGGAGAACCTAGACCATCTCAGACAAGTGACTGTCTAGACTCTTCTTAAAAACATCCAGTGATGGAGGATGCCAGCAAGCTCTTCCACTGGTTAATTGTCCTCACTGTTAGGAAGTTTCTCCTTAATTCCAGGTTGCTTCTCCTCCATGCTGCACCGAGAGCCCAGGATGGGTAGACTCCTTCTTATGATATCATTAAGCTAAGTTTGTACTTGTATATAAAAAGCCAGTCCCCAGGAGAATCCCTAGCTTTGACTCAACTTCTTTAAGTCACAAGCTGTGTCTCTGAAAGCGTTAGTGTTTTATTCAGCGATTTTCTACAGAAGCTACCCTTGCTTCAATCAGTTCCCGGGGATCCGGGCAGCTGCAACTTCAGGAGAGCGAGGCTCCGTTCTCCTGCAACTTTGGGATAAATGTTTTCCCAAGTGTTGCTAGGCAAGCAGGGAAGCATCTGAGACCTTCCCCATAGCTGCAGTATGTCTGATCGTAAAACTGATCGGCAAACTGATAACAGAGGCAGCCAGCTGATCGAGTGGGAGGCGATCTGTTCCTTCTCTGGCTGATCTGATTGCTCGGGGCTTGCAATAGCCTAAGGAGCAAAATTCACTTCTCAGAGCCATCGACAAGCAGTGGCCATCTTTGAATGCAGTCTCTTCAGATATGACGTGAGTGGCCATTTTAAGTGGCCTGGTGACCATTTTCAGGGCTCCAAAGACCCAATTCCACCCTCTGCCATCTTTAAGCACTTTTGAGAGCCATTCTTTCAACACTTGAGCCTTGCTTATTTTAAAATAGATCAGGACGGTGCTCATGCAGAGCTTTCCCCCCCAGTGGAACAGGCCCTCTAACCCACTAAGAGGAAAAGATGCAGACAATGTACTGCTCAGAGGGAAGCGGCTGCAAAAATCAAGAGCTAAGGCACTAGCCCCTAAGAAGACAACTCAGGCTGAGTTGAAGGCAGAGAAACGCAGACATACGGCTCTAGAGAGACAATTTAATAAGACTATTCAACAAATGAGAGGACAACTGCAACAGGCTTCCCAGCCAGCCAAACATCAGGGTTTCCAGAGAAGCCCCCCCAGGGGAGGGGAAGTTGTTCATGGAGCTTTTGGACCCCCCCCCCATCTGGTCCCCTGAGGCATTTGAGGAACAACTAGATCCTCAGGATTTCAGCAGGTCTGGGCCATATTTCCAGCAAACTTCTGGGCCCTATGCCTCCTTTCTTCCCTCCAGAATTCAGGTCTCCCAGATCAGGCCGGAAGCCAGCTTCACGCCCACTGAGCTGGCCTTTGGCCCTTCACTACCTTTGATAACAGGCAGGGGTGGGATTCAAATTTTTAACAACAGGTTCTGTGGGCATGGCTTAGGTGGTGGGTGTGGCTTGGTGGTCATGTGACTGGGTGAACATGGCTTGGTGGTCATGTTATTGGCTGGGTGTGGCCAACTCAATATCACTCACATTGAGTCACGCATCTCCTCGCCTGGCCTCTCATGACTGTGAGGATGCTGCAAGAGTCATAAGTGTGAACAATGGTCATAAGTCACTTTTTTCAGTGCCATTGTACCTTTGAATGGTCACTCCACACAAGCAAAGTACCAGCAAAGAAGGGAAAAAAACTCCAGAGAAGTTCCTGAGATAGGAAGTCTAGTCCTGCCAAAATGTAATGAGGGTCAACAGAGAGGCAGTTTCTGTAAGCAACACCAGAATGTTTCCTTTCTTCCTTCCTTACAGGATTAGGCCAGTAATTTCTTCTAACATCCGGTTCTCCAAACTGCTTAGAATGTTAACAACTGGTTCTAGCGAATAGGTGTGAACTGGTAGAATCCCACCCCTGATAACAGGCCCAGGGCGATCCAAGATGTTGTTTCCTTAGTCATTAGACAGGGATTGGCTGAAGGTTTTCAACAGATTCTTCGGCCTCTGGAAAGGGTTCAGGCCCTTCTCCCTTCTCACTCTATGGCTTCCTTACCTCCACAACGTGATTTCCACAGACCCCAAGACCTCAGGGTCCATTCTTCACAAGCAGAATGGAAGGAGTATGAAGGGGAAGAAGGTGCCTCCCCATCTGAACACAGTTGCTCCTCTTGTTCAGAGGACGAAGAGGGCGGAATCTGTGATCGCAATCTTTCAGAGGAAGAAGACTCTCATCCAGATTGGGCGTTGGTTCTTACCTGATACTCCTCTTCTCGTGGAACTGCGTAGAGCATCCAGAGAGTGGGAGCTCCAGTCTTCACTTCTCACAGGCTGAGCTGAAATTGAGGAACGCCCTCCTCCTCCACGTGACTCCTCCATGCGTTCCCCCCAGTTTTATCGAAGACGAGAGGACAAAAACAACCCTCTACTCTTAAGTATTAAACAACATGAACTACAACATTAGAAATCATTGGCCGAAACAGGTTTTCCCCCTTTACAGACGGACCAACAGGGTGGGGCTGGATGCTCTACGCAGTTCCACGAGAAGAGGCGTATCAGGTAAGAACCAACGCCCATTCTCCGTAGAACTGCTGCGAGCATCCAGAGAGTGGGACATACCAAAGCCAGTGTGTCCTACGGGTGGGAGTCCGTCTGGATTGGAACTTCCCCAGGATCCCTAACCACTTGCTGCAAAACTCGCCTGCCAAAAGATGCTTCAGCTGAGGCGTAAACATCAATCTTATAATGTCTTATAAAGGGAGATGGGGAAGTCCAGGTGGTCGCCCGGCAAATATCAAGAATAGACGCCTGAGTAGCCCAGGCTGCCGAGGTAGCTGCACTTCTGGTGGAGTGAGCGGTAACCCCACTGGGAACTGGAATAGCTTGAACTAAATAGGCCTTGGATATGGTAGCCCCAATCCATCTGCCTACCGTGGACGAAGAAACTTTACAGCCTAGTGTCTTTGGCTGAAATGACAAAAATAGATACTCTGCCTTCCTGATGGACTGCGTACGAGAAATGTAAATACGCAAAGCCCTTTGAACATCAAGGGTATGCCACTGCCTCTCTTGCTCGCGCAGAGGCTTCGGACAAAAATTAGGCAGGATCAACTCCTGTGCCCTGTGGAACGGTGAATTAATGTTCGGCATAAATGCTGGGTCTGGTCTCAGAACCACCCGATCTGAATGAAAAATGCACAGATCTTTTATTATGGATAGAGCTGCAATTTCAGATATCCTTCAAGCCGAAGTAATAGTCAACAGAAAAACTGTTTTAAATGTATGAAATTGAAGTGACGCCTCCCTGAGAGGCTCAAAAGGAGATCTAGTCAAGGCCAGGAGAACTTTATTAAGGTTCCATGTCGGGTACCTGTGCACTACTGACGGACGCAAATTTGAAGCCCCTTTAAGAAAAGCCTTGATTTGAGGATGGTGGGAAAGGGGACCGAAAGGACCGCCAGCAACCACCGTTGAGAGCACCGCTACCTGCCTCCTTAAGGTGTTAGGTGATAAACCTCCATCTAGGCCATCTTGTAAAAAGGCCAGGATCTGTGCAACTGAAGGAGAGCGTGGGTCGATGAATGATTTGTGGCACCAGTTACCGAAACTTTTCCAGGTAGCCTCATAAATGCAAGTAGTAGAAGGCCTTCTAACCGCCAAAATGGTATGAATGACCTGGGCTGATAAGCCTTCCTCAATCATCCTTTCCTGCTCAACCTCCAAACAGCCAACTGTAGACACTGTGGCTCTGGATGGAGCAGCGGGCCTTGCGACAGCGAGATCTGATCCAACGGAATCCTCCATGGCGGAGATACTGACAGATTGCGGAGGTCCGCAAACCACGGCCTCCTGGGCTAATAAGGTGCCACCATGAGGATCTCTGCTTTCTCGGCTATCAATTTTCGAATCACCCTGAGGATCAATGGAAACGGAGGAAAAAGCGCACAGTAGCCCGGGAGGCCACGGGCAATGCAAGGCATCGTGATTCTCTGCTCCGCTGGAGGGATAATGGGAGAAGAACCTCGGTGTTTGCGCGTTGAGCGGAGACGCAAAAAGGTCTACTAGGGACTGACCGAACTTGGCTGCTGCTTCTCCGAACAGATGTGGGTGCAGGCACCACTCTGCCTGATCCAGTGTTGCCCTGCTGAGCCAGTCCGCCTGGACGTTGGAGGCCCCGGAGATGTGCTCCGCTCTGATGGATAAGAGGTGCGCCTCTGCCCATCGACACAGTCGCTCAGCCTCTCTCATGAGAAGGAGGGAATGGGTGCCCCCTTGCCGATTGATGTGGGCCTTGGTTGTAGTATTGTCCGTTAGGACCAGGACATGGCGCCCCCTTACCCGATGAAGGAATGTTTGCAGAGCCAGGTACACTGCACGAAGCTCCAACCAGTTGATGCTCCGACTTCGCTCCGCATGAGTCCAAACTCCCTGTGCTGAGAGAGATTGCAGATGGGCCCCCCATCCGGAAAGACCTGCGTCTGTCGTGAGAACAACCCTTCGAGGTTCCTGGAATAACTGACCTCTGTTAACAGATGGTCGCATCCACCACAGGAGGGAGGCGAGAACTCTCGGCGGGACCCCCACCATAAGCCTTGACGTGCTCCTTCCTGAACGCTGATACGGCAGGAGGAACCATTGCAAAGATCTGGAATGCAAGCGAACCCATGGAATAATGGAAATACAGGAAACTAGCTTCCCTAGCAGTTTGGATAAATTGAGCAACGATGCTTTCCCGGTCCGCCGAATATCCTTGATAGTGGTGCGGATACTAATAAGTCTCTCCTGAGAGAGAAAGACCCTTCCTTCAACAGAGTCAATCACAGCCCCTAGATGGGATATACTAGTGGAGGGGGTAAGCTGACTCTTCTCCCAGTTCACTAAGAATCTGTGGGACTGCAGTACCGAGAAGGTAGCGCTAGTATCGCTCTCGACTTGATGTCGGGAAGGGGATACAACCAGGATATCGTCAAGGTAACAGTGGATCCAGATGGGAATTTGTCTAAGGTGAGCTGCAATAGCCGCCAACACTCTAGTGAAAGATCTCGGAGCTGAGGCTAGACCAAAGGGGAGGGCTACATACTGGAAATGCTGATTATTATAACAAAATCTGAGATATTTAGAATACGAGGAATGAATGGGAATATGGAGATAAGCCTCGGAAAGGTCAATTGACGTAAGCCAGTCTCCTTCTCTGATGCCCTGTAAAATCGACTGCAGAGTCTGCTATTTGAATTTATGGCGTACAATAAAAACGATTTAACCTCTTAAGATGTAAAATGGGTCTCCATCCCCCGGAATGTTTAGGCACCAAGAATAAAGGTGAATAGAAACCCCTCCCCTATTGGGATGGGGGTACAAGTTGAATAGCCCTAATATCAGAGAGATGTTTGATGGCAGAAGCCATAAGAGCCCGTTGAGTAGGATTCCTAGAAATGGGTGAAACCCTGAAATGTTCGGGGGGAGGAGAGAGAAACAGCAGGGTCAAGCCAAAGCGCACCGAATTTGCAACCCAGGTATCAGAGTGAATTCCTCCCACTTGCCGGCAAAATGCCTGAGGCGGCCGCCTTTGGTAAGAAAAAACTGCAATGCTACCTGGGCCGGCGGGCCGCTCTACTCCTGGAACCCCTGAAGGGCCTTCTGTAGCTGCCCCCTCTCTTGTCTCTGTCTCCTGAGTCGCCCCGGTCCTGGTAGGACGGCCGGAATGAGGGGGAGCCCTGAAATCTAGGAGAGAATGATGACTGGAAGGAGGGACGAAAGGAGCCCCTCCAAAAAGACCGGGAACTCTTGGCTTCCTGCCTACGAAAAAGTGAAGGCAGAAACTCTTTCTTATTTCGGGTTTCCAGGAGCAATGGCTCCAGAGCGGGCCCGAATAATTTCCCTTTTACTATGGGGGCTGAAGCCAACTTAGACTTATTTTTAATATCAGCCTGCCAGTGTCGAAGCCAAGGCAATCGTCTGGCAGAAACATGGGAAGAAATAGCTTGGGATGAGAACTTAACCGAATAAAAGGTAGCGTCGGCTGCAAATTCCGCCGCTGCCGTGATCTTTGCAATATCTTGATGGGCTCTGGTATCAGCTGGGGAAATGTGTTGCTTCAGCTGTCTGAGCCACCTGATGGAGGATCGGGTGAAAAGGGAAGCGGCCGTGGCCGACTGGATAGCCCAGGCATCAGCGGTGTGAGCCCGCCGGAGTGCCATCTTTGCTCGCTTATCCTCTGGCTTCAGTGCCTCTAGTGCATCGGTAGGATTGGAAGAGGAAGCAAGCCTTACAATCGGATCATCTACTTCTTGGGTGTCTAACATAGCTGAGAAATCCGAATCCAGGGTAAACAACCTCTTGTCCTGACTAGAAGAATGTCTGCTGCCACTGTCGGCTGTCTGAACATAAGGTCATCAGGACCTTCTGGACTCGATGGAGGGGGTTCAGAAGGAGGCTGAGAGGCTAGACCTGAAATGTTCTTTGCCTTAAATAGCAAGGACTTAAATAAATGGGGTTTAAAAAGACCCACAACAGCAGGTTGTTCAGGAGAAAGACCCTCATCTTCTGACATTTCTCCCTCCATTAGGTCCCCCTCCAGAAAGGGTTCCAAATACTGTAAGGAACCTCTATCAGAACCTTCGTACTCTCCGAACGGTTCAAGGCCCACTCCCTCTTCTTCTTGGGTATCCTCCCCCTCTGGGAATGGAACATCCACGTGAGGAGGTACCTGACCATGCTGTGACGCTGGTGCAGAAGGAGATCTCCCGGATAAAAACTCAGTCTCGGGAGTCCTCCTTCGGGAATCCGGTCTAGCGAGCAGCTGCATTCCTCCAGCTATGCCTTGATGGATGGCAGACTGCATCCATTACCTGATGTTCTCAGGTACAATGATTGGAGCTGGATCCTCCGAGCGTAGGCCTGCAGCGGTTGGCGTAAAGGCCGCCTCTGGTACACGAGAGGGCTGGAGGCCTCGGGTGGAAGTACCGCCCCTAGAGGAAGAGGATTGGCTCGGCGGGGGGGGGGGGGTAGAAGGAAAAGGCAGGTGTTATAGAGTGTGACTCTTTAACCCTCTTGCTAAACTCCCTTTCTAGGGCCTTATGACGTCGTAAGGCATCTCTTTGAGAAGCACTGGAAGAATCCTTGTCCCTTTTGCAAAGGTAGTGCGTCTTAGACTTGGCCTTCAGAGAAGAGCCAGTAGGATTAGCCTCTGCCATGGTATTGGAAGAAAAATGGCGGTTGGCACGCCTAGGAGTTCGGCCTACAAACGTAAACCGGTTTTCCTAAAATTGGGTCACGTCCCCCTTTTTGAAGAAATTTTATTCTAGAGCTAGTATTACCTATTCAAAAATATCTCCTTTCTCTTTTTTTTTTTTTTTGAACCCCTATGCAATAAAAAACAGAAAAAAATCCAGTAAGCTAAATAAAAAAACCTGAATATATACATTGGCATTTAACTACAAAAAAGGGGTCAGGTTCAAGTAAGGAAAACCAAATAGCCCCAAAAGGTACAGCAAATAATAATAGTAATAATAACTTAATTCCAAACAGACCAAATGAACGCTGAGGCCAAGCAAGTGTGAAAAGGCAAGATAAGAAAAAAGAGATAGGCCTCTGTAGGCAGCCCCCCAACAACATGGAGAGTACGTGCCTGCGCTTCTGAACTAGCTGTGGGCCAAGGAAAAAGCCAACAATATTAAATCTAAGAGAGACAACAGGGCACGGGGCCACAGTGCTCTCTCAGTAAAATCAAAGGCTCCACGCGGCCTGACGGTCCCGCTAAAGGGCCTACAAAGGCCTCACAGCTTACACTTAAATCCCAAAAGATAAGGCCTTACTTGATCAGTAAAACAAAATGGCGCCGGCCACGAGGCGCGCCCAAAATGGCCGCCCGGCTCAGAGCGCACAGCTCAGAAGCGTACCAGCCCACCGCAACTTCAAGCAGGAGAAGAAAGGAGCTGGGAGAGGAAGCGCTGCCTCCTCTGAGGCGTTCTAGGGGGGAAGACGCAATTGCGCTTTTTAAAAGTACAGCGCAGAGCCAAGCGGCTGAGCCCAGCGCGCTTGGAACGGCAGAGGATAGAAGGGGGGGGGGTGAAAGACTCCAAACCCCTCACTTCCCTCCTGGGAGCGCAATCACTCCAAAAACTAAATTTGGGACCGCACTACTCTTGCAGGGAGAGGAAAGTAAAAATCAAACCTGAATCATTATTAACGATACCTGAAACGGCCAAGTAACGAAGAAAGCTGCCTGTCTTCTCGAAGGCTGAGCTAAAACTGGGGGGAATGCATGGAGGAGTCACGTGGAAGAGGAGGGCGTTCCTCAATTTCAGCTCAGCCTGTGAGAAGTGAAGACTGGAGCACCTCCCACTCTCTGGATGCTCGCAGCAGTTCTACGGAGAACAGCCCTCCTCTGCATTGTCTTTACACCAGCCCTGTTTAAAACCCTACTTAGCAAGGTCCTGGTCACTGCCAAGGTGTCACCCGAAGAAGCAGCACCTGAATGACAACAGGAACCCTTTGGGCAAGGAGACTCGCTCTTCTCCAAGCCAGTAGTACACACGGAGGTTTTGCCTTCTCCCCTTTTGTTTCTCGACATGGTCAAGGAACAGTGTGCTTCCCCTTTGTCAGGTCCTTGTCCATCATCTTTGGACAAGCAGTTCTACAATGTCAGCACATCTCTAGCCAATGCCCTTGCAGTGCCCTCAGTAGACACTCCGGTTGTGGCATCATTCTCCTCTTCTGGCACTCCCTCCGAGCCAGAGGATGACCTTAAACCAGAGGACAAGCGTTCCGAACAGACCCTCAAGCGCAACCACCAAGCAGCTGCATGGGCTGTTTGGGGTTTGACTGCTGCATCGTTTTTCACAAGGGCATCTCTACAATGGCTGCACCAACTGCAGGATCAATTGCCTGCCTCTGACCTCAGGTCTCATCAGGACCTTAACAAAATTATAGCAGTGGCAGAATTCACTGCAGATGCCACCCTCAATTCCACCAAATTTTCATCAAGGGCCATGGCATCTTTGGTGGGTGGCAAGAAGGATTCTGTAGCTCTGAAATTGGCAGGCAGAGTCATGCTGCAAATGGAAGCTGGTCTCTGCCCCCCGCACAGGAGACATGCTTTTTGGTGAGGCTCTAGAGCCATATCTCACCGAGACCAGAGATAAACGTAAAATTCTTTCCTCCTCAGGGGAAAAAAGCTGACTATCACCCAGCTCCTTATCAGCCACCTGCTTTTTGGGCAGCGTCCACCTCCCACTTTCCTTGGCCACAGAGGGTGTATTCTCAACGCCAAGACCAATGTCAAGAACCACCTGGCAGACAACAACCTTCTGCTGATAAACGGCCCTTTTGGGGGGGGGTCATGTCTTCCGTTGCTCTACGTAATACCTCATTCTCCCCACCCATTGGAGGTCGCTTAGCATTCCTTGCCTCCAAATGGGAGGAGTCAATGACGGATGCCTGGGTGCTCAACACTATTAGGTCAGGGCTACAATTGGAATTTCTATCGTCGCCCCCCCAATTTTTTTTTATTTGTCCCATTTCATGGGGCTCTTCAAAGAGAGCCCTTATGAGTTCGGCCATTCAACACCTACTTGACATAAGGGCGATTCAACCAATTCCCACCTTACAATGGGAACATGGATTTTACTCTCGTCTTTTCATTGTTCCCAAAGCCTCAGGAGGGTGGTGAGCCATCCTTGACCTAAAATTTCTCAATCAATTTGTCAAATACAGGCAATTTAAAATGCAGACACTGCATTGTATCTTAGA
The DNA here is from genome assembly GCA_033807585.1 of Hydrophis major. NCBI lineage: Eukaryota > Metazoa > Chordata > Lepidosauria > Squamata > Elapidae > Hydrophis > Hydrophis major. Next base: position 17,775,627 of record CM066337.1, read on the forward strand.
GAGCGTTCGGGAGGGCGACCTCCTCTTTTCCATTCATCTCACGGAGGCTTACCTCCACATTCCCATCTGGCCTCATCATTGCCAGTTTCTCCGTTTCTGTTACCAGAATGCCCACTTCCAATATCGAGCCCTTCCTTTTGGCCTCTCAACAGGCTCAGTGGTCCCTCAATTGGTGACTTTCCCCGTCCCTCTGGAAGGGGCTCCAATTCAAGGAACCAGACAGGCTAGTAATCACAACAGATGCCAGCCTTCTGGGTTGGGGCTTCCATATGGAGGATCAGATAGCTCAAGGGGTTTGGTCCAGATCAGACGGCACCCATCCCATAAATTGGTTAGAGCTCAGAGATATCTCTCTGGCTCTCAAGCATTTCAGAGCCTCGGTGACTGGCTCCCATGTTCTCGTGTTGACAGATAATATGGCTGCAAAGGCACATGTCAACAGACAGGGGGGAACGAGATTCAAGGCACTTATGAGGGAGGCAGAACGTTTGGAGTTATGGGCAGAGAAACACCTGCTGTCGATCTCAGTGGATCACATTTCCAGAGTCGACAATTCCCAAGCCGACTGGCTGAGCAGGAGTTTAGTCGACCAGGCAGAATGGTCCATTCCTCTGTCCCTATTCAGGGATCTTTCCCTTAGATTCAGAACTCCGGAGTGGATCTCTTCTCCACGCCTCAAAATTCCCAAGTCAACAGATTCTTCACCAGGTTTCCTTGCCAGGGAGCGGAGGAGACCAATGCTGTTTGGTGCAGATGACCCACGGGTCTCCTCTATGCCTTTCCCCCTCTTCCCATCATTCCGGTGGTCATACGGAAGCTATTGGCAGAATGAGTGGAGCTAATTCTCCTGGTACCCTATTGGCCAAGGAGGCCCTGGTTTATGGACTTGGTCAACCTGTCTGTGGCTTCCCCTTGGAGGATCCTGGCCCATCTCATCTCCCTGCATCAAGGGGCCCTGATCCATCCGGAGCCCCAGTGGCTCAAGCTGACTGTGTGGCGCTTAAGCAGCAGCAGCTAAGGGAGGCTAATCTCCCAGAGGGGGTTATCTTCACCATCCAGGCATCTCGCAAACCTTCTACGAGGCGCCTCTATGATACCACCTGGAGGGTTTTCTCTCAGTAGTGCCTCAAGGGCCTCTCTCCTTCCTCAGCCCAGTTGGCAGAGGTTCTTAGATTCTTTCAGGATGGCTTGGAGAAAGATTTAGCCCCCAATACCTTATGTTGCCAGGTAGTGGCTTTCTCCTCAGTTCTTTTATGGGGTTCGTTTCCTTCCTTGTCCCATCACCCCTCGGCCAGGAGATTTTTGAAAGTGGCTTCCAACCTACACCCTCCTGTGGTGCACAGGTATCCTTCATGGGACCTTCACTTGGTTCTTAATACCCTTACAAAGCCCCCCTTTGGACCCCTTAGAACAGTGTCTCTTTAATTCCTAACTCTAAAGGTAGTTTTCTTCATTTGTATTGCTTCGGCCAGAAGGGTATCAGAACTGGCCGCCCTTTCTATGAGGCAGGATCTTTGCACCTTTCACAATGATAGGGTTGTTCTCTGTCTGGACCCCTCCATTATCCCAAAGGTTAATACTTGGTTCCACCGATCCCAAGACATTGTGTTACCTGACTTCTGTCCCCTTCCACACCATGACTTAGAGTGCAAATGGCATACTCTAGATGTCAGAAGGGCTCTTAGAATTTACATCAAGCGTACTTCCACTTTTAGAAAGACAGAAGCCATGTTTGTCTCCTTTTCCCCTTCTCACTAGGGAAGCAAGGCCTCTTCCCCTACTATTAGCAGGTGGGTCAGGACATGCATAACACAAGCCTACAAACCGGTGGCTCTTCTGGTACCCCATGGTCTAACAGCGCACTCTACCAGAAGTGTGGTCACTTCAGCTGCCTGGGCCACCCAGGCATCCTTGGAAGAGATTTGCAGAGCGGCCACGTGGACATCCCCGTCTCCCTTCATCAGATACTACCATCTGGATTCCTTTGCCTTGGCAACGATGGCCTTTGGCAGACGGGTTCTTCAGTGAGTGGCTCCACCGTCAGAGTGATTCGTCGGACGAGGACCCGCCCGTGGACATGCAAGTTTTGTTATGTCCCATCCTGAGCTCTCACTGCAGCATGGAGGAGAATGAGTGTTGGTAAATTTACCTGTGAAAGCCCTTTCTATCAATGCTGCGAGAGAGCCCAGCCCCTCCCTTGGTTCGTCCGGAGATGGTAAAGCATGTTAATTGTCCTCACTGTATGTAAGGACCATTCACTTTTCCCCCCCCCTCCCAGTGCCATTATAATTTTGAACAGTAACTAAACAAAGGTTCATAAGATGAAGTCTACCTGTATTATTTTTTTTTTCTGTACTGCCCTGGTATTTAATCCATACATATCACCTCATCAAAACTAAATAAAAGAAGGTGGCAAATACATGAAGCCTAATTTGGCTTTGGCAAAAAAAAAAAAAAATAAGGGAAAGGTTTATTTCGTGACTTGAGCAAGGGAGTCAAAGTGATGGGAAACATTTCTGAAGAAATTCCCCCCTATCTTTTTATCCAGTTAATGCTTTCTGAGAGCCTACATTGCAGTTTCTATTTAAACAATGCAGCTTGGTTTAGTTTAATTTATTTTAGTTTTCGCTGGATTGGAATTGGGTATTAGAAATGTCTTGCTGCTCTCATTAAAATCCAGGGCGTTCATGTTGGATTTAGAGTTTTGGGCTGCTTGGCTTTGATTGGTATCTTCTCCATTGCAATTTAAGCTTGTAAGTGTCATAAAAAAAGTGAACTAACAACTGAAGCATTGCTGCAAAGAAATGGCATTCGTTTAAGAATCCACTTCAATGGGTTCTGTTACCTTTGTGTAAGTCAGGGTTAAGAAAACTCGGGACTCTGCAAATAAATTTGGATTTCAGTGCTCCTCAACCTCCCAAGGTAGCCAATGGGTAAATATCAGAATTGTACAGAACATTTGGATGGTGTTAAGCACATCCATTTTAACTTACAGTCAGTTCAATAAATAGGGACTCCTACACGAGGTGGTCAAACTGTTTTCCAAAGCATATAAAGCAAGACAAAAAAACAAACAAACCCAACAGTTGGAAGCTAATCAAAGGAGAGCCCCAACCTAGAACGAAAGAGAAAGTTCCTAACAGTGAGAATCATTAATCAGTGGAACGGTTTGCTTTCAGAAATTGTGGGTGCTCCATCACTGGAGGCTTTCAAAAAAGAGACTGGACAGTCATTTGTCTGAAATGGTTCTGCTTGAGCAGGGGGTTGGATGAGAAGACTTCCAACTCTAGACCTTCCAACTCTATAATTCCCTGTTCTATGTCAAGATTGTCATATTTAGCATTCACATTGGAAAAATCTTCAGATCGCCCTCGTATCCATGAAGACGGTCATTGCTTTCATTGTTTTTACCTTCTATGTTGTTCTGGAAGCATGTGGTTAAAACAGTATTTAAAACTTAGACTTAGACACCGAACTAAATGATTTGGGTTTTTTTTTAGTTTGCTGCAGCTGAAATACTTGCTTTCTAGATTCACTTAGCACTGTACCAGCCCAAGATCGCTAATGAAAGGGGGTAAAAAATTAAACATTAACTCATCCAATTGAAGCAAAATAAAAATGGCTTTTTGCTGGATTGTATTGCAGAGCAGAAAACTGGGTGGGTCGGTGGGTGGCTGAATTTGTTTGTATTACACACTTCCTTTTTGCCTTTTTAGCTTCTCCTAATTGCAGGATAATACACAGGAAGTCTGTTGTTTAGTGACTTTAGAAAAGCCCTGTTCTGTAAACCAGTGTATAATTTGAGAATTGTGATGGTAAGGGGATATCTACTAAAACTCAACTCCCAAATTTTGGTTTTTCTGCATACAGAAAGAGAGTTAAACAGTTAAAGCCAAATAAGACTCTTTCATTCCTCAAGAGGTGGTACATATTTTGTTTTCCTGATAGGTGATTGAAAAGTGGTGACTTTGTGACTGGGTGAGAGAGGGAAACCACATGACTGGTTACAGGTAGTTCCTTGACTTAAAGCCATTCGTTTAGTGACAGTTCAAAGTTACAACACTGAAAAAAGTGACATATGACCAGTTTTCACACTTATGACTGTTGCAGAAGCTCCATGGTCATGTGATCAAAACTCAGGCGCCTGGCAACTGGTGTATTGCAGGATCCCAGGGTTATGTGATCATCTGAGTAACTAAGATGATCAAGGGCTTGGAGACAAAAACACATGAAGAACGGTTGCAGGAATTGGATATGGCTAGTCTAGAGAAAAGAAGGAGGAAAGAGTGACCACGATAGCAGTATTCCACTATTTGGGGGGGGGGGTGTCCTAAATAAGAGGGAGTCAACTTATTCTCCAAAGCACCAGAAGGCAGGACAAGAAACAATGGATGGAAACTCATCAAAGAGAGAAGCAACCTGGAAGTAAGGAGAAACTTCCTAACAGTGAGGACAATTAACCAGTGGAAGAGCTTGCCTTCAGAAATTATAGGTTGTTCCATCACTGGAGGATTTAAGAAAAGGCTGAAGAGCCATCTATCTGAAACAGTATAGGATCTCCTGCTTGAGCAAGGGGCTGGACTAGAAGACCTCCAAGGTCCTTTCCAGCATTATTTTGATTCATTGATCTTTTGTAACCTTCCTAATCATTTCTGACAAGCAAAGTCAACAGGGGAAGCCAGATTCGCTTAACAATTCCATGATCCACTTAACAACTGTACTGCTTCATTTAACAACCTGTGCAAAATTCATTTAACAGCTGCCTTGGTTAGCAACATAAATTTTGGCCTCAATTGTGGTCGTACGTCGGGGACTGCCTGTATTCAGTTCTGTGGCCATAAAAGAAAAAAGCCCAGCTTTTTATCAACTTGGTTTTTACCTCACTCAGCCTTCGGATTTTGTACATAACAAAATGCTGATTTGCTCTTTCAGTACCAAGGTTCAATTACTCTGATTTCACAGAATACGTCATACCATAAAGCTTTGTTCAGTTGTTTCTGAAATGGAGCCCTTAGTTAAACTTAAAGCACTTGGAGGACAAACTTTTACAGAATTCCCCCAGGCTGGGAAATGACACAGCAGAGAGCCTTCTTGTATATTGTCACACTCCACAATTTTGGAGCATAATTCTCTTGACAATACAGTTTGCTTTTCAGTGCCAGGCAAGACCTGGCTTTTCATTTGAAAAGATCCAGCTGCCTAAATATGATTTGAGACATAAGTAAATAAATTTGCACGTTAAAACAACCATGTTCATTTGTATTAGCTGGTACTTTTGTTTCTTGTGAAAATCTATTCCTGCAGGATGATGCAAATCGTGTAAACGCAAGCCAGTTGCCACACAGCCAAAATGCAGTCATGTGTGACTTCAGTGTTTGTGTGTGTGTAGCTGTCAGAACTTCAAAACTGGTCCTTTAGCAGCTCTGGGGAGATCTGTTTTTACTTTGAATAGTTGCTAAATGAGGAATTCCCTCCCTCTTTTCAACAGATCAGGGGTTTGTGGGCTCTATGGTTCTCCAGATATTGTTCCAGTCAAGCTCCCAATAATCATCAACCAGCACAACCAAGGATGAAAGTTGTTGGGGTTTTTAGTTCAACAATGTATGAAGTAGCTCAAAGTCCCAGCTTTTTCTCCTTTAATTAAGGCTTTGTTTTATAATCCTAGATAGCATAATGTAACTGTTTATTTAGTTTCAGAGAAATTTTTAGGTTTTAATGTCCAACTTCGTTGGGTGGATTTCCTTCAGCAAAAAAATATCAGTGGTAGAGTTGTTAACATTACTAATTGACTTTCTGGTGGGTTTTTAAAATCTACCATCTTCTGCCTTTCCCAGAAAATTCAATGGAGGAAGTGCTATAAACCTGACCAGGTTTATTCTGCCATCCGGGCAACTCCTGCTATTTCGGCTGCCCTCCCAAACCTGTCAGAACCTGTCAGGCTGGTTATTAGCCTTCTGCCAGAACTGAACTGCACATCGGAAAACCTCTCATTTTGGAGCAAAATTTGAGGGAGGGCCACAGTAATTAAAGACTGGGTTGAAAGCAAACAGTGGGGTTGCTAGGGTAATTTGAAACTGGGAAATGGATTTGCAATATTTCTGTCAGTCGTCAGGGAGCTTTTATTCGAAATAAATACTTTTGCTTATCAGACCTAGACAATTGAATGATTCCTAGTTAGGCTGTGTGGTTAGATTCTTCTGAAGTAGAAATGGTGAAATGCCTTGAACCCTGCACAAGGTTTTTACATGCCTCTTTCTGTTCTGTTACTTATGGAAGTGGCTCTATGAGGGACTTTGCTCAGGGAGCAGGTTTAGGTATTCCAGCGATTCAGTTCATGGTTAGTTTAATGACGGTTTTGTTTAGCCATGATCTTTGTTTAGCCATGATTCAAAATTTGTTATTCAGGTGGCTTGCTGTTGAAGCTGCATTCAGACAATACAATAAGCCCTGGCCAGATAAACCATGACCCTGTTGCAGTTGGTACAATGGCTTTGCAGGAAATGTAAGATAATGTGGGTCCTTAAGATGGGGAATTGGGTGAGGATGAATGGGTAGGCTAACCAGTTCCCATTTCGCAGCAATTATTGGAACCTGGCAATTATTCATTGGGCAAATTCTTTGCTTTGGCTCCAGTGTTTGCAAAAATTCCCCCTCCTGCTATTCAAAAAAAAAAAAAAAAGTCACAATGAAACATCTCTTTAGTGACATTAGAGCTAAATTGATAGCCACTCTCTATATCCCATGAATTTGCAAATGCATGCTACTATTTAGATCAATTATAGAGCAGCAGATAGCAACAATTATTTTCACGGAATAACAATAGCCCTTAGACCAGGGGTAGGGAAACTTGCCTCTTTTATCACTTATGGACTTCAACTCCCAGAATTCCTGAGTGAGCCATAAAAGGTTCCCATCCCTGGCCTACTGGTTGTTCAGTTGTGGGGGAAATCAATTTTTGACTTGAATGGGACTGTTTAATATACAAATTTAGGACATATAAAGAATATGTCCTACATTTGTCTATTAAACAGTAGGCCAGGGATGGGGAACCTTTTATGGCTCACTTAGGAATTCTGGAAGTCCATAAGTGATAAAAGAGCCAAGTTTCCCTACCCTTGCCTTAGACTTATATACTGCTTCACAGTGCTTTACAGCCCTCTCGAAGTGGTTTACTGAGTTAGCCTCCCTCCCCCCCCCAACGATCTGGGTCCTCATTTTACCAACCTCAAAACGATGGAAGTCTGAGTCAACCTTGAGTCAGTCAGAATCGAACTGCTGGGCAGAGTTAATGTGCAACTGCAATAGCATTTAAACTTATATACCACTTCACAGGGCTTTACAGCCCTCTCTAAGCTGTTTACAGAGTCAGCATATTGCCCCCAACAACAATCTGGGTCCTCATTTTCTCCATCTCAAAAGGATGGAAGGCTGAGTCAATCTTGAGCCTGGTGAGATCTGAAGTGCTGAATGCAGGCAGCCGTCAGGCAGCAGAAGTAGCCTGCAGTACTGCACTCTAACCACTGAGCTACCATGGCTCACATGAGAAACAACCAGAAAATCCCAGGATTTTAGAGTGGATCAAGGCAGTTGATGAAACATCATAGAAGGAGACAACAAGCCCCACTTGTTGCTAAAAAAGTGGCCCACAGGTGTTTAATAACATTAGTCAAGGTAAGTTTTGCTAGGGTGCTCAACAGCTAATCTACCCACAGATGCATAGAAACACGTCTTGCAGTGGCTTGAACTGTGTAGATGTACATTTGACTAAACATATAGTAGAAGTAATAGCTGTAGGGATTTGGGGAGGAGCAGTATTATAATATTACATAAAGATTTATGTAGCTCTCCAGATAAATCTGGTCCACTCATTTCCACAGTGGTGGCATTTTTTTTCCAGCACAAAGCTTTCTCTTTTTGGAAACACCATGTTTCGTAACAGCAATTCTTAGTATAACATAATAATCTTTGTTCAAGTCAAGGTGGAACCAGAATGCTTACAATGCTATCTAGATACCAAATCTAGATTTTGAACATCCAGTGTACCATTGAATTGCTGTGTCTTTCAATCCCTCCTATTAAGTCATGTACCATTGAGTTACAACATTTGAACTGTTTAGCAACATTCCAATTAAATCCCATTCAGAAGAGTTTATTTTTATTTTCTTTCCATAATGAAACATTTTAGTTTGTTTACTTTGAGGGAGAAAGCAAAATCTTTTGGAGCAACTGGGCAGTTTATAAACACAGTACAAATGTATCCTTTTACTGAATTAAAAAAAAAAGCTAGATCGCCATATGTTTAGAGAAGTAGAATATTGTACTTCCCAAAAAATTCATATCACTTCCATCTTACAAAGACAACTTTCAAAGACTTGTCTAATAGGGAAAGTAAAACTGAAATATCCTTCGTAGACATCATATGACTTGGGGACAAAAAAGGATAATATAGTAATTCTATCTCAGGAAAGGAGCAATAAGATATTTGCTTGTTCTCTCCTTCTTAGTCGCTAGAGGTAAAGTCATTTGCTAGTTCTCCAAGAATTAGTCATGGGAACTAAATAATATAACTGATTCATGTCTAGATTCCTGATAGATTGACTCCCTTACCATGCCCAAGTATTATGTTGATTTACTTTTTTGTGACTCACCGCAATAAAATGTAGTTATTTGTTCTATGCCATAGTGTGCTTTGTGAGCAAGCTGATAATATCATTAAATTGGACCCAAAATAAAAAAAGAAATCATTTTCAAATTAAACCACAAAGGCCTATTTAATATTATAGAAGGCTGGAAATGAATTTTTTTTTTTTTTAAAAAAAGGAGGGGAATCCAAATTGAGTTATCTTTCCCTCCTCCTTTGCTCGTGTGTTTGCTTTTGCAAGATTTTATCTATCCTGTCCTCAGTTCAGCTAAACTGATTTTGTGATACTGATTAAAGGTGAAGAAAGGCAGAAGGATGGTAATAAGGTCTGTTTTCTTGAAATCTTTGTGTCCTTGAGTCAAAACATCTGGCTGCTTCCTCCCCAGCTTTCTTCATATTTGCACGACAGTTGTTGTAAGGTGTGATATCTCTGCAAACACAGAAAATTTGGAAGGATCTTGTTATCTGATGGAGGGTGAAGATTGGATCTTCTTTTAGTTGCATTAATATAAAGTAATTGGCAGATCCAACAGACTTGAGCAATACTGATTATTGTAGTTTGTTTGTTTTTTTTAAAAAAATCTCAAAATCTGGACTAACTACTTTGGGGGATTTTGGACTAATTGCACTATTGAAAATGAAGAAGCAATTAGGAAGGATATAAAAGTTCAACCCACAAGTAGCCTTTGGAACCATAATGTGTGGGGTAGTTGTGCTAGACAAACAACTAAATTCGACCCAGCACTGTGATCACTTCAAGTAACACCTTTTCTAAAGCTGTTCTAATCAGTGTCTGGAAGCGAGACTGTCCCAGAAACCTACTTTTTACGTTTTTCAATTGTGCATTGAAAATGATTAATGATTAGCCATTCTGCAGGATCTAAACTGGGTGGGCCATCGGGACCAGACGATTAGTCTTCTGAGTTTTCAAATTCGTGCTGGAGCTCATCTTCACACACTGCTAGAGAGAAGTTGTACCTTATGATTCTTGACGAATGTATCTTTTATGTATACTTTTATGTACACATTTGCACCAAGACAAATTCCTTGTGTGTCCAACTATTCTATTCTATTCTATTCTATTCTATTCTATTCTATTCTATTCTATTCTATTCTATTCTATTCTATTCTATTCTACTCTACTCTACTCTACTCTACTCTACTCTACTCTACTCTACTGTATTTAGAGAGAAATTCTCTGAAGATAGGTTCCAGCATAAGTCTGAAAGCTTGGGAAATTAAACCTCTGGTCCTGGGGACCGACCCAGATTGGATCCTGCAACATTATCCTGGGACATATATATTTGCTTTCATTTGACTAGCCATCCTGTTTATAGGACCTTGAACATTAATATGATCTCTTTCATTGTAGAAAGTTTTACATATATAACTGGTATTTGTGACTTTGGTTCCCAATTTTTCCTATCCTTTGTCCCACAAATCAATTTACTAAAAAATCTAGACATCCCCCCCCCTCCTTACTGGGAAGACCACTTTCCTTATGCGAGGTACCTGGTGCATAATCCCCAGCAATCTCTACTTCTGATTCCCGTTACCAAGGAGATAAATAACCAGGAGCTTGTAGACCTGTTGAAGGCCAAGTTAGCTCCTAGCCTCGTGACATTCAGGGAGCTAATGAAAATAATGCGGGTGTTTGGGAGACAATGGATGGGTTAAAGTTAGGATTAGAACCACCTGAGCTATTGTCATTTTTTGTTCGGAGTTTTATTGCCTTTGTTGTTATCTGCAAGGAGTCTATGTAGATTATGGTTGTGCATAATCAGTGCATAGATAAGTGAAATTAGTACAGAAAAAAAGCAGTGTATATCTTTTATAGAAAGTTGTCATGCCAAAAGTTACAGATTTAATCCAAACAGAATTCAGGAGGTCATGAGATTAAAATCCTAGACAGCCTTCACCCATCAGAGGTGACAATTCAAAGTTAGATGGACCCAAATTCTGCCTTCACTATAAAGCCACTTCCTGTGTTCCTAAACATACACAAGAGCCTTTTGAAAAGTTAAGACTTCAATCTAGCAGTTTTCTTTAGAAAAGAGAAATTCTAAAGCATTAAAAAAACAAAACAAAACCCTGCAAGCAGGTGAATTTAACTGTTCTGAACTCTGCTCACTGCATGTTCTCCACCCCTCTGCTTCCTTCCTTCTTTGACTTGCTTCCCTTGTGATGTTGGTTTTAGAGACAATATTCATACGGCCTAGACCAGTGGTGACTAACCTTTTTCAGCTCGCGTGCCCAGAAGGCAATGCATGCTGCTCCCCCCACGCATGCACCCCACCTCACACGTAGCAGATCTGCGCATGCATGTGTGATGCCCTCGTACGCAGCACATCTATGCACATGTGTGTGCGATTCTCCCCTCGTGCGCCGTGCATCAGTGCTTGCACACACGATTCCCCCCTTGCATGCATCACTGGCCTAGACTATGGTTGGTTTTCAAAGATATTCTTTCTGCTTCTTCCCCAACTGTTTGAATAACCCACACAGCAGCAGTGTAGATATTATCTGTCCAAAAGGTAATACAATCTGTTTTGTGTCCAAAGCTCAGTGTTCAATAATCAGGTATTCTAGGCAACAATATGAAAGTGGCTTCTTCCAGAACTTATTTGTCCTTGTCTGCTTAGATTAGATTTTCCAGCAAAGACCCATTCAACTGTATTACAGGCAGTCCTTGACGTAATAGCAGTTCGTTTAATGACCGTTCAAAGCTACAGCGGCACTGAAACATGCGACTTATGACTGTTTTTCACAGTTATGACTTGTTGAGGTATTCCCCGTTAGGAGAATGAGTGCACTCAGGGAAACGTAGTGAGAGTGGTGAAGAATAACACACAACCAGCATACAGAAACACTGAATAGTAAAATGTAGGTTTTACTTCCTGTAAATGGATAAACAAAGTCCAACAAACAGTCCAAATCATACACGGTTAAAGCAGGTAGTATTCAATACAATCAGTCCAGGGATAATCCAAAAATGAAGTCCAGTATCATAAACAAAGTTCAGTAAACGGGGTTGGCTAACAGTTTGCAAGACTCACAGCAATCCAAGCAGAACAACGATCAGGCAAAAGGCAACAGGGAAATGCAAGAAGAGAACAAACCAGGTTTCTGGCTCCATCTTATGGTCGTCGGAGGAACCTCAGCCAATCACAATTACACCATTCTCTTAAAGATACAACAGTATTAAATAACTATCTTGGTTTATATATTGCCAACCCAACTGTTAGGTGACTATCATTCCTAACATGAACTTTGCAGCATGCCCCATGATTATGTGATCAAAATTCAGAGACTTGGCAATGGGTTCATATTTATGACTGTTGCTGTGTCCCAAGAATCCCTTTTGTGACCTTCTGACAAGCAAAGTCAATGGGGAAGCCAGGTTCAGTTCACAACCCTGTTACTTAACTTAACAAATGCAATGATTCACTTCAGAACTGTGGCAAGAAAAGTTGTAAAATGGGGCAAAAATCACTTAACAAGTGTTTCGCTTAGCCACATAAATTTTGGGCTCAGTTGTCATAACACAAGGACTACCAGTATTCAAATCTGACCCGGTATAGCTTTAAAAAAAAAGCCAACACTAATGGGTCTAGAAAGTCAAACAAAGTTGGCCTTGGTTAATACTTGAACAAATCTGAGTGGCAGAATATCTAATGACAGGGTGACCAACCTTTTGGACCTCAGGGACCACCAAACTCATAATTTTAAATCCCGCAGACCACTAATATGAATTTTGACTGACGGTGGCTTGCTGACATTGGTGGGAAAGTCGGACCTATATTCCACAGCTCTAGTAGTCACAGGACTGGCCCTTTGGTCATCCCAGAGCAGCTGCTCCTCCATCTGGGTGCACTGGCTTGCCATGGACTGGAGGAGCTATTCTGAGATGACCAAAAGGCCACTCCTGTGACTATTGCAGCTCTGGAATACGGGACCGACTTTCCCACCAATATCAGCAAGCCACCCCAGGGTGGATTTACCTCCCCCACTGTTGGTCTTACCTTCCAGGTCCAGCTCACATGGCTCTACTCAAGGTAAGGTTTGCACTCGGCTGAAGGATGGGGGCCAGTGGGTGGGCAGGCCATGTGGGCGGCACAGCCTTGTGTTTCCACATAGTCTGGATTAATTGCTTTGGGGGCTTGTGCTTTGGGGGGACACATTTTTTTGTGGACCACCAAAATTTTCGCCAGTGGTTCCCGGCCCACTAGTTGGTGACCTAGTGATAATCTAGAATACCCAAGGCTAAGAACAAATGATTTCTGAATTATTTTCAAAAAAACCTGCTTGGATACGACCATGGAGTCACCAGGATTTAAATGTAACTTGAAAGCAATTTTTAAGTGGTGTGTTGGCAACGTGCCAGGAATAGGGACTTGATCCTACTGCCTTACTAGCATGTAGGCATTGATAATTATGTAGTTGACAAGAGATTTATTGAATTTGCTTACTTCTAAAAGGCTTACAATGCTTATCTCAGACTGAGAGTGACATTTGATTCCAAGTGTAGTCAAGATGCCAGATGTTAAACCAATAGAGAATAAAGCACAGAAATGGGTTGATCTACTTGCAAACTCTAGAAATTGTAGCCCTAACACATGACATTTGTGAGTACAAAACAAAGCAAGTCTGCAACAAACTCATTGCACAGTACAATGTAAAATAGACTTTTTTTGAAAATCCCACCTTCTCAACTAGGTTGCAGATCTTCAGATAAGTTAACCCAGCTTGGCACTTAGGAAGAATTTGTTTTAGAGCCCGAGGACATGTTTGTTTCAACTGTTGAACTTTACTTAAAATGATGAAGGTGTTTTTCTTACTTTGAGCAGTGAGGAGGCAGTGAGGTTGATATGAGTTAAAGATGGTATGATCAGTAGATGTACACCTAATTGAGCTGGTTTTGCTGTGTTCCATCCTATATACAGTTCTAAAATTTACAATCTGTTGCAGCTGTTAGTATTTTTAGATTGCTTTCTCCTGCCTGGTGGTAAAATTACATGGTCCAATTCAGCCTTTTCCCCCCATCATCACTTGCTTTTGGGTACCCCTTAATGAGAAGTTCTGGAGAACTTGAGAAAGCTTGCTCCTTCTTTTTCATAGTTTACTTACTTTACTTTATTGTCATTGCACCCCGAAATCAAACACTATCTTCAGTGCACATCATGACCATGAAAATAAACACAAACACACATCTTTCACCCTCCACACATTGAATTGAAAACCCCTGACACTGCACCAACACTGCTCTATACAGTAGAATTCAAGACAGCTACTGCTCTAGGATAAAAGCTGTTTTTCTGCCTATTTGTTCTTATTTTTATTGTCCTGTACCGTCTGCCAGATGGTAATAGTTCAAAAAAAGGGTTCCAGAATGAGATGGATGTTTGAGAATGTTTTGAACTTTCTTTAGGCAGCAGGAGCTATAAAGCTCTTCCAAAGAGGGGAAAGGGCAACCCATGATCTTCTGGGCAATGACATTCACCCTCTGGAGTGCTTTCCTATCTGCCACTGTGCAATTGGCAAACCATACAGAGGTGCAGTGTGTTAAAATGCTCTCTATGGTGCAGCGGTAGAAAGTCACCAGCAGTTTTTCATTTAGTTGTTGTTTTCTGAGAAGTTTCAGGTAGTATAATCTCTGCTGGGCCCTTTTGACCAGGGCTGCAATGTGGGCACCCCAGGTCAGGTCCTCTTTTATGGTAACACCCAGAAACTTAAATCTGGCCACTTGCTCCACTCCATAGCTTTTTGATGGGTCAGTTATAAATTTGAAGAATCGCGGCATTCCATTCTTAACTTCACCTCTTTTATCTACGCTTGACTTGACTGATTTTTATTATGTGCTTATGTGTCAATCCATTTTTAATCAACACAGGCTGAAGGGAAATGAGAAAAGCTTATTTCTGGAAGATCATTTCAACACACAACGGTGCTGACTCTTGAATGGCTTTGATTGCTGCCAGGACTGGCATTGTCCAAGGTTTATTATCATACTTCAAAGAAAATAGAATTCCCATACCTAGGATATTATTAATGCTGGAAATGGATCCATGGCCAGTTGAAGTTCATGGCAGCCAAGAGAGGTGTGACAATTGGTACAATTGAGGAAGTTTGAGATTGTTTTTCAATCTTTGCCACATTTATTTTAAATAGTAGCCTTTTGAACATAACAGGATTGTTTTGGGAATGATTTACACGTGTACTTTATTTTCTGGAACTTCATTTTTATTTTTCCTAGATATCATTTTAACGCTAAACTTATTGCAAGTCTGTAATTTTCATACTTTTCTTCCTTTCTGTTGTTCCTGTTCCCACATATTTCTTAGTTACTTGTAGAGTATTCAGTGTTTGGAAGGAATATCATTATGGCTACAAGCATGATAAAAACTTTTTTTAAAAAAGAAATTTTGGAATAGGATTCACATCTTAATACAGAAGATTTTTAAAGAGAATATAAAGATGAAAACCGGAAACTTTACTTTTAGGCTTAATGGATAAAGAACTTGAAAAAAAAGTTGGAACTTTGATGTTTTATATGTTGATCGTAGCAAGATTACATTATGCATCAAAATGGGAGGGCACTTTGATTGGATAATGGCTGCAGAAATTGATGGAGTTAACAGAGAGGGCTAATTGACTCCTTTGATCAAAGAAAAAAACACAATTAATTTTGTTTCTACTTGAAAACTGCTTTAGGACTTTGTGATTGAGGTGGGAAAAAAATGAAACTTTGATTTTGGGTTTTGCTGATTATATAGATTTGTAGTTATAGAAATGGTTAGGTTTCATGTCATTATTGTGCTTTACCAAAAGGAGTTAGAAGTCAATGCTTTTCTTTTTCCCTTCTACCCTTCCCCTTTTCCTCCCTTATTTCTCCCTTATTTTCATTTTTTTGTATTTCTGCATTATATATTTTGACAAATTGATAAAATAAAATCAGGAACCATGATAATTTTCTTTCCTGGTGCCATCATGTAATTTGATGCAGTGGAGGGAGGACCAAAATAATTTTGAAACGGTTGAAATTTAAAGAGATTGCAAAATCATGTGAGATTCTAGGTTGCTCGTTTTCAAATGATCTGAAGAGGGTTGTGAGATTTTGGCCACTTCATCTATATATTTAAAATGTTAGTTTGTAAAAAAAAAAAAAAAAAGAACCTCGGTGTTTTTCTTCCACCTCAACCTGCAGATACTCAGCTTTTCAAAGCAACCACTTCCATCATGAGATTGCATTGCTATCTACAAATCACCATGTGAGCTTTGCCAGTTCATAGAATAATAATAATATCTGTTAAGGGCACCCCTGGAATAGTGCTCATCCTGCAGCTACCTTGTAGTGCATTCAGAATGACCAGGTAATTTTGAATCTGTAATGTTTGCCGGAAGGAAAAATTCTCAAATCATTGAGTCATATATATCACCAAGTTGATGAATATTAGTCATTCTTCAAGGTCTACCTTCTCTTGTATGGTTATTTTCCTTTGGCTTTGATACCAATGGCAGAACAATTATTACAAACAGCCTTCTTATTGTGCATGAGTCCATTCTATAAGTGTTAGCATGAAATCACAAAAAGTTGACTTGAGAGGAAGCCTTTATTGTTATCTTTGTACATTTGACAGCTGCTAAGGCACATCGTTGCTGACAGCTATTTTCTTCTGTAGTCGGCCATTCTGAACAGTGCTAGATGACTACCATAATTTAAGTTTCCAGGATTTAAAGGCTGTAAAAGCCAGCTGGATGTTGGATGTGCAGGACTGGGTGACAACAAGATAGCTTTGGGGACTAAGCAGACTATCTGAGACCCTGCTTGATAATCATAGTCAAAAATGATGAGGCAATGCTAAAACCAGGGGCACTAGACCAGGAAGTTTGCCCTGAATGGTAACTTCAGATTTGCTGGAATTGCTTTCATAGACCTGTATAGCTCTGAGATTTGCTGGGTTAGAATTTGACCTAATCTTTTCAAGATGGTTATGAGATTAAAACAGTATTAGGTCCTTCCTTCCTTCCTTCCTTCCTTCCTTCCTTCCTTCCTTCCTTCCTTCCTTCCTTCCTTCCTTCCTTCCTTCCTTCCTTCCTTCCTTCCTTCTTTCCTTCCTTCCTTCCTTCAATCCTTCAATCCTTCCTTTTTTCCCTCTCTCCCTCCCTCCCTTACAACTGCCTGGACTAATCTCTGTGGTTTTCTTTCAAAAATGGATTTGCCATTGCTTTTTTCCTAGAAAGAACCAGTGGCCCAAGGTTATCCAGCTGGTTTTGGGCCTAAGGCAGGTCTAGTACTCACAATCTTCTGGTTACTAGTCTGTTGCCTTATCTACTACGTCAAACCTGTTCTCTTTTGGAGGAAGTAGAAAGTAAAAATCATACTGACACAATTTTAAGGATTAATTGGGGCCTTTTGCTTTTAGACCAAAAAATGAGATCTAACTGCAGCCCCTTCAGTAAGTTTAAGAGTATCAAATTAAGGAGCTACATTATTGAACAAGGCTTCCTGTAAAAACAAGTGTTATAGCCAGACTTGGGGCAGAGAAAATGTATGCTCCTGAACACTAAAACCCGAATAGGCTGCAACATTGTTTTTGAACAATGTTATTTTAATGAAGTATGAATGCCACCACTATTGTACATTATTAGATTCAACTCTCTTGCAAAATTGACAAGTTGAATAAAACATTTTGATTGTTTACTATAATATCTGCAGTCTGAGAAGTTGTGGTGTTTGTGTCTACTGTATATGTGCTTTAATAAACATTAAACAGATGCGGTGCATACAAATTATGGGATACAAGCATTTCACTTAGGTTAACTGTTTCCATACATATGAGGATTTGTTGCAATGGAGGGATCATCATATTGTAGAGTGAATCTGGGCTGGGATATTTGTATTCAAACCTGTTGAGTATCAGTTAAAACTTGCCAGGTCTCACGTTCACAATTCAAGTTTATACCTCATGTGTTTAGTTTATATCTCATATTTATCCTTATTTCGTTAAAGTTGGGTTTTATGCCAAACTCGGGATCCTAAACCAGTAGCAGGATTCAAACAGCCTTGGCCAAAATCAAACTTATCATAGAAAGCTTACTATGTTGTATGAATTTGTGGCTGAGTCCTCTTTGGTCACAAATCCCAATGTTTTTGAATTTTCATCAGGCCAGGTGTGATGAAAATTAATGGTGGTTAATTTCCTGCTGTTTTGAGGATGGGTAACATGGATCCTGCAGGATGAGATTTACAGGTTTACAGCTAGTTCTTGACTTACAACTGTGGTGGGATTCAAAATTTTCTACTACCGATTCTGTAGATGTGGCTTAGTGGGCATGGCTTGGTGGGCGTGGAAAGGAAGGATACTGCAAAATCTCCATTTCCTCTCCACCCCACTAACCTGCTTTCCAGCTCCGTTCTCCTGTGCAGGGCAACAAAAGAAGACCCAGCCAATCAACTGGGACTCGGGAGGCAAAGAAGAGATGGGGTTGGTGGGGCCAGTCAGAGGTGGGATTTGCCGGTTCTCCGAACTACTCAAAATTTCCGCTACTGGTTCTCCAGAACCGGTCTGAACTGGCTGAATACCATCTCTGACTTATGACCACAATTGAGCCCACCATTTCTGTTGCTAAGTGAGACAGTTGCCAAGTGAGTTTTGTCCCGTTTTATGACCTTTCTTGCCACAGTTGTTAAGAGAATCACTGCAGTTGTTAAGTTAGGAACACGGTTGTTAAGCGAATCTGGCTTCCCCATTGACTTTGCTTGTCAGATGGTCACAAAAAGGGGATCACAGGACCCTTGGACACTGTGACCGTCATCAATATGAGTCAGTTGCCAAGCACCTAGGTTTTGATCACATGACCATGGGGAGGCTGCCATGGTTGTAAGTGTGAAAAATGGTCATAAGTCACTTTTTCCAGTGCCGTTGTAACTTAGAACGGCACTAAATGAACTGGTGTAAGTCGAGGACTAGCTGTGCTGCACGAATGTTTTAAAAATCAAATAAAGAGCCCCCAAAATATCCCAAAATATCCCTCCTGAAAATACAAACTCTACCCATAAAATAATGATATGGTTTCACTCAAGAATGATCACTTCTCTGTGGTCTTGTGGTGAGAAATTGTTAAGCGACATCCGTCCCAGTTTACAAAAAGTAAGGTAATCTCTTGTCTTCTTTAAACGTGCTTGTCTTTCTTATTATTTATCTCGGAGGTAGGCTATCGGTTGTTCTTCAGATGTTCTTGAGTTCATTGATAATCACAGCCACACCTTCTCCACCTCTATTTTCACAACATTTTTCATTAGTTTCTATACCTAAGAGTGTCAATTGGTGAATTGTTAGAGAAAGGGAGCTTTGTATAAAAAAAAATCTAAAAGTCTTTTAACATTGTGCTTTCCTGAACTGCTTATCCCCTGGGTGTGTAGTTTAACATTCAAATTGGCTCCTGTTGACTGGCCATAGCTCTGGGATTCCATAACTTTTATAATCTGTTACATATTAAATGGAACTTAATTAAATTAATATGTGGTTAATATCCTTATTTTCTTTGATGCCACCCTGGTCTCTAATTTTACAAGCTAGGCTAGATTTTAATGTGAGCCTATAAAGAATTTGACAGATTAGGAGCTGATTACGTTTATCTGACTTGGTATATTTAATAAAAATGTTGTTTTGCATCTGTTTGCTTGATCTGCAATGGGAAAACAATCAAGTGTTCCATATAAAGGTGCCTGTGAACAAGGAAAAGGTATACTGTTATATAGGTGGTTTGATTCAATTATATTTGATCAAAGAACCCACAGTTCTCTGTTTTGCATATCATTGAACGCTGAGAATGCAAAAAAACCTGGCCCACATATGTTGTGTCAATATTCCTTTTGCATCTCCAGAATGAATAGGTTCAAAATGCTTGCCTCTTTTTCTTTGCTTTTGAGAGGGGTGGTTTGTTTATGGTAGGGTTTAAGGCACCTCTTAAATCCTGGAAATATCCCCTGCCCCTTGTCATGTTTCACAATATCCAATTGCATTTTCCTGCAGTTATGAATTGGAGTGAACAGGAATCAGTACTTTGGAAAAATGTTAAACTTAACATCTTGGAATCCACTAATTGCTTTTTTACAAAAGGCATAGAAATAAAGATGAGTTTCATTAATTTAGCTGTTTATTTTATTTACACTGGATTGTGTGAAACCAAATTTATATGGGTTTATAAATTATGATCTGAAGCATCATTATACAACTTACGTCAATTTAAGGAGTGCAGCAAATTTTGTGCAACCTGTCAAGGGCTGCAGTGTAAAAAGGGATGGCACTAAGATACAAGTTGCACAATCCATTTTGCCCCTTAAGCCCTGCCAAATACTTTTTTTTTTTTTTTTAAAGGAAGGATTTTTGACACAGCCTTCTCAAACTTCAGAAAACCTGGTGGTTGGTTGCATTGTTTTGAATTGTAGTTTATGGGTTAATCTGGTTTGTAACCCAAAAAAGTAGAAGCATTTGTTTTCCTTAGAGCTGCTCGGATCGTCCAGGGAGTGGGTGGAGCTTCAGTCTCTGCTGTTGTAGGCTGAGCTTAATTTCTGAGGAACGCTCCTCCTTCCATCACGTGGCTCGCCACCGCGTTCCCCAGTTTATGCTCAGCCCTCGTGCAGAGTAGGCAGTGTTTTGAATGTGCTCTTGGCCATTTCAGGAAAGCCCTATTTGATTCGTTTTCTTCCAGGTTGTATTTAATTCTTTTCATTGTGTTTTTCTATTCGCCCTGCGCAGTTGATCCTCTTTAATTTCTAGAGTCCCCTGGGAGGTCTTCCCCCGGGGGGTGCCAGGGGGAAGGCTAGCAACTTTACAAGCTGCCCCCCCCACCCCTCCCTATTGCCTTTTTCTGCCGATTTAGTTCCGATCGCTTTAAAACGCTCCGTTTTGTTCCGTTCCCCCCGAACTCCGTTTTTCTGTAGTTTGATCTTCTTTTGATTCCTTTCTGTTTGTCCCCCCCCTGGGGAGTCTCCTGGTTGCTGCAGAAGGGCCCCTGCAAGTCCACGTAGTTGCAGCTGCCATTTTAAGCGCCGCCTCGTGGCCGGGCGCCATTTTGTTTTCCCCTTATCTCTCCGATCGCTGCAGCGTACCTTACTGAGGCAGCAGGACCGGCAGGCCTGCTGAGAAAGCGATTTTTATTTCAAATTTGAATTGTTCTGTTGGAGGCTTGTGTTCCTACCTTCGTTTGTTGGCTTCCCCCACAGCCAGCCATAGCGGCTGCAGTTTCTCTCTCACCACTTCCGCCCGGTTCCGCCTGGGAAGGCAGTCTGGTACAGGCCCGGCTTCGTCCTGAAGGCCTCTGTTGTACTCTGATCATCCCGATCAGCCCTTCTAACTAAAAAAAAAAAAAAGGAGAGATCTTCAACAATTACTAAATCAGAGGAAAATTAAGAGATACGAGAAAGGTAGCTTAATTGAATAAGTTTACAAAAAAACCCATATATCTTTATATATACAAAATAAAAATTCAAAGAAATAACAACAAATAAGACAAACAGATTAATTATTAATGAATAATAAATGGGGGGTGGGTGGGTGTAAAAGAATTTCCCAGGGCTCCCGGCCTTTGTTGTAGGTCGACCCCTAGGCGCACCAACTGCCTCATATTTGATCTTTTATCTTCCTCAATTATCTAAAATGGCAGAAGGCAATCCTTCAAGAGGCCCTTCTTTAAAGGCCAAAGCAAAAACCCACCATCTGCGCAGTCAGGCTAAGGAGTCCTCCAAAGCCTCCCAAAGGGACGCCCTAAGATGACACAGGGCGCTAGAAAAAGAAATAGAAACGCACCAGACAGGCAGGCTCAGTGCCTCCAGTACCAGCCACTCCTTCTACCTCCGCTTTACCCCCCCTCCTTTAGCCTTTTCCTCCCTATCCAGGCACAGCTCGCCTTCTCAAGGGCCCCAGGCCCCTGGAACTCCAGCCAGGCGAACACCAGAGGCTACCTTCACACCCACAGCCACCGGCCTGCGCCAGGAAGAACCTCTCATTCAGGCAGTTCTGGAGCAGCTGAGAGCCTGGATGGAGCTGGCTATTCGCCAAGGAATTGCGGAAGGACTCCAGCAGATGGCTAGGCCGGGGTTGCCTCCGCCGACCACCGAATCCGTAAGATCATTCCCACTCATTCCGGAACTGTCTCAGGATCAGGTACCTCTTCAAGGGGAGGGTTCCCCCTCAGTCAGGGAGGACGAGGAGGAGGCGGAAGGGGACCTAGATTTGTGCAGGGAGGAGGAACAATTTGACTTGGGATCCTTACAATACAACGAACCCCTTCCGGACTCAGATCCATCAGAGGCAGAGATGTCCGAGGACGAAGGTCTCATCCCTGACCAACCCGCCTTCATAGGGTTCTTCAAGCCCCAGCTATTCAAATCCCTCCTCTTCAAAGCCAGGAATATCTCGGGTCTAACTACTCAGAACCCCTCTGATCTCACTCCTCTTGTTCCGGAAGGACTAGAGGACTCCATATTTAAACAGCCTGTGGTGGAGGCCGAGGTCATCCCAACCCCCCCCATCTTCCTGGACCTGGTGTCCAAGCAACTTGCCTCCTTAGCTGCCCCCCCGGCCCCTTCGGCCCATGATAAAAAGTTCTTCAACCTTGACCCAGGGGTCTCCAACTATTGAGCACCCCGGAGGTTGATGAGCCCATCGTGAGCCTGGCCTCTTCCTCTGCCCTCAGAGGAGGCCCTGAGACTGGAGGAGAAACGGTCAGAGCTGGCCTGATGGCGAGTTCACCAGTTGGACGCATGGGCAATTAGGGCGGCCACGGCCACCTCCTTCTTCATCAGGTCGTCCATTTGCTGGCTTCACCAGCTTAAGCATCATGTCCCGACCTCCAATATCTGCACCCATCAGGACATAGCTAAGATTACGGCCGCGGCCGAGTTCTCAGCAGATGCCATCTTTCACTCGGTAAAATTCTCCTCCTGCGCCATTTCCTCCCACGTCTCGGCCCGCCGCCTGCTCTGGCTTAGGCATTGGCAGGCAGATCTTAAGAATAAGGTGAAACTAGCCTCTGCCCCCCTCGTGGGAAATAAACTGTTCGGACCATCCCTGGATCCTCTCCTAGTCGAAGGAAGGAACAAAAAGAAATTCCTCCCTTCCCTCACCCATATGTCAGAACCCAGATCCTTGCAGCCCTTTTGGAGGGCCCCCTTTCGCCCCATCCCCCTTTTCCTCCCTGGTACCAAAGCCCCCCCCCCTTTGGTTTGGGACAGCCCCAGGACAGGTCCGACCCCTTTGATAGGCACAGGAGAGGCGGCAACTTCAAGAGGCCCTTTCGTGGCTCTGGCAGCAGGCCCTTCCGGCGCTCCAGATGAGCCACCTGACTTAACTCCTATTGGTGGGCGACTTAAAGCCTTCGCCAACCAGTGGGACTCTTCCACTCCGGATGCCTGGGTCAGGGACACCATCAGGTTTGGCCTTGCCCTCGAGTTTCTCTCTACCCCCCTGATTTCTACATGACATGTCCCCTCTCCAAGAACCACACCAAACGCAACCTCATGGATTCAGCAATTCAGCATCTACTTGACATACAGGCCATCCAGCCTGTTCCTCCGTCCCAAAGGGGACAGGGATTCTACTCCCACTTATTTGTGGTGCCCAAACACTTGGGGGGATGGAGGGAGATTTTGGACCTTAAGCGGCTAAACCGCCATCTTGTATACCGCAAATTCAAAATGAACACACTGCAATCCATCCTCCTGGGAGTTAGGCGGGGAGACTGGTTGTCATCCATTGACCTCTCGGAGGCATACTTACACATCCCAATCCGACCCTCCCACTCCAAATTTCTGCGTTTCAGCTACAATAACCTCCACTTCCAATACGTGGCCCTCCCATTTGGGTTAGCCTCTGGCCCCAGAACCTTTACCAAGGTCCTGGCCACTCTGGCTGCCCACCTCAGAACCATCCCTGTGCGACTCCACTATTACCTGGATGATATCCTCATCCTATCCTCTTCCAGGGAACAAGCCGTCAGGGATACCCAAATTACTTTCACTGCTCTCCAGGAACACGGGTTCCTCATCAATTGGAAGAAAAGCCAATTGGCCCCGTCCACCAGGATATCCCACCTGGAGACTATAATAGACACGGTCAGAGGGAAGGTGTTCATCTCTCCGGAGAGAATACTTAGCATCCAACAATCAGTCAAACTCATCAGGCGACTTAAGAGGGTCCCCTTCCTCGAACTAACCAAGTTACTAGGTAAAATGATATCTTGTATTTCTGTTATTCCCTGGGCCCGTTTCCACTCCAGATCCCTCCAGTGGTTCCTGCTCCTGTACCAAGGAGCCAGATCAAGCAATTCAAGGCGCAAGGTCAAGGTCTCTCCAAAGGTTCTCACCTCCCTCCTTTGGTGGAGCAAGGCATCGATCAACAAGGGCTGCCTCCTCAAGGAGCCCCCAAGATTCACTGTCACCACAGACGCCAGTCTGTCCGGATGGGGTGCCCACCTACAGTCCCTTACAGCTCAGGGCAGATGGTCAGTGGCAGAAAGGCTGTGCAACATAAACTGGTTAGAGCTTCGTGCCATCCACCTGGCCCTCCGCAGTTTCCTCTCTCAGGTACAGGGCTGCCACATTCACATTCTCACCGATAACATAACAGCCAAAGCTCATGTCAACAAGCAGGGGGGCACTCAGTCATTATGCCTAATGAGGCGGGCAAAGTCTCACCTCCTCTCACTCAGGCAGACCACATTTCGGGTATCGACAACACCCGAGCAGACTGGTTGAGCAGGGCCACCATAGACCAGTCGGAGTGACGCCTTCACCCAGCCCTGTTCAGGGAGGCGACAGCAATATTCGGTCTGCCAGTAGTAGACCTGTTTGCCTCCCCCCTCAATACCCAAATTCCAAGGTTCGTTTCAAGATTCCCATCCCTAGGGGCGGAGAACCACAACTCCCTTCGATGTCCGTGGCCCTCGGGCCTCCTTTACGCCTTCCCTCCTCTAGCGCTGGTGCCCAGAGTCCTTCAAAAGGTACTCCATGAGAGGGCGGAATTACTTCCTCTAGCTCCTTATTGTCCCTATCGCTCTTGGTTCACGGACCTCCGCAGCCTATCCGTAGCTCCTCCCTGGAAGATCCCAGCAGACAGGATCTCCCTGTTTCAAGGCCCCCTTCTTCACCCGGATCCCCAATGGCTCCAACTAGCCATCTGGAGGTTGAGCGGGAACGTTGAGAGGGAAAATTTCTCCACCAAGGTCATTGATACCATTTTAGCAGCCAGGCATCCCTCCACCAGAAGGATTTACGATGCCACTTGGGTCATCTTCCGCAAATGGTGTGCCAATCTCCTCATTGACCCAACTGACCCATCTATTGCCCAAATTCTCAATTTTCTCCAAGAGGTTCTCAGCAAGGGACTGTTCCCCAACACACTAAGGCATCAGGTGGCAGCCTTATCCACCGTCATTTCCTGCGAGGGTGTCAGTTCCCTCTCTCAACATCCCTGCCTCCGAGCCTTTCTGAAAGGGGCCACAAACTTACGGCCACTGGCCCTTCACCGGTATCCGACCTAGGACCTCAACAGAGTCCTGACTTCTCTCACTAAGCCACCCTTCGAACCCCTATGAGAGGTCTCTCTCCAGTTCTTATCCTACAAAGTAGTGTTCCTGGTAGCAATCACATCAGCCCATAGGATTTCAGAGATTGCTGCCCTGTCTGTTAGGAAAGACTTGTGTGTCTTCCATCCCGACCAGGTGGTCCTCTGACTTGACCCTTCCTTTCTACCCAAGATTAACTCGGTTTTCCGCAGGGCTCAAGAACTTATCCTCCCCAATTTTTGCCCCAGACCAACTCATGAAAGGGAGAGATTATGGCACACTTTAGATGTTAGATGTGCCTTGCGGATCTATATTAAACGTACTCAAACCTTTCGTAAATCCGAGGCCCTGTTTATATTTTTTCAACCAAAGTCACAAGGGCTCAAGGTACCCTCAACCACCATAGGCCGTTGGATAAGGGCAGCTATTTCCAAGGCATACCAGGCCCAGGCCCTCCAAGTGCCCAGGGGTATCATGGCTCACTCCACTAGGAGTGCAGCAACTTCAGCCACCTGGGCTACCCAGGCCCCAATATTCGAGATTTGCCAGGCAGCAACGTGGGCCTCCCCATCACCCTTCATTAGGCATGACAAAATCGACAGGTATGTCACAGCAGAGGCTTCTTTTGGTAGAAGGGTCCTTCAGAGGGTACTCAGGGAACCCGAGGAGTCTACAGACCAGACGGTGTCCCCCCCGTTGGACAGGCCCCAGCTTTGGTATGTCCCACTCTCTGGACGATCCGAGCAGCTCTCAGGAGAATGGGCGTTGGTTCTTACCTGACACGCCATTTCTATGAGAGCTGCGAGGATCGTCCAGCCCCTCCCTTTCTGTCTTCCACCGTCTGGTGGGGTCTTGTTTCGGCCAATGCACTTTAAGTCTAGTAAGAGGAGAGCACGAATGCCTGTTTTTCCTCTCGTCTTCGCATAAACTGGGGAACGCGGTGGCGAGCCACGTGATGGAAGGAGGAGCGTTCCTCAGAAATTAAGCTCAGCCTACAACAGCAGAGACTGAAGCTCCACCCACTCTCTGGACGATCCTCGCAGCTCTCATAGAAATGGCGTGTCAAGTAAGAACCAACGCCCATTTTAAGGACCAGAATTGGATTGAAGGGCAGAAGAAGTGCCATTTTATTGTTCTTATTATTAAACATAGGGATTTAGGAATTATTGCTAATTTTCTGTGATGTGCTCAGATATTTACTGTATAAGTAAAAATAGATCTGCATTCTCCTATGTATAGAAGTGAAACTTTAGGCTTAAATATGGAACTGAGTAGCAAACACACAATTGGTCAGCCACCTGTTTTTTTGCTGGAAAGAAAATTCTCTTCCTTAAAAATTGCATTTCCAGATGGCGTTAAAGCTTTTAAGTTCCCTTGCAAAGAGACAAGCTCTCCCCAGGTGTGTGGGGAGAATCTCTTCTGTCTTTCTCCATCCCCTTTGATGTCCACTAAATATATTTAGTTTTTGACCATACAACCAGAAAACATAATGTGGATAGTCCTCGTCTTATGACCACAATTGAACCCCAAATTTCCGTCCTTGGAAAAGTTTTTGCAGCTGCTAAGGGGAATCTTTATTTCTGCTGCAGAAAGAGGCTACTATACCTCTCTTGAAATTGAATGAAAATATGGACAATTGGAGAGTTAACTGGACAATGAAAGGCAGAAACTCAGCACTCCACTAGAATGAATAAACAAGTGCGAAAACATCACTCCTCCATTTATGAGCATTTCATCAAAATCCTTCCCTCATTGACCGAAACCCCCAAAGCATTTTCTTTTTCATTAGTTTCAAAAAGCCTTGTAGAAGGGAAAAAAAAATGCAGGTGGCACAGCGTGGTTTAAAACAAGCTGCCATTTAGAGCAGCATGGGAACCAGCCATTCTCCACTGAGCTGAAGGGAGAATCCAGGATGGGTAGTCTCTAGTCTTCTAGCTCTGCAGACCGAGTTGAAAAACTGAGGACACATCCCCTGGTAACTGTAGCATTCAATGGACTAACCCACAGTCTTCACTCCGGTCCATGTTTCTAGCAGGAACGCGGACTGCTCCTATTGGCTGATGCCGTTTGACAGCCAGCTATAAAAGGAGCTGTCAAACGGCATCAGCTGTTGCCGCCAGCTGACTGCCCTGTTAGCTCGGCAGCCGCGGCAACCCTTTATTCTTGTAATAAAGTTACAATTTGAAGTTCGCTCCGAGTTTTGCCTCAGGTTATTACCACCGCTCTACTACAGTAACGGTCCCCAGTTCTTCACTTGGTCTCAGCATGTTCAGACCACCCTTTAAGGGCTCTGAATAGTTAGGATTGTAGAAGAATATTCACCCCCGGATTAAGCTTTTTTTCGCAGAGAGGCTTAGATCAGGTTTGACAGCTAGCCGGCTTGCCAGTTTAGCATTTTCATTTTTTTTGTGCCTTTTTTCTGGTTTGCGTTTTTATGCTTATTATTTTAATTTTTTGACTTTTCTTGCTGGTGGACTGGTTTTTTTCTGTTTTGTGCTAAAACTTGGGTGGAGGTGACCCTGAGAGCCTGTGTGGCCCAGGCTGGGGGTGGGAGTCAGTCTCTTATTCAACTCGCCTTCTCCTGATCCACTTTCCCTTACCTGGGACGTGCCGCAGCTGCCGCTAAGCGCTTTTGTTCCTTTTTGGTGGCGGCGGCCATTTATTTCATTTGGGGACAATCTTGCAGTTCTTCTCCAGGATTGTCCCTTGGGGGGTGGTTCTGGCCATCAGGATTAAATCCTGATCCCCCATCCAGTCCCCAAAGCACCGTGGCAGCTGCGAGACGCTTGAGTCTGCCTGATAATTGCGGTGCAGCCAGCGCCAGGCTTGCAAGCCTCTGACCTGTCAGGGCTTGCTGCAATTCAAAGAGTCAGCCGTTTTTCAACTTTTTTTCTCTGACTCGGCTTTTGAATTGCAAAGCTGGGCTGAGCTCACCATTTTGGGTCGCACTAGCCTCCTGAAGTGGTGGACAGCTACTGTGGCTATAGCTGACAGCATAGGCTAAATATATATATTTTTACTTCTTTTTCCCTTTCTCTACCCCTGTCAAGTGACAGTTATTTTTGGCGGGCTCAAAGATGGCCACCAGGGGAGCTGATCAAGAATTGTCAGTTCCTCAGCAGAGTAGAGAGAAGGCTGTAAAGGGATCTCCTAAGCCCAGGTCTGCTGGTTTGGAGGCAGCAGCTAGGATTAGAGCCAGGGCTCCAGCCCCTAAGATACCCTCTAGGGCTGAGGATAGGCAGGCCAGGCGTAGACAAAAAGCCAAAGACAGTTTGACAGGGCAGTGAGAAATTCCAGGATGGCTGAAAACAGAGCCACCTCTCAAACTTTGCCTCCTCAAGATGACAGGCAGCCAGACCAACTGGCAGATAGACAGTATATGACTGCCTGGTCTCCTGGGGGCTCAAATACTCAGGATTTGCAGGGAATCCTCCAAATCAGGGCTGAGATCTCTCACAATATTTCTGAGCCACCTTAGGGGATCTTGATGGCGGCACCTGCAGACCAAGGCTCCAGTGGAGCCAGACCTGTGCCTAGAGCCACCTTTACACCTACAGCAGCTGGCTTACGGCCTGAGGAGACCCAGATGCAAGAAATGCCATCCTTCATGAGAGCCTGGATCTCCCAAACAATAAGACAGGAATTGCAGGCAGAGGTCAACCAGCTGCGCCAGCTGTCTTATTTGGACACTAACAGAGGCATCCTGCAGGGGCAGGGGCAGGCTTCTGCAGAACAGCCGATCCACTTCAGAGAGTGCTTGGCCTCCCCTTCAGAAAGCAGCCAATTCTCCTTAGAGCTGCTCGGATCATCCAGAGAGTGGGTGGTGCTTCAGTCTCTGCTGTTGTAGGCTGAGCTTAATTATTGAGGAACGCTCCTCCTTCTGTCACGTGACCCCATTACAGTTTATGCGAAGGCGAGAGGAAACAGAAATTCGTGCTCTCATCTTACTAGACCTAAAGGTTCATTGGCCGAAAAAAAGACTCCACCAGATGGTGAAAGATAAGGGAGGGGCTGGATGATCCTCGCAGCTCGAAGAGAAATGGCGTGTCAGGTAAGAACCAATGCCCATTTTATGGCTCCGAGAGGGACCTCCTTCCAGGAAGGGATTTTTTTGGATGAGGTGTCGGAGGTGGCAGGTTCCCCCCTCCTTTAAGGGCCTTTTCCAGCTGGCTCTTTTCAAGACTTTGCTGGTTAAGGCTAGGAGCACGGCTCATCTCAAAAAGGATATGGTCACTTAGGACCTTCCCATGGAGGGAGAGGATCAGGAGGATTTCCTGTTCACTGAGAAAGCATCTGTGGTTCTGGCAGAGGTGGGAATAGAGCACGATGGACGCTTGGATCCTGTCAATCTTACGGTTGGGTCTCTCTCTTGAGTTTCCCCCCAAGAGCCTTTGTGTGCTGCCCCGTTTCCAGGGGGCCCCTCAAAGAGAGATCTCATAGAATCGATGATCCACCATCTGCTAGACATTTGGGCCATCCAGCCAGTTCTGGTAGACCATGAGAGACAGGGTTTCTATTCAGTGTTGTTTGTGAGTCCAAAGGCCTCGGGGGGGGGGGGGAGCGATCCTCAACCTGAAAGGGCTCAACAGACATCTAATCTACCGAAGGTTCAAGATGCACTCCCTCCACTCCATTCTAGAGGGACTGCGGGAGGGAGATTTTTTGGCCTCGGTAGACTTGACGGAGGCCTACCTCCATGTGCCCATACATCCCAACCACCGTCAGTTCCTCAGGTTTTGCTATGGCGGCCACCATTTTCAATACAGGGCTCTTACCGTTTGGCCTGTCATCAACCCTTCGGACCTTTACCAAGCTCTTGGCAGTGGTAGCGGCACACCTCAGAGCCTTACCCATAAGGATCCAATGCTATTTGGATGACACCCTGATAGCGTCCTCTTCTGGACCCAGATGGAGGAGGAACTGATGTCAACAATCAGGATTCTTCAAGAGCATCGGTTCTCGATAAACCTGGACAAATGCCACCTCGTACCATCGACTCAGCTCTTGCATTTGGGGGCTATCATAGACACCTTCGCTGGACAGGTTTTTCTCTCACAGGAGTGTCGAGACAGTATCAGGGAAGTCACGTCGCTGATCCTGTCTTCCAGAGAGGCACCTATCATCTTGCTGTTTCAACTTCTCGGCAAAATGATATCGTGCATCAGGATTGTCCCATGGGCCCGCTTCCATGCCCGAACCCTTCAGTGGTTCCTGCTCCCTTACCAGAGGGCGAGCAGGGGCGACTCTCCAAGGAGAGTTCGCGTCCCCTTGTCAGTTCTTCATTCCCTCCATTGGTGGCAGTCTCGAGCCATGGATCAGGGGTGCTTGTACAGGGAACCCCAGAGGACTACTACCATCACCGACACCAGTGTCTATGGTTGGGGGGGCCACTTGGGAATCCAGGTCACCCAGGGGAGGTGGTCACGAGAGGATTTCACCCACAACATAAATTGGCTAGAGCTCAGGGCTGCCCGCTTTGCACTCAAGGATCTAAGGCAGGAGGTGGTGGGCAGACAAGTTCTTCTCCTCATGGACAGTGTGGCTGCCAAGGCCCACATAAACTGGCAGGGGGGCACTCGCTCCAGATCTCTGATGCAGGAGGCAACTCAATTGTGCAGGTGGGTGGAGAGAAACCTGTTGTCCCTACGAGCAGAACATATCTCAGGAGTGTCCAACATGCAGGCAAACTGGTTGAGCAGGGCCACGGTCGACCAGTCAGAATGGCGACTGCATCCCAGTCTGTTCCAGAAGATGACAGAACGCTTCAGCCGCCCGATTCTGGATCTCTTTGCATTGCCAGAGAACACGCAGCACCTGAGGTTCTTTGCTCGATTCCCTGCCTGGGGAGCAGAAGGGGTCAACGCTTTCCAGTGCAGGTGGCCCCAGGGACTATTTTATGCCTTCCCCCCTTCTCCTGATTCCGGGGGCAATCAGGAAAGTACTGATAGAAAGGACAGAAGTTCTGTTGGTAGCCCCTTACTGGCCCAGGTGTCCTTCGTTCACCGACCTGGTGGACCTGTCAGTCGCTAGACCCTGGAGAATTCCCCTGCACAAGATCTCCCTCAGCCAGGGCCCGATCGAGCACCCAGATCCAGCCTGGTTTCAGTAGACCATCTGGTGCTTGAGCAGGGGATCCTGAAATGGGAGAAGTTTTCCACAAAGGTCATTCAGGCCATCCAGAAGATCTTCCACGACCAGGATATATAACACAATGTGGAAGATTTTCTGCAGTTGGTGTGCTAGTCACCCATTGGAACCCACTGTTGTTTCTGTTGCAAAGGTATTAGAGTTCCTGAAGGATGGGTTGGATAGAGGTCTCGCCCCCAATACCTTGAAGAGACAGGTGGCTGCCTTGGCCTCGGTGATTTCAGTCAAGGGCTCTACTAGTCTGGCCCAACACCCTAGGGTGAAAGCCTTCCTTAGAGGAGCCACGAATTTGAGGCCACCGGTGGTCCACTGCTATCCCACCTGGGATTTGTCTAAGGTCCTGCAGGCACTGACTGCTCCCCCATTTGAACTCTTGTGTAAAGTCTGCCTTCGCCTTCTCATTTGCAAGGTGTCATTCTTGGTGGCCATTACCGCGGCCAGGTGTATCTCGGAGTTGGTGGCCTTATCCATCAGGAAGGATCTGTGCATATTCCATGCAGACAGGGTGGTTCTGTAGTTGGACCCTACCTTTCTGCCCAAGGTGAACTGCTTATTCCATCATTCACAGGAGTTGATTTTGCCTAACTTCTATCCTGAGCCTACCCATGTACTGGAGAGAAAATGGCACACCTTGGACGTTAGGAGGGCCCTCCGTATTTACATTAAAAGAATTTCTTCTGTTAGGAGGACGGAAGCCCTGTTTGTTTCCTTTCAGCTGTCAACTTTGGGTCGCAGGGTGACACCTTCCACAGTAGGTCGCTGGCTCAGAGCCTGCATTGCAAAGGCCTATAAGTTACAGAGCCTTCCTGTACCCAGGAGAACCACGGCGCACTCAACCAGAAGTACAACGACCACCACAGCCTGGGCAACGCAGACATCGATTCTGGATATTTGTAGAGTTGCAACTTGGTCATCAGTGACCCCATTCATAAGACATTACAAAATTGACTCCTTTGCCTCAGTGGAGACATCCTTTGGAAGACGAGTCCTGCAGGGTGTGCATGTAGAGGTGGGGATCTCCGACCAATCCAGATCCCACCCATAGGACAGCCATCAGTCAGCTTTGATATGTCCCATCCTGGATTCTCCCTTCGGCTCAGTGGAGAAGGGGCGTTGGTCCTGGCTGAACGCTTCTTCTCAGGGAGCCGAAGGGAGAATCCAGTCCCACCCTGTATTCTGTCAAGTCGGAATAGGAAGGAAATGTCCCTTTTTTCGCAGTATCAACTGAGCTATCTGTTTGAGGACAGGGAGCAGCTAAATTCGCTTCAATGTCGTTCAGAATTGGGGACCGTTACCAGGGGGTATATCCTCAGTTTTTCAACTCGGTCTGCAGAGCTAGGAGACTAGAGACTACTCCATCCTGGATTCTCACTTTGGCTCCCCGAGAAGAAGCATTCAGGCAGGACCAATGCCCCATTTGGTTTGTTTAACAAAAGCAAAGCATGATTTACAGCTTCATATATGTTGGCTGTTGGAAGCTGGGTGAAAAGTTAGATTGCTACTGGTTGTGCTTGTTTGAATTAAGTTGGATTAACTCCTCCAAACACATAGACACACACACACACACACACATACACCCCTATCTTCTTAACCTATTTGCTTTCAGAAGTTGTGGGTGTTCCATCACTGGAGGCTTTTAAGAAGAGACTGGACAGCATTTGTCTGAAATGGTATAGGGTCTCCTGTTTGAACAGGGGTTTGGACTAGAAGACCTCCAAGGTCCCTTCCAACTCTGTTCTTCTGTTATTTAAGGGTTCCTAATTAGACTTCTTTGTCACTTCTTGTTTTAGACCTTTCTGGCTCTGCTTACTGCATTTTATAGAAATCAATGGCTGCCTTTCTTAATTGTCAATGGAAGTGTTTTTCTCTCCTTGCCATTGGTGAGTTGGACTTTTCCTGCTGAATTTGTCTCCTATATCTTTATCACCTCCATCGCAAGCAGATCTTGGCCTGAGTAAGCTTAACGGCTCTTCTAATAGGGAGGAGAGGAGGGAGACATAAAACCGGGCTTTCGCTACCAAACAGGAAGCAGCGTGAATAGCAGGAACTCTTGATAATGCATGGTTTGTATAAAGAAAAGGATGGGGGGGGCATAGGAGGGGGAGGGATTTGTCTTTGTGAAACTTACTAGAGCTGGTTATTAAAGTGAAGGTAATTAATACTTAGGAATGAAGAATGTTCCTTCTTCAACTAAGAATAAACCCTTTTTCAATTTGCTGACCCAAGCAGCATTTATTAAATTTTCCTTTCTGCCTAACAAGTTGTGAAAATCCCCATATCTGTACTCAGATGTCAGAGGGCTGTTTTCCAGGTAAGGCACGGTTCTTAACCTGCATCACCTTTGTTTCTGTTCTGAGGATGCATATAAATCTGAAGTGTAAGGAATGAACTGCGCAATGGATGGAAGACTATCACAGAACCAACCTAGAACTAAGGAGAAATTTTCCGATGGTGAGAACGCTGCATCAGTGGAATGGCTTGCCTCCAGAAGTTGTGGGTGCTCCTTCACTGGAGGTTTTCAAGAAGAGCCTGGACAGCCATTTGTGTGGAATTATATAAGGTGATCTGCTTGAGCTTGAAGTTGGGCTAGAAGACTTCCAAGGTTTTTCTGACCCACGCCCTTTTCCAACAAATCAAACACAATTCAAAAAGAACCGAAACCTTGGAATGCTTTTACAAAATAATTAGCTGTGCCAAACTCTGCAAGCCTTGCCAAAAGATAACAGACAAGAAATAATTTGCAATACAAGAATCTTCAAATACAAACTCAGGATACTGGAATGTCCACGAGGCTGGAGTTTCAAAACGTCTTTGCCTTCTGCAAAGTATGTTCCTTTCACAGCTGGCTTTTTATCTTCTTGAAGGAGGGGGCATTAGCTTGCAGCCTTAATCCGGAGTCGACTTTGCTGTTGCAGCTGCTCTTTCCTGCGAGCAATCCTGCGCACACGCGCACTTGGCACAGGCTCCTCGTGAACCTCCTCATCGCTGCTACCAGCCCCCACCATCTCTGAAGGCAGCAGTCCACTCCCTAATGATCCTGGTCCCTCATCTGAGTCCTCGCTCTCCTCAGCCATCTGCACCTGCTGCCGGCTAACCACGATACAAGGTCCCTTCCAGGCTTATTCTATGTTCTAAGAAGTGATGGGTTTCAAAGTGGTTTACTAACAGTTTGGTGGGCATGGTTTGGTGGATGCGCTTTGCCGCGCACACACACACACTGTGTGTGCATGCCAAACACACACTTTGTGCAGGCGCAGAGGCTTTCCTGCTCACCACCTGCAATCCTGCACTCTCCCTGTCGCTTCAACAGTTGACGCGCGACAATCTGCTGCACCGCAGAAAGCAGTTTTGCTTTAAAAGTAGGAAATAAAAGTCAGCCCGGGCAGGTGGACGGGCAGGTGGGCCCAACTGCAGAGCATCAGAGAGACTCGAGCAAACCGGTTTTCTGCCAGCTGATCATCGGTGCTACCAGTACACCAGAACTGGGCTGAACCAGTTGAATAGCACCACTGGTTTGAAGTCAAGATTTATCCACCTGATTCTTCCCAGATGCTTTGAAGCTCTAGCCTCCAGAATTTGAGTATGACTTATGGCTAAAAAAATGTGGACATGGCAGACCCAACAGACCAGGTGCAGTCCCAGATTGGGGAAGACGGCTTTGGAGGAATTGTCTTCAAGCTGCTGCTTTCCAGATGTGCTGTATTGTCCCTTTTCACTTCCACTTCCACATAAATATCAGTCACTTACAGTTCAGTGAATGCAGGTAGTCCTTGATCTACACCTGCAGATGGGGTCAGAATTTCCATTGCTAACCAAGGTAGTTGTTAAATGAGTTGCACACAATTCGGCATGTTTTTTTGGCCATGGCTGGTAATAATCATTCTAATTGTCAACTGAATCACAGGGCCGTGAAGAAAACAGGACTGTTCAAGAGAGCCCACCCATGTGGTGGCCATCCAGAACAGTGGAAGACAGCCTCCACACTGTGCCTTGACTTGTCTTGGCTTTGATGCCAGGTTCAAAAAAGGAGGCCTTCCAATCGAGTTGAATTCTTAGTGTCTATGGAGAGCCATCCAGGTCATGGTTGTCCCTAAGATGCTTTTTCAAGAGGCAAATGGACTTTCTTTGAAAATGTTTTGCTTTTCCATCGTCATGATGAGAAGAAGTGTTCATGTAAGACAACGCTCTTTCTCATCCAAGAAACTTCTTCAGCTGTTGCATCGCTAAACGTCTATGGAGATTCTCAGTCATCCAGGTCATGGTTTTCCCAAAGGTGCTTTTTCAAGAGGCAAATGGACTTTCTTTGAAAATGTTTTGCTTTTCCATCGTCATGATGAGAAGAAGTGTTCATGTAAGACAACGCTCTTTCTCATCCAAGAAACTTCTTCAGCTGTTGCATAGCTAAACGTCTATGGAGATTCTCAGTCATCCAGGTCATGGTTTTCCCAAAGGTGCTTTTTCAAGAGGCAACTGGACTTTCTGGTTTTTCTTTGAAGATGTTTCACTTTTCATCCAAGAAGCTTCTTCAGCTCTGAGGAAGAAGAAGAAGCTTCTTGGATGAGAAGTGAAACGTCTTCAAAGAAAAACCAGAAAGTCCAGTTGCCTCTTGAAAAATGAATTCTTGGTGATTACATGGACACATCCATGTGTTTCCTTAGCAGGGGTATAGAAATGGATTCCATTACCCTTCTTCAAGGACACCTTTCCCAAGTTATCTGTCTAGTTTGCATCCCTGGGATTTCTCATTGATCTTCCCAATAATTCACTGTTTCTGATCTGCTAAGCCTTTTAACGATCAGCCAAGGTCAACTAGATGCTTCTATCTAGGGTAGTAGTAAAATCACCCCATCCCTATAGCAACAACAAAGTGTGCTGTTGATGATATTTGCACTCTTTAGCAATCATTACATGTTCCTGTAGCATTTAATGACAAGCCTAGAGATTGAAATTCCTGCCTCCAGCATCTTTTAATTTTCTTTGATGCTTGGAGGGGAAAAGTTTTCTATTTATGAGTTGCGATGGGCTCGTTGCAGATGGTCAACTTGGCCAGTTATGATTTTCTGCAGCAAAGCCTGGTGCACCAATTATTATATGTGAGCCATTGAGCCTTCCACCAAGCTCAACAAATCTCACATCCCACAAGAAGGCCAGCCTGGCCTGATCAGCATTCTGGTTTGGTAGCTCAAAGAAGTGGGCGATTAATTCAGTCTGTTGCTTATTCAAGTTTTCAAACAGAGCTCCGAGCAATAGTAAAGTTAAATCTTTTTTTTAAATGGGTAGAAAGCCCGTACAGAGCTGACATTGTTTTGGCCTTCTTTTGATTTAACAATCGTTTGTAGTAGGTATGAGCTACTACAAGCGAAGTCTGTATTTTAAGTTGTTCTTTTGTCGTTTTTGTGCAGAAGGACTTTTCTGCCTATACAAAGGCCTGCTCTGTGCTGGTAGCCTTTGCTCTCCAGTCTTCTTATTCATGTTTTACATCAATGCCCTGCCACTGCTTTTCTGGGGGGAGGAAGGCAGGGGCAAATCAGAGCTATGGAGGTTTTGTTTCTGGAACAAAGTGCCCTGGACTATGGCCTTGCAAATAAACTCTCTCTGTTGCCATTGTGTACGGTACATTTTTTATTAGTGAGCTTGTTTGCCCATTTAAAGGCATGTCCGTCTTGACTCTGATTCACTGTTGGGACTTTCTCCCAGTTAAAAGTTGGATGGGTGATGGTAGGCGATTTGTGGCATGCCACATGGAATCATCTCTTCTTGCAGTCAGGGTGCTGATAGTGAAGGACGCTGGGTACTGGGTTTTTAAATAATAATTTATTAAATTTTAAAATAGAAAACTAAAAATTAAAAAGCACTAATAAGAAATAGAATCGATGAGAAGTATAAATGCTGCAAAATAAGAAAATATAAATAGAAACAGAAATCCCAAAAGATAGAATGGCTTCTGACTTCTTTAGATGAAACTTACATTCAACTCTTGCATGGAAGTCCAAAGAATCTTGAAATTGCTCATGTTGAGAAGCAATGTATGGGGAAAGAGTTTTTTCAAGGCCTAACTAGATTTAATAGAAGGTGTACACATATATTTGGCTAGAAATAGCTGATTCATATACTTCATGGATTTCATTTTCTTTCTTGAACCTGAAAAGCAAGGACTGACTCTATACCCGTTTAATTTTTGCCTTTCTATCTTGCATGCTCTGTTCAGCATTTAGATTAAGAAATATGAACCTGAAGTCACAATGGCTTTGAAACTAGTCATACCACGAATGTGTTATGGGGTGAACTTTTCCATCAATCTCTGTCTGGAAAATTAGGGATGATACAGCCACACATGAAATAATGGCTTTTCTACTATTTAAGTGATAAATACCAGTCAAATATTGGCCAAATTCATGAAGGATATCTTGTACATTGGAAGACCACTCAACTTTTCCTGCTGTTTGTGAAAATCCCCTTCCCTTTTAATAACGTTTGCAAGATTGCAGCAAGTCCCAGATTGGGATCTGTGTCATTTTCTGCATCTTGTTACAGTGCCCATGATCATGATTGTTAGCTGTGCTGACTTGTCTGAACCAACTACCTTTGGTCATATTCTAAAACCACATCTGCTTGAAAATTGGCTGCTGTTGGACGAGGTTGAAGTAACTGCAGTGGTGGCCAACCACTGTGATAGCATCTGCTTGCCTTCCAAAGAAGCTTTGCAGTTGTCCGATTTTGCTCTTTTCTTCTGGGTCCAGGTGTGTTTTCTTTGGAAAGCCTGGAACCCTTAATTGTGTTTATCTTGAGCTTTGTATGGGGCTCCTTGGCTAACAGTGTGATTTGGGTTCAGTCCCTTTGCAGAGCGTGTCCATTAAATCTCTTTTTTTTCTGTGAAGGATAAATATAGTTCAGTATCCTTCTACGCCTCATATCTCAAGCTCCTTTCCTGGTGACTTCTAAAGCTTTGTGCTAGCTTCCCATGACCAGCTTGAAGCAACCTTGAAGGCAATATATTCAAAAAGTTGGTTAAAACCAATACTTGGTCAAGAGGCCACACTAAGCCACAGCTTTCTGGATAAATCAAACTTTGCTGAAATTCATATGAGTGTGTTAAATTGTGAATATGACTGACGTTTTTCAAGTGATTCTTTTATGATGCAGTGAGATGTGAGAACCCAACCAGTTTTCTGGTGATCTTGGTCGATCAGATCTCATTCATTTATGGTTTTAGTGCCTTTCATCTCAAGATTCTTTCAGGATGATGTGTCCCTTTAGCACAAGGGTCTTCAAACTTGGCAAGTTTAAGACTGCTGGACTTCAATTCCTTAGCTAACATGACTGGAGGAGGAATTCTGGGAGTTGGTTCAAGGTCAAGTTTGAAGACCCCTGCTTTAGCAAATCAGGTTCATGTCTGAAAAGGACTTCATTTGAGGGGTCCTTGGTACTCCCTGACAAGACTTAGCACTGATGATGTTACCTAGTTTGGGTAATGAAACACCTGCAAGAAAACAGCCAAACCCAGAAAGTACCAAGTACCCCTCATTTTAACCCTGGGCTACAGGGTTATTGATAAAGAAATAGTTTCCAGGACCTTTGAGCTAACATTTCAAAGCCTGGGGCATTTGCTTATTTTGCTATGCAAATAAGTTAGTGCAGCGGCAGACTTGTTAATATTAAAGCCTGTGTCCCAATGGTTCTTTTTCAAGAGGCAACTGGACTTTCTGGTTTTTATTTGAAGACATTTTGCTTCTCATTCAAGAAGATGCTTCAGTTCGGAAGAAGAAGCTTCTTGGATGAGAAGTAAAATGTCTTCAAAAAAACCCCAGAAAGTCCAGTTGCCTCTTGAAAAAGCACCTTTGGGATAACCATGATCTGGATCAGTGGTGGTATTCGACTGGCTCGGCCTGGTTCTGGCGAGCCAGTAACAGCGATGAACAGCGGAGACCGAACTGGTTCTTTCCACTGCTCTGCTGGCTCTGCTGTTGGGCCCACCCAGCCGCCTGGGCTCCCATACTCCCTTTTATCTGCTGAATTTGAAGCGCAGCTGCGGCACAGAAGAGTGTGACGCGGCAGCTGCTGAAGCGACTGGGATCGTGCAGGCTTGCAGGAGGCGAGTTACAGGAGGCCTCTGCGCCTGTGCAAAGTGCGCGTTTGGTGCGTGTGTGCAACGCCCACCGAACCGGTGGCAACAATATTTGAATCCCACCACTGACCTGGATGACTGAGAATCTCCATAGAGATTAAAGCCTGTGTTTTTGATGCTCATTTTTGACAGCCTGTTCACTGATCTGGTCAGCATTGGGGGCAGGTACCGCTCCTCCTTTATGAATTGTAAAGGGACATGGAAAGATGAGTTGTTTTAAAAGGAAGCGAGAGCCAGGCTGCCTTTTCTCTCTGGTTATGCTCTATCCAGCCCATCTGCCATCTGTTCTGGTAATGAGGTGTTTCCTCTGCCTGACCCACTTGGCAACGGCACACGGCAAAGTCTAACAGGCTCTCAGCCAGCCTTCTGTCTCAAATGAGGAGGGGGGAGGCTCTTTAGACGTATTCGGAATGGAAAACCTGGAAGTGGGCTGGCGAAGGTTGCTCTTGGGTTTTTATTTATGCATTGATTGATTTTATTTTTAAGGCAATCTAGCAAGTGTGGGGGATTGTGCATTGGCTCTGCTGTTGTTTATGAGATTTTTAGGACTGATGATAAGATTGAGAGGTCTTCAGTCATTTTGTAGCTGCCCTGTGTTTTCTGCCACTTTGTCGCTATTGTATTTGACTCTGCCTGTGTTGCCTTTGTATCTTATCTTCCCTCCAAATAGTTCCATGGAAGTTAGTGCTCATTTATCTCCACTACAGCCAGAGAGGCAGGTTGGGCTGGGAGAGACGATAACCGCCAAATCACCCCATGAGGTGAAAGGAAGGGTTGAATTTGGGCCTACCCAATCCAAGTCTATCACCTTTAGTTCTAGATTTATTTTTTTCAGAAAATTCTCAGAGTAACTACACAATATTTTTTTTTATTAGAAACAGCCATTCATTCATTCATTCATTCATTCATTCATATCCCACCTTTATTATTTGCAAACATATCCAATACACCTTCCTTCTCCTATTTTCCTCACAACAACAACCCTGTGAAGTGAGCAGGATTGAGAGAGAGTGACTGGCTGAAGATCACCAAGCCAACTTTCATGGCTAAGGCGGGACTTGAACTCATGTTTTCATGCTTTCTAGCCTGGTGCCTTAACCACTACCAGACCAAAACTGGCTCTCTTGGACATTTGTTTGGAAGTGCATAAACTAAAATTTCTTTCTGAAGAACTGATCAGCATGCTTTAAAAATCTCGGGTCTCTTGAATCTTAACAGTAGTAGGAATAGCAGCTCTTTTAAATAATTATTTTAGGGTGGACTCCACAGAACGGACTATGATTTTCTTGGACATTCCTTATATTCTCTGACATTCTGAATGGGTTCATTTGAGCATCTTAAGAATGTTTTGTTAAGTTTAACGTGTTGAGATAAACATTAAAGTAAGAGAAAACTGGGTTGTAGATCCTTCATTTTAGGAGTTGTAAGCAAACTGACATTCTTTGTTATTGGTTTCCAAGGAGAACTTAGTTGGATAACATTGGAAGAAGTAAGACCCTCCAAAACTATCCAGAATATTTCTCCTAGAAACACACGAGGAACGTCTGGAGTTGAGGTTATTTCTTTGTACATATTGCTTTATGTCTTAACATGCCTCTCCCAGCCCAATGGTTTAATTTAGCTACTTAATTTAATCATACCCTAAAGCTGCTGACAAATCTCTCCATTTATGGATTTGCCAATTTTCTTCGAAAGCTAGTGGCTCTGGCATCTTTCCCACCAGCAAATTCCTGAAATTGATGAGGCATCAAATCAACAAAAGCA
This sequence comes from Hydrophis major, assembly GCA_033807585.1. Lineage (NCBI taxonomy): Eukaryota > Metazoa > Chordata > Lepidosauria > Squamata > Elapidae > Hydrophis > Hydrophis major. Next base: position 17,816,873 of record CM066337.1, read on the forward strand.
AAATTGGAAATTCATTCTTCTCAAACTTGTTAATCCTTGGATGCAAGACGTGGTGGGGTTTTTTTTGTTTTTTGTTTTTGGTCAAGGAGATCTTCCCTTAGTGGAGCCAGGCCCGTTGGATGATTTGTTGTTAGCTCGAGAAACTGGGTCAAAAGATCCTATCTCTCATCCCTGCTGCCTCCTTGCTCTCGGCTGAGCCCTTCATTCAGGCATGGAGAAACGGAAGGAATTTGATCAGGCCTCTTCATATCAACACGATGCTTTGAACTGCTTGAAAGGAGACACCAGCAGGTTTTTACCAGCCTTAATTTTCGTCAGTTTGAAATGATAAGGAAGAAGGTTTTCATCAGTTTGAAATTAGCAGGTGTCTCCTTGTGTTGAGTAACTCAATTACAGTCTGGCATGGAGGAATAGAGATTTAGAAGGAGGTAGCATTTTGCGTTGGGACATTGTTCAAGAAAGTGGTTGCCTCTCCAGGGTGTTTCTCTGGCTGATTCTCACATGTGCAACTCAGCTTGCCATGCAAGATTGAGTTCCAACTTTGACTGGTAATACTTATGTATTTAAATCTATTGGTTGCCCAACAACCAGTGTATTCAGTACACTGGAGCCATAACTGTGGAATATTCATATTCTGTTGAGCAGTGTTTTTTTTTTTTAAAAAAAAAAAACAACTCCATTTGTTCAGTAATTTGCATATCTATAATTCCTTGGCCAGTAAAGAATATTGTTATTCCTACTTTTCATCTGCTCAACAACTAAGCACAATTACAAAGTTACTTTTTCTAGTTGCTTGCAACCCTGAAAAGTTATCCAAAACATTAAAAACAAACCACAAAAGTAGCAATATAATAATAAAAAACACAATAACATGGAAATGATAAATAAGAATCATCTGAAACATTGTCAAATCCTTTATCCAAAGCCCTAGAACCCTACAATGTATTGAAATGGCCAGGGGAAGAAATTCTTTGCCTTATGCTATGAAGGCATCAGTGTTGGTACTAGATGGATCTACCCAGGAGAAGACATTCCCTAAGTTGGGTCCTTTACTTGAGAAGGTCTCTTCTTGTGGCCTCACTTCACATGGAGAAGGACTTAAGAGATGATTTAAACATCTCTAAAATATATTAGTATTAGTATAATATATAGTGATTTTTTTTTTGCAGTGGAACGATGCATTCAAAGGGTTGACACCCTGGAACATGAGTCAGTCTAATGGTCCATCTTTCTTAGGATTTCTGCTCAGCATCAATCTTCTGTTTTTTTCTGGAATCTTTCCCAACGTTAGCTGCAATACCCAAGATTACACCTGGGAACACTGGTAGGCAAAGCATCTCTCCCCCTTTTATAAATTTAGGTCCTGATAATCCAGATGTAGATCTTGATCCCGCATTCTGCCTTTGCTCCATAAAGTTTGAGGCACCGTGTATGGTACTCCTTCTTCTAAGTGTTTCCCGCTGTATCCCAGAGACAGGTCAGGATGAGAGAGAATTGCTTTATAAGAGACCCTCCATGGTATATTTCAATTTTTCCCAATCCTAAATTAATTCCTTATTCACTACACCTATTTATTGCCATATGTTCTAAAGCTAGGTGAAGTTGCAAGGTCCATATAAAAGTCTGTATACAGTCAGATGATTGGCCAGTGTCTACCTGTTAGAAGATTGCAGACCCAGCAGGTCTATAGGTTGCTAGACTGATGGGAAGTAGAAGTAGACTGATTGGGATATCAAGTAGAAATTTTCCCAGCATACTTAAAAAAATGTCTGTAGAGCCTGGGGTCTTCTTTAGGCCAAACGTATGTTCTACTAACTCCTTTATTTATTATAGGGTGAAGCATACAAACATATGTATGATAACTCTGAGTTCCCCTATAGCTGATTTGCAGAGTCCTATATCTTATGCACGGCCATCACTAGAATAAGGTAATAACACCCTTCAATAAACTCAGCTGTATTTTTCTTGGCAATTTAGTGGAAGGGGATCTACACTCTTTTATGTAGTGTTTTCCCCCTTCAATTTCTCAGTTTAACCTACAATTCTGAGACATTTTAATATTTTCTACAATGAGCTAGATCTGATTTTGCTTAATTTTTTGAGACTGATCAGGGTTGCCCCAGTGTTATCTGCTATAATCTAGAAGAAGGAGACCTTGGAATTAGATGAGATTTGAATTCATATGCACATTAATTCTGTGCTGAAGGAGTTGTCTCTGAAATATGATCCTGAATGCCCTTTGTACCTGAACCTTTGTAAGCCATCAGAACTATCTTGTTACCTTTAAAATTGGAATCAACCTTTGTTTCTGTTTTAGGTATATGTGTGTGTGTGCCTATATATATGTGTGTGTGTGTGTGGATCTTTGGTTATTCGGGTTTTCTCCCGCGTAAGATTGGAAGTATCTAGGCAACGTTTCGATGAAGTCTCATTCATCATCTTCAGGCTTGGTCTTCAGCTCTGTGCTTCTCAGAGTGATGTGAGCTTGCAGCTGCTTCTTCCTTTTAACTGCTAGTGGAGGTGTGACTTGATTGGGTGGGGGCTTGGCTGTGTTCTGATTGGGTGGGGGTGTGTTCTCATTGGTTGGGGGTTTGGCTGTGTTTTGATTGGTTGGGGGGTTGGCTGTGTTCTGATTGGCTGGAGGCGTGTTCTGTTCAGGTGGGGGCTTGGTTGTGCTCTGGTTAGTCTTAGTTGCTGGGGGATTTGAGCTGGTGAGCTGTGATCTTGCTGTTTGGCTTCGAGTTCGTGGTCGTGCTGCATCTTCATAGTGGGGGTCAGTTCGCTTTATGTATGGCTCAGAGGGGTTTGAAGTGAGTAGTGATGCAGCTGCAGTGCGGCTTCTGGTCCGTGGTCGTGTCTCATCTTCTGTGTGGGTGTGAGTCTGCTTTCTATGTGGAAGTGTGGTGGTGGCATCTTGTGTGGCTCTCAGGGGTGTGGATCTGGTGTCATTCTTCATGTTAGGTACTCGTCTGTTCATGAGGGCGGGTTTCCAAATGGCTGGTAGGCGGAAGGTATCATCTCGTTTATATGTTTTCATATATATGTTTTTTAGGTATATGTGTGTGTATGTATGTATGTATGTATGTATGTATGTATGTATGTATGGTATTCAGCTTTGCTCAGGTATTTTCCCACGTCATTATAGTTGTGCTTTTAAAGTTGTAGCAACATTTCAGCAGAATCTCATCTGCCATCATCAGGCTTCTGTATTGTGTTCATCTGTGAGTCAGACTTTCAGAGCTGTTTCTGTTTTAAATTTGGTGCTAGCCTACTGTTGTGCCAGAATGGTTTTTTCTTCATCCTGATTGGTTGGGAGTCTTGGTCTGTGTTTATTGGTCTTGGAGTTTGCTGTGTTCTGCTTGATTGATGTTTCTAATATCTTCTGTCTGTTGTAGCTTTTTTTGTCTTGATTGGCTGGCAACATTGTATTTCCTGTATTGGAGGCTTTTAGTGCAGTTTGGCTCTAAGTAAATGGACGGCTATCATTTATTAGGAAGCTAGGTTTCATTTGGGTGCCTGGTTGGGGTATGTTTGAGCTGGAGGTATCAGGAGGAGTCTGTTTGTGCCCAGATGTTTGGCTGGCTTGTTTTTTTTTTTGTTTGAGAGTGCAGGCTTCCAGATAATTGACAGTCTGGTGGAGTCATCTCTTCTATTCATGCTTTGAGGTCTTTTTTCAATCTCTATGGCTATGATAATTCTGTAGCTGGGGTTTTCTATAGTGGCTAGGGTTTTGATGCCATTGAAGTCGATGCTATGACCTGTGGCTTTTATGTGTTGGACTAGTGAGGAAGTGTGTCCCAGCTTTTTTACTGCATTTTTGTGTTCATCTAGGTGGGTACTTATTCTTCTACCATTCCTTATTCAACGACCTTTCCTAGATGTACTAATCTACAAAAAAAAAAAAAAAAAACAGATGGCACACTAGGACACACCATATACCAGAAGAAAACACACACCAACCGCAACGTCAATGCCCAATCCCACCACCACCCAGCACAGATAAACTCCGTGGCCAAAACACTAATTGCCAGAACCAAATGCCTGGCAGACAAGACACACATAAAGACTGAACTATGCATCCTGACTAAAGTACTGACAGCCAACGGCTTCCACAAAAACAAAATCACTGGCTTGATCCACAAAAACACACTGCGACATAATGGAGACCTAGAGGATGAACAGACCTATGGAACAGCTGTCCTGCCCCACGTAAGAGGTACTACAGACAAAATCAGTAAGATACTATGCAGGCATCACATCAAGACTGCCTTCAAAACAGACAGAAAAATAGCAGCCACCTTAAGAAACCCCAAAGATAAAATTGACCTGGAAAACCAAGGCATATATGAAGTCCCCTGTGCATCATGCCCTGCCACATACATTGAACAGGGGGCACAACAGTTAGAATGTACTAAATTGCAGGCTAACTCTGCCCACTGCCAGATGTTCGATCCTGACCAGTTCAAGGTTGACTCAACCTTCCATCCTTCTGAAGTCAGTAAAATGAGGACCCAGATTGTTTGGGGGCAATGGGCTGACTTGAAAAACCACTTAGAAAGAGCTGCAAAGCACTATGAAGCACAAGTGCTATTGCCTGAAGAAGCTAAGAAATCTAAGTTCCAGTAGTCTGCAGGAGAGAAAAGTGCAAAATGAATCTTTTTGTAAGGGCATCTTTGTTTTCTCATCCATCAGCTCTTCTGCACTTTGGAGCATCTGTTGCAGTAGTCATTCTGGAACAACATGTGGACATTGTTTTGATATGTGTATGCATGCACATATGTTGAATACTACTCTCCCTGATCAGCTTAATCGACTCAAGTGGTTTGCAGATGACTGGAGGAAAAGAGCTTTATTTCTTTTGAGAGATAGATTGGTCTTCATAACTGAATCCAAAATTGCTAACTCCTATTTTTATTGATTTGGCCACTGCACTGTTAGGGTAATGGTTCTTCTATCTGCCTTCTGCAAGAAAACAGGAACATTGGCAATGTTCTTGTTGCATTGTTCTTGTCTTTAGGTCAATCTCGGCTATGTCACTGCTCAAATTTCCAGGCTTTTATTTCTGTTATGGAGCTTGGGAAATTCTGAAGATGTGACATAATTACTGGGAATTTCTCTTTCACTTCTCACTAAGTCAAGTTGTGATAAGCACAAATTCTGTGAAACAATGGCAACAGAACTTGCATTTATTCTATGTGTCATGGTAAACACAAATGTGGACATTTGATCCCTTTTCTCCACTCAATGTCTCCCTTGTATGTCAGGCTAAGCCATAATATATTTGTATGTTTTGGAGCTGATATGATATACGAACCCTTCTTAGTGCCTGCTTATGGCACTAAGCCCAAACAACCCAACTGTGTCTTGACTTATTTTAATGCATGACCCAAATATGAGTCAGTCAAGGAAGTTCAACTGTAAACTTGAGAGGCAACTTATCAAAATATGCAACGTGCTATGCTGAAGTTTCAAAAATAGGATAAATGTGGTTTATGCTTCTGAATTTCTTGTTCAAAGTAACTTCCCAAATTTAACCCAAAGATGCTTTCCCCAAAAGGCAACTAGACTTTATTGTTGTTTTTTTCCTTGAAAATGTTTCGCTTTTCATCCAAGAAACTTCTTCAGTTCTGAAGTGAAATGAAGCAGCTTCTTGAATGAGGAGCAAAAGGTTTTCAAAGAAAAAACAACAACAAGAAAGTCCACTTGCCTTTTGGAAAAAGCAATTTTGGGAGAACCATGACCTGGATGATTTTGAGAATCTCAATGGATGTTTCCAGATTTAAGGGAGGAGGAACATCAGATTTGTATAGATATTGGTAAAACCTATTCTTAGTTATCTTTCTATTTCCTCCCTTGTAGCTTAATTTATAGAGATGATGGCTGTTCCTTCATATTACTAAATCTTATTTTGTAGTTTGAGTGGTAACTGAATGGTTTTGCCTCTTGTTAATCCATTTATGAAATGTCTGGATCCACAGAACATACTAAGTTGGATCAGTATGTGAACCCAACTCATGTTTGTTGCTGCCTAGGCTGAATTACTTCCAAGGCAAATTAGGAAAGTTTCCAACTTTTTACCAAGGAATATTTTGACACCCTTCTTCCAAAATGGACTGTTCAATCTCGGAACAAGTTGTTCTGAGTGTTCCAGAAGGAGCTGAACCAGAAAACATGATGTTTCACGTTTTCCAGCACCATCAGTTCAGAGTACCTGGAACAGCCCATTTGGGAGAATCACAAAGTTCCCTGTAGAAATAATGGTTTTTACCTCTGCACATTTTCATAAAATTTAGATTTATAAGGCCAACCAAATCAACCCAGCCTCTAGGCAGTGTACAGTTAAAAAATAAATACAACGCCTGAAAAGCAAATACAACAAACATTGCAACAGAAAGAAACATAACGTAGCCCAACCAAGCAAAGGATTTGTGCCAAATGGACATTCTTGCCATTGAATTTGAGAGCTTGAGGAGAAAACATATTTTAAAAAATTGTCTAAAGAGATACAGGGTCAGCGTAGTTTGAACCTCTGGGCAAAGCCATTCTACAGGGCTGGCAGGATTACAGAAAAGGCATATTTCCTAGGTCTCAACTAGAGCTAGTATTCAACTGGTTCTGACAGGTTCTGGAGAACCAGTAGTGGAAATTTTGAGTAGTTGGGAGGACTGGCAAATACCACGTCTGACTGGCCCCACCCCCATCTATTCTCTGCCTCCCATTGAGTCCCAGCTGATTGGTTAGGTCTTCTTTGGTTGCCCTGCACAGGAGAATGGAGCTGGAAAGCAGGTTAGTGGAGTGGGGAGGGAATGGGAATTTTGCAGTAACCTTCCCCCAGGAATGGGGAGGGTATGGGGATTTTACAGAATCCTACCCCTGCAGTGGAGTGAAATGGAGATTTTATAGTATCCTTCCCCTGCCATGCCCACCAAGCCACGCCCACAGAACCATTAGTGAAAAAAATTGAATACCACCACTGGTCTCAACACATCACTTGCTTAAAGGATGGAATATGAAGAATGCCTGCTTTGCTGGATTTTATGGACCAGGTAGAAATTATGGGAGAGAAGCAGTTCCTCAGAGAGTCAGATCCTATGCCATGGTAGGCTTTATAGATGACACACCCCTTGAGTTTCACCGAGAAGCTCAGTGGCAGCCATGAAGCCTGGCATTACAGAAGTGTCCCAAGGTGACACTCGCATTGCTGTGTTAAGGATCAGCTGGATCAAATGCATGTATGGCAACCGATCACAAAAGCCTGTACATTAGGTGACCAGGGCAGGAGTGACAATAAGAAGGGAATAGCAAGAGCACTTGGACTTATATACCGCTTGATAGTGCTTTATAGCCCTCTCTAAGTGGTTTTACAGAGTCAGCCTTTTGCCCCAACAATCTGGGTCTTCATTTTACCCACCTCGGAAGGATGGAAGGCTGAGTGAATCTTGAGCCTGGTGGGATTTCATCTGCCAAATTGCAGTAGGAGTAGCTTGCAGTACTGGACTCTTAACCACTGCACCACTGAGATGCCTGGAATTCTGGACAAGGGTACAGTTGGCTGACAAGATGAATCCTTGAGAAGACACATTTGTCCATGCTATCTGCTCATCAAGTCCAGGATTATGCCCAAATTGTATACCAGCTCTTACAGGATACAAAACAACTGAGTTGGAAGGGGCCTTGGAGATCTACTAGTTCAACTCCCTACTCAGTCAGGAGACCAATGGTGGGATTCAAAAATTTTTTTACTACCGGTTCTCTGGGCTTGGCTTGGTGGGTGTGGCAGGGGAAGGATGCTGCAAAATCTCTATTCCCTCCCCACCCCACTAACCTGCTTTCCAGCTCCGTTCTCCTGTGCAGGACAACAAAAAAAGACCCAGCCAATCAGCTGGGACTCAATGGGAGGCAGAGAAGAGATGGGGTCAGGGCCAGTCAGAGGTGGTATTTGCCAGTTCGCCGAACTACTCAAAATTTCCATTATCGGTTCTCCAGAACTGGTCAGAACCAGCTGAATAGCACCTCTGCAGGAGACTCTATACCATTCCAGACAAGTGGCTGTCCAGTCTATTCTTAAAAGCCTCCTGTGATGGAGCACCCATAGCTTCTGAGTGCAAGCCATTCCACTGAGTATTGTTCTCACTGTTGAGACTCTGGAAAGAGTGCCGAGAAGAGCAACAAAGATGGTTATAGGACTGGAGGCTAAAACACATGAAGAACAATTGCAGGAATTAGGTATGTCTACTCTAGTGAAAAGAAGGACTAGGGGTGACATGACAGCAGTGTTGTAATATCTGAAGAGGGAGTCAAGCTATTCTCCAAAGCACCTGAAGGCAGGACAAGAGGCAATGGATGGAAACTAATCAAGGAGAGAAGCAAGTGAGAGCTAAGGAGAAATTTCTTGACAGTGAGAACAATCAACCAATGGAATGGCTTCCTTCCAGAAATTGTGAATGCATCAATACTGGAAGTTTTAAAGAAGAGATTGGACAACCATTTGTCTGAAATGGAAAAGAGTCTCTTGTTCAAGCAGAAGATTGGACTAGAAGTCCCATTTTACTTGCCATTCTTTATTTATAAGAAAAATAATTATGAGCAGAGTTGGAAGGAACCTTGGAGGTCTTCTAGTCCAACCCTTTGCTCAGGCATACCATACCATTTCAGACAAATGTTTTCCAGTCTCTTCACTGTTGGGCAAGTCGTTCCACTGGTTGACTGATCTCACTGTCAGGAAATTTCTCCTTAGTTCTGGTTCTCTCCTTGATTGGTAGTTTCCAACAGTCGCTTCTTGTCCCGCCTTTGGGTGCTTTAGAAAATAGGTTGACCCCTTCTTTCTTATGGTAGCCCCATAGATATTGGAACACCTCTATCATGTCACCCCTGGTCCTTCTTTTCAAATTGGTTTCCTAGATTTAAGCCTGGTGCAAAGTCTAATATTTTATGTATCAGTCCATTGATGCAAATGGAGAAAAAGCGTTTGACCGAATTTCACACAAATATGCTGGCTTTTCCCCATAACCATTTATTGCAGGATCAGCTGATAGTAACGAGGGTGAAGGGGAGGTGATTTTAATCTTGTTTTCCTTCCTGGTAAGTATTATCAAGGCAGCCATTCATTCACCAGATGGATATTTCTCTCTTGATGTTTTCAGCGAAAAAAATTAGCAATTTTGATAAGCCTTATAAAGAAGGAAGAGTTAAAGGTGCCATTCACCCAGGAATCAAAATAAGTTCTTTAAACTATGTTCTCCTTGACCATGCCTATTGAATAAGTCACAATTAGTGCTGTTTGTACACAACCATTAATCATGCTTTGCAAACCACCGTGACTCACATGACTTACAATACATGTGCGGGAAACCACATAATGCTTGAACATATTGTGTGATTTTATTCATTAGTGTATGAGAAAGAGCTTGATTACAGTAATTACAGTTACTTTGTACCACTCCTGAATAGGTAAGAGTTGAATCCATTGCAGCATTCAAGCGAAGACTTTAGTGTTCTCCTGAGGACTAGCATCTTGTCACTTGCTTTATGAATAGGAAGTCAATACAGTTATGGTATGATGGCCTTTAATCAAGAGTCTCTGCAATTACTGTAGTTCATTTTTAGAGTTAGAATCTATAACATGGTAACTTGGGTGGGGTCTCTATGGATCTTCCCAACCTAGGGGGCATGCATTGTTGTAGATGCGTTTTCCCTACTTGGGGCTGGACTTCAGTTTGCAAGATTCCTAGCATTTTGGATCTAACCTGCCAAGGTCTAATGATTTAAATGCTGGGCTAAAACTCAAGAGAGCTACTTTCCTGTATAACTTCATTGTTTGCCTCACCATCCCATAGGCTGATCATGAGATGGTTGCTGGGAAAAGTAGAGATGATGCTATATGTAAGCTGTTTGAGCTCCTGAAGGAAGTGCAAGATAAAATTGAATGACTGGATGGATGGATGGATGAATGAATGATTGAATGATAGACCTTCCACCCTTCTATATTTTTTTCCAGAATTTTTTTTGTACTTGGTGATGGATGCTGCAGCTTGAAGACTCTTAAGAAAAAAAACAAAAAAACAAAAACAAAATTGGATTCTGTAATACTTTTCCTGTCCTTGTGTGATTTTGCATTCTACAGGCCTGCAATGTATTGTTTCTTTTTATTTCCCAATTATGTCCTCTTAAACATGATTTAGGGTTCTCTCTGTGCTGCTGAAACTATGATTGAAGCCTAAAGGAGGTTCTTAACTCAATTGGACCTTGGAAATAGGGTCACAACGGAAACAGTATGCTCAATTTGCAAACAAAGCTCTTCATTCTTCTCCACCAGAGACCTACAATTGAAATCCTGAATGTTATGTATTAAAATGGACTACTCGAAATCCCTGCGCCTTGATTGGCTAAGGCGCGGGGATTTCTGATTGGCCAGGCGAGCCGCGCCGATTGGCCCGATTGAAGTCTCCCGCGATTGGTTCAAACCAAGAGCGGGAGACTTGAATCGCTGCCATTGGCCGCGGCCGCCGCGGCAAAAGGTATAAAAGCCGGAGGCTTTTTGCCTTTTGCCGGTTCGGTTCAACTATTAGAAATAAAGAGCTGTTAACGAAAGTCACCGACTCAGAACCTTTTTTCGCGGACACGACACTGGCGACGAAGGTGGGATCTCGCCCCTGAACCGAACCCCGTGTCCATCTAAGAACTAGCGACAGCAAAATGGCGAAGATAGCACCGCCCGCCCCCTTCAACCCCGCCGCCGAGGACTGGGAATCGTACTCGGATAGATTCCGTATGTACCTGGAATGTGCCGGCATGAAGGACGCCCCGGGCCCGCTAAAACGCGCCGTCTTCCTTACGCATTGTGGACCAGAGGTTTTCCAGATGGCCAAGGCATTGGCCAAACCGGCAGACGTGACTGCCATGGATTGGGACGTCCTCGAACCCATACTGAGGCGCCATTACGCCCCCGAGGTCCCCATCCTAATACGACGAAATGAATTTTACCGAAGAAACCAGAGACCAGACGAAAAACTGAGCGACTTCGTCGCTGAATTAAGGCGCCTAGGTGGACTCTGTGAGTTTGAAGGATTGAATAGTCTCATAAGAGACCGTTTCGTACTCGGATTGTGGGATCCGACACTCCAGAGCCGACTTATGGCCAAAGGCGACATCAGCCTAGCCGATGCCCTCACCGCAGCCGCAGCCGCAGAAGCAACCCGCACGTCAGCAGACACCATGCGAAGATCTGACGCGAAGGGCGGAAACAACAACCCCGCGAGGTCGGCCGACGCAAGAAACGAAGCAACCGCACACTATGGCGACTACCAGTCAACCTCCAGCACGTCAGATGATGAGGAGGACATGCATCGCGTGCAGACGGGACGCGGAAACCAACGAAGCCAAAACAGTCGTAGGTCGAGGACCAACTGCGCCGGGTGCGGCGGCGACCACCCCAGGTCTGAATGCCGTTTCTTTGATGCTATCTGCAGGCATTGCGACCGAAGGGGCCACATCGCTCGAGTTTGCCGCCAAAAGAAGACCCGCAGCCCGCCAAAATGGGAACAGCAGGACAGAAGAAGAGAGAACTCCCCGCCCAGAGCCAGAGAGCGCCAGCCAGCAGGTAGATGGGACCAAAAGCAACGACCTCAAAGAAGCGGCGACGGTCGGCGGAAAGAAGAAACCCACCAGACGGTGACCATCGGCCACGCCATCTCCGACGGCACCAGAAAGGTACACGTAGAAGTCCACATCGAAGGCCGGCCATGCAAAATGGAAGTGGACTCCGGGTCCTACCTTTCCATGATTGCATGGCGCGAAATAAAAAAACTAGTGCCTACTCTACAAAGAAAAAACGTGCTTGCCCAGAAAATCATCATAAAAGACTACCAAGGTAATCGCGTTCCGGTAGTGGGCACCAAGAACTTTAACATAACCTACAAAGGCCACACCGAACAACTGCCACTCACAATAGTCGATTGTGACCGCCCGAGCCTGCTGGGTCTGCAATGGTTCGCCCCGCTTAACATCGCGCTGACAGGTGTCAACCAAGTCTCCATTGAAGCCTGGGAACAGCAGCTAGTCCAGGAGTTCCAGGAGGTCTTCGATGGAGGCTTGGGCAAGTACAAGGGGCCCCCTATCTCATTTGATTTAGACCCAAGGGTTCCCCCCAAGCGGCTTAAACCTAGAAGGGTGCCCTTTGCTTTAAAGCCAAAAATTGACGAGCAGATCAACAAACTCGTCAAACAAGGGGTATTAAAACCGATAGACCACGCCAGATGGGAGACCCCTATAGTGACCCCAGTAAAGCCAGACGGGTCCGTGAGAATCTGCGGGGACTATAAGGCCACCCTAAACAGCGCGCTACAGCAAAGCGCCTACCCAGTTCCAATAGTGCAACATTTATTGCACTCACTGGGAGGGGGAAAATTTTTTGCCAAGCTCGACCTCGCCCAGGCATACCAGCAACTGCCTGTGGACGAGGAAACGGCAGAAGCCCAAACAATTGTGACACACCGGGGGGCCTTCAAGTGTAACAGACTCCAATTTGGAGTCAGCATGGCACCAGGCATCTTCCAGAGCCTGATGGAACGTTTACTACAGGGCATCAAGGGGGTGGTGCCCTATTTCGATGACGTATTAATAGCGGCGCCAAACGAAGCCGAATTAGAAAACCGATTAAGACAAGTCTTAACAAAATTTAAAGAAACAGGACTTAAAGTCAAACGCGAAAAATGCCAACTTTGTACACAGCAAATAGAGTTTTTGGGTTACCTCCTAGACCGGCAGGGCATCCACCCTACAACTAAAAAAGTTAAAGCCATCAAGGAAGCCCCCACCCTGAAGTCCAAAACAGAACTACAAGCATTCCTAGGCTTACTAAATTTTTATAATGTCTTCCTACCTCAGAAGGCAACGGCGGCGGAACCTTTACATAGACTCCTAGACAAGAGGGCAGCATGGACTTGGGGGAGACGAGAACAAGCCGCCTTTCAGGAAACCAAAGACCTCCTCACCTCCGACGCCGTCCTGATGCAATTCAGTGAGACTTTGCCCTTAGCTGTCACTTGCGACGCATCACCTTTCGGCGTCGGTGCTGTCCTCAGCCATACCCTCCCAGACCAGAGAGAGGCACCTATCGCATTTTTTTCCAGAACTCTGACTAAACCGGAACGGAACTATAGCCAGCTGGACAAAGAAGCTTTGGCTATAGTTGCCGCCGTTAAGCGTTTCCACGAGTACCTGTACGGCCGCCCATTCAAAATAGTCACTGATCATAAACCACTGCTGGGCATCCTCGCTGGAAACCGTGCTACACCAAACATCTTGTCGCCCCGCATGACAAGATGGTCTGAATTCCTGGCAGCCTACAGCTACGAACTGTTACACAAGCCAGGTAAGAAAATTTCGCACGCGGACGCTTTAAGCCGCTCGCCCTTGCCGGACTCTGACCCTGACCCCGCACCAACAACAAACACCCTGAGTATCGAGAGTTTGCCCATAACCGCATCTGATATTGCCAGAGAAACCATTAGGGACAGACAATTGGCGCAAGTCTTACATTGGTTAGAAAAAGGCTGGCCGGAAAGAGACATTGACGAGACTTTTAAAACATTCCGGCAGCGCCAGACTGAACTTTCACTGTTAAGAGGTTGCATCCTGTGGGGTGATCGGGTGGTAATTCCAGGTAAATTGCAAAACAGGGTCCTAGAGATGTTACACGAGGGTCATCCTGGCATCGTCAGGACAAAAGCCCTGGCCAGGAGTTACGCTTGGTGGCCAGGGATGGACAAACAAATTGAAGCATGGGTTGCCAAATGCCACCGGTGTCAGGAAACCAGATCCAGCCCACCCACAGCACCTATCCGGGACTGGGAAATACCACGGGGACCCTGGTCCAGAATCCACTTAGACTTTGCTGGCCCCACAAATGGACACACTTTTCTAATCACAGTCGATGCATACTCAAATTGGTTAGAGGTGGCTGACATGAAATCCACCACCACAGAGGCTGTCATTAAAGAGCTGTGTAAACTGTTCTCCACACATGGCCTCCCAGACGTCATTGTCTCAGACAACGGGCCCCAATTCACCTCCATCGAATTCGAACGGTTCCTAGCCGAGAGAGGTATCCGCCACGCATTGACAGCACCGGCGCATCCGGCGGCGAACGGTAGGGCGGAACGGATGGTCCAGTTTACAAAAAAGACCCTCCGGAAAATGGACCACGGGGAGATCAACGAAAAAATCAACAAACTACTTTTCATACAGCACATCACACCCAATACCACAACCAACAAAAGCCCTGCAGAGCTCCTGATGGGCAGAAAGCTGCGGTCCCCACTCGATCGTCTGCACCCAACCTATAACCCGGAGCGACCCCCAGACTCAAGCTCCAGGTACCGGACTTTTGAACCAGGCGACTTGGTCTACGCCAAAAACATGACGGGGGACCCCCTATGGATCCCAGCCGTCATAACCCAAATCACCGGCCCACGGTCGTACCGGCTCCAAACCATCGATGGGCGAGCCTGGAAACGACATATCGACCAGCTCCGGTCACGAGCAATGACTGACCTCAACCCCCAAGACACGAACCAAGGGGGGAGGGAATACCTGGTAAGACAAACGCAGGAGAAAATTAAATTTAAAAACTCACCAGAACGCAGCCTTCGCGAGTCCCATCCGGAGAAGAGCCGTCCGGCCAACTCTACCGACTCGGAGAAGCCAAGCGGGAGCGGCGAAATCCGTGACTCAACCGACCCGGTAGGCCCAGGCGGGAGCCACGGCGAGAGAACCGGCCCGATCATCCAGCCGGTTCTCACAGAGCCAGGAGCAGCCAAAAAGATGACCGCTCCGGCCGAGTTACAACAAGGAAGTGAGCTGCGCAGGTCAACTAGGACCCGATGGAGCCCCGCCTACCTGCGTGATTACACCACGTGAAGGACCGTACCAAGAGGGGAGGGGTGTTATGTATTAAAATGGACTACTCGAAATCCCTGCGCCTTGATTGGCTAAGGCGCGGGGATTTCTGATTGGCCAGGCGAGCCGCGCCGATTGGCCCGATTGAAGTCTCCCGCGATTGGTTCAAACCAAGAGCGGGAGACTTGAATCGCTGCCATTGGCCGCGGCCGCCGCGGCAAAAGGTATAAAAGCCGGAGGCTTTTTGCCTTTTGCCGGTTCGGTTCAACTATTAGAAATAAAGAGCTGTTAACGAAAGTCACCGACTCAGAACCTTTTTTCGCGGACACGACACTGAATTTAATATTTGCTGCTAGGAGTGAGGGCTCTTCATTTTATTCCGTTATGCTGTACTCTTGGTTTTATCTTGGTGAGTGGTGAAACAGTTGTATTTCCTCCTATACCCATTGTTGCATAAACCTACTTTGCATTTTGCTTCTACTTTTGGAAGGGTAGTGAAGCCCAGCTGTTAAGAAGGTGACCTCAACTAGCTTCTTTTATGCTTACTCTATTTTTTATTTGAGGAGATTGATTTTCCCTCTCCTTTATTACTCCTTCTCTTTATTACTCCTTCTCTTTATTACACCTTATATCAGCAATGGTGAGAATGCATTACTGCAGGCTAATTGTGCTGACTGCCAGCTGCCACCAGTTCAACTGTTTGATCCTCACTGGCTCAAGGTCAACTCATCCTTTCATCCTTCTGAGGTCAGTAAAAGGAGAACCCAGATTGTTGGGGGCAATATATTGACTCGATAAACAACTTAGGGAGGACTATAAAGCTCTGTGAAGCACTATATAAGTCTATTGTTATTGCTTTGTCACTTTTGGCTTATCTTGCCAACTTTTCCAGGAGGAATCTAGATTTAAACCAAGGACTGAGTCCAAACTTTCAAAGTATTTTACTGAGTCATCCAGGTCATAATTGTCTCAAAGGTGCTTTTTCAAAAGGCAACTGGACTGTTTTTTCCTTGAGGAAGAAGAATGCTAACAACCAGATGACTGCAAAGAAATATGATCCTTCCAACCTCCCCCGTCCCACCAGAACTAATCCTTCCATTGCCCCCAACATTCTACCAGAATGGATGAAGCTTCTTGGATGAGAAGCAAGACCTCTTCTTCTTCCTCAAGGAAAAAGCAGTCCAGTTGTCTTTGAAAAAGCACCTTTGAAACTGAATGAACATATTGCAAGGAAGTAGAACATGGATAATTAAAAGGCATCACAGCAGATCCAAGAAGAATGAGATGACTGTTTTCAATTTCTTTATAACAACTTATGGGAATAATTACCGTAAATTAAACCACATCCTGAAATCAGCTTAATTCAGGTCTTTCCCTTAACTCTATTCCTTTGTTGGTCATCCTTCACATTAATTAATGTGGCTTTTCTCCTGTGGACATTTTCCAACATAGGTGAAGCCAAATGGACCGTGTTGGTTACTTTGCTCTTTTGTGGCAAGAATAGTCAATTAGTAATGCTAATTTCTAGCTATATCATTCTGTAGGAGGCTGTATGTCTGGTCTTTGGAATGTGATAGGCATATCCAAAATGCTTCTCTTAAGTTGTAACAGCTACTTTTATAGCATTTCAGACTAAACATGCAGATCAGATTAACTTCACTCCAGGTTAATTGGTTGAGTGATGAGTTCAGATAAGCTAGTTTCACTTATGTTCTTTTTGGCTTCTTTACCAATATGAATTTAATATAGAAAAACAGGCTGCATTGATGTTTTATATGAATTGGGGGCTGGAGGAACAGTTGCAGGAATTAGGTATGGTCTAGTGAAAAAAAGGAGTAGGGGTGACATGATAGCAGTGTTCCAATATTTGAGGGGCCACCATAAAGAAGAGGGTAGTCAACCTATTCTCCAAAACACCTGAAGGCAGGACAAGAAGCAATGGATGGAAACTAATCAAGGAGAGAAGCAACTAAGAAGAAATCTCTTGACAGTGAGAACAATTTACCAGTGGAACAGCTTGCCTTCAGAGATTGTGGGTGTGCCAACTCTGGAGGCTTTTAAGAAGAGATTGGACAACCATTTGTCTAAAATGGTATAAGGGCTTCTGCTCAAATAGGGGATTGGAATAGAAGACCTCCAAAGTCCTTTCCAACTCTGTTATTCTATTAAAACCTACCTGATAGGGCTCATGTTGCAATGTACCAGATGGACACAGTCATTTCAACCACTGTGATTATTGGAGGCTGACAATCTTTCCCATTTGGTATCCTACCTATCAAAGAGCTCCTGGAAAATAAAAAGGATACATGCTCTGATAGGGGGTTGGGTTTTTTTTTGGTCCCTGATAGAAGTTTGACCTTCCATCTGGAGGTAATTTTTTTCATGGAAATCTCAGCTGTGAAATCATCTTTAATGGGGCCCCTTGTGTGAAAAGACAACTGAAGACTCTTTCCTCCCACGTCCTGCTTTTATCATCGTCTGTCTGTCCTTCAAGATAATTTAGATCAGTAAGTAGACTCTTAAGAAGACTGAAACTCTTACTTCTTTGAGACAGGCTACAATAAAGAATCTCAAGACAGGTTGTATTTTCCCATCCTGTCAGGAATAAAGAATCAGGACCTCAGTACATAAGGCTACAGTAGATTTATTCAAGCTATACACCATAATCTGGTCAACTGAAGTTCAGTACAAAATTGGTGCCAGATAAGAGTCAATGGAATTCAGGAGTGTTGGACTTAAAGTACTTATGGGAACGTAGTGATTCTAAACTGATGATGTGTTTAACTCTGCCCCCACTCTCCCTGCTCTTTTCCTACATGTCCCTCTCTAATATACCTCTGAGAGTCAGCCAGTCTTAGTGCGATACTAATTTTTCCCTTCTTCCTGGATTCAAGGGGTGCTTTGACACATTTCGTTTTTGTAAGAGTTTCACAAGAGATTGATCAAGATCATTTCCATGGTACACCTTGAGTGATCCTTCTTTACCCTAGCAGGAGAATAATTAGTAATATGATCAATCCAGGATCTGAAGAGGTTTTAGATGTCTTATTAAAAGCAAACCCTTTCCTACTGTTTTTATTTTACAATTATCTGGGCTTGATTGAGTTCTTATTCTATCCAAGCAATAATAATAATGATAATAATAATAAGTATCTGATTATTTATCTCAGCTCTCCTGCCTTCAGCATTGGCTCACTGATATGATTTTTATAGCTGACAACCTAATAATGATATCAGGTGGGAAAATGTTCTCATCACCCCCACAGTTTGGCTCTTGATGAAGATGAGTTTCCAACATTTTTTTCTTCAGCTGTTGTTCCAAGAGCTGCCCCACCCTTGTTGAGGTGTGACCTTTTTTTAACCAGGGCATTCTTGTAGTATAGAATTGTGGTCTAGTACAGTATGACCATATTTTTTATTTTATTTTTTTTTAATTAAAAAAGTCTGTTTTTAGTCTGTGGTGGATATAGGTGCACTATCCTACACCAGCCTGGTGCTCCTCAAAACCTGCCAGAATTCTGAATATTATCATTTCTTGGAATCATACAGCTGATAGGCACCTCAGAGATCTTCTAGTCCAACCCTCTGCTTAAGGCAAGAGATTTTATGCCACCCAGTCAAATGGTTGGTCAGTCTAGTTTTGAAAACCTTCAGAGATGGAGCATCCAATTACTTATTTCTAGGTTGGATTGCTCTTTAACAAGCTTCTGTTCTTATAGCTTCCATATTCTGAATTGCACAAACTCTTGTTTTTTTATATATCTTGGTATATTTGGAGAACAATACATTGAAGAACTGGTCAACAGTCTAGAGATCAATTGATGTGGTATTTGCAGATTGTTATATTATTGTTCTGTGGGCTAATAAGTGATTGAGTTTTGGAATTGGGGATAATTTGAGTCTTATGATTTCTGTTAAGTGTTACTAGAACATTTCAATTTCTGAAATGTGTTTGAATATTAGTAGCTTGATTTGGTAGTTAGGCTGTTGGCTTGAGCTTTGAGCTTGGCAATTTGGTTTCAAACATTTTGTCACCATTCAAAGGAGACATCATCAGTGCTGACAGATGAGCACAATTCAAAATACACTGACAATGTCTCCTCGAATAATCATGAAACGTTTGCAACCAAACTTCCAAGCTCGGAGCTCAAACCAACAGCCTATCTCAACTTCTCTGGGTGCCCCACTTCTCTGTCTCTCCTGTTCATGAGCCAACACATTGGCACTGCTGTAAAAAGCAAAAATGCCAGCTTTGGAAGGGAAATGGATGAATGTGCATTTATTCTCACTGGCTTTCATATGCAAATACCAAATTAGAAAATTAACCAGTTGCCAAATGATGGCTTATGCTGATGGTCATGGAGTTTGCACTTCCCCCCCCCCCCTACTCAGATGATTTTGCAAAACAGGTTTGACAGCTGCAGTAGTTGGACAAATCATTTATTTTTTTATAATAATAGCACACACGCTACAATGCTGAATTTGACTGTGACTTTTAAGCTTTTCAATGTTTAGATGTTGCCAAATTTTGTTTATGTGTGGTTGAGGAAGATAGGAAGAATGGATCATTATGGAAAAGACTTTATGAATGTTGTTGAGGTAATTCCCCATTAGGAATACACAGGGAGAAATAGTGAGAGTGGTGAAGAATAACACACAAACAGCACACAGATACAGTGTATAGTAAAATGTAGGTTTTTACTTCCAATAAACATTTAAGCAAAGTCCAAGCAAGCAGTCCAAGTCATTCACAGTTAAAGCAGTCAGTTTTCAGTCCAGGGATAATCCAAATATCAAATCCAGTATCAAAAACAGTTCAGTAACAGACTTACATCAAATCCAAGAATAACAGTCAATAGGGAGGGCAACACTCTCCAGAATAGAACAGAAACTAAAACAACCCAGGTTTCTGGCTCCATCTTATGGCCATTTGAGAAACCATACCCAATTACAGTTTTAGCATTCTCTTAAAGAGATAGTATTAAAATGTCTATCCTGGTTTATATATTTTCCAACCCAACTAACTGTTAGGTGACTTACATTCCTAACATTCTCCTCTTTGGGTAGGACAATATATACAACCTTACATTCTAAGTCCATAATCCTCACAGCAAGCCTTATGCTTTATAGAGCCTTTGGCCTTTGTAAAATGATCTGCTATATTGTTTTCTGACATGTAGTATTCTAGCTTAATCATCTTACTTTGCATACATTGTCTCACATTTAAATATTTTAAATCTCTGTGTTTTGTTCTTGTCTTAACAGCAATATTTGAAGCCATCTGTATTGCTGATTGGTTGTCTTCATAAATAACAATAGAATCTGTTACATCAATTCCCATATCAATTAATAGTTGCTTATAATAAACTAAATCTGTACATAATAAAGATAAACATGAGAATTCAGCCTCCATTGCTGACAAACTTAGATGTTTCTGTCGAATAGACCTCCATCCAATCAATACCTTTCCAAATAATACTACAGTACTCTATGTAGATTTACCTGTATTTACGTCTGTAGCAAAACTTGCATCAGCATATACAGTTAAACTCAGTTCATCTTTTGGCTCCAAATAATGCATAATGCATTGTTTGTTTCAGATATCTTAACACAAGCTTAGCAGCTTTCCAGTGCCTTTCAGTTGGATCAGCATGAAATCTTGCTAATTGATTAACACTGTATACTATATCCAGCCTTGGCTAATTACTGAGATAAGATAAACTACCAATCAAGGACTGATAAATGTTCTTATCAAAAATAGGACTTTGAACATCACTATGGCTAAACTCCTGGCTCATTGGTGTTTTAGCCGACTTACAAAGTTCCATTTTAAAATTATTTAGTAATTGGTTAATTTTATCTGCCTGTGAGATCTTGTATCCTTCCCTAGTTCTATCTATCTTTAAACCAGGATATTGTTTGATTTCTCCTAACTGTTTTATCTTAAATTTCTTTTCTAATAGTGAAATAATCTCAGTAGCTTCTTGTTCAGTTTTGGTGATTAATGCTATGTCATCAGTGAACAATAGCAACAATGAAACTACACCATCACTTTCCTTTTTAAATAAACATGGATCAGTCATGCCAGCTACAAAACCTATCTTAGATAATTCCTTAACTATTCACTGGTTCCACTCATATCCTGATTGCTTCAAGCCATAAAGACTCTTTTTCAATCTCCAGCAATCACTAGTATTATCATTTTTGATACCTAAAGGTTTCTTTAAATAAATTGTGTGTTGCAATGGTGCATGAAAATATGCTGTCTCTACATCTAAATGATTTACAATGTATTTCTCCTTAGCTGCCCACACTAAAGCTGCTTGTAATGTAGTAGCTTTCAGACTAGGTGCAAACACCTCATCATAGTTGTTTGCTGTCTGGTTGAACCCTTGTGCTACTAACCTGGCTTTATGGGTAACAGTCCATCTACACTAGTTTTAAGTTTATAAATCCATTTACATTCTATGGCATGTTTACCTGGTGGTAACTTAACGTTTTCATATACTTCCAGTTTTTGTAATGATTCCAGTTCTTTATCCATTGCTTCCTGCCAAGCAACCTGATCCTTAACAGGATACAGTTTTAGTTCACTATAGTTACTTGGAACTATATTCACTTGGCATGCAACACTAGCCTGATATCTATCAGGTGGTCGTGTTACTTGGGTTGAAAGTCTTGGTAATACCGGGCTTACTGGTGGACTCTCCTGTGCCACCTGCTCCTGTTCTTCTACCTCCTCCTGTGCCTGTTCTCCTACTTCCTCCTGTGCTTCCTCTTTAATGGCTATTCATGGTTTACTTCTTTCATTTTTAGGGACTATTTGGGTGCCAATAATAATATCATTGCTGGATTCCTGTTCCAGTTTATCCCACCCAATGTGCTCAAGAAATTTAGCACTAGCGCTACAGTAAACATGGGCTGTTCCTGGATCCCCAAATCTAAACGATCTATGGTTGGCTTTGTAACCTACGAAAAATAATTTCCTAGCTCTATGTTGCCCTTTCAGTCTTACTTGTGAGGGAATATGCACCGATGGTAGAGCTCCAAATGTGTGTAGATAACTTAAATTTGGTTTTCTGCCATGCCAATGAGTGAATGGCAATTCTCCAGTTGTTGTATTCACCACATTGTTTAACACATGATTGCTACACGTTATGGCTTCATAATGTGTTGTGGTCTGTAAGGTGCAGAATGTTTATGCTCGACACCAGCCAATTTCAACATTGTTTGGAATCTATTGTTAACAAACTCAGTCCCATTATCCGTAACTACAGTAATTACTTTACTCCTCATTTTTCTCTCAGCAAACCTTAGCCAGTTAAAGAAATGTTGGAATGTTTCTGTTTTGTTTTTCATGAGATAGCAGAAACCATATCGTGAGTAATGGTCCTTTATACTCAAAATATAGCAGGCACCTCCTAAACTAGGTTTCTTAGGACCAATTATGTCAGCAAAAAAACCTCTAAAAGCTCTTTGGTCTTAAAACCATTTAGTCTGTTTGCTGGAATAACCTTGCTTTTCTCTTGTCTACAAGCATTACAGTTTAAATTCTTGCTACAGGGTTTTAATTTTATTCCCTCTGCCAATTTAACAGTTTGTTTGAGCATTTTGAAATTAATGTGCCCCAGATGTCTATGCAGTAAATATATACATTCATCACGTGGCTTAACATTGTTATAAACTGAGTTAGCCATCTTCAACTGGTCATCATGTATCACATATATATCATTTTCTAAATTAGCAGTAACACTTTTACCCTCTTTCTCTATTATACAGTTATCTCCCCTAAAGGTTACTACATAACCAAGATTAATTAAAGCCCTTACTGATAACAAATTAAATTTCAGTTTAGGTACATATAACATAGTTAAATGCTCGTTTATACAAGAACAATATGTAGTACCTTCATCAGAAGCTTTCATCTTCCATCCATTTGCCAATGATACATGTTGCTTACTCGTAGACATCTTTATAAACTCCTCTCTATTTTTAGTAATGCATTGCAATACCCCACCATCAACAACCCACAAATCATGTTTTACAGTTGAATTGCTAGACATAGCTAAACTAACATTCTTCTCGGCCTTCTGGTGATTACCAGTATTCTATCTTTTTCCTTTTTTACAGAATCTAGCTATATGTCCCCTAGCCCCACAAGAAAAAAAATTCCTAACAGTATAGGCAGTTGAAGACAAATTCTCTTCTTGTGGTTGTGCCTTCCTCAGTTGGTCCATATCCTGTCTCTTCTTGCTTCTTCTAACAATCTTCCGGTTATGTCAGTCAATGTCAGTTTATCTCTGGTCAGGACTTCCAGTGAAGATATGTCATCATCATAACTTTCATCCAATGAGGAAAGAATGATGTAAACTTGATGCAGTTCTGAAAATATCAGTTCTTTTTCATGTAGCTCCTGAAAAGTTCTTTTCATGAAGTTCAAATGAGCTAACATATCTCCACCTTTCAGAAGACGTGCTCTAAACAGTTTACGTGTAAGATGTATGTGTGCATCTACAGTGTCACGAACATAAATCCTCTTCAAATTCTCCCAACACCTAGCAGCAGACTCTTCTCCACAAATATGGAGTAGCTGCTGGTCACTCAGTGTTAGTCCAATTATAAAAAGAGCTCGTTCGTTCTGTTTAAAGTCAGGAAGCTTCTTGGCATCGTCCTCATTTTCTGGATCCCAATTATTAACATCCAGTGGGTCTTGAACTACATTCCATAACCCTTCTCTGCACAGAAGTAGACTGCACTTCAT
Organism: Hydrophis major; assembly: GCA_033807585.1. Classification (NCBI taxonomy): domain Eukaryota; kingdom Metazoa; phylum Chordata; class Lepidosauria; order Squamata; family Elapidae; genus Hydrophis; species Hydrophis major. The sequence continues at coordinate 17,840,532 of CM066337.1, forward strand.
AGACCAGGAAACATAGTTTGTTCCATCCAACTGGGTTATCAGTGATAGACTTGTTGAAGGGTCTTGTGCCATCTTTACCAGGATAGTAAACCACAATTAAACAGTAAACAGCTGTCTGTATACAGTACTGTGTATTCACACCAATTCTCAGTTATCTGAGCCTGGTATGGCCTGGGCCCATAACCAGTGTTGAGGTAATTCCCCGTTAAGAGAATGAGCGCACACAGGGAGACGTAGTGAGAGTGGTGAAGAATAACACACAAACAGGACACAGATACACTGTATAGTAAAATGTCGGTTTTTACTTCCAATAAATGTTTAAGCAAAGTCCAAGCAAGCAGTCCAAGTCATTCACGGTTAAAGCAGTCAGTTTTCTGTCCAGGGATAATCCAAATATCAAAGTCCAGTATCAAAAACAGTTCAGTGCATCAAATCCAAGAATAACAGTCAATAGGGACAGCAATACTCTCCAGAACAGAATAGGAACTAAAACAACCCAGGTTTCTGGCTCCATCTTATGGCCATTTGAGGAACCACACCCAATTACAGTTTTAGCATTCTCTTAAAGAGACAGTATTAAAATGTCTATCCTGGTTTATATATTTTCCAACCCAACTAACTGTTAGGTGACTTACATTCCTTATAAGTGTTATTTTTATTAGTAAGGATAACAAAATCTCATTGCTTAATTCTTTTCATGATCTTCTGAACTGTATTTTTGGAGCTGGCTGTGATGTTCTGTTAAAATGAAAAGTGCCTTCCAAGATGCTTGAGGTTCTGATCGTTCCTACCCCAGAACATCATACAGTATATATTTTTCCCTTCCAAGTCTTAGGCTAATATTCTGTTTGATGGAATCCTTGATTTTTCTTAAATTTGGCAGTGATGCTTTTGACCCATGGATAGCCCTAGTCAATATGAGGTTTTAGACACATTTGCAAGGTTGAAGATGTAAGAGGCTCACAAAATGGTGGCCTACTCTTGTGGTCATTTTTATTTTTGTGCCTTAATTGATTCTTGGCAACTGACTTCCTGTGTTTTTCTTGACAAGATTTCAGAAGTGGTTTATTATTTATTTATTTATTTGATTTGATTTCTATAGCTTCCCATCTCATCAAATGACTCTGGGTGGCTCACAATTCGAAAGATTGCCATTGCTATCTTCTAGGGCTGAGAGAGAGTGGTTAACCCAAGCCCCCCCCCCCCTCAAGCTGGCTTTGTGCCTAAAACAGAACTAGAACTCACAGTCTCCCACGATCTAGCCTGCTGCCTTAACCCTGAATGGCATGGCCAGTTACAAAATACCCAATGACCAGACTTCCCTCTGTCCCAATTTACTTGCTGTAGATGAATCCGATTTTAGAAATCAGTGGTTTGATTTGCAGGTCACCAGAGTTTTTAAGATTAAAATCCTTTTTTTTTTTTTTTTAAAGTGAGTTCAAGCTAGGTTCTTGTGTCTGGAAGCACAGGTCATATTTCTGACTGAACACTCGTATTTTGAAAACAACCAAGAAATGATTGCTTGTGATAACATGGAGTTTAAACTCCTCACTACCCCAGATCTGGCTTTGTTCTTCTGAAACTGTGGGAACCCCAACTCTTATTGCGGCCCGTCTGATGAGGTCAGTGTCTCCTGAGAAGTTGGTTTGTGCTGACATGCTACCAAAATGGATCTTTCGTTTGTTCTACTGAACTGGCAACCTTTAGAATGTGAAACGGGTTCTAGTATTACATTCCGTACAAAACATGAGAAGATTGATTTACAGAATGCAGCCACCACAATGGAGCAAAATGAAATTTCTTCCTGCTTCCAAGACCCTCAGTAGTTCTGTACAGTATGAGCTCAGCAGATATCTATGTATTGTGATGTCTTGTATTGTTCTAATGCCCTCTTTGGAATTTGGAACTCTTTTTGACTTTTGTTTCAAACGCTTCAGTTCCTGCCTGACCTCTGCTGCAAGGTTTCCCTTGGTGGGGTAAAAACAAGAAATAAACAAATTGAAATTTGAACTCCCCAAGTTCTCTGTGTAAAGAAGAGGGGTTGGAAGGGACTTTATTCCAGGATTTTGCCTCTTTTATTCCAGCTGAAATCTAGGCACCAGCAAAGTGATATTTTACATTCCAGAAGTTTTTCTTTTTTTAAAAAAAATGAAAAGAATGAGAAACATTCTGTTTTCAAAACATTTGCAAAACTCGAAATGCTGCAAATTTGTGGAGATGGTAAAATGAAGTTCTTAATTCTTTAAAAACAAGATACAAGGAAAGATTGCTAACCGGTTGCATGCTGAAGTGTTTCAAGATAAGGAATGCCTGTTTTGGTGACCTGGACTGAGACTTGGGAGTTTTATAAAATCACTAAACAAACAGTCATGTACTTTCCTAATCAGCTGTTTTACTGTTACCATAGAAACCATGCTGAAAACAATGAACAGATAATCTGTATTTAGTACCCTGGCATGGTAACACTTTTAAGTCACTCAAGACTTTGACATGGTGGACTAGGGACAGTTACATGATAATTATTTGGAAAGCAGATAAACATAGCAAACAAATCAGTATGTTGTGTAAAGCCTTCCAGGATCTGTGCTTCTCAGAGATTTGTACAAAGCAAGATCTCTTCCTTTAAATGCACCTTAATGACAAGCGATTTGGCTTTTCAGAATTCTTTTTTAAAAAGATGATATCTTGAATGCACATTGCAGCTTTAATCAGTTATTCCCCCAGCCAAGCGCAATAAATAATAGACCAGAAAAGCTTCAGAAAACCTGATACCAATATAAGCAAAAACACAACATAACTGCAGCAAATCCAGAGGGCTTCTCCATAAATAGAACCTTAAAGTCTGTAGGTTGGTTAATCTAATACTAGCCCAATATCAGTTGAGGAAAAATATCGGGTAGCTTTTTAATGGTTTCAGCATCTCCCTTTGGCTTCAGGTCAACATCTCAAGGCAAGGTACAATCCCTAGATCTACTGTACTCAGCTCTTAAGGTTTACCGTGTTAATATGTAGGAAGTACTTTGAACCTCTAAATTCCCATTGCTGACATCCAAGGTTTGTTCTCTCTGCTTGGTAGCATTTTTAGAGTCCGAGTGCCTAGAAAGCATGGCCAATGATGAACTGGGACTAGCAATATCTGGAATGTTCCAGGTTGCTTTTCTGGAATTAAACATCCATTCCTGGTGAACATTCACCTATTATTAGCAGATCTCCTTCTTATTAGAGAACCAGTTTCTCTTTTGATGGAGGAAAAATGGCCCAAAGTTGGGGCTAGGAGAAAGGCTGCAGAAGGCAGCTTAACTTGTAGTATTCTTCTTGCTGCTAGTTAACTTGGTTTATTCTGTTGCATTTCATTTTGACTGAGGAATTGAGTAGTTTGCAACCACCAAAGATGCACACATTTTGTGGAGGTGAAGTCCATTTTTGTTTCCAGGATAAAGGAATATAGTTTTTAATCAAGAGGAGCAGAACCAAGGACTCATTCCTTATGGTCTCTCTCCCTTTGAGTGATTTATCTCTCCTTAAACTAGAAGGACCTAAAATTGTCATGAAAAATGCTTGGCTGTCTTTGAGTTGGAAGGAGTCTAATTTTGGGAGATAAGACAGTTAATGCCGGCAAAGATTCTGGGTATGTGAGGTCCCCCTCCCCAGTTTGCAAAAGAAAGCAACATCTATAGCAGATTGGTCAAAAGACTGGTTTGCTGCAAAATCTGCATTGGTGTTTTGTGTACACGTAGTGTTGAATTTTCGTTTGGACCAGTTCCTAAATTTACCTCTCCAGAAGTTATCTTAGAAGATGGAGAATCAGATGTCCTTTCACAGCGCACCACTGTACCTTCAATATATGTTGTGAAAATAGCACATAATAGAGTATGACAATGTGCAAATTTGACCTTTGAATTGACAGTCTCTTTGTGTGTTGAGCAGGTACACACAAGGCATATCAAATCTCACTGGGTGCTTCTTAACACTGGGGTGTTAAGGCTACCTGTGGTGAGTGCATCTTTTCCTTACTCATCCTAAGGGGTCCATTAGCTTAGCGAGAGTCCTGTTACATATTACATTAAAGATTTAGCTCTTAATTTTTTTCCATGCTGGGTAAAAAGGATCCTCTTTGCACGTCAGCTGTGCTTTTACCATTAAGCCTTGAGCTGTTCTTTGCCCTAAGTAAAGAAATCTCCATTGGGGCCATCGGAAACTCTTTTCTAAGCTTGGTGGCTCCTTGCAGAGATGGAATTATGGATAAAATCCAGAAAAAGAGGGATTAAGTCTTTTCTTCCCATAGTGTTCCTCTTAACGATTGGACTCCCAACTGTTCACGAGAGGCTGGCAGACACTTTTGTTCTGCTTCTCTAACTCTCCTTTGTTTATATATTTTAGAAGAAAATTGTTTGGGTCACAATTCACAATAAGCCACAATTGCTTTTTTCTGGATATTTGTTTCACTCTGACCTGGTGTTCTTGTTGTTTGGTTCTTATCCAAGAGATTGACTGAGGGAATGTTTAACAACCAAGTCTTCTGTATTTAGTGATTGGCTTAGTGGGTACTCTTGCTTTTATACTGTTCTTTTTTTGTTTGTTTGTTTGTTCCAGTGAGTTAGATTACCCTGGGTCTCCCCCATCTCAGTGGTACTAAAAGCTAATTTATTTAATAGCCTTTAAATCCTCCTTCCTTTGATGTCCTGTTGATTGAAAATTAGCCAGCAGTAAAAGGAGAAGTGATATGCAGTTCACCTTAGACTCAAAATAAAACGAGATTTCACTTCCTTTCCAAAAAGAGATTCTGGTGAAACTTTTCAGTTTAGGTTAATTGTTACGTCTCTCTCTCTCTCTCTCTCTCTCTCTCTCTCTCTCTCTCTCTCTCTCTCTCTCTCTCTCTCTCTCTCTCCCCTTCCCTCCCTCCCTCCCTCCCTCCTGTTAGTTGAAGAGAGGTTTGCTTTGCTTTGCTGGGTCATGAAAAAAGAAGGTCACTTCAGTGAAATAAATGTTTTTTAATTCTTGGTATCCCTTTCTGTGCTTTTTGCCATTTCTTCTAATTGTGCAGGACATTAACATGAAAAACAGGAACCTTGTTGCTTTGGATTTAATCTGATTCTGCTGCTTAGTCTCCCTCTGAAACTTCCCAAGAGATCTGTTACTTAGGTAGCAGAGGAAAAGCTTGTAAAAAGAAACTATGTTTGTGTGTTGGGGGGGTGGGGGGGCGTGTGTGTGTGTGTGTGTGTGTGTGTGTGTGTACATGAACACTTCCTTGTGGATATATCGGAATCTGGTATTTCTCCTTCTACACTTCACTGGAATTCTGTGTTTGAGTTTAGACACTCTCCATCTACCTGTTTGTGGACTATCCTTGGCTACTTTATCTTGCCTTTGTGTAAGTAAATAAACCTCTTCCCTCACAGGAATGCTCATAAATCTCTTCTTCTTAACTTTTTTAAAAAGTACAATTTTGGAACTTAACATTCCAGTTGGGTGCCTGCAGGGTATTTCCCCCTTCTTTTTTTTGAAGCAAAAATTAGAAACAGTTTTTGCTTTTCACCTGCAGATGTTTTAAATCTTATGAAGAATGGAAGCAGCAGTTAAGTCTTCGTAAGGTGCATATATTGAAAAGAGTCAAGACTACAGTAACCTTCCCCAATCAGTTGTCTTCCCAGATGTGCTGGGGCAACTTTCAGGAATTCCCCCATCAGCAGAGTCAATAGAATACTGGGAGTTGTAGTCCTAACATGCCTAGAAAAATGTGAATGGGGAAATTTCTGGCTTCGTGGGCTAAAATAAAAACATGGGGAAATGCCCTTTATTCTCTGGAACTTTTATCTTGGTTTGAAGAACTGAATTATAATTGCATGCGTTGGGTGAGATAGGCCAAATTCAACAGGACCAGTAAAGGTGATGTTAGATATTGGTACTATTTTTCGTAATAGCTCAATTTACTCCCAGGGAGGAAATTACATGAAGGAAATTTCCTTCCATGAAGGAAACCATGGTCTGCGTGGAGACCACATGTGGGCAACTGAAAACTTAAGAGCTACTGTTGACATCTCTTTTTTGTGGTTTCTTCTGATGATCATTGGTGGAGGTATTATGTTTGACCATTTTAGGAAGAATATCAGTTGAATCCCTTCCAAAATTCCTACTTTTTTAACCCATAATTTCTCCCCCACCCCCAAATGACAGTACTTGATAGTGGCTATCTACAGGTGGCTAACATTTTAAATTGTTATTATTATATTGTTTATTGTTGATGTTGGGTATATTGTAAAGCTGTTGACTTTCTCTGGCCTGTGCTTAGATATAAGTGGATATCAAAGCAAAGTACATCTTACTAACAACCACTAATAACAAGCAAAGGTTGTTGAATACAAAATAACTATTAAAATATTGACTAATATTTCCTGGGCTTCAGTTCCACACATAGTTGCTCTTTGTCCTCAACCCTCAAGCCAGGGCTGTTAAAACCAAAATAAATAAATCCACAGTCAGCTGGCATGATAGATTTACGTAATTTAGAACAGGACACAAAATTCTGGTTCTCTGGGAGCAGAATTTCAGTTGCGTGGATATGCCACTTTGTGATAAATTCAAGTACCGGATTTGTCACCTGAATTTGCTTTCTTGGTGAGAGATATGAGAATACCTGCTGTTTCTAGCTTTGCCAAATTGCTAATAGTTTATAAGCTTTCCCTAATAAATCCCCCTTGGGGCATGTTTGTTTATTAGAGATTGCTAGTGCTAATGTCCTGGATTTTGTCTGCATCTTACACAAATAACTTAATGAAGGTGAAGTATACTTAGGGTTGGTGTAGTTCTAATGTGAAAACACAATTTAAGGACTGGACTGCAAAATCAAAGACTCTTCTTATCTCAAGTATGTTATCCCTTGTTCCTAAGTAAGTCTTCTATTTTAGTTAACTAAAACTTAACAATAGCTAGTTAACAATAGCTTTAGTTAACGATTGCTTAACATTGCTAAATCCACGCCTGACTTTTCAAATTATCCCAGTTCTGGTGTTTTCCATCTAATGCGTAGATATTGTGGCTTCCAGAATATGTAACCTTACCTGCTGTTAAATGAAGAATTCTCTATCCAAATTGTGTACTAAGACTCAGTTTCATGACACACAAATCCTTGTTTAAAAATAGATCCAAATTGTTACCATGGCATCAACTTGTGGAATGTGATGAATTTGGACTGGGGATGGTTGGGAGACTGGGTGAGTGGTGCGGTGGCCTAGAGGTGGAGCTCTTACCTCACAGACTGTGGGATCGATCCTAAGTAGAGGCAGACATTTCTCACTCTGGGCACAGTGATAATATATCTGCTGAATATAACCCCGCATTGGCAACAGGAAGGGCATCCGGCCAGTAAACACTCAGCTAGTTTTTGGCATGGCACAGACTGTTTCCAGTCCACAAACCAGGGGTTAGGGACTCCTGACCTATGCTGCTTAAACCAGGGCTCTTGAAACTTGACAACTTTAAGACTTGTGGACTTCAACTCCCAGAATCCCTCATCCAGTCATGTTAATTCAGGAAGTCTGGGAGTTGAAGTCCATAAGTCTTAAACTTGCCAAGTTTGAAGACATTTGGCTTAAACTGTTGCCTGGATTCTAACACTTTCTCCCCAGTATGGGAGGCCTTAAAGAATATCTCCCTCCTAAAAACACCCATTTATGCAAATAATTAGCCTGTTGAGAAGAGACTTACCTCTTTGTGTGAAATCTTACCTATGTTCTGAATTGGTACAGCCTGGTCGAGAGTTTTCACTGCTTCAGAATGATCAAATCTACTTCCCTGAGTGCGTTTTCCTTACATATTGTTAAAAAAGTTTTTCTTTCTTTTATTCTTCCCTCAGAACTCATCCTTGAGTTGCAGTGACTCTTGGTGCCCGATTCTTGGGATTTGGCAGAATTTGCTGAAGCCTGCATGCTGCTTCATGCAGACACAGTAAGTTATATGTGTGAGTGCACGAGGGATTGGGTTGGGGAAGAGGAAATGAATACAGGTAGTCCTTGAACTTAAAACAGTTTGTGTACTACTTGAAATAAAAAGAAAACAGGGATTTAAAAAAAGTCCCTATCCAGAGTTAAATAATTCTGTGTTTATTCTTTAATTCGAAGTTACGGCGGTGCTGAAAAAAGTGACTTATGACCATTTTCCCCACTTATGACCATTGCCATGGCATCACATGATCAAAGTTCAGATGCTTGGCAAATGACTCATATTTGCAGTACCCCTGGATCATGTGATCCTCTTTTGTGACAAGCAAAGTCAATGGGGAAGCCAGGTTCACTTAATGATCATGTTATTAACTTAACAACTGCAGTGATTCGCTTAAAAACAGCGGCAAGAAAGGTCGCAGAATGAGGCGAAACTCACTTAACAACTGTCTTGCTCAGCAGCAGAAATGTGGAGCTCAATTGTGGTCATAAGGTGAGGTCTACCTTTATATCATTCTTAGACTTACTATGCTTTTAAAAATTTATTTAGCGTTTTGGATGAAGCCAGGCAATTGTGTCTTACAAACCATTGGTTATAATTTAGCATGGTATAAGAGTCCAATCCATGGCTTACAATCATATTTCTTCTTCTTGTGTCATTTCCATCATCAGACATTGGCGATCATGTTGGCAGTCCTATTACAATCATTGGCATGATTTATTCAATACATGGCATCTATCTAAACCCAGGGGTCTTCAAATTTGACAGCTTTAAGACTTGTGGACTTCTGACACCAATAATGATAAAAAATAAGGAACCACAGACTGTTGATCATGGAATTGTTTGTTTTTATTTGTTTTCTTTTTCTTTTTCTTTTTCTTTTCCTTTTTTTCTTTATGTTGTATATGTGTTTGTTTGTTATTTTAGTTTTATAATCAATAAAGTTTGCTTTAAAAAAAAGACTTGTGGACTTCAACTGCCAGAATTCCTCCTCCAGTCATGTTAGCTCAGGAATTCTGGGAGTTGAAGTCCACAGCTCTTAAACTTGTCAAGTTTGAAGACCCTTGATCCATGGCTTACAACCTTGATGTGTGAATGCCATCTTTTTTTCTCCAACAAGCTTACATGTCTGCATAATTTAAACCTGTTGCTACTTGAAATGAAAAGAAAACCAAGGGATTTGAAAGAAGTCCCTATACAGGGTTAAGTAATTCTGCGTTTGTTCCTTAAGAAAAGCCAACTTGCATCTTCTCCAACCATTAATACCGAGTGAACCTGCTCTGATTGATGATATTTTTACCTGCTGGCACCATGGCTATGTCTGATAATGTCACTCATCGCCTTCTCCTCTCTGTTTCATGGGTATCCAACAGGAGAGAAAGCTTACAGCAAGCAACTTGAGAATGCATCAAATCATTGGGCAGAGCGTGCTTCAAAAATTATTAGGAAGAAATGTTTGGGATTTCCTGCCAGCATAGCATTTCTGCAATTAATTAAAGTAGCCCAATGTTTCTCAGACTTCTGTGTATGCCTGAGAAAAGGTGCCACCGTTTCTGCCATGACATTCTTTTTGAGGGCTTATGCATAAATTTGAAAAATAGGACAAGGCTGCCGGAGAGATGCTGTGTTTGCACGAGATCTGAATCATTTTCAAAACAGGCACTGATGATTTTCTAAAAAGCAAGGTCAGTTTTCTTGAGCTCCAGTCCAGTGGCAGGACAAAACTATCCATGCACGAAAGAAAGAATCCCATTGTTGGACCTGTCACAACTTGAACCTCTAAATAGAAACGATCCTTGGCCCCTTTTGTTGAGAAAAATATAATTTGATCAGAGATCAAGTATATTACAGCACTTCATAGCCAGAACTGAGAATCATCAGCCCAAATCCATAAATTTTACTTTTGCCTCCCTAAACTATCTCTCACTGCCTCCCCAGTGTAACCAGTCAGGTTTCAGGCAAGACGTTTTCATAATGGTCAGTCCAAGCACAGTTTGGTATACAGTTCCCTCCTCCTTCCAGCTGGGTGACCTTGAGGCAGCATCTCAAGGAGGCAGAGCACTTACTTTCATTTCCCCAAGCATTCTCCCCTTCATTCCCCAAGGTCATGACAGTATGTCACTGCATAGCAGAGAGGCACAAGCAAGCATAAGATGGCAGTTGACACCCATGCAGCTTGAAGAGCTTACAGTAACATTCCTCCAAATTTCCTAAAATGAACTGGATGAAGACTACGAATGCTCAATAAGGACACAATGCCGGCTGGAGCTTGTGGGCAGGAATGGAATGTCCTTGAAGAGGTTATGGCTGGATGGAACAGGAGCATCCTCTGCCAGAATAACTTGCTGTAGATTATGTGTGTGTATGTGTACGCATGCAAGAAAGAGAATGATTCTCAAAGGAAATTTGATTTTCAAGTGCCAGAAATTTTAGTCTGGGATGGTAAACACTGAACCCGAATCTTAAGGCTAGCTTGGCAGATCTTATAAATCTCTGTTGAGGGAGTAGATGTTTTGGTGTTCTTTTTGCTCTTTGTATTTTAATTAGTCATTGTTTTCTGATGCTGCCCTTTTTAATTATGGCTACAAATAAAAGCCTGTTCAGTATATTTTTGGCTGGATTCCCTTATAATGCTGAATTTTAAACGACAGTTTACATCCTCAGTGACTGGGTTCACAAAATCTGCTCATTTTAAACCACATTACAGCTTAAATGGGATGTGTGAACCCAGTTTAAATAAGATTCAGATAATTTAACTTACAATTTGATTTAGAACGCTGTTTTTTTTTAAAGGGAAGGTGGTTTGTAGCAAAATAGATGGTAGCAAAATCTTGAGGTCTGAAAGTAATAGAAAAGTGAACATTGTGGGTTTTGATTTGATTTAGTCTGATTTCTAGTTAGGAAAGGATAATCAGCTATTTCAGATCCTTTATACCCAACAGGATCTTGTCATATGCCAGAGGGGTCTGCAAATGGTGAACATTCAAGCCCAGGAGCCCTAAACTCTGTGTGAAAAGCTTCTGCAAATCTTTATAGAATCTGGGCTTTCCCCAGATTTATGTCTCATAAAAAAATAAGCTTCTTTGTGCACAGGAGTTCCTAATTAACTAAAGGGTGTGTGCCATTGTTCTTAGTATCCACTTAATGAACCTCCTTGCAAAATTGCATCATTGGACAGAACCTCTGCATGCTTCTTTTTTCGTTGAAAACCTGATGTTTTAAGCAAGTCTCTTGGATTCTTTTCCTGGTCTGTTCTCAATTTTCACCTAAGAGCTGCAAGAAGGCAGGAAATTGTATTTGTCCTTCCTTCTGGCCCCTGTTGCTGAAATTTCTTAGATCATCAGACTTGGTTATGATTTTGACATTAAGCATGATTTTATATGCTTAAAATAAATCTCCATTAAATGTGTGGAATATTAAACTGTGGTTGAGTAAGAGCAGATACCTGTATTTTTATCTTAGGCAATGTCAGCACCTTAAAAATTGTGAGGGTTGCAGCATAACAGATCTATAAAGCACCAGTTGGGGAAGGTTACTTTAAGGAACCCAGGAGTCAGGAGTGGGCTTCAAAAATTTTAGCAACCAGTTTTCTGCCCGGTTGCTGGATGTGTGTGACCATGGTGGACGTGGCCTAGTCGGCCTCCTGCACTGGGGGGGGGGGGCGTTTTTGCCTTCCCCGGGCTCCGCAGGCTTTCCTTGAACCTCTGAGAGGGCAAAAACAGCCTCCCCTGGGCTCCAGAGGCTCTCCAGAGACCGGAAATGGGCCCATTTCCATTTCCAGCCTTCTGGAACTTCTGGGAGGCCCATTTTTGCCTCCCCCGGGCCTCCATATGGGCCCTGCACTTACCTGGCATTGAAAATGGGCTGCGTGGAGACTCCTGGGCAGGGTGGGATGGGCGGGGCCAGCCAAGGGTGGGATTTGTAAGTTTGCCGAACTAGGCAGAACCTTAGCTAGAGGATCACCTGAACCTGTGCGAACCCGTAGCAGCCCACCGCTGCCATGAATTGACCAAGCTCTTTTGATATGATTCTGTAAGAATTTGGGTAACTAAAGGAAGATTTGGTGCCCTGTTGGCATGGCTAGGGGCAAGAGGTGTAAGTTTTAAGTTCATGCCTTCTCAGTGGATGACTTTTCATCATACCAGTCAGGAAGAGTTGAGATGGTTCAGGAAAACCTGCTTGAAGCCCGAGAAGGTGAGCTTGTATTCCATGACAATTGAATGTGTGTGCGTTTGTGTACCTTTGAGTCGACGTTGACTCCCGGCAACTGACTGAACAAGTCCCTGCAGTTTTCTTGGCAAGATTTTCGGAAGTGGTTTCTCTTTGCCTGTTTCCTAAGGCTGAGCGAGTGACTCAAAGTCATCCAGCTGGCTTCATGCCTGAGCCTAAGGTGAGACTAGAACTCATGGACTTCTAGCCTGGTGCTTTAACCCTATCCCAAACTGCCTCTCTTCTTGCTGGTGCTTGTTCAAATTAAAAAATAAAATAAAATCTGGATTAGTTGTGGCCCCTAATTGGAACAACGTTTCTATCTTCAGATTTTGTTTCAGCTTATTAAAATAGTGTAACACAGGATAGACTATAGAACAGAACAGAAAATAGGGAAGGGAGGAGAGGAGAGGAGAGGAGAGGAGAAAAGAGAAGAGAAGAGAAGAGAAGAGAAGAGAAGAGAAGAGAAGAGAAGAGAAGAGAAGAGAAGAGAAGAGAAGAGAATTGAAAGAAAAAAAAGATAAGTACAAAAAAAGGAAAGGATATAGAACTAAGGCAGAATATCAGCAGATAGCCAGAATCTGCAAAGACAAAGTCAGCATAGCAAAGGCTCAGAACGAACAAAGACTTGCAACAAAAGTCAAAGATAATAAAAAAAAGTTTATTCCAACATATAAATAACAAGAAAAAAATCAAGGAAACAGTTGGTCCACTATAGGGAGAAGATGGCAAGGAAGTAACAGGCAACAGAGAGAAAGCAGAACTGCTTAATTCATTCTTCTTCACACAAAAAGAAACTATAGCTCAACCTACCAAAAACATAACTGTAAAAGACAGACCAGAAATAAAAGTTAAAATAAGTAAAAAAATAGTAAGAGAACATCTGTCTGATCTTGATGAAAACAAATCACTGGGCCTGATGGATTATATCCCAGAGTTTTAAAGGAGCTGGCAGAGGTCATCTCAGAACCACTGCACCATATCTTTCAAAAAATCCTGGAGCACCAGGGAACTACCAGAGGACTGGAAAAGAGCTGATGTGGTTCCCATCTTCAAAAAAGGGGGAAAAAAAACAGACCCAGGAAACTATAGACCAATCAGCCTAACATCAATACCCGGGAAGACACTGGAAAAGATAATAAAAAAATAGATCTGCCAACATCTAGAAACAAGTAAAGTAATAACTAGCAGTCAGCACGGGTTTGTTAAAAACAGATCATGGCAAACCAATCTTATTTCATTCTGACTAAATTAGTAGACAGGCAAAATACTGTGGACATAATATATTAAGATTTCAGCAAGGCATTTGACAAAGTAGACCACAACCTACTTCTTAGTAAGCTAGAAAAAGTAGAATAGATAGCACCACCACTAGATGGACTCGCAACTGGCTGGCAAACCGTACTCAACGTGTAGTCCTTAATGGGTCTAAGTCTACATGGAGGGAAATAAGCAGTGGGATGCCACAAGGTTCCATCTTAGGCCCAGTACTCTTCAATATCTTCATTAACGACTTAGATGAGGGAATAGAAGGGGAACTTACCAAATTTGCAAATGATACTAAGCTGGCAGGAATAGCTAACACCCAAGAAGATAGGCTCAAGATCCAGATGGATCTTGACAGACTAGAACACTGGGCCATATCTAACAAAATGAAATTCAATGTAGAGAAAAGTAAAGTCCTACACTTAGGCAAGAAAAACCAAAAGTACACATATAGACTGGGTGAAACCAGGGTCAATAGCAGTAACTGTGAGAGGGGTCCTGGAGTCTTAATGGACAACCAGCTAAATATGAGCCAGCAATGTGCAGCAGCAGCCCAAAAATCCTAAGTTGTATTAATAGAGGGATACAATCAAGATCAAGGGAAGTGCCAATACCACTCTATAAAGCCTTAGTAAGACCACACCTAGAGTACTGCATCCGATTTTGTTCACCACATTATAAAAAAGATGCTGAGACTCTAGAAAAAGTACAGAGAAGAGCATCCAAGATGATGAGGGGACTGGAGGCTAAAACAGACAATGAAACGGTTACAGGAACTGGGCTTGGCTAGTCTAGTAAAGAGAAGGACCAGGGGAGAAATGATAGTGGTCTTCCAATATTTGAGGGGCTGCCACAGAGAGGATGGGGTCAAGCTATTTTCTAAAGTGCCTGAGGCCAGACAAGGAATAATGGATGGAAACTAAACAAGGAGAGAATCTGGAAATAAGGAGAAACTTTCTGACAATGAGAACAATCAACCAATGGAACAGCTTGCCCTCAGAAGTTGTGGGAGCACCATCTCTTGAGACTTTCAAGAAGAGATTGGACTGCCGTTTGTCAGAAATGGTATAGGGTCTCCCACTTGGGCAGGGGGGTTGGATTAGATGACCTACAAGGTCCCTTCCAACTCTGATTATCTGTATCTGAGAAGAGAAGGAATGGATTAGAATAGAAATAGGGTAGGGTAGAGTAGAGTAGAGTAGAGTAGAATATAATAGAAATAAAAATAGGAATAGAATAGAATAGAATAGAATAGAATACTTTTATTTGGTCAAGTCCAATTCCTTGGACACACAAGGAATTTGTCTTTGGTGCATAAGCTTTCAATGTCCCTGACAAACAACAAAGTAATACGGTAATAAGCATATATCAAAGTAATAATAATCATAATAGTACTAATGAGAGAAAGTAGTGGAACAGATGAGAAGGATAACAGTAAAACAGCTACGCTACATAGATAAGTAGACATGATAGTACTATGGGAATTATGTGTGAAACAGTGATGGTATGAAGAAAAAAAATTAAAAAACAATATTGTGAATATTGTTATATTGGGATTCATAAACCAGTCCTGTAGAACTACAGTAGAATTCCTTCTTTTTGAATTTAAAGGTAAATTTAACTGGTTGTTTCATTTGGAAAATACCAGACTTTTTTTTTTTTTTTTTTACTGCTATCCATTTGGATGGCTTTACCTTTCAATTCTTTCCTGACTCAGTGACTCCAAGCAGTTGAACAATTTCGCTACTGCATACAATGATGTTTGCTCATCATTCTTGCAAAATAGGGAGAATTATACAGTGCATTCTCGAGAAGGGGAAAGAAGGTAGTGAGGAAGACCAAGTTCCATTATTATGGTTGCAGTCTAATCTTTTTTATACACCTGTATACTTTTTTTATACACCTGTATAGTAATGTTGCTCTTCAATTTTAAATGGAGGGAAGAAGATGAGTAGCTCCTAATCTTTTGGCCATCAGAATGTTTTTTTCTAAAGAAAAGAATGATTTTCAGAAGAGAAGAAGGCGGGAAAATGCCTTGACCGTATAATCTTAGGAAAAAATAGAAAAGAGCTGAAATACAACTCTTGGTATTGGGTACTCCACCTCCAAGATAAAAGGATCCATCTTTGAGTGAACTTTAAGTTCTGACGGCTCTATGGACACATCAATTTGGCTTTTTAAGGGTTAAAATGTATGGAAACAAATATTTGTATCTGCCATCCTAATCTAATATATAGTATAGGGATTTAGGCTCCCATCCAACTACTTACCAGATCTAACCATGTTTAGTTCTTTTTGAGCACATCCAGTCTTGTTTAGGTACTGCCATAGCTGAGTATGCTGCTAAGAGAATGGTAGAAAAAGGAGTGGGAGGAAGGATTCATTGACTTGTAGTTGCAGGAGATATCTTTACCTAGAAGACAACATTTTTAACCATGTACCAATAATGCTAGAAGAGACCATTTTCTTCCTATCTCTTGGTTACCTTTATATCTAGTACATTTATTTAGAACATTTATAACCCAGTTTCATCTAGTGTTTAAGGCACCAGGCTAGAAACTGGAGACCATGAATTCTAGTTCCACCTAAGTTATAAAAGACAGCTGGCTGACCTTGGGCCAATCACCAGAAGATAGTAAGTTCTAGTCCCACAGTTAGGGAAGACAGCTGGTTGACCTTGGGTTCATCTCTGTCTGTCAGCCCAACTTGCTTCAAGAGTTGTTATGGGGAAAATAGGAGAAAGCTGGATTGGATATGTTCATCATCTTGAGTTAGTTATGAGAATAATAAAGACGAGATACATAAAATAAATTTAAAAAATTAAAAATCCCCGGCCTGACCTTGCCCAGTTATTCTGATATCTCTCTTGTATAAATCCAGTTCTAGAATTCATTTTCTTCCATTGAGAGGGGAAGAAAAGATTTTGCCATTGGAGAGGACAACAAACCAAGAAATGGTTGAAGAAATTAAGGTTGTGTCGGCCAGCTCGAGTCACTGAAGTAGAAATACTGTCTGTTAAACCATCATATAGTTGCATACGTAAAAAAAAAATATCACTAATTCTCATGTTAATTTAAGAGATAGTACCCATGTTTCTTAGAAGAGATATATCTTTTAGAAGGATCCTTCTTTTGAGGTGAGGATGGGGGAGCTTCTTCACAAGTGACCTCAAGTTATAATTTTGGAGACACTTACATTAACTTTCTTTCATATTTTGTTAATAGTAGGATGTGTACACGGTTAGTGTACTTCTTAACATCTACGGCAATGATTAGAATAGAAGAAAAGAGGAGGTGGCATTGATCTGTCTTTCTTTCAACACACTTGTTCACCCCCCTCCAACTTCCCCCAGCCACTACTTCAGCTGCTGGCTGACCTTCTGAATTGCAGGATGCAACTTACTTTAGGCAGGACAGGGTACAGCTGGAAAAAGAACTATGGTGCTCCGTGGGTGTCCTTTTCAATCAAAAGTGGACAAGGCTGACTCAGGAAGAGTTTTCATTTAAATTAGCTTCTGCTTTTCAATTCTGAAAGCCTTGTCTGTAGTCCAAGATAGCTGTGTTTATTTTCTTCCTTCTCGGTGTTTTGCTGATGGCATGACTGGCTTATAAAATGGGAAAGAGTTTTTAATATTTTCCTCCTTTTTTTTTATAAAGAGGTCTACTTTGTGGGTGGAAGAGATAGGGGAAGAAAATGTCTGGGTGTCATCCTCTGGCATGTGGCAAATCTAACCAGCTCGGAAATGGCTCACACATATGCGTGCCTTCCACAATTGCAGACAATATCTTTCTCCCCCCCAAGGCATAGACATCCTGAGGCCACTTCCTGAAGCAGGATTTAAGAGCAGTCTTCCCAATTCAATATGAATTGAAAAATGAAACATGCCATTGTTCATTGCTACTTTCCAAAACTGGTTGTAAAGTCGAGCAGAAAATAGAAGCTGCCTCAAGCCACTGTTGCTTGTAGTTGAGGGCTGTAGTTGATTGCATCGACCCATTGCTTCTTGTGACCCGACATTATCTTGAATTCTATCCCATGTGATTTTTATGGATTGCATTTTTAGAGCTCAATGCCCGAAATAAAGTTCTATCTGCCTATCCTAGTACAAGCACGCTGTTTTCCAGAAGCAAACATTAACTGGCGGTCGATCACACTGAAAATCTTACCTACTTAGGAAACTTCTTTGAAGACCTCCAGTGAAGGGACGGAAGCTCCTTTTCAAACCATTTTGTTTCTGAATGGGGAGTCAAATTGCTTCCATGCCTTACCCAATGCTTCATGATGTTCTTTCCCTCCCACCCCTTTGAAAATATCCTTATTTAATATCAGGGATAGAGCACAATTGCTTTTTTGTTTACACTTTAGCTGGCAACCCCCTCCTCTTTTTCCTACCATCCATCTATAGTGTTTCTCCCCCCTCCCCTTGTCCCCTCCCCATTGTTCTTTGCTTGAATACCTTGGTTAGGAACAAAGGGGTCCCTATTTTTTTTTTTTTTTGGGAGGGGAGGTTGCCCAGGAAATCCTCCCTGTATCAATAAGTTTTCCAAATGCAAAACTTGTCCAGCTGCTTGGAATGGTTCATCGTAGCAATCCCAGATTCCTCCCTGTCATCTTGATCAGAACTTTGTGGTAAATTGAGGTTGTTGTTGTAGTCAGTGTGTGTGAAGAGAGAGGGGAATGTCACTTACCTGACAGGAAAACTTATATCACATCTATCAATTTACTTTTGAAGTAAAAGTTTTTAAGGGGCAGGTCCTCGATTTGACAGGCACTAAATTGTCAGATGGAGAGATGAAATGAAAAAAAATATACTGATTGCATTCAAAGTCCGATAAATTTATATCTGTTAACCTGAGAGTCCATAGACATAGATCCATGCAAACCTTGACATCTGTGGTTTGACTCAGATTTTGTGGGCACTTCACAAAACATGCCTATGTCGTTTTCTTGGCTGCTGTACAGAAATAGTTTACCCATGCTTGCTTTTTATAGTTTGCATGACTACAAAACTCTTGTACTTCTAAGAGGTTTTCATCCATCTTCTAATGAAGCATGATCCCGGCCCAGCTACAGTTGGCCAGGTGCTGCCACCTGGTGAGACATTTTAGACTGATTTAAACAGGAAACTACAGTGAATTTTTACCATCCAAGGGAAAGGGGGTTTCCAATTGTTATTTATTTATTTGAAAGATTTGCTAGTTAACAGAAGGAATGGAGAACGACTAAGTTTCCAAGTCTCGACTAAGTTTCCAGGTGTCGTTGTGCTGCAATTGTCAACAAGGGAAGGAATTAGGACGTGCAGGTCAACATCATGTGGAGATTCTGTGGGTCCTTGCCCTTTTGCAAGCATTCCCAGGGTTATGTTGTAAAAATACAAATAATACCTATGTAAAAATATTCACTAGCCACTAAACTATGGTAAGTCCTTCTCAGACTCATTAGGTTTTGAATGTTTTCCAATATCTCTCATAAACTTTCAAGGGTATCTTTGCAAGCAAATGATTTAGGAACTTGCTTTGCATTCCCCAAAAGGACTGGAAGCTGAATTTTGAGCATAGAACAGTATTCTATGCTCCCATAGAATTGGAATCTTCAGTATAGACTCTAATAGTCCTTGACTTATAACAGTTCATTTAATGACTGTTCGAAGATACAAATAGCATTGGAAAAACCAACGTATGACCATTTTCCATACTTATGATCGTTCACAGCATCCCCAGGGTCACATGACCAAAATTTAGGCAACTTGGCAACTGACTCATATTATGACAGTCGCATTGTCCTGGGGTCATGCAACCTTCTGACCAGCAGAGTCAGTTGGGGAGCCAGATTCACTTAACAGCTGTGTTATCAACTTAACAACTGCAGTGACTCACTTAACAACTGTGGCAAGAAAAGTCATAAAACTGATTTGACAAATGTCTCACTCAGCAACAGAAATTTTGGGTTCAATTGTGGTTGTAAGTTGAGGGCTACCCATATAACTGTGTGTCTCCATTACATCTTCATAAACTATAATATCCTCCCTTCTTTTGGCATTTATTCTAGCACAACCTTTTCTTGCACAGATTTCTTCTTAAATTGGTTGGTGGGCAAACCTGGGTGGTAGGTTGCTTTGTGTTTCTCTTTACTGACTCTCACCACCATTAGATGCTTTGAAAAGTATTTCACATTCTAGTCTATTTCCATACATACTGTACTTAAAATAATTTGCCCAACATCTGCCATTTGGCTTGTCTGCTCAAATCATAGATCAGGAATGTGGCTGTGTTCCCCTTCACTGCAGACTCATGCATTAAATACATTTAAATCAAAAGCTTGGCTTACATTTTAAAAACAAAGCAAATTTTGGAGTAGTCTGATTATCATCTCTCAACGTGGAAAGGATGCATTTATCTCTGAAAAAAGAGAGCTTTAGTCTTATGGAGGCAGCAGTGGATCATTGATCCATGGTAGTTTTCTGAGGTGTGTGTGTAAAATTTAATAGATTGAGTTGGGAGGGACATTGTGGGTCTTCTAGTCCACCCACCGCTCAAGCAGGAGACCCTACACCATTTCTGACAAATGGCAGTCCAGTCTCTTCTTGAAAGCCGCCAGTGATGAAGCTCCCACAACTTCCGAAGGCAACTTTTGTTCCATGGGTCGATTGTTTTCATTCTCAGAAATATTTCTCCTTATTTCCAGGTTGAATCTCTCCTTGTTCAGTTTCCATCCATTATTCCTTGTCAGGCCTTCAGTTGCTTTGGAAAATAGCCTGATCCCCCTACTCTCTGGGGCAGCCCCTCAAGTATTGGAAGACTGCTAGCATGTTTCCCCTGGTTCTTTTCTTCATTAGACTAGCCATGCCCAATTCCTGCAACCGTTCATCATATATTTTAGTCTCCAGCCCCCTAATCATCTTGCTTGCTCTACTCTGCACTTTTTCTAGAGTCTCAACATCTTTTTTATAATGTGGTGACCAAAACTGGATGCAGTACTCTAGGTGTGGTCTTCCTAAGGCTTTATAGAGCGGTATTAGTACCTAATATGATCTTGATTGTATCCCTCTGTTAATGCAATTTGAAATTGCATTGGCCTTTTTGGCTGCCAGACATCAGAAAGTGTTCTGGTAATTCTGTACTTTCTCTAGTAGTTGAGTCCAGTCATTGTTGGCAAAGTGAAGAGATCAAGTCAGACATAGACCAGGGGTCTTCAAACTTGACAGCTTTAAGACTTGTGGACTTCAACTCCCAGAATTCCTCCTCTAGTCATGTTAGCTCAGGAATTCTAGGAGTTGAAGTCCACAGGTCTTAAACTTGCTAAGTTTGAAGATCCTTGTTCTTAGATACTTAGGATATCTTGACACTTTCTTCCCCTGTTTATCATTGTCATTGGGTTAGGCCATCTACAGGTTTGAGGTCAGGTATTCATACATCTCAACTCTTAGGCTGACTAAGTGATATCAAGCTCTTGTCTTGTCCCATTGTACAGAGGCTGTATAGGTTTGGATGAAGAGAAATAGGTTCAAGTCAACCTCGACAAGACGGAGAGGTGGTGAATTTGAACCATCCATGTCTTCTAGGACAGGGTTCCCCAACTCCTGGTCCATGAACCAGTATAGGGCCAAGGCATACCAGAAACTGGGTTGCACAAGCAAGCGAAACTCCATCCGTGGGATGCAAGCAATATGAGAAACCACCACCTCTCTGGGAAGCATTTCTCTGGTGTTTGGAAAAAATGCAGAGAAGAACAATTAAGATGATCAAAGGCCTGGAGACTAAAACCTATAAAGAATGATTGTAGGATTTAGGTGTGGCTGGTCTAGAGAAAAGAAGGACTAGTGGTGACACGATAGCAGTATTCCACTATTTGGGAGCCGTCCTAAAGAAGAAAGAGTCAACTTATTTTCCAAAGCACCAGAAGGCAGGACAAGAAACAACTGATGGAAACTAATCAAGGAGAGAAGCAACCTGGAATTAAGGAGAAACTTCCTAACAGTGAGGACAATTACTCAGTGGAAGAACTTGCCATCAGAAGTTGTGGGTGCTTCATTACTGGAGGCTTTTAAGAAGAGATAACTGTAGATAGTCACTTGTCTGAAATGGTTTAGGGTCTCCTCTTTGAGCAGGGGGTTGGATTAGAAGACCCCCAAGCTCTATACTGAATTAAATGACTAATCCTTGAAGCTCAATACCAAATAGCTAACTGAGATCTAGGATGGCCAAGAAATGCTACCTGTTCCACACACTGAGCCAGCTAGATTCCAGGAGACAATAGTCCCAGAAGGAGGGTATTAGATTTGTTAAACCCTTGGGACTGATTTGGGACTGTAATGGAGTGTAAGAACAACCTTGGAAGAATAGGAGGGAAAAAGTACTGCCTTGGGAATGATCAGATAAGAGACAGCATAGCCCATAGCTGCATGATGGGAAGATAATTTTTTTTTTTTAAAGAAAGGATTCCCCCCTAACTTATAAAATGAGCTGGCTGGAAATTTCTACTTTCAGACTTTCAAGATTCTGTTAAAACAGCCCTACAATAGAATAGAATTCTTTTCTTCATCTTGTTATATTTCCTACTTGGGACAACCTAACTTTTTACAAGAAGGACTGATTTGACTTGAACTAAAGTAGAACAAAAAGGTAAGCAAAGCAGCTTTTAAACCAATCCTTGGGGAAAGCAGCTGGTTTGGAAGAATCAAGATATGTTAGCGAATGCTAAAAGAATAACAGCAGTCTTGGGAAATGCTTGGTTGTTTCAGTCAAAAAATGAAAAAGAGGGTATGAAAAAGATTCATGCCAACATTTGAAAAAGAACGTGGTATATAGTTGTTTATATACCAATGCCAGAAGTCCCTAATCCTCATCGGGCAATAAGAGTGCTTGTAAAGAAGAACAGAATTAAAGTGGTGGAAAGGAGAGAACTAGAAAGAAAGAAAGGACTGAGAAAAGTATTGCTTTTATATCAAGAAGACTAGATTCCTCCATAAAATAATTATGGGTTGCAACATTTACTCCTAACTGTAAAATACATCTCGGGATATGAACTGTTAAAAAAAATAGCAAGGGTGATTTTGCTGAATTTTAAAAGAAACCAGAGAGGCATATTTAGATGTTCTTATGGTGGACCAATAAATTGATGAAAAAGAGATGTACAGGAAAGCTCTGTAGCTCTTTGCAGTCCATGCAAATTATTTAAAACCAAAATCATTGAAGCTCAGCTAGAATTTCAAAATGTAAGACATGGTTAACTGAATCCAGGAAGAGACCGGCATGGTTTTCTAGAAGTGCTGTAAAAAATTAAGGCAGGTGTCTTAAATTATAATTTAAAAATTAAAACTGCTGTAGTGGGAAGAACAAAATGAAGGAAGGGCTCTGGTAAAAAAAAAAGTGAAGGTCAATAAAAGGAATGGAAAAGAAAAAAAAACAGGAAGGAAGGAAAGAAAGAAGGAATAAATTACCGTATATGGTCTTGATTGCATGTACTTGACATTGAAAAGGCACATTTCATAGAAAATATATGGAAAAAAGAAGTAGGGATATGAAAGAGTAGGCTTGACCTAAATGACCTTGATCTGACCAGCAGTGGGATAAAAATGTAAAACATAAATATTGGGTATAAAAACTGGGACCTTTGCCAAACCTTTAGCTGTGGATTTCAACTGTCCCTGGAATATAGCAAGCTCAATATATTGCAAAAGATTAAATCCAGGACCTAACCATTATAAACTTAGGACACTAAGTTCTCATCTCCTCCTCCTCCTGCTTGTCCTCCTCCCTTCACCTCTATTGGTCCTTCTAGCTCACTAAGTATTTCAATAACAGCAACTTCCCATGGATTTCTCCTAATCCATATAAGAAATGCTGGGAATTGGACTTGCCTGCCAGGGGTCAAGAGCCCTGACCCCTAACAACTGGGGTTGCCAGTGAAGATGACTCATAGGCCAATGATTCTGTAGCTGAGATGCTTTTATAATTTCCCATCCTTCAAAAACTCTCTTCTTCATATCCTCAAATTCAGAAGCGGACAATACAGATGTCACCCAATAACCCATCCGTCTTGCCACAACCAGAGTTTAGACTATGAGGTCAGGCTCTTTTAGACACGTTATTTCTCGACGGAGATGTGGCTGTATTTTTTAATACTATTTTAAAGCTCAATTTTAAAGTTGTCTTGGAAACAGCATGGAAGTGGTATGCTCTTGTCTTCTTCTACAGTGTTTGGACATCCCACTTTGGTTTTCCTCTGACAGGTATTAACTAAGAGAGCTGGGACCAGAAACTCCATTGTTAAGCAGCGTTGCCAGTTGAAAAACCAGATGATTGTACTGATTAACCATGACAGTTTTGGCAGTTCTTGACAGTTAGAACAATTAATCAGTGGAATGACTTGCCTCCAGAAGTTGTGAATGCTCCAACACTGGAGGTTTTTAAGAGATTAGACAACTATTTGTCCAGAATGGTTATAGGGTCTTCTGCTTGGGTTGGACTAGAAGACCTCCAAGGTACCTTCCAACTCTGTTAATGTGTTAATCTTCCCAATCTAATATTCCACAACCCCTCCCCAGGAGATATGTTGGACCACACTCTCATCATCTCCAACCATCATAAGTTAGAAAATCAACAATTTTAAGCATCATCATGAATCTAAACCTTTTAGATGAAAATCTTTTGCATCCATATTGGCTCTAGCTATAAAACTATACCTCCTGCTATTACTGTCTCCCCTGCTACCACCAGAAGAAGTGGGGTGAGGGGTGGGGAAGAGAAAAAAATGATGTTACCAGAGCAGAGCATTTGTTTTGTTAAAAATACCCCGGGCAAATTGTCTGCAGAGTTTATCTGGCCAAAAGAAACATGAGAATCGTATCACTAACAATTGTTAGGACGCTCTTCTGCAAAGGCCATACAAGGAGAAATTTTATCAGATTTTTTGCAAATGTTTAAAGGGCAGTTAATAATCAGGCTTGCACGAACTTGGAGCCATCAAGGTAAGAGAACACCAAGTATGGTTATGCTGTTTGGATCTTAAAGTGTCTGTGGCTTTGACAAATCTTAGAGGGCTCCGCTGAACTCAACAGAGCTCCAGCAAGACTGCCTAGTATGTTTTGAGAGAGAGAGATATGCACAGCGTAATCCATTTGTTAAAAATGTACTTAACTCTGTCTTGCTAAGCATAGGCCTTGTTCTCTTGGCCAAACTCAGACTAACTTGGAGCGCACGTGCCTCCAGGTACTTTTTGAGACTTAAAGATAATGTATACATACACTTGTACTTCATTAACATTCTGTAAAGCTCTCTTTCTCCCATGAGCTGTTCAGAGCATTCAGTAGTGGGAGGTGCTTCAGTCTCCGCATGTCTAGGCTGGGCTTAATTTGTGGAACGCTCCTCCTCCTCCACAATACTCTTTCCCAGCGTTCCCCAGTTTTTGCTCAGCCTCGTGAGAGATAGGCAGTGCTTGTGATTCTTCCTTGGCCGAGACAGAAAAAATTCTTTCTTTGCTAGCAGGTTTGACAGTTAATCAGCTTGTCTTTAGAATACTTTAGCCTTCTAATTCCATTCCGATTTCTTGAAGTTGGCTCACATTGTAAAAACCGCTCGCATTTCAGGGAAGTGCCATTTCATGCCCCAAAGCGATTGGAGGCTTCAGCGCTGCTCTGTGCCTCCCCCCCATAGCTGATATTTCTACCCCTGCCATTCCGACTGATTGCCGCAGCATTTCTTTTACTTGAATAGCGACGTGAGCTCTTCACTCCCAACAGAGTCGTATCGCTTTCCCCCCCTCTGAACACCATTTGGAGTGGAGGATTCAAACATTTAGTACCTTCCACTCTTCCCCGCCACTTAGACTCATAGGAAAAGCCATCGGAGGCTATTCCTTTACAATGCGGGAGTTTGCTGCTGGGGAGCATGCCAAAAAAATTAACAGCCGGAGGCCATTTTTTCTTACCAGACCTTGTGGCCGCGCACCTTTATTCCTTCTTGTGCTGTGTGAGGTAGCTCTGCTCGCAGCAGAGATTCCCTTCAGAGATACTGGGGACCATTATACCCTTGTCTTGGTTTATTATTACATTTAAATTGTTGGCTTAACCCTCACAGCCCAATCAACCCAGCGGCACAACAGTGAGCAACTAGGCCTGTGTCCACCTGTGCAGGGAAGCTGTTGAAGGCCTCTACCCTTATCAATCTGGGCCTTTAGGCATTTTCAGTTTGGCTGTTTGGTCTGCTCAGCATGTAACATCGTGCCATTTAATTAATATTCTTGTAGATATTGATATATATATATAAATTTCTCTTCAGTACAATATTTTAATTTCAATAAAATATTATTACTGAGATACGACTCATTTTAGATAAGTATTATTCAAAAAAAAATTGGAAAGGGGAAAATAAAATCATCATCAGGGCAACCGGTCTGCCCTCAGATCAGGCCCCTGGGCGTGCCATCCGCCTTCACAGTATTGCATTGTATAACAAGCATTGTATCACAAGCATACTGCAATTCCAATTGCAATCGAAATGGCAGACGGTAGCAGTTCTCAGACCTCATCCTTGAAGGCCAAATCCAAATCTCAACACAAACCTAAGCAGGCTAAAGGGAATTCTAAAGCCTCAGAAAGGGATGCTATCAGGTGCCATAAAGCTTTACAAAAACAGATAGATTCGGGAGACGCACAAAGTCTCACAGGACTTCCCCTACTACAGCCCAAGTCTGTCTACCTCTTCCCACCCTCCTCCTCCCCTAGATCTCTCCCTCTCATCCAGGCGCAGCTTGGCTCCCCAAGGCCAACAGCCCCAAGTACCTGGGACACTGACCACATGAAGGGCTCCTGAAGCCACATTTACTCCGATGGCTGCTGGTCTTCGTCAGGGCGATAGTCTTACAGAGGAAGTTCCAGAGAGGATGAAAGCCTGGATGGAGCTGGCAATCCACCAGGGAATCGCAGTGGGGCTTCAACACGCAGTTATGACCAGGGAATATCCTGTGATTGCCAATCATGATTCCCAATCGCTGAGGTCATTGACCAGGTCAGAGCAGCACCATACCCAGGTACATTTACAAGGGGAGGTTCCCCTCCAAGGGCCGACCGGGAGGAGGAGGAGGAAGAGGAAGAAGTGGATCAAATTGATCAAATGGAAGAGATTGAATCAGGATCAATACAGGACAGTGAGCCCCTGTCAGAAGCAGACCCCTTAGAAAGGGGAATGTCTGAGGATGAGGGTCTTGTTCCTGACCAACCTGTTTTTACAGGCTTATTCCGCCCACAGCTTTTCAGATCTCTCTTGTTTAAGGCAAAAAATATTGCAAGCCTAAACAAGTCGACCCTTTCTACCACCCCAACTCCTTCAGAAGAGAGACCAGAGGATCTAATTTTCAACCAACCAGTACTTGAAGCAGAGGTGATCCCAGTTCCTCCCATGTTTTTGGACCTGGTACAGAAGCAGTGGGCCTCTGTAGCGGTGTACTCCGCCCCCACTGGATATGACAGGAAATATTTCAATTTGGCCCCTGATTTCTCAAAATTATTGAATACTCCTGAGGTAGATCAACCTATAGTGGGATTAGCGTTCTCCTCCATTCTCAGTGATGCACTGGAGGCATTAAAGCCGGAGGAAAAACGGGCCGAGCTAGCCCTACACACAGCCCATCAGTCTGACGCGTGGGCCATCAGAGCAGCCACGGCCACCTCCTTCTTCACCTGTTCGTCTCTCAGATGGCTCTGCCTCTTACAGGAACATGTCCCTAATTCTAACCTTAGAGCGCACCAAGATATTGCTAAACTTATTGCAGCTGCTGAATTCTCAGCCGATGCAACTTATCATGCAGTCAAGTTTTCAGCCAGGGCCATTACTTCACATGTCACAGCGTGACGCTTGCTATGGTTAAAACATTGGCAAGCCGATTTTAAGCACAAATGCAATCTGGCTTCATCTCCAATTGTGGGAGACAGACTGTTTGGCCCTTCCCTTGATCCACTACTAATTGAAACCCATAACAAAAAGAAAATTCTTTTTCGGAAGTTAGATCCTAGAAACCCTCAGTCCTCTTGGAGGGGATCCTTTCGACCCTTTTACCAGGGATCCTTTTCACCCAGATACCAGAGACCCCCATCATTCAGACCAGGGCAGCAGCCAGACAGGTCTGACTTCAGGGATAGGAGCAGAAGGGGTGGTTTCGATGGCCGAAGCATCTCCAAATACTTTCAGCTCCCCAGATTCATTTCCAGGTACCCTTCGCAAGGAGCAGAGAGCTTCAACGCGCTCCACTGCCGTTGGCCCCAGGGTCTTTTATTTGCATTCCCACCACTTCCACTGGTCCCCAAGGTCTTCCAGAAGGTACAATCAAAGGTCCTCATATCTCTACACTGGTGGACCAGACCAGTCATCAACAGAAGTTGTCTCTTCAAAGAGCCCCACAGACTTACCATCACCACCGATGCCAGCCTGTTTGGCTGGGGAGCTCACATTCAATCGCTCACAACCCAAGGCCTCTGGTCCGCCATGGAACAGTCGTGCAGCATAAACTGGCTGGAGCTTTCAGCAGTATACCTGGCTCTCTGCAGCTTTCTTCCACAGGTACGGAATCAGCACAAACTAATATTGACCGACAACGTAACAGCCAAAGCTCACATAAATGGGGGCACACAGTCAAAACATCTCACGTGAAAAGCGGAGCGCTTGTGTCGTTGGGTGGAGACCAACCTACTTTCCATCAGAGCAGAGCATATTTCGGGTCTGTCAAATACACAGGCAGACTGGCTAAGCAGGGCCACCATCGATCAATCGGAGTGGTGCCTCCATCTGTCCCTGTTTCAAGAAGCGATCAGGACATTTGGACAGCCGGTGGTGGACCTGTTCGCTTCCCCCCTCAACGCTCAGCTCCCGAGATTTTTTTCCAGGTACCCCTCGCAAGGAGCGGAGAACTTCAACTTGATCCGCTGTCGTTGGCCCCTGGGACTTCTGAATGCATTTCCACTGGTTCCCAAAGTCATCCAGAAATTGCTAGATGAGAGGGTGGAACTACTTCTAGTAGCTCCTTGCTGGCCCAGATGGCCATGGTTTGCAGACCTCCGCAGTCTCTCCGTATCAGCTCCATGGAGAATTCCGCCAGCCAGGGTTTCGTTAACTCGGGCCCCTTCAACATCCGGACCCTCAATGGTTGCACCTGACCATCTGGAGGTTGAGCGGAGTTGTCTGAAGAGCAAAAAGTTTGCCAACAGAGTTATCGCCACCATGCAAGCCGCCAGACGCCCCTCAACAACTCGCATTTACAATGCCACATGGTCCAGTTTCTGCAAATGGTGTACCGAGTCTCGAATTGATCCCACCTCTCCTTCCGTGGCTCAAATTTTAGAGTTCTTGCAAGAGGGACTTGACAAGGGATTATCACCTAATACATTGAAAAGACAGGTGGCGGCCTTGGCGTCAGTTCTCACTTGTGAAGGTCTATTTTCTCTTTCCCATCATCCACGCATATGGACTTTTTTTCAAGGAGCCACAAATTTACGCCCTCCAGCGGTACATCATTATCCCACCTGGGACCTTAACAAGGTCCTTGTCGCACTCACTAAGGGCCCTTTCGAACCCTTGAAATCGTCAAGGCTACAATTTCTGACGTATAAAGTAGTCTTCCTTGTAGCGATCATTTCTGCTCGTCGTATTTTGGAGATTGCAGTCTTGTCTGTTAGACAAGATCTTTGTGTTTTCCACGCTGACTGGGTGGTCCTTCGTCTTGATCCTACATTTATACCCAAAGTTAACTCGGTCTTTCATAGGGCACAAGAGCTGATACTTCCTAATTTTTGCCCCAGACCATCCCAAGGGATGGAACTACAATGGCATAGGTTTGACGTGAGGCGAGCATTGCAAATATATATCAACCGCACAGCGGCTTTCAGAAAAACAGAAGCCTTATTTGTGTCCTTTCAGCCCAACACTCAGGGATGCAAGGTCTCACCTTCTACGATAGGCCATTGGCTATGGGTCGCAATAGTGAAAATGTATCAGACTCAATCACTGCAGGTGCCCAGGGGCATAACAGCTCATTCAACAAGGAGCGCTGCAACATCGGCAGCGTGGGCCACACAGGCACCAATAACTGAAATTTGTCGAGCCGCAACTTGGGCCTCTCCATCGCCATTCATTCGACATTATAAAATAGATGTGTTTGCATCCGCTGAGGCTTCCTTTGGCAGAAGAGTTCTGCAACGGGTCCACAGGGACCAGGAGGAGATTCCAGGCGAGACGGAGTCCCTCCCGTAGGACAGGCCAAGCTTTGGTATGTCCCACTACTGGATGCTCTGAACAGCTGATGGGGAAAAGGGCATTGGTACTTACCTGACACCCCCGTTCTCTTTGAGCTGTGAAGAGCATCCAGCCCCACCCCCTCTTTTTCCATCTGGTGGGGTCCTGTTTCGGCCAACGAGTTGTCAGGGCATTGAGGACGAGGGCGGTTAAGTGTCTCGTCTTCGCCAAAACTGGGGAACGCTGGGAAGGAGTATCATAGAGGAGGAGGAGCATTCCACAAATTAAGCCCACTGAAGCACCTCCCACTACTGGATGCTCTTCACAGCTCAAAGAGAACTGGTGTGTTAGTACCAATGCTCTTTTTCTCCCCCACCTCAAAACTGTTTTGGAGTTGCCTGGCTGAAATTCTACCTTTGATTAACAAAACAATATTTGAAATGTTTATAAGGGACCAGGATTCATTTGATGGTTGTCCATTTGGGAACAAGTATGTAAAAAAAAAAAAAAAAGTAGTTTTGCAAATGTTCTTATACCTGTCAACTCTGAATCTAACCTGGCTGATGCCATCTTGTGCTGCTTCATAGTTGCCACGCACTGTGGGGGACAGATGAGGGGGAAATATTTACAACGTCTTGTAGACAAACTAAAGAGCTGGCCCATGGGAACCAAGGTCATCCCAACAGGTGGCAGTAGGAGGAGGCTGAAGTGATCGAGGGAGACCTCCAGCTGCTTTGATTGGACAATGTGACCCGTGACACCTGGGGAGGAAAATTTGCTCTTTTAATTACATGGGAACCGTGGGAAACTTTTAGAGTTGGTTTTCCACTGGTGGTGCCAATACGATGTATCCAATAAACATGTTCTCTGAGGAACTTGGAGTTCTGATTTCTTTGGATGCGTTACTCGGAACGTTGACAATACCATAAAGCCGACTACATTTATTGTGATAGGAATCCTGGACAATTAGTGTGGTTCTTTCTAGATGTTTAACACTATATGTAGTGCTTCATTTGCAGCTGTTCAGGTAGTGACTGCTCAAAGTTTCAGGGGCATTGAGAAAAGTGTCTTATAAGGGACTCCTTGCACTTATGACCATCGCAGAATCCCCATCATGGTCACGTGATCGAAATCTGAACACTTTGACAGTCAGGATGTATTTTATGATGGTTGCAATAGCAACCTGGAGTCATGTGATCACCATTTGAGACTTTTCCAGGTGATTTTTGACAAGCAAAGTGAATGGGGAAAGCCAGATTCGCTTAAAGACTTCACGATTCAATAAACAACTGGTGATTCCCTTAGCACTGGTGGCAAAAAAGCAATAAAAATTCTGGTCTTAATTATAGTTGTAAGTCAAGGACTCCTCTCTATTGCTTCCCTAATCCTTGCCCCAGTGGCTGGAACAATAAACTAGAGAGGGGACTAGGGTATTTTAATCAGCTGTCTGTTGTTTATTATTATTATTATTATTATCATTATTGTTGTTAACATTATTATTAGCATTATTATTAACATTATTCACAATAATATGTGTTTATTAGACTAATGTTTGTGTTTGTGTTTTTATTTTTTTTCTCTTTAGCATTCTGGGTCATGAAACTTAATCCACAGCAAGCTCCATTGTATGTGAGTAAACCATTTTTTTTCAATTTACATTTTCCATCTGGGGATTTAGACATTAGGAAATCGTCATGGCTTATCAATCACTGAATCAGATGGATAATTTTAATAATTAAAACCTGTGGTGTAATGGATGTAGGTGTGTTGGCAATATTTGCGCCTCAGCTTGGAATGCTTGTGAGCAGAATTTAGGTGAGCAAAAATTGTGAACAGCTCTTTTTTGTAAGGAATAACATGTTCTCTTCTTTCTTTGGAGTTCTAGATACTCTGATGCTAGTAGAGCTCTGACTTGGTTGCCTTTTCCACCACTATCTAATGATCTTATGGGCATCAAAAGTAAGGTTATAGGCACCACAACAATTCCAGAAATAATACTTGATTATTATAGGATGTATGAACACAATCTTGAAAGCCTGCTCACAACCTTCACTGGCTCTTTTGAAGGACAACCAGGTCAAACTGAGCTTCTTCTGACTCCTTTCTTATACTTTCTACTTCCTGATCAATTGTTTTGCCTCCCCTACTTCTTCCTCAAGAGCAGAGATAAATCCCTGGGCAGTTTTCCCCCTTGCTTGCCAAAAGACTCATATCTCCACGAGGTTTTTGACAACCTCATGTCGAAGAGATCATATTTATGACCTGCTGATTTAACTACAGATTTCTGGCGATTTACAACAATAAAGGCATTATCTCTGCCCATCCTACATCTTCTCACCAAATGTTCCCTCTTTGAAGCAATGATATTGCCTTTTTTTTTTTACATTGCCTACGTTTTAGAACAAGTCTCTTTTGTGTGCATACTTCCATCTCACAAACCTGATTCAAATGTCCTCAACTTTGTTGAGCCATATTCTGGGACACCGAGTATATGATTGATGAATCCCAGCTGCATGATGTTGACATATTGTCTTATGAGTTACTTTTTTATTGGCAATGTATGGGTTTTTATTTGCAGTGTGGGGCGGCCTTCTTGATGTACTTTACCCAGAGCAATGATTGTGTGAATCATAGGTTCAATACATCTTTTAAATAAATATATAAGTCAAATAACAGAAAAATTTAAAATCCCCATAGAAAAAGTCAACCTTAATGGTTGAGGTATCTGGATATGTTTGATTGGAATACCTTTGATTGAAATGTTGAAGAAAGGACCCTGCATTCCTTCTGTATGACAGGGCCTTCCTTTATTAATCTCATTTGATAAAAAGGAATGCTTTATCAGCTGGCTTTCTTTTGATCCATGATTTACCTTGTGGCAAGATGTAGAGGTGGGAGGGAAATATTTTTTGGATGACAAAGGAAGTCTGTATTTTTACAACCAGGACTGCATCTTCAAATGCCTGAAGGTGATTCTATAAGTAAACCGTGGATCTAGCGGCTCATCTGTTATCCTTTTTTTTGTATGAAAATGTTTGGAAAATAGAAAAGGCAGTGCAAGAAGTTGAAGGATAGTGCTGAGAGGGATTTGTCTGGACAGACAAGAACAAAAAGGATGTTACACATTTGAATCATCCTTTACTTATTTTGGAGAATGAGATTGAGGAAGCTAGGTATATCTAGACCAGTGGTTCCCAAAATGGGTGGTACCAACCCCTGGAGGGTGGTGGGTTGCTTTAGGGGAGCGCTAAGAGGCAAGGGGACTGGCGGGGGGGGGGCACTAAGAGGCAGCAGGGGGGCATTTGAGGTGCCGGCCCTGCAGGTTCACTCATTGACTGTAGCACCGCTCCAGAGCCTTTGCCTCCATTGCGGAAGCGGTGGCATGCTATGTGCCGCCACGGCCGTGTTTGATGCGCTGCCCCCCTGCTGCCTCTTAGTGCCCCTCTGCTGCCCCCCTTGAAGATGCTAAGAGGCGGCAGGGGGGCATTCGAGGCGCCGGTCCTGCAGGGAGCATTGACTGTAGTATCGCTCCGGAGCTGGTGCCTCCAATGCGGAAGCGGTGGCACGTTATGTGTCACCGTGGCAGCGTTCAATGCACCGCCCCCCTGCCCCCTTAGTGTCCCCAAGGGGGCCGGCAGAGGGGTGCTAAGAGGCAGCAGGGGGGCGTTTGAGGTGTCAGCCGGCCCTGCAGGTTCATTGAGGTGCCGGCTCCAGAGCAGTGCTACAGTCAATGGGTGAACTTGCAGGCCCGGCGCCTCGAATACCCCTCCGCCACCTCTTAGCATCCCCAAGGGAGTCAAAAGAAGGGCGCTAAGAGACGGCACAGGGGTGGCGCGTTGAACGCGGCCTTGGCGGCATGTAACGTGCCACTGCTTCTGCATTGGAGGTGCCGGCTCTGGAGTGGTGCTAGTCAATGGGTGAACCTGCGCCTCGAATGCCCCCCCGCCGCCTTCTAGCCCCCCTCTGCCGGTCCCCTAGGGGATGCTAAGATGTGGCAGGGGAGCGTTCGAGGCACCGTCCCTGCAGGTTCACCCATTGACTGTAGTAATGCTCCAGAACCAATGCCTCCAATGCGGCAGCACGTTGGGAAAAGTTGCTGCCATCGCTTTCCCAAAGTGCTGCCATTGCCGCATTCTGTCTGTCTGTCCATCCATCCCTCCATCCAAAAGGTCTGTTTGTTCGCCTGTCTGCCTGCCTGCCTGCGTGCCTGCCTCTCTCTCTCTCTCTTCATCCATGTTCGAAGTGCCAGCCCCACAGGCACATCGGGAAAGTAGAGCAAAGCCAGTCTAAGAGGGAGGGAGAGAGAGAGAGAAAGAGAAAGAGAAAGAGAAAGAGAGACCTGATGCATCAGATTGAATGAGGTCTAGTTTAGACTGAGACCCTTTTCCACATTGAAACCTCTTTGGCTTCTATTAAAAGTTTTGTGGATGAAACATGGTCAAGACCATCACACATTTTGTTGAGGTTTTAAAGAGGATCCATTGGACCAGATCGCCACCCTAAAAATTACTTTTCCCCAATGTATTACAGTGCCAATTCTGAAGAAGGCAAAACCAAAATGTACTGGTAAATTACAAGGAGAACACACACACACACACACACACTCTCCCTTCTAACCCTGCTGGAGCAGGTGATTGGACTAGAATAGATATCTCATTATCTTTCTCCTCCCTCCTTCTTTATTTCTTCTTCTTTCTGTCACTTCCTTCCATTCCCCCTCTTTCTTTGTCCCTTTTTATTTCTTTCCCTTTTCTCTTTATTTTCTCTCTCTCTTTCTCTCTTTCTTTTCTCTCTCTCTTTCCCTCTCTCAGGCTCATCCCTTTGGATCAGGGGTCGCCAAACTTTTGGACCTCAGGGACCACCAAACTCATAATTTTAAATCCCGGAGACCACTAATATGAATTTTGACTGACAGTGGCTTTCTGGCATTGGTGAGCCTTTGCCTCCAATGCGGAATGTCTGTATTCCCCTTTTCTGTTGCTTTCCAGTATTATACTTATTTTCTGAATTATTTTTCTTTTCTTTGGTTGCTTTTTTAAGTCTTAAATTCTCCATCCTCTTTCCCCCCTTTCCTTTTTCTTCCCCACATAAAATTACTTGTTCATTAAAGATGGCTTCTTCTTTGTCCCAGTCTTCTTGTTTTGCAGTCATTTCTTGTTGTTTCTCGTAGTTTCAAATCTCCATTTCTAAGAATTGAAAAACGAAGTCAAAAGAACCCTTCCCTTCTGGTGCATCTTCTTTGTACTTTTAAAGTTCCATTTTCAATTCATCCAGAAGTGATGCCATTGTATAAATTTTTAAACAACCACCCGATTGATTTTAGTCATTCAAATATAATAATCAAGAATCCAAAGATCATGAAAACTTCCGGTTTGCGTGGCTTCGGGGCAGCAGGAATTCGCGACAGCTCGCGATTCCTGCTGTGCTAGCCGTCGAGGTACCCCCAATCCAGATGGGTCAGGGGGATATGGCTGCCCTGTAGGGACAGCTGAAGAGAGAGGGGAGTCGGATAGGGAGGTGGGGGTGTCGCAGACCCCCCCCTTCTCCGGGAAAACCCCTTTTTCCCAAGGCGGTGGAGCGGCGGTCAGCAATGGCCGCCATGAAGAAGCCAGCAACCGGGTAAGAACTGTGCTGGAGGAAGTGTGAAGAGTGAAAGTTCTGTCTGAGCCGGGTCAAGTAACACCTTTTAAACTGCCTGGAATTGAGCTGTTTGAATTGCTGGAGGATACATTGTATCCCTAAGAAGAGCGAAAAGCGGCGGAGAAGCTCTTAAAGGGAACTTTTTCTTTTTTTACTCTCCCACCCCATGGAAAAAGCAGAAATATTTGGATATATTAGACATTGAAAGTGGATTGCTTTGAAAGCTGAAGTTAAGAGACAAAGGGATTTTTGGACATTGAAAAATTTAAGAAATTGGAAAATCTCTGCTGGAGGTATGGATTTTTGATTATTTAAAATTGTCATTGCAAGTGGGAAGGGAGAAAAAAAATTGGAGCAGAAGCTGAAAAAGGAGGAGATTGTCTAGAACGTCTTTGTGGATCCCAAAAGAAGATATATGGTAATTGGACCTCTTTGATTAAAAATTAATCCAGAAAGAGAAAGAGAAGAAGGAAGAAAAGTATTAACTTTTGGAATTTTTTTTTTTTTAATTGCTTTTGATTATCTTTGATTAAAAATACTTGTGGTTGTTTTGGAAAAAGTTTCCCTTTTTATAATGGCATTGTTTGTGGATGAACTAGAGATTGAATATCAAAAATATAAAAAAGAAGATACTTTGGGCGCTTTGTTTCAATTCTTAGAAATGGTGTTATGTTCTGTTGAAAAGTTGATTACGCAGCAGAAGGACTGGGACAAGGAAGAAGAGGAAGAAGAAGCCATCTTTGATGAACAATGGGTCCCTTCCGGAGAGGAGGAGAAAAAGGATAAGAAAAAGGGGATTTTAAGAATTATAAAAACAACCAAAAGAGAGGAAAATGAGCGAAAAGGTGGAGGCAAGGTTAGAAAGCAAAGGAAAAGGAGTAAGAAAAGCGATGGGAAAAAGCAAAGGGGTAGAAAGAGCAAGGAGAAGAATAAGCAAGAGAGAAAGGGGGGGAGGAGAAGCCTTTATGGGGGGAAGCAAGACCTAAAGAAAAAAAGTTTATTTAGAGACAATGGGTGAATTTAATTTAGATTAAAAGAGGGATTCTGGAGGGTATATAAGATTGTGTTTTTATATGTGTATTTAGAATATAAAATTTATTATGTAATTTTAGAATCTTTTAAACAGAATCCCAAGAAAGATTGTAATATGTAGTATTTCTAAGTTAGGGTAATGAGTTATAGATGTTACTCCAATTGGTGTACAGGAGAAGTATAGTAAAAGAAAAAAAAAGATGAATGGATAATTGGAAATAAAACAGACAAAGAATGTTGTTGAAAATGGTAATAAGATATGGAAGGATATATATGCTTTTTTTTTTTTTTTTTGGATTTTGTATATTGATAAAAGGCAATAAAATTTTAATTAATAAATAATTTGGATGGAAAAGAGAAGTAGGGACAAGATATGAAGTTAATATTATATGAAATATTGATATTATAATCTGGAAATGTTATGTTATGGTCTTTTATTATTATTTTTTCTTAGAAAAGAATTTATAAGCTGTTATGCCTTGATTCTTTGTGCATTGTTCTTATAAAATTGATAAAAATGGTTTTTATATATATATATAAAAAAGAAAATGATACTAAGATATGGAAGGAGATATGGGTTGAATATGATGTTTGAATTTGTGTCTGTGTAAAGAGTTTTAACCTGGGAACAGACAACCTTCAGAAAAGATCTTTTAGTTTTGTTTATGTTTTGTGTTTGTATGTTTGTGTATTGTGTTTATGGTAAAACTAACAAAATTTGTTTTTTATAAAAAAAAAAGGAAAAAAGAATCAATAAAACCTTGGAGGAATGTTAGACGAGAATAATTTAAACAAGCCAGAAAGAAAAGAATATGATGACTATAAAATGGATAAATATGGAAGAGAAATGAAATTGAATAGGAGTAAAGAGAAATAATGAGAAATTTGCTGGAAGATATTTGTGTGTCCATATGGAGATGGGATAAATTGGAATTATGCTGTATAAAAATAATGTTTTGTTTGACTTGTAAGGATTTACAATGTTAAGAGGTTTTATGTGTTTATGTATTTAATGGTTAATGATGTGTTGTTTTATCTTTAAAATTAATAAAAATTTGTTTCAAAAAAAAAAAGAATCCAAAGATCACCAAATAATCCAAATACACGCAAGCTGTTTCTTTTTTGCTCTTTTTTTTTTTCACTTTCTCTTCCTGGGTTTACTATTTAGTTGCAAAGTTTCAGTTAAAATGTATCTTTTAGAAGTCTTGTTGAAGTTTTACTGTAGATTCTTTTTAATTCCAGGCAGTCTCCTCCCTCTTCCAGATTCTGCCCTTATTCTTTTTCTCTCCCTTCTTGCTTATGAAAAAGAAACTTTTTAATGTCCAGAAATCTTTATTATCCCTTTGGCATTTTGTTTTATTTTTCAGCTTAATTGCCTATTGATGTCAAAGCGGGTTTTTCCGATTTCTTATTTAAGTCTCTTAGTTGTCAGTGCAGGGAAGGGGAGAAGAAAAAAAAAGCCAAACCTTTCCCTTTTCACTTTCCTTCGCTGCTTCCGACTCTTCTTTGGGAGCGATGTTATTTTTTGTAAGTTTAAATTCCAGGGTACCTTAGTTGTTGCTTTTACAATTTAACCCGGTCAGCCAAAACTTTCACTTCTTATCTTCCTCCTGCACATTCTTTTCCGGTTGAGTTCTTCTTTGTGGTGGCCATTTCTGACCACCGCTGCAACCGCCTTCGGGAAAGGGAGTAATGGCCAGCTGAGGAGGAGAGATGCGGCTCTCCTCAACCCTGCTGGCAGTCTCCCCCCTCTTCATCAACTCTACGGGGTGGCTTAGCCCCGAAACCAGCCGGCTCGGGGCGCTCCAGCGGCGAGCCCAGACAGAAACTGCGCATGATTGCGGATTTTTGTCTGTCGCCGGAGCCCTTCAAACCGGAAGTTTTCGAAGTAAGGAGAACTTTCCTGACACTGAGAACAGTTAATCAATGGAATACTTTGCTTCCTGGTGTTGTGGGTGCTCCATTGCTGGAGGTTTTCAAAAATAGACTGAACAACCATTTGGCTAGAATGCTATAAGCCTTATACCATTCCGTTCAGTTCAACCCCCTGCTCAAGGCATGAGACCTTATATTATAAGATCTCATGCCTTGAGCATGGGGTTGAACTAGAAGACCTCTGAGGTCCCTTCCAGCTTTTTTCCCCATTTTTTTTATTTCAATCTGCATATGCACAATACATTAACAGTGTGGCATCAATATATCATACAGTATAGGCAAAATTAATAATAATCATATCTCTCAATGCATATATTTCACATTAATTCATAATCCTTCAATGCTTATGCCTACCACCATATCAGTTAAACATACCTAGTAATTCCATTATTCAATTTTCTCTCTGCTTTTATTTTATTTTTTAAAATAAGAAAAATTCTCATTTGGCAAGCAAGTTCCAGGTTTCACATCTCAATACAAATGACCATAATTACCTGTTCATTATGTTTGTTTAGTTTCATATTACATCATCCTTATTATTGTTAAATATTAAGCTTATCTTATCCAATTCCAATTTATGTTATATTAATACATTCTCATATCTTACTTTACAATATTATCTAAAATTCTCATTTCTGTTGTCATTTCTCATATTACTTTTTTCTGTCACATTTGTCATTTTATCAATCATCTGTAAATATAATTGTCCCCTGTGGTTAATAATTTGAGCTAACACCTTCATTCTATCTTAATATCAATCTCCCAATCTAGTATATAACACAAATATACATACATACATACATACATACATACATACATACATACATACATACATATTCTCAGATTCCACATTATATTTTCTCAAACCTTATGAATCATCTATACATTACAAAATACTATTTTCAATATATTCTTATACATCATAACATATTACCTTATGGAATCTCCTTCCTTATCCTTTTTCCCCCCACCCATTATCTTTGGACAATGTACTTTCTTTTCATCCTTGTTTATTTCTTATCCTTCTTTGTTTTCTGGTCCTTTCTCTTAATTCCCTTTTTCCCATTCTTTTTTTTTTTATTTTTTAAACAAATTTTATTAATTTTACAAAGAACACAAACAAAACTAAAAGATCTTTTCTGAAGGTTGTCTGATCCCGGGTTGAAACTCTTCGCACAGACACAAATTCAAACATCATATTCACTTTATATATCCTTCCATATCTTATTATCATTTTCTTTTTTTATATTATATATATAAACCATTTTTATCAATTTTATATAAACAATGCACAAGGCATAACAGCTTATAAGTTCTTTTCTAAGAAAAAATAATAAAAGAAGAAAACCAATAGAACATAACAATCCCAAATTATAGTATCAATACTTTGTCTATTTAACTTCATATCTTATCCCAACTTCTCCTTTTCATCCAAATTATTTCTTATTAATTAAAAAAAATTTTTTTTTGTCTTTTTTCAATATACAACATCCAAAAAAAAAAAGCATAACAAAACCTTTATATATCCTTTCATATCTTATTACCATTTTCAATAATATTCTTTGTCTGTTCTATTTCCAATATCCATTCATCTTTTTTCTTTTATTATACTTCTATACACCAATTGGAGTAACGTCTATAACTCATTACCCTAACTTAAAAGTACTTCATATAACAATTTTTCTTGGGATTCTGTTTAAAAAATTCTAAAATTACACAATGAATTTTATACTCTAAATACACATATAAAAAACACAATCTTATGTACCCTCCAGAATCCCTCTTTTATCCTAAATTAAATTCACCCATTGTCTCTGAATAAACTTTTTTTCTTTAGATCTTGCTTCCCCCCATTGAGGCTTCTCCTCCCCCCCTTTCTCTCTTGCTTATTCTTCTCCTTGCTCTTTTCACCCCTTTGTCTTTCCTCCTCCCTCTTCTTACTCCTTTTCTTTTGCTTTCTAACCTTGCCTCCACCTTTCCGCTCACTTTTCTCTTCTTTGGTTGTTTTTATAATTCTTAAAATCCCCTTTTTCTTATCCTTTTTCTCCTCCTCCCCGGAAAGAACCCATTGTTCATCAAAGATGGCTTCTTCTTCCTCTTCTTCTTTGTCCCAGTCCTTCTGCTGCGTAGTCAACTTTTCATAAGTACATAACGCCATTTCTAAGAATTGAAACAAAGTGCCCAAAGTATCTTCCTTTTTATATTTTTGATATTCAGTCTTTAGTTCATCCACAAGCGATGCCATTATGAAAAGAGAAACTTTTCCCAAAACAACCACAAGTATTTTTAATCAAAAATAATTCAAAAAAAGTTCCAAAAATTAATACTTTTCTTCCTTCTTCTCTTTCTCTTTCTGGGGTTAATGTTTAATCAAAGAGGTCCAATTACCATATACCTTTCTTTGGGATTCTAGGCAATCTCCTCCTTTTTCAGCTTCTGCTCCAATTTTTTTCCCTCTCCCTTCCCATTTGCAATATCAATTTTAAATAATCAGAAATCCATACCTCCAACAAGGGTTTTCCAATTTCTTAAGTTTTTCAATGTCCAAGAATCCTTTTGTCCCTTAGCTTCAACTCTCAAAACAATTCACTTTCAATGTCCAATATGTCCAAACATTTCTGCTGTTTCCATGAGGTGGGAGAGTGAGGAAAAAAAAAGTTCCCTTTAACAGCTTCTCCGCCGCTTTCGTCTTCTTAGGGATACAATGTATCCTCCAGCAATTCAAACAGCTCAGTTCCAACCAATTTGAAAGATGTTACTTGACCCGGCTCAGACAGCACTTTCACTCTTCTTACTTCCTCCAGCGCAATCTTACCCGGTTGCTGGCTTCTTTGTGGCGGCCATTACTGACCGCCGCTCCACCGCCTTGGGAAAAAGGGGTTTTTCCGGAGGAGGAGGGGGTCTGCGACACCCCCAACCCCCTGTCCGACTCCCCTCTCTCTTCAGCTGTCCCTACAGGGCAGCCATATCCCCCTGACCCATCTGGATCGGGGGTACCTCGGCGGCTAGCACAGCAGGAATCGCGAGCTGTCGCGAATTCCTGCTGCCCCGAAGCCACGCGAAACCGGAAACCCCTTTTTCCCATTCTTATTCCCCTCCATTTCTCATTCCAGTTGTTAAACTTATCTCTCTCCCTCTTTTGATTTTTCTTTTGCCTTTTCTTTTTCTGCTTTTCCCCTCTCCCTTTATCCATTTTCTGAACCATTCTCCCTTTTATCATCCCATCAGACCACAAATTTTTAATTCTAATTCTTTTTCCCCCCTGCTTAAATAATTGTTGTTCATTTTGTCCTTCAATGTTGGCTTCTTTTTTATAAAACTCCTTCCCCTCTGGTTTATTTTGTTCTTGTGTATGCTGAGTCACCACTTCTAATTTCTGTCGTACATAATTGCACATTTCAAGTTTAATTTTTATCGTGTTCCTTATATTTTGCAAATTCAATCTTGACTCTTCTATAAGTCTAATCTTATATCAACAAATAGTTTCTCCATTATATCTTTTCCTTTTTTCCTTTTCTTTCCTCTTCCTTAATAGTTAAAATCCTCTTCTTTAATAGATATATTCAATCCCAGAATTCAGTATATTATTTTAGCCATTATCTTTTGAATATATTTTCAACAACCCATATTCTTGAGTCTTTATTTGGATGGTTCTATAACAATAATAAAGTTTCTTTTATTTTCTTTCGAGTTCCAAAATCCAAACTCTTGAGAAGACCAGACACTTTTAAAAACGTACCGAAGTTTTCTTGTACCATCAGGTGGCTTTCTTGAGTCTTTAACTTTAACTTTCTTTATTGAATATAATACTTTTATTAAGTTTGCTAATTTCAATCATTAGCTATTATTTCTTTTCTTTTCAACATACTCAATTTCAGCATTCAATTATGCCCTTTAAGTGCCCATAATTCAATAGTTATCCAGTTTAATTTCTAAACCTTTGTTGTGTTAAAGTATTTTCCTTTAAATTTTCTCCTCCAAATTAATCTAATCCAAACTTTATAAGATCCAATTTCTTTCTCACTTTCTCTGGTCGCTACTTCCACACACTTTCCTCCAAGATAGCCCTTTATTTTAATACCAGAGTACTTCAAAAGCAAC
Source organism: Hydrophis major (assembly GCA_033807585.1). Lineage (NCBI taxonomy): Eukaryota > Metazoa > Chordata > Lepidosauria > Squamata > Elapidae > Hydrophis > Hydrophis major. The sequence continues at coordinate 17,882,876 of CM066337.1, forward strand.
GTCCTTTGCCTGGTCTCTACTCTGCTCTCTACTTCTCTGCTCCAGCACAAAACTTAGTTTCCTGGAGTGTTCGTGGTGGCCATTTTAGGACCACCGCTGCAGCTTGCCTTTGGGAGGGATTTTCCTGTCAGGGAGGGGAGTTGTGACTCCACTCGACCCTCCAGGCAATTTCCCCCTTCTTCACCACCCCACTAGGGTGGTTCTGGTCTTGATCAGGACCCTCCAACAAGTAAACTCACGCAAAACCATGCACATTCACGGATTCCTCTCTGATTCCGATGAGGACCAAACCGGAAGTCTCCCTTCCAGCTTTATTATTCTATGTAATGTACAGTCAGATCTGTCAATTGACAAATCCCAGTCCTGCTCACCATTAGCCCAAACTGGCTAGGGCATTTATAAGTTTTAGTTGTATAGAACCTGGAAAACCCTAGATATCTCACCACGAGCTTTAAATACCAAGAGTGTTTCATTCTAACAAAATAGGAAGACATCAGTAATGCTATTTCATTGGTTTGAGTAGCACATCGTATTAATCCACAAGATGATTTTTCCCCTTTGTTTTTCTTAGCCTATTGCAGCAGCCCAGGAGATTGTTGTTTATTTGATAAACCATAATCAGGCACGCAGCATCATATGAAAAATGAACTTTGTTATTTCATTGATCTGTATGAATTTTTAACTGGAGCTAATCTAGTTTGCTTTCAAAATTTATACAGACGATGGGATTTTCTTGTAACTCAATGAAGAGAATAGTCTCTTAATCCCTGACTGCAATATGAAGCTGCAGGGAAATGTGGAAACTGTTTTTGAGTTGGCTTGCAATATGTGGAGTGAAAGCCTACAGACTTGACTGATGTCTGAAAGAGAGGCATATTATCTCCCAGAATCCTTTGTCACTTATCCAAAATCCATGTAATTGACTGCAGCATGGTCTCTTAGGATCCTTTGCAACAATTTATCTCAGAGTTCTCCGTGGCACGGAGAAGAGGTTGCTGCTAAATTTTTATGGAAAGCTGACCTACCTCATTGCTCAAGATTTGACAACCTCTGGATTGAACTGTTGAGCTTGTCACACATGGGAATTTGGGACCCCAAGCCATTCATTTTTCAACTCTGTGCTTCACTTTTTTTTCTTTCTCTCTCTTTTTTCTCTCTCAATCAGCCTTGGATGAGAACAGTGGAGTACCACCCTGTGGCTTCTGTTAAACCTGCCCCATAGCTTTTAATTGTGATCCCCAAAATTTCTTCTCCCATTCCTGTTTTCCCCAGCTTTGCTGACTGGGGAATTCTGGGAGTTGAAGTCCACATATCTTCAAGTTGCCAAGGTTGAGAAAGACTGGTTTAGAAAACTTGGCTGTTTGAGAACATGAAAGTCCCAAAGCTTCTCTGTGAAAGGACAATGGACTCTCTCCCCACTTCCCACTATTCCTGTCTGTGTTTTAGAATAAGTTGCTAGCACATTATCTGTTCCTCACTCAAAATAATACTTTTACATAGATTGCTTCATGAAAGTTTAAAAATATAAGTCGTATTCTGTACGATTTCATTGCACTTTTTTTGAAGGAAAAAAACAGGCCATTTTATATATCACAAACTCTTCCTACCAAGTTGTATGCTCTTAATAAATGTTGGCTCTAGCTGTTGCTTGCTTGTCAAAAGACTCGATGAAAGGTGCCAGAGAGGTTTTTATGTACACCTTCTTGGACAATTGTCCTTGAGCATTTGTGATATGGTTTCATAGCCAGCTGTGAGGTGAAGGGTTGCCAATTGCCCCCCTTCCCAGTAACTTCACAGTTTTATATTAATCATCCAGCGCTATCAAGCAGAATGAATGTGTTATGAATAAGTGTTGAGTATTTGTTTTCTGCTTGACATTCTACATGTGGTAATAATAATAAAAAAAGCTTGCCCTTCAGTCTAAAGCAAAAATAGCCCAAACCATTGTGTTGACATGTGGATTTCTTTAAATTAGTTGGAGATTGGAAAGAGACTGACATTTCTCTGTAAGAGGTACAACGTGTGTCAAAACAGGAACATTTTCCAGTTGCATGACCCTTATATTATCCATTGCTCACCAATGTGCTTGCTAATAATTTGATTTGTCTGAAGAGAGGATGGCATTGAAAGAAAACTTTACTCTTTCTTCTGATCCAGGAGAAGGTACTTCCAATTAGAACTCCTATAATGTCAGGTGCAACAAATCAGGACCATGCATTAAGTAGTTCAGAAGATTTGCTGCTCAAAACTATACACAACAATTTGGTCAACTGAAGTTCAGTACTGACGGTGACAGATTAAAAAGGCTAATGGAATTTGAGAGGGGTTGGATTTAGACCATTTGTAGGAATGTAATGACTCTAGGCTGATGTTTTGTTTAGCTCAGTCCTTTTGTGACTCAAAAGGAAAGCCAGCTGTTTTTAGTGTCAGCTGAATGGCAGAAAACAATCTGTTTTCATTGGCAGCAGGGCACCCAGTCAAGTCAGTGTTAGACAGTCCAAACTAGGTACGAAATTAACTTATACTTTTCTTTGCTTGTCTGGGCCAGAAGTTTGCTTTGATCACAGAAGCCTTTTTCTCCAAATGAGACTTGGCAAGGCCAGCTAGTCATTTGTTAGCTGCTTTAAGTGAAGGGGGTTATAATAACCACCTTGTGCGGTAGTGATCTCTAACAGATGACATTATTTGGGTAATAATAAACCAGGAAAAATAAACACGCTCAAATTAAACAGCTCTTTCAGAGCTCAAGGCTACCTTGCTGTTGCAAAAGGGAAAGCCTTCCTTGATGGTAAAATTCTGGATTTATTTAAACCAGGATGCCTTCCACGGAAAGGTGTGAGCCTGTCTTCCTAACAAACTGATTGGGTGGGTGGGAAATACAGGTAGTTTCTTGATTTAACAGCCACAGGGGAGCCCAAAATTTATGTTGCTAAGCAAGACAGTTGTTAAGTGAGTTTTGCTCTATTTTACAACCCTCCTTGCCACAGTTGTTACGTAAATCACTGCAGTTGTTAAGTTACTAACACAGTCGTTAAGTGAATTGGGCTTCCCCATTGATTTTGCTCATCAAAAGGTCGCAAAACGGGATCGTGTGACCCCGGCACACTGCAACCGTCATCAATATGAGTTGGTTGCCAACCATCCGAATTTGGATCAGTGACCATGAGGATGCTGCAATGGCCATAACTGTGAAAAACGGCCATAAGTCATTTTTTTCAGTGTCATTGTAACTTTGAGCGGTCACTAAATGAACCATTGTAAGTTGAGAACTGCCTGCTTCTGCACTCAATCCTCTGGCATTTTCTAAAAAATGAGACAAGGGATATTTTGTTAGCTTTCCCAATTGGGGCGGTGAATCATTTTTGGGAACAATGCAGAAAATGACCTGATTGAGCCTGGAGGGTAGGGTCAAATGCATCATCAGTCTGGAGTCCCTATGTTCCCCGCACCCACAAGAGACCTAAATCCACTTTTCCTAAAAATCCATTGACTCTGCGAGTTTGCCTTGATCAGGGATGTCAAATTTGATTTCATTGAGGGCCGTACCAGGATTGTGTTTGACCTTGGTGTGTGTGTGTGTGTGTGTGTGTGTGTGTGTGTCCAGAGTGGGTATGGCCAGCTCAATGTCACTCATGTCAATGTCACCTGTGGCGGCCTGAGCACTCTGCCAGCAAAAACAGGCTCCCTAGCTCCATTTCAGGCTGCGACAGCCTCCTGCAACCCTCTGCCAGCGAAAACGGAGCTCGGGAAGGCTGCATATAGACCTCCCGACCTCCGTTTTTGCTGGCAGAGGGTTGCAGGAGGCCGTCACAGCCAGAAATGGAGCTCGGGAGCCTGTTTTCGCTGGCAGAGGCACTGCAAGCCAGTCCCTCACTGTTCCCAGGGTGGCCCTGCAGGCCAGATTAAAGCACTCCATGGGCTGGATCTGGCTCACAGGCCTTGATCATTAATAGATCCAATTCTTGTGTACAGGTAGCACAGAATAAAATCATAGTGCATTCTGAACTCGATCCTGGTTCCTGGTTTCTTGTGCCTGACATATGATTTTTCTAGTGATTAAAAGCATTTTGTTTGCTTTTGTTCCTGGTTTTTACCTTCTTTTTTTTTTGCCATCAAAGTTGAAATTCACCTATGAGCTTGGATGGCTGATCCCAACTCACACAGTTATTCTTCTGAGCGTTCACCCAAAAGTTGCTTGTTACCAGCACTCTCCTTGATGGCTACTGTTTCTCTGTGTCTGGCATTTGTGGCCTGTGGGTCAATCTTCATCTGGAATAAAAAACAGTATAATCAATCAAATGTACCAATTGTTTTTATTTTGGTTTTGTTTGAAGGAAACTCCTGTTTCTTCCATGAGCTGTCCAGAGCATCCAGTAGTGGGAGGTGCTTCAGTCTCTGCATGTCTCGGCTGGGCTTAATTTCTGGAATGCTCCTCCTCCTGCACGGGACTCCTCCCCAGCATTCCCCAGTTTTGGCTCAGCCTCGTTCAGGATAGGCAGTGCTTGTGATTCTTTCTTGGCTGAAACAGGAAAATTCATTTCTTATTAGCAGGTTTGAAAATTGACCAGTTTGTCTTGAGGACTCTTTAGCCTCCTAATCACATTACGATCTCCCGACGTTGGCTCTTTAACATCTGGCAGCCGGAGATCGCTCGCATTGTCGGGAAGCGCTGATTCGTGCCCTGAAGTGGAGGGAGGCTTCAGCATTGTTCTGTGCCCCCTCCCCACAACCGCTCTTTCTACCCCTGCCATTCCGATAGCCACAGAGTTTATTACATCTGAACAGCAGCGTGAGCGTTTTTGCTCACAACAGAGTCGTATTGCTCTCCTTCTGAATGCTGTCTGGGGGTGGAAGATTTAAACGCTTAGTTCCTTCCACCCTTCCTCGCTGTTTAGCCATATAGGAGAAGCCCTCTGAGGCTACTCCTCCACACGGCAGGAGTTTGCTGCTGGGGAGCATGCGAAAAGTTTAATGGCCGGAGGCCATTGTTTTTTTTACAAAGAACTTGTGGCCGCGCTGACTGTATTTCATTTCGTGCTGTGTGAGGTGCTTTCTTTCCCAAGCAGAGGTTTATCTTTAGGAACCCTTGGGAACATTACACTTTTGTCTTTTTCTTACTATATTCGAGGCTATCTGTACATTTAAATTGTTGGCTTAACCCTCACAGCCCAATCAACCCAGCGGCACAACAGCGAGCACCTAGGCTTGTGTCCGCCTGTTCAGGGAAGCTGTTGAAGGCCTCTACCTTCATTAACTTGGGCCTTTAGGCGTTCTCAATTTGGCTGTTTGGATTTTCAATAATTTTAGCTGTATGCTATTTATTTGATATCCATATATATATAGCTATATATTAGTGATATAATAATTAATAATAATAATAATAATTAATAATTTATAATAATTAATAATAATAATCCATCATCATCATCTATTCGGTATAATATTTTAATATCAATAAAATATTATTACTGAGATACGACTCATTATAGATAGATAATCTTTTTGTTGTTCCCAAAAGTTCATCTTAACCATTTTGTTGTTCCCAAAAGTTCATCTTAACCGTTTCTTAGCATATCACAAGTTTAAAATGCACACCCTGCAATCTCTTACTCAGCATCAGAAAAGGTGACGTCCTTACGTCTATAGATCTGATGGAGGTGTACCTACATATTTCTATTTGGCTTTCCCACTATAAATTTCTGAGATTCTGTTATAATAGCCACCATTTCGAATATGTGGCCCTTCCTTTCGGACTAGCTTCTGCCTGCAGGACCTTCACAAAGGTCCTTGCAGCTCTCGCTGCTCATCTCCGAGGTATCCTTGTACGACTCCAGTGTTACCTTGATGACATCTTGATTTTGTCATCTTCCGATCATCAAGCAGTCAGAGATATTCAGACCACATTACAATCCCTACAACAACATGGGTTCTCAATCAATTGGAAAAAGAGTCATTTAACACCATCAACTCAATTAATCCATTTGGGAGCAGTCATAGATACGGTGGAAGGCAAAGTTGTCCTGTCACCAGGCAAAGTTTTCCTGTCAGCAATTAGTTAAAGAGATCAGGGGTTTTAAGAGGGTGTCCCTAGCTGAACTATCAAAATTGTTAGGCAAGATGATCTCATGTATATCTATCATTCCTTGGGCCCGGCTCCACACTAGGTCCCTCCAGTGATTCCTGCTTCCGTACCAGCGCTCCGGCCGAAGCATCTCCAAATACTTTCAGCTCCCCAGATTCATTTCCAGGTACCCTTTGCAAGGAGCAGAGAGCTTCAACGTGCTCCACTGCCGTTGGCCCCAGGGTCTTTTATTTGCATTCCCACCACTTCCACTGGTCCCCAAGGTCTTCCAGAAGGTACAATCAAAGGTCCTCATATCTCTACACTGGTGGACCAGACCAGTCATCAACAGAAGTTGTCTCTTCAAAGAGCCCCACAGACTTACCATCACCATCGATGCCAGCCTGTTTGGATGAGGAGCTCACTTTCAATCACTCACAGCCCAAGGCTGCTGGTCCTCCATAGAATAGTTGTGCAGCATAAACTGACTGGAGTTTCGAGCAGTACACCTGGCCCTCCTCAGCTTCCTTCCACAGGTACACAATCATCACATACTAATATTGTCCGACAACGTAACAGCCAAAGCTCACATAAACAAGCAGGGGGACACACAGTCGAAACACCTTATGCGGGAAGCGGAGTGCTTGTGTCTTTGGGAGGAGAATTACCTGCTTTCCATCAGAGCAGAGTACATTTCGGATACACAGGCAGACTGGCTAAGCAGGGCCATGATTGATCCACTGGAGTGGCGCCTCCATCCGACCCTGTTTCAAGAGGCAATCAGGAGATTCGGGCAGCCAGTGATAGACTTGTTCATTTCCCCCCTCAATTTTCAGCTCCCCAGATTCATTTCCAGGTACCCTTCACAAGGAGCAGAGAGCTTCAACGCGCTCCACTGCCGTTGGCCCCAGGGTCTGCATTTCCACCAATTCCACTGATCTCCAAGGTCTTCCAGAAGCTGCTGGACGAGAGGGTGGAGCTTCTGCTAATAGTTCCTTACTGGCCTGGATGGCCATGGTTTGCAGACATCCGCAGTCCATCCTTATCAACACCATGGAGAATTCTCCCAGACAGGGTTTTGTTAACCCAGGGACCCCTTCAACATCCGGACCCTCAATGGTTGCACCTGACCATCTGGAGGTTGAGTGTAGACATCTGAAAAATGAAAAGTTTTCCAACAAAGTTATCGCCACCATCCAAGCTGCCAGATGCCCCTCAACAACCTGCATTTACAATGCCACATGGTCCAGTTTCTGCAAATGGTGTACTGTCTCAAATTGATCCCATCTATCCATCAGTGGCTCAAATCCTAGAGTTTGTTCAAGAGGGGCTTGACAAGGGATTATCACTTAATACGTTGAAAAGACAGGTGGCGGCCTTGGCATCAGTTGTCACTTGTGAGGGTCTACTGTCTCTTTCTCATCACCCAGGCATACAGAGTTTCCTTCAAGGAGCTATTGGAACCTTAACAAGGTCCTCATTGCACTCACTAAGTACCCTTTCGAACCCTTGAAATCATCAAGTCTCCAATTTCTGATGTATAAAGTAGTTTTCCTTGTAGTGATCACTTCCGCTCATTGTATTTCGGAACTGGCAGCTTTGTCGATCAGACAAGATCTTTGTGTCTTCCATTTGGACCGGGTGGTCCTTCGTCCTGATCCTACGTTTATACCCAAAATTAATTCGGCCTTTCACAGGGCACAAGAGCTGATACTTCCTAACTTTTGTCCCAGGCCATCTCAAGGGTTGGAACTACAATGGCATCGGCTTGATGTGAGGCGAGCATTGCAAATATTATTCACTGCACAGCGACTTTCAGAAAAACAGAAGCTTTATTTGTGTCGTTTCAGCCAAACACTCAGGGATGCAAAGTCTCATCTTCCACAATAGACCGTTGGCTACGGGCTGCGATAGCGAAAATGTATCAGACTAAATCACTACAGGTGCCCATGGGCATAATAGCTCATTCAACAAGGAGTGCCACAGCATTGGCAGCGTGAGCCACTCAGGCACCAATAACTGAAATTTGTCGAGCTCAAATCTGGGCCTCTCCATCGCCCTTCATTAGGCATTAAAAAAAAGATGTGTTTGAATCCGCTGAGGCCTCCTTTGGCAGAAGAGTTCTGCAACGGGTCCACAGGGACCCAGAGGAGATTCCAAGCCAGACAGAGTCCCTCCCATAGGATAGGCCAAACTTTGGTATGTCCCACTACTGGAGGCTCTGAACAGCTCATGGGAGAAAGGGCATTGGTACTTACCTGATATGCCCATTCTCTTTGAACTGTGAAGAGCATCCAGCCCCACCCTTTTTCCATCTGGTGGGGTCCTGTTTTGGCCAACGAATCATTAGGGTGTTGAGGGAGAGGGTGTTTATTCCCTCGTCTTCGCCAAAACTGGGGAACCCTGGGGAGGAATCCCGTGGAGGAGGAGGAGCGTTCCAGAAATTAAGCCCAGCCTACACATGAAGAGACTGAAGCACCTCCCACTACTGGATGCTCCTCACAGCTCAAAGAGAAGGGGTGTATCAGGTAAGTACCAACACCCTTTTTCTGCTACTTTTTAAAGCTGAAGGGGATAGAGTATGGGGTTATTTTGTTGCTCCAAAGTTTTGGAAGCTGTTTATTTATCCCAGTTCCATCAATACATCTTCCTTGTCCTTTTATGCAATCATTAGGAACAGGGATAATCTTTTCTTGCCCAGGGAGCTGGTGTGGTCTCCCTAAGGGTTATTATGATTTGTGTTATTTTAGCAGTTGTGTGTCTTGCCTTTTCTATACAGCTGGAAGACTTGAGGCCCAAACCCCAAAGCTGATTTTTCAAGAAGCTGGACTTTCTTGTTTTTCACTTAGAAGTGTAATGCAAGGAAATTCAAAGAAAAACAAGAATGTCCAATTGCCTTTTGAAAAAGCATCTTTGGGACAACCATGACCTGGATGACTGAGAATCTCCATAGACATTGAGGCCCAAATGAAATCCCATAAATTTAAGAATAAAGGTAAGAGTAAAGGATCCCCTCGCACATATGTGCTAGTCATTTCCAGCTCTAGGGGGTGGTGCTCATCTCCATTACAAAGCCAAAGGGCCAGCACTGTCCGAAGACGTCTCCGTGATCATGTGGCCAGCATGACTAAGTGCTGAAGGCGAACGGGACACAGTTATCTTCCCACCAAAGTGGTTCCTATTTTTGTACCTGCACTTTTTTTAACATGCTTTCGAACCGCTTGGTTGGCAGAAGCTGGGACAAGTAACAGGAGCTCACTCCGTTACGTGGCACTAGGGATTCGAACCGCCGAACTGCCAGCCTTTCTGATCAACAAGCTCAGCATCTTAGCCACTGAGCCACCGTGTCCCACACGTTTATGAATAAGGAAGATTTAAAAAAAGCCCAACTGAAATCATTAGCATATAAAGATCTGGCTTAAAGTGATATTGTCCTAATTGCTCTTTGAGGAATAAGTCTCTCTCTCTTCGTACCTTGAAAACCTTAGTAAGATCCACATTAATTTTTTTCCCGTTCCAGCACCAAACTTTTTAATTCATCCAATTTGTCATAATAACCTATACTGTCGTACACATTATGGTTGGTTTCAGAGTCACCCAAATGTTTAGATTGGATATGGAATTTTTATCTACCTACAGGACAAGTACAGATAGTTAGGACTGCAGAAAAAACAGCTGCAACCAGCCTGCCTTCAATTAAGGACCTGCATAGTGCACGAGCCAGAAAGAGGGCTGAGAAAATATCTACAGACCCCTTATACCCTGGGCATAAACTATTTCAACTCCTTCCCTTGGGATGGCGCTATAGGTCATTGCATTCCAAGACAGAGTCCCCCCACTAAATACCTACTCCCCTCAGCACTGTCTTATGCCTAAGCATATTTTCTAGCAGAGCTATATTGCTATCATCCTTCTTATCTACCCATCTTTCTCATCTTTTCATCTTCCCATGTTATCTTTCCTACTATCTTCTCCTATTGGTATCTTATGATTATGATTGTATCCTATGATTTATGATCTATGACTTACCACTATGTTGTTGTTTGTATGTACACTGAGAGCTTATGCACCGGAGACAAATTCCTTGTGTGTCTCATTATACTTGAACAATAGAGAATATTCCTATTCCTACTGAGTTCTTCCCAAGATCTGGTAAAGGAACACGTTGTTTAATAACTTTAAAGGTAATGTCACAGGATGTAAGCTGTTCCAAGCAAAACTGCCTTTTGTAATTGACCGATGTTCATTTTGTCAATGCCAATGGTCTTCAAGTGGTTCTCCAGATGTTTTAGGATTCCACCAAAGGCGCAGCTATTACTAAACTAACCTATTTCATCAATGGATGTTAAAATTAAAAGTCTCTTTTCTTTTTTTTTGTGTTCCCTGGCTTCCTTAGGGTGACTGCATAATTACCATATTGCTTACTGAAGATGATCATGTCGAAAGTGATGATGTAATTTTTTACCTCGTTTTTACTGGATCCGCCCTTCAACACTGCACCAGCACTAGGAAGCTTGATTCAGGGAGGTTGGAAACCATTGCTCCAGGTACACTTGCAAAAAATAGAAAACATAAAATCCAAAACTAGAAACCAGAAAGCATTAAATTCCTGCAGCTCTTGTTGCATTGGGTCTATGCATCTGAATGGGGCGTGAGTACAAAATCGGCATTCTGCCCATAGGAGCAGTATTGTGCTTGGGCACGGTATGGGCAAGTGTGGTTTGATTGTGAGCCTGTGTGCCCAGGAAGAACTGGGCTGTAACTTGCACAGAAAAGTGGGTGGAGGACAGCACTTCCAGCAAATGACTTCTTTATCGGAAAAAAGGGAGGCGGGGAAGTAGAAGTGAAAACCATGGAGAACTGAGCTTCTAGGACTGAGTTCACACAACAAGCTTTAACTCTGAATCCAGCTCAGTAAAAGAGAGTTGGTCTTATGACACTATAACACTGGTTTGTTGCATTATGGCTCAACATGCTACAACAAGAGATGGCTCTCCTGTGCATCCTCAATTACTAAGCCTCCACTTCCAGCACAGAGGAAATTGGATGGAACGTCACTGGTGATGTGGGTTTTTGGAAAACAGTGCAGCATCCAGAGAATATGATGCCCTTTGCTTGCTCTAGAAAAACAGTAGGGCTTTCAAAGTTGCTGGCACAACAGTAGGGCTTTCAAAGTTCCCTCCCTCCCTCCCTGCCCCTCCCTCCCTCCCACTCTTTCTTCTTTCCTTTATTTTTCTCTCTTTTTTTTGCTTCTTCCCTCCCTCCATTTTCCTTCCTTCCTTCCTTCCTTCCTTCCTTCCTTCCTTCCTTCCTTCCTTCCTTCCTTCCTTCCTTCCTTCCTTCCTTCCTTCCCTCCTCCTTGCAAAATGCTCTGCCTAGTTAGTTTTCTTTTAATTATTAAAAAGAAAGAGACAGTTCTTAATGTTTGCTAGGCCTTAGGAAACATAAATGTTATCATTTATTTTATTTGCATTTAATGTTTTCATTTTAATGGCTCATATTATGGATAAATGTAAGGGTTTTGCAAACTCAAGACACACAGGCAAGATGTTTCTGACATTAAAGGCTACCTATATACAAAGTTTGCATTACCACGAGCTGAATGTTGTCATTTCCTTCACTCTGAATAATTCTGCTGCTTCAACTCATTGGAGAGGCAGGGAGTGGCATCTCCACCCATTGTCCACTGGAAATTGTATTCAGTCATTTTTGCAGAGTGTCATGGGGTCAGCCTCACCACCTCCTGATGGAACTGGGAAAGAGTCTCTTCAAACAATGAAGAGCCATTTCCAGTCTGCAAAAACAATGGTGATGTTGATAGACCAGTGAACTGACTCATGATGAGACAAGCTTTTTTATGTCCCTACATTTTTCAAAAGTAACAAGGGAGGGAAAAAAGCAGCTCGATTTTTAAAGTGAACTTTCTTATGAAATTCAACAACCTAAGAAGAAAAAAAATATCATGCTCTCCTTTGACCTTTGCCAAGCCCTCAAAAGTAACCCAACTGGGTCAGGAACCATCTCCCCCTTCTTTTGGTGTGCTGCCCTCTTTGGTCTGTAGCTTGCATTATTGACTTGTCTCATCAAGGGCTTGTGTCTTGAATCAGTGACAACAAGCAAAGGTAGTCAGAACCTATGTTCTTTGAATGCTGCAGCATTAATAACTAATGAGAGATCAGCAATAATGGAGAGGAAGCTCTTTTCTGTCTGTTTGAGAAATGTTCCTGATTGGAAATGAACTGCATGGATGATGCTAAAAATCTACAGTGGAAACACAAATGTAAAAGATGCTCAAGTGCTGTGTGTAAATAAAGTTTATGGAGATTCTCAGTTGGAGCAATAGCACTTAGATTTATATACTGCTTCACAGTGCTTTGCTGCCCTCTCTAAGCGGTTTACAGATTCAGCCTCTTGCCTCCAACAATCTGGGTCCTTATCCAGGACATGAGTGTCCCAAAGGTGCTTTTTAAAAAAAAAACAAATTTTATTCAGTTTTTCACATTAAAAACAAAAATCTCTTTTTAGTAGACAACATATTTCTGGGTCATCACCTTTACATACAAATATGACAGCAATTATACATTCATATATGCATACTTAATTCTATTATTACCTTTTCCATTCCAAATTTTCAGTAAGGAGAGAAACAAACACATAAATTCTCGCCTCTTTCATTAATCTCAATCGAAACATCTTTTTGTTTCATTTCAATTATTTCAAATATAATCCTTTAATATTTATTTTGAAAATAAAGATAAACAATATGTGTTTGCCTAATAATAATAATAATAATAATAATAATAACAACAACAACAACAAAAATAACAAAAATAATAAAAAAGTTACCAATGTCGCTCCTTGCTTTTAATAGTCTATATTAACTTATTAATTTAGTTGGTTGTTTAGTCTGTTATATTCCTTTTCCATTACACATTCTTTTTATAAATTCTAGATTAATACAAATTTTAACACTAAAAACAACAACCAAGTATAGGCTTCCCCCCTTTTACTGCTTTGAGTGTGACACCTCAATGATTAAAATATACCTTTATTACCTCATCTTGATTCCCAATAAACCATTATTTTTAAGAAGTTACAATAATAATCATTCCATCTTTTCATTTGGATTCCACAGCATATTTCCCCCCTTGATTTTTAATAAGAGTTATCAGTATCTATATTACAGTATTTTCTAAATATTTTTAATTGCAGAAATATTCTTATTACCCCTTGTCACCCTGCAGAATCCCCTTTTTAATTCATCAACCATTATCTCTGAAAAAACAATTTCTTTTCAACATTTTACTATTTCCGTATTTCTTTATTTCATGCACCTGTTTCTTACTGCTTCTCCTCCCCCTCTTTTCCCCATATCTTTTCTCATTCCAGTTTATATCCCTCTCTTTCTTAATATCTTCCTTTCCCCTTTTCTGCTGGGTCTTTCTGCCTTTCCCAACTTCACAGGTATTCCCCCTTTTGATTGCCTTCTTAAATCTCAATGTTTTAACCTTCCTTCTTTCCCCACTTCTTTATAGTGTTCTTTGTGTTAATTGTCTATTTAAAATGTCTTCTCCTTGAGTCGATTCCTCCTCCTCTGAAGCTCTTTCTTCTTGTTCTTCAATTGCCATTTCCATTTTTTTTAACACAGAGCAAAGTGATTTGCCTCTTTCCTGGAGTAATTCTCTCATATTTTTAAGTTCCATTTTTAATTCCCAAAGAGATATCATCATTATACACTCTTATATTTTATGATCGTTAAGGTCCACAAAAAAACAAACAAAACCACTCTACTTTCCTTCTTTCTTCTTTCAATTTTCTAAAGTTCTTGGTTATTCCAGCCCAGGGTCTATTCCAAAAACATCGATCAATCCCACAGTCAGCCTTTCCTTGCTTTTTTCTTTATTCTGGTTTCTGCTTTCACTTTCTAAGATTCTTACTTTGTTTCAATATTTCTTTAATGTTATATCCACACAAGTTCATTCAGAAACAGGATGTTTTCCCTTTTGTTTGAGCTCAAGTTTTTGTCAAAAGGTGGCACTCTCCATGATATAAAGTCTTCACCTTTCCCCCCTATTTTTTTATTTAGGGTTTTTCGAACCACAATATTCCAGCACAGTCCAGTCTCCAATTTGTAAACTTTATTACTATTATTTTTTGACAATCTTAAGTCTAGCTTTATTTTATGCCTGTTTATTCCCAAAATATTTTAGTCCAATTTAGTTAAATCTTCAGTTCCAGCTTCTTCCTTTCTGGGTTCAAAGCCCCGCTTAGCTGTCAAAAATATTTTCTTTTTTTTCCCTTGTCCCTTTGTAATTTCGCTGCTCACTTTTCTTTTCTTAAAAATTCCATGTTACCTTAATCCCAGGGTACTTTTGTTTAGTTGGATTGCCCAGTTGTCCTGGTTCAGATGTTATCCACCTCTTCCTTCCCTCCTCCACAAATCTTAATCCAGCTGAGTTCTTTTCTTTAGGGTGGCCATTTTAAATCACCGCTGCAGTCGTCTTCGGGGGGGAAAAAGACCAAGCCCGGGGAGGGGGGAGATGCGGCTCCCCTCACCCTGGCTTGCGGCTTCCCCTTATTCTGCCACCCCTCCAAGGCAGCTTCAGCCCCTAATTGTAATGATCGGGGCTCTCCAACAAAAGAGCACAGACCATAACCGCAGAGAGTCGCAATTTACGGTCCGTCAGCGAGGAGGCTCCACCTTCTTCGTCGCCAAAGGTGCTTTTTTTCAAAAGGCAGCTGGACTTCCCTCTTTTTCTTTGAAGACATTTCGCTTCTCATCCAAGAAGCTTCTTCAGCTCTGACTGGATGGTAGGGAATGGAAGGATTTATATTCTTTGCAGACAGCTGGTCATTTGCTTTCTTTGAAAGAGTTGTTGAGGCGACTTGGAGGTTTATCTGTGTCCTCAGGATCACTTGAGGAGTGCAGCTGTTTGAATTGCACACAACAGGAACCCTTTCCACTTCAGTTTGAGATGCAGACAACACAAACTCATCCCCAACAACCTGAGTTTGTCTTCAACAGTGAAGGGACACAGGGCAGAAAACTTCCTGCAGCCAAGAAGGCTCCACACATATTTGCATTACCCAGGTGATCCTGAGGACACAGATAAAACCTCCTGGTGGCCTTTTTATATACTGAAGGGCAAGCCATTATTTTAGTATATAAAAAGATAGTAAACCCCACTCCCTTCTAGCATGATGATGTTACCTAGTTGAGTAGTGAAACGTCTACAAGAAAACCGTGAAATTTAGAGAGCATCAAAGACCCCACAGTCCTCCTCCTCCTCCTCCTCCCCCCTCCTCCTCCTCCCTCCCACTCCTCCTCTCCACTCCCTCTAGCACTGATGATGTTACCTAATTTGGTCTGCAAGAAAACAGCCAAGCCCAGAGACTACCTTACAACAGAGTTTTCTGATTAAAGATTTTCATTTTTGGGTTTGAAATGTGCACTTTGTATCTTTTTGTCTGATTATGCACACCGACATGCATATTATCTTTACTGTAGTTTTGCTACTTTCAAATAATTCTCCAGAACTATTTGTTTTTTATGTGTCTTGTAGAGATTGTGGGGTTTTTTTCCCCTCCTTTGATTTTCCCCTCTCTTTGTAGTGAGGAATCATATAAGTAAACAAGTTGTGTAAGATGTGGTTGCTTGAAAGTAATAGTCATGTGATCTTGGCTTAATAAGACACTTTCTTAGGAAACATATCAAGTACTCTTCCACTCAATAAAATTCTCAATCCTCTCTTCAGATCTTTATATGATTTTGGAGACTAAGTGATTTTCCTAGGGGATTTTACTGAGAGACCATGGAAGTCCAGGCATTCTCAATAGTAACTTCCTTCCTTCCTTCCTTCCTTCCTTCCTTCCTTCCTTCCTTCCTTCCTTCCTTCCTTCCTTCCTCCCTCCCTCCCTCCCTCCCTCCCTCCCTCCCTCCCTCCCTCCCTCCCTTCAATTGCTTGCTTGCCAGGAATCAATTTTTATGAGCTCTATTTACCTACCAAACAGAGAGCACCAAGAATCTCACGGTTCAACAACCCTGAGCTACAAATATAATATTCTGTTGATGACCTAAGGGTGCCCCTATGCAAATGTAAAAGAGTTTCCAAATCTTCATGAACAAATGTTAGTGTTTCCCTTGCTAATACCCTCAGAATTTAAATAAAATAAGTATTAGAGATGTCCAATGCTCTTCAGTAAACTTCAGTATATTCCTCTAGACATGACATATTTTACTACATCATAATGATTTCAGGAGACCCATTAATAGGGTCACCCTCAATCAGCCACAAAAGTGATGCTACATTGGGGTTCCCAGAGAAGCTTGAAATAGTTTCTGAAACTCTGCTGTCTGATCTGAGATTTGAATCCTCCGAAGAGTTGATCTTGAATAGGCTGGATTCCACACTTGGCTTGGCTTGGATGTGAAGTCATGCTCTAGTGAAGCAGCCAATATTTCTTGTTTAGTCACAACAGTGTTGAGTCTCCAAGCAGCTTGGTGATAAAAGCAGTTTACTTGAATGGAGTACAGCTGGGTGGGCGGCCAAATATCAGCACGAAGAGAATGTCTTCCATATTATTTTCTGTCAAGTCTGATTGCTGGATTTCTCTCCAATAGAAGCTAGCATTTCTCACTGGCTAAACCAGATAGAGGTGGACTTGGGTTCAGAGACTTAGCTATGATGCATAGAAGCAGTTCATACACTGAGGTGTCAGTACCATGTCATCTCAGTGGATGTGACTTGTGTAGTTGACCTTTAAGAGTCTACTTAAATTGATTACCTGCCCAGTTCCAATAAACAGTAGTACTTGAAAAAATATATATAAAAGGACTGATTTTTTTTAAAAAAAACTGAAAAATGGCCACCATCCCCTGAGGTTATGGAACAGAGGTGGTCTTCAGCAGGTTCTGACCGGTTCTGGAGAACCGGTAGCGGAAATTTTGAGTATTTCGGAGAACCAGCAAATACCACCACTGACAGGCCCTGCCTCCCAAGTCCCAACTGATGAACGGGGTCTTCTTTTGTTGCCCTGTACAGGAGAACAGAGCTGGAAAGCAGGTTAGAGGGGTAGGGAGGGGATTTTGCAGTATCCTTCCCCTTCTATGCCTGCAGAGCCATGCCAACCATGCCACACCACGGCCACCAAGCCACACCCACAGAACCCATAGTAAAAAAAATTGAATCTCATGAACCTTGGCAGGGCAAATGGGATATTGAAATCATGTACATCACTTCAATCTCTACAATTTTTTTTTTCTTGAAATGGGACACCTGAAAAAGTTTCTATTCTCCATTGCCTGCATGTCTGCATTTACTGCAGAGATTCACCAAGTACAATTGTATGTGAGAATGATCTTAGGAGACACTACGTAGGAATAGTCAGATGAAAGACAGAATAGTCCACAGCTGGATAGAATACAGAATACCCTATACCAGGGGTCTCCAACCTTGGCTCCTGGAAGCCTGGCGGACTTCAACTCCTAGAATTCCACAGCCAGCTTTGCTGGCTGTGGAACTCTGGGAGTTGAAGTCCGCCAGGCTTCCAGGAGCCAAGGTTGGAGACCCCTGCCCTATACTATTCCAGACAAGTGGCTGTGCATCCTCTTCTTAAAAGCCTCCAGTGAAGGAGCAATCACAACTCTTGAAGGCAAATTGTTCCTCTGTTTATTGTTCTCACTATTAGGAAATTTCTCCTTAGTTCTAGATTGCTTTTCTCCTTGATCAGTTTCCATCCATTGGTTCTTGTTTTGCCTTCAGGTGCTTTGGAGAATAGGTTAACCCCCTCTTCTTTCTGAGGGCCCCTTTGATACTGGAACATGTTATTATATCACCCCTAGTCCTTCTTTTCACTCGACTCGACATACCAATTCCTGCAACTGTTCGTCATTTATTTTAGCCTCTAGCCCCGAATCATTTTTGCTTCTCTTTTCTGTACTCTTTCCAGAGTCCAGATAGCAGGCAGGACAAGAATGTTTTGAAGCACATCCTGGGTGTACTTGTTCCACATTCTCACCATGGCATGTCTAACGTAATGATGTTTAAAATCCACATTAACCTTGAGTTTATTGTGACACAGATATCCATGCCACCCAAACTTCAGGTTGTGTCCTTCTAACCCCAAAAGCCTTCTATTTCTCAGCAACACGCACTCTTTCATCCAACGCAAACAACAAGCCACAAAATACAATTCCAAATCCGGTAAACCTACTCCTCCTCTTCCCTTTGCCAATTGCAACACCTTATACTTAACTCCTCTGCTATGCAAATTTAGCTATCCCCTTCTGCCACTGTTTAAATGGTGCATCAGTTGTCAAAACAGGTACTGTCCGGAACAAAAATATTATTCTAGGCAACACATTCATTTTCATTAAAGAAATTCTCACTGGTAATGACAGTTGTCCCTTTTCCCATCTTCATGAAATGTACTTTTCAGTTTAATTTCAAATGAATTCCATGATACACACTTACAATGACTTCATTCTGGTGATTTATCAGGAGTAAATCCACAGCAAATTCATTCAGATTTCTTGGCGTATTATAGAAGTGATTAGCCATTTCTTCTGGGATGTGAACTGGGTCCAAGTCCAGTCCACAACACTTATTTGTACCTAATGTTCTTTTCTTATTCTGTCACACCATTAAAAATTAAAAATTGGTGATCCATTTTGCAGGGACTTTCATCTTGGGAGTGGGATAATGGTTGGCAAACTTAAACACTCAAAGAGCCACAAAGGACCTAATTGGAAGCCCCCCCAATTCAATTTTGGAGCAGATCGGAAGTCCGGTTCCCCCACCATAGAGTCTCCTCCTAGCACAGCATCCTTTTTCCTCCACTAGTCCTAACTGAAAGCCCTATCAATTGTGGAGCTGACCAGTGATAAGGAGGCACTGCAGAGGGATGAAAGAGCCACATGCAGCTTCCAGAGCCACGGGTTACCGACCCCTGGTATAAACAGTACAACCAGCAGCAGTTTGATTGAGGATAATAGCTGTGTAGCATTTTCGCCGTTATGGAATCATTGGTGTAGGGGGTCCCTAACCCTTGGGCTGCGGACTGGTACCAGTCCATGGCCTGTTAGGAACCAGGTTGCACAGCTGCAGGTAAGCAATGAGCAAGCAAAACATGAAAGAGATCTCTGGTGTCAAAAAGGTTGGGGACCACGGCACTAATGTACAATCTCATCCTGCTGAAAATGCATCATACTAGATAAATCAGCCTATAAGAGATCTAATTAAGATCAAAGGATATTCCACTTTAACTTCTCAAACACAGAACAGGCTAGCATAGGAAAATAACATTAGTTTTGCATGCTGATTGCAGAAATTTTCAAACCAAGCTCCATGGATTCCAGGTAGACTGAAAAACATTTGGGTATTAAAACTAAACAAATATCCCTGTTGGGGATTCATTTAGGAGGACTCAGTCTAAGGAAGCTTTCTGTATTGTTAATAAATGACTTTTTTTTACACATATGCAGCAAGGAGTGGCTTTATGTTCCAAAGGGTTCACAATGTATATTGAAGAAAGCATTTGAAGGTGACTCTCACTGCTACTTGCTTGTTTATCTGTTTCAGTGTATAATCCTAGTGAGAGCAGCTTTGAATATTTTTCTAGGAAAGAAATGGAAATAAAAGAATAACAGAGTTGGAAGGGACCTTGGAGGTCTTCTAGTCCAACCCCCTGTTTAGGTAGGAAACCATTTCAGACAAATGGTTATCCAATCTCTTCTTTAAAACAAGATGATGAAAGAGTATGAGAATGTAGGTGATTTGGTAAAATTATTTGCAAAGCTTTATTTGTGTATTTTATAAATGAATGAATGAATGAATGAATACAATATCCATATGTTATACATAGATCTCAGGGTTGGGGGAATACTTGTGTGAATAGCCTACATTAGTTTTTCAGTACAATGTAGTACAATGCATTGTAGGTATTTTTCCCCTCTGTGTATAATATTTTATTTCGTTATGCATTGCTAAGATAGTCCCTTATGAGATTAGTTACAAATTCTGTTATATACTGTTTCTTTCGCTGATCCTAGGACTATATGATTTATCTCCTAAGGTGGCAGATGAAATCTACGTTTTAGTCTCCAGCTTGTGTCTGGCTGTGCGTGTGTTTAATCTTGTTATTCTCCTGCCTTCTTCCTTTACAAATCCATAATACCGAATTGCCTCTTTTAGCAATTTGATTTCTGTCATTCAGCCTTAGAGGCAATATGAAACAGATACTGCAAAGCACAGATCTTTTTTCTTCTTAATGGAATGGGTTCTGGAAGTCCTGAAGCAATTTAGATCTTCACTGTGTTCTTTGAGGAATAGCTCTTCTTGCTTTTGAATTAATTGACAAAGGCAACATCAAATTCTGGGCAGAGGGAAACCATGTCAGTGGCAGGGGAAAAGAACAACATCAAAGAACAAGAAAGGAAGCAAACACATTGCTCTCTGCAGCTGGATATTTGATCTGATTAAGCCTTATTTGTCACCTTGGTTTCATCTCTTAAGAGCTGCAACACTTTTAATGTTGCTTAGTTCAGGCCAGATTCCTAGCTACTTCTCCTTACTTAATGGTCCAATGTTCCTCATCCTGATGCTTTCCAGCTGTGAAGGAACTGCATTTCCAAAATTCATCCCAAGCGTGACTCTTCTCAGTCTTGGAAGTATGCGTTTTAGAATTCGGCCTTTGGTTATTTGACTTCTTGACACAACTCTGTTACATAGGTTATACCCAGATTTATACATAGCCAAGATTGGTGAATAAACTACAGTTGGCTAGGTCACCTACAAACCATAAATGCTGGATTCATGCTAAGCCAGACCCAAAGAAACTTCTTTATCTTTTAACTCAAGGGTCTCTTGGCAAGTTTTAAGACTTGTGAACTCCAACTCCTGGAATTCCTGAGCTAACATGACTGGAGGAGGAATTCTAGGAGTGTGAAGCCCACAAGTCTTAAAGCTGTCAAGTTTGAAGACCCCTGCTTTAACTCATGAACCCAGCCATTTTCTATTAGATGAACGTCTGGACATGCATAAGGATGTCATTAAGAGCATCAAGATACCCTGGTGGTTTTCTTATTAACAGGAACATTGGAAAACTGTATATCTTGATGCTCTTAATTTTTTTTCAAAATTTCCCAGTTGTAAATGATACAGGAGAATGATCCCGAGGGACAAGAGGAAGAAATGCTGTCTAAGAAATGATCAGATAGCATTCAGAGAAGGACACTTAGGAAAGGACTATCGAAGCAGGGAGTTAAAAAAATTAAAATTTAAAATTCTAAAACAGACGCACCTTGCTTGGCTGTGGCTGCTTCGACTCTCAAGAGTGTTGGGATTTTGGAGATGAAAGTGCCACATGGTTCCAGTTTAGCTTTCAGTCCTAGATAATCCTTGACATAAAACAATTCATTCAGCAACCGTTCAAAGTTACAACACCCCTGAAAAAAGTGACTTAGGACCGTTTTTCACAGTTACAACTGGTGCTGCACCCTCATGGTCACATGATCAAAATTCCGACACCTGGCAACTGACTCATATTTATGACATTTGTAGTGTCCTGGGGTCAAGGGATCCCCTTTTGTGACCTTCTAACAAGCAAAGTCCACAGGGAAGCCAGAATCACTTAACAACCATGTCATTAGCTTAACAACACAGTGGTGGGTTTTTTGTTTTTTTTTTACCACCGGTTCTGTGAGCATGGTTTGTTGGGTATGCTTTGCACACACATGCGTGCTTTGCATGCGTGCATGTCAAATGCACACTTAGCGTGCACGCAGAGTGTTTGCTACTAATCTCCTGCAATCCTGCAATCAACAGCTGACACATGTGGCAATCTGTTGTGCCACGTGAAGCAGCTGAGGTTGAAAAGCAGAAAATAAAGGTTAGTGTAGAGCCAGGGAAAGTGGGAGGGCCCAACAGCTGTTTGTCGGAGCGAACTGGTTTACTCACAGATGATCATCGGAGCTACCAGTTCGGCTGAACCAAGCCGAACCGGTAGAATACCACCACTGTAATGACAGTGGCAAAAAAAGTCATAAAATGAGACAAAATTCATTTAACAATTTACTTAACAGCAGAAATTTTGGTCTCAATTGTGGTCATAAATTGAGGACTACCTGAAAGACTGTTTGAAATTGGCCTAGGTTGCTAAAAGTACTTTAAAAGCTAGAACTATGTACTTTCATTTTTATTCATATCCATCCATCCATCTATCCAGAACAGCATCTGTCCAGAAATCTGGATGACCCTGGTTCTGTTAGGCTTTCGGTAGACTTTGAAGATCTGTTTCCCAAAGTATTTTGGCCAAGAGATTAGATGAGCTGATGTGGTTGCTGTAATTTGAGTTTGACTGTTTTAAACTTGTACATCACGGTCTATATGTTATAAATTGTTGCTTTAAACCTTGTATGCCACCCAGATTTGGCTGTGGTATGGGTAGCTTTTTAAATAATATAACAGATAAAATCTGTGCCCCATTTTACTACTTGCACAGGTTGTCTGAATTACTGGGATGGTTAGCTGAAGAAGAGAGAGAAGAGCATCTTTTAGTTCAAACTATTTGAACAGTTGTTGGCAGTGATAAAATCTTTATTATCAGAGGTGGTATTCAGTAGGTTCTGACCAATTCTGGGGAATTCGTAGCAGAAATTTTGAGAAGTTCGGAGAACTGGCAAATACCACCTCTGACTGGAGATTTTACAGTATCCTTCCCCTGCCACGCCCACCAAGCCACGTCCACAGAACCGGTAGTAAAACAGTTTGAATCTCACCACTGTTTATCATCCTTTTCTCATTACCCTAGTCCAGGGGTCTTCAAACTTGACAGCTTTAAGACTTGTGGACTTTAACTCCCAGGAGGAGAATTCCTCCTCCAGTCATGTTAGCTCAAGAATTCTGGGAGTTGAAGTTCACAAGTCTTAAACTTACCAAGTTTGAAGACCCTTGCCCTAGTCTCTTGACCACGGTGCCTATCTGCTTGTCTTTTATCTTTGAACAGAATTAAGTTGGGCAGCTACAAATAGGTCTTTTTGGCTCCTTCCACTTGGATTCTTAATTCCAGTTACCTCTTTGCTTATGAAATCCGAAGTATAGAGATTGTTGCTATCTTTATTCTGAGAATATAAGAGCTCCAATTCCTGCTTCGGTTTTCCTCTTCAATAGTGAATGGATTGTTTTGCCATGTTACCGTAAAAGGATTTCCCCCAGCTGCCACTATCCCACGAGCAGCTGCAAATTGTTCAAATCTGTTTTCTGGAGAAGAAAACGTCATTTGAATTAATTGATGTAAATAAAAATAGAGAGGAAGGAGGTGGGAGAGGGGAGTTTGTTGATTCATGCAACGAGGGACCGAAGTAGTTGGCAGAGTAGCTTTTTCAGTAATTAATGAATGGCCACTCCAGTTTGGGTGTGGAGGGTGGTGACTGCAGCGGGGTACAAGAAAGGAGGAGAAGCGAGGCCTTGATCCACCAACAAAACAATGGTGGTTTTGAAAATAGGAAATCTTCAGAGGGAAGAGGAATTTGAGTTTGTACGTTCTGTATAATCCTCATTTTGGCTTGGCTTGCTGTGAGAAGTAGTACAATACTAATATTGTAAAATGTTTGAAAGGGTAGCATTCCTCATCTTGACTGATTTTGATAGCTAGACCAGGGTCTGAATGTTCTGATAACCCATATCCCTACCCCCTAACTTAGGAAAAAGCTAAAATCAAGTAGTCTTCAACTTACAATAACAATGGAGCCCAAAACATCTGTTGCTAAGCAAGACAATTCTTAAGTGACTTTTGCCTCCATTTTCAGACCTTTCTTGCCCCAGTGTTTACATGAATCACTGCACGTCAGCCTCCAAGATTCCTTCTTCAGCGTGACTCTTTCCGGCTGCCATAGAAAGGGATGGGGAGGAATAATTGGGCCTCGTGGGGGGAAGGGTGCTGGAGGTTTAAGTTGTGTGAATTATAAAAGTTGGGGTGCTTTTTTGCTTACTGCGCATATGCAACCAATTATCTTTTCTAGGCCAAGGTCAACTGTCTTGGCATACCAGATGTCTGAGACGCCACCTGAAGATGTACCCACATGACATTATACACACCTCAGATTGGCTGGCCAGTTTGAATTGTTGAGGGTGGGGACTTGGGATAACTTTCTATATGTGATTTCCGCACCTTTTGCCTCAGATCTTGTATTTCTCCTGTTGCTACCACTTCAATTTCAGTCAAAGTCCTTTTCTCTATACAAACGGAGTCTAAGGTTTTCTTTCTTGGATTTTGAATCTGACAATGTAGTTGTTATATGAGTAATATAACATGGCTGTTAAGTGAATCTGGCTTCCCTATTGACTCTGCTTGGCAGAAGGTCGCAAAAGGGGAGTCACATGAGATCAGGACACTGCAACCGTCATAAGTGTGAGTCAGTTGCCAAGCATCTGAGTTTTGTTCCCGTGGCGATACGGGCAATGGTCATAAATGAAGATGCTGTAGCCAGAGATGGAAGGATATGGAAAAAGTAGAATGTCAATGTCTTAACTTAGGTCAATTTTTTTTCTCCGTCGCAGGTCATGACTGTTGCGAGACGGTGAAAGTCTCTCTCTGTGCTACCAAGCAAGGCCATCCTCTTCTGGTGGTGGCGGAGGAGAGCTTGCAGTTTGTCCAGGATGAGGCTTACGACGCGGCACAGTTCCTGGCATCGTGTGCTGGAAACCAGCAAGCGTTAAACTTTACACGTTTTCTGGACCGTTCCAGGCCACCTGCCGGGAACTTGGATTTTCTGGATGAGAAAGTAACTTTGGCGTTTTGTCACCTGAAGCTGCCGACTGAGTGGAACGTGTTGGGAACAGACCACAGTCTCAATGGTAAGATTGGGTAACACTTTGTGCTTGTTGCAGATTGGATTGTGACGGCGATAATCAAACTTAGAAGTTGGTTCCCCATGTCATATTTTAGACCGACTGGACTGATTTCTCCCTGCAAAATACAGGTGTTAAATCTGTTTTCCGTAAACCTGATTTATTCTATTAGTACCCTGTTTGTCTTCACAGATTAGCTTTCTACACAATTTGCCTTTATACCACACCACATAAACAAAACTTAGTCAAATGTTTCAGTTGTTCCTAGTTTTGGTGGATGTTACCTGTAGCATTTTTATCCTGTGAGTTAACCAAAATGACTGTCAGGACAATTGAAGTGTCATGAATGAGAATTCCTGAAAAAGAGAGAAAGAAAGAGAGAAAGAAAGAAAGACAGTGCTAACTTTTGGGTATAAAAACATTAAATTAATGTTTTCTCTTTTGTCTACAGAGATTCTGAGTCACCCAGGTCTTGGTTGCCCCAAAGATGCTTTTTCAAAAGGCAACTGGATTTTTTTTTCCTTGAAGATGTTTTACTTCTCGTCCAAGAAGCTTCTTCAGATCCATTCCTCACCATCCAGTCAGAACTGAAGGAGGGGGAGAAGCAAAATGCCTTCAATGAAAAATAGTTTGCCTTTTGAAAAAGCACCTTTTGGTTTTTCAGTCCTACTGAAATACCCTGGAGATATCGAGAAAAGGCCATATGGAAATGAAATGGAGAATGGAGCATCGGGGGCTAATTTTAAATATTAATAATTTGAACCTCGGCTGCTTTTCTTTTCTCTACCACCTGTATCTTTATTTCATATTTTTAGCAACTGTTCTTTGTGGTAATTATTTTCTGACTTGTTGGTTTGTCTGTGGCTACAGCATGCAGCTGGCTGAACAGTGTGATCATAATTTGTTTTCCCTTTCCAGATATTAGTTTCCTTGCCATTTATTTGCTTTTGGGATGAATGACATCCCGTATCCTTATCTTACCCTCTTTACTCCCATTCTTTAAGCATTCTGTTTATTCTCATGCATAGTTACTTAGCTTTCATGCCACTCTTATCCTATTCAACCATCAACTTGGAATTCCATATTTGTGAAATGCATTCCAAATGCAAGTCTGCTCACACTTCAACAATTTTCTCACATTCATTAGCAAAATCTGATCTGTCTGCCACGAAGCTATGCTGCGCTTCCCAAATTGTGCTCCTCATGGTCGCTTGTACCTTTTCAATCAGAATTTGGTGCAACACCTTGGAATGGGACAACAAGAATTAGCTATCTGCATGGGCCAAAAATTTTGGACATAATATTGAGCTCAAAGATTTGGAAAGAATTTGGAATAAAAATTGTACAGTAACAAAATCCGCTGCATATAAGGAAAATCAATGTAAGATGTTTTATCGTTGGCATCTGGTCCCAACAAGGTTGGCAAAAATGTACCCAAATCTGAACCCAAGCTGTTGGAAATGCAAACAGGGACAAGGTACCTTCTTTCACCCATGGTGATTATGCCCCGAAGTAAAAAAGTATTGGATCAAAATACAAAAACGGCTATATGAAATAACAAATTGTCAAATAGAACTGAAGCCGTAATAGCTCCTTTTAGGGATAATTAATGGGAAATATAACAAAAAGATAAAATATATGATCTTGCACATAACTACAGCAGCGAGGATCGCACTCACACAATGCTGGAAAAAAGATAGCATACCGTCAGAAGGCCTAGTGATCCAAAAGATCTTAGATTGTGCAGAAATGGATAAACTCACCCTAGAATTAAAAGGTAAAGAAAATTTGGAGTATTATGTGGTATGGGAAAAATGGTATGAATGGATAGACAATAAGAATAAGAATTGTAGAGAGAAGAAAAAGGTATAGAAATGTATATGAATAATTAGAAATGTATGGAAATGTGTATTTGTAACAAAGATGCCTCAGTACTCTTAAAGATGTTTAAGATGTGTAAAGAGAAAAAATGCAATTAAAAACATTAAAAAAAAAGAATTAGCTATCTATTGGCATTGAAATGTGCTTGATGATTTTATAATATATTGATTTTGCAAATTTTAGGGCATAGAACATAAAATAATAGGGTTGGAAGGGACTTGGAGATCTTTTAGTCTTCCAGTCCAACCACTGCCTATGGTAGGAGATGCTTATACCATTATGGACTTTCTTTGGGCTTGATGGGATGGATAAGTGTGATCATAGAAAGAATAACAAAATAACAGAAGAGAATAATAGAGTTGGAAGGGATGCCGGAGGTCTTCCCATCCAATCCCTTACCTAAACAGGAGAATCTAAACCATTTCAGACATATGGATACCCAATCTCTTCTTAAAAGCCTCCAATGATGGAGTACCTACAACTCAGATGCACTCTGGTTGTTTTCGTACTGGTGTTTTTTTAATTGTGGACACTACAGATTCATTGATGATTGCAGGGGCATATAAATGCAATGAAATCAATCAATCAGTCATTCTTGGAAGACAAGTCTTATTCTCATTCCCCCCAATTATTCAGCCCTTTCTCCAAACAGCTCTAGTATGGCTTTAAGGCCAACTCTGAGCATTAAGTCATTCTTAGCTGATACCAAGCTGAGGCCATATTGTCTTCCTGCCAAAATTTAATCCAAATATATTTAGCACTGGACGGTCCTGCAGCTCTTTTGACTCGTAAGGGCAGCTTAAATTTACATGTTACGTAACTCAAAGCAATAACAGTATTGCTTTCTAATGGAGCATATATAGGCACCAACATGTTGATGCCATTTAGAAATTTTCTAGAAGGGGAGCCCTGCTTTTCTTCTGTACAGTCACTCAGCTGCCAGTTCTCGGCCCCAATTTTGTCTGTTTTTAATTTTTATGCATAAAATAGGGTTGACAGATTTACGCCAGGAAGGAGAAGTTAACTCTCTCGAGTGAATTTTGAGAATAAAAAAAAATCTGGGGGTGGGGGAAAAAGACGAGAAACATTTTCTATTTATTTATTTTATTTTTATTGCATATTTTCCAACATTTACACCTCATTCCCAATATTTACAGTGTTTCAGAATCAATATCTCTCATATTACAAATTAGTATTTCTTCCTTTCCTCTTTATATACTATTCTTATAATTATCATAATGTTCTTATATGTATTTTTTGCCTTTTCACAAATATCTACATATATGTAATTCCTGTTGCTCTTAAGTCACCTTTATCTATAGTCTTTACATCTGTTCTCTAACCACTCATACCATGTATCCCAAATCATGTAATATGTTGCTTTGCTTTCTAATTTACTTATTACTCTTGATGAAATGCTGCTCAAAATGGCCAACGGGATTGAACAAGAAAAAACAAGAATAGACTTGTCTTCCAAGAACGAATCAACAAAATGATTTTAGCTGCAAATTGGTCACAAGCAGTGCTTTATATTTTCTTTTTAACTTAAAAAAAACCCACAATCTGGCCACTATTCATAGGGCTTCTGTGATGTACGAGGTTTGAGCTTCTTCAGAGAGCTCAGATTTCATTTTAGGATGACAAGAGGCAGCTCCTAGTCCCCAGGGCTGCAAAATGAGGATACGTGAGTCACATTGGCTGAAATCATAGAAGCTGTTGGGGTGACTGAAGGTTTCCTGTGCTGCATGACCCCCCTCCCTCCTGACTAGCAAAGCTGGGTTGATGATGAAGTTGGAAGCTGAGTTAATTGCTTTGAGAAGGAGGTAAATGGCAGACAGAGGGCACTGTTTGATACTGAACAGATCACCTTGCTAGATGCTACTCTTCTGTAAATGGTGGTGGAAATGAAGAATGACAATGGAAAGAAAATAAGGAGCCACAGGTCTGATCATTCATGTACTCTCTGAGTTTGAATCAATCATCTCAGCTCTGTTGTCCCCCCCAGTTGGGGAAATCCAGTCTCATATCAGGGTTCACTGTGAACCCTGGCTGAGGTGTTAAACTCTCATGCTCCAAATGAGACAGCGTCTAGTGGGAAGTTTTGAGGCCTGCTCTGAATATCAACTGAAGCGCTTCTTCTACTCTGCTTTGGTTTCTCAGAAAATGTTCCCCGGGAGACGTTGCTGCATTTTGCAGCCAGACTCGGTTTGCTGCGGCTGACATGGTTTCTGTTGAAGCAACCAGGTGGCAGAAGCGCCGTGACCATTCCCAACAGTGAAGGAGCCACACCAGTGAGCTTAGCCTTGGAGAGGGGCTACCAGAAACTGCACCACATCTTGACCAAGTAAGAACCATTGGTATTGATTAAGCTTTTTGGCTTTGTGGCTTTGTGCATTTATCTCTTGCCTCTTATGGTGATTCCTAAACAGTCATCCATCCAGACAAGGATCTGTTTGGCTTGAGTCACTTCCTCCTTGGTTTGTAGAGACTGCTCCAGTTAGGACTGGAAACTCAGGGCTGATATAACTGGCCAATATACCAATGCTGAGCTAATTGACTACTTAAGAGAGGTCATTTTTTTGTCTTATAACTTTCCTGATGGTCTTTTTTTCTGTCTGCAAGTCAACCTGCCAAGCGATGTTTTAAATCACTTGATTTAAATGCTTGCAAGTGTTTTGCCATTCAGTATAATGTTGGTAGACCTGAAAAAGTTCTAAGAAACGGTGGACAACTTTGGGATTGCACATAGCTCCTGGGTGCACAGCATAAGATAGTACCTAACTATTGTGCTTTATTAGGAGACAGGAATGGTTTTAGGAGCAATATCAGATATCAATATATTACACAAGAGCCCTCATTTCTGCTACTAAAGACCCCAAACCTCTTTGATAGAAAAAAATGTTCTCATATGGGGAAGTTTTAAAGAGCTTCACGGTTTAAGGCTCTTATTTCACCTCTTTTCCCCAGAGCTACAAACAACAGTTGGAAATATGTATTTAATGGGTGGTCTTGAACTACAAGAAAGTTGTCAACTTTAATACTTCTTTTCCCCCATCCAATTAAATTTTCTCTCTTTTCTAAAACACATAATTTTGCAAGGCGTTTTAACCTAGGGCGTTTTGCTTGATGTCATTCATTGGGGGGACTAACTGCATTGTGTTGCATTGAGAGTAAGGTAATTTCAGTTTTTTTCTTGAAATTAGCAACCAAAAAGAAAGTTGCTGGCTTCTTTAGGCAATGAATCTATTAGTTGCTCCGAATTAGAGCAACCTGGTCCTTCATTTTTGAGCAGAAGGCTAATTGCCAAGTTCATTCTGACCCAGATTCCTGGAGAAGAGTATCCTTGTTTATGATAACAATGGTACAGTTAGAGATTCCAGAGAGCACAATTGGATATAAATTCCTGCCTATAGGAATCTTAAATCTAGAACAGTTTTTATAAGTATTATTCCCATGACTTTGCTGTTGATTGTGAACTTGGTTAGGTAGTAATGGGAGCTGTATCTCTGAGAACAAAGAACTTTCAGATTTCTTGTTTGATGTGGTGGTGGGGAAACATTTAGTGTGTGTATGTCTTTGCTGTGGGACATTCATCTCAGCCAAGGCTGTGGTGTATTGTATCACATCTGATGTATTTGTTTCAAAAGTAGTTCTCTTCCAAAGATGCTGATGTGAAGAAGGGAAATGTATTATCTTAGCTGTAAAAATAATTTTGCTCTGGTTAGAATTTGAACAGGGACCTCTTGGGAATGTTATAGGCTAGATTGAGAGGTCATAAAACTTGATGGAAGAAAGAGTTGGCAAGGAGTTGACATCATCATTATCATCATCACATCTGAGAAAGAACCTAAGTATTTTTTTTGTCTTCTGTTGTCTAGACCTGTAAACTGAAATTAGATTGCTTCTGTAGAAGTTGACCTAAAGCTTTGTTAGTAGCTCCTGCTCTTCACTCTTCCCACATCTGTTATAGATTACTTTTGTCAAATACTCCTAAATATCTTCAACTGGATATCATTTCTCAAATTCTAGAGTGCTGCCCAAATGGTTGATCAGCTCCAGTTGGGATGCAGTCTTTTGTAGCAAATTCAAACTTTATGAATTTGAGAGTTCAGTTGTGCATGTCTTTTCCAGAGAAGAAGTCAATGAACCAGATTCCTGGAGCACCTTGTCGCATATAGTACATTCTGGGGACTCCTGCATCAAGTACCATCAGGGCTTAAACATTTACACTCTGACAGTTGAAATGAAGGAAGGAGACAAATTGAACATGGAGAAAGATATCGCTCAGCTCCAGCTGCACATCCAGAATCTCCAGCGTATGGTGAGGGAAAGGGCCTGTCTTAACTCATTGGTTTAACTGAGCTGGATTCTAAATAATTCTAATTTGTCATGGTCTTGTGGCTTGATAAGTACCATACTGTTATTTTTAAAAACTTGATAGGATTACAGGTTTGGTTTTGATTATAATAAGAATATATTTTTATTATGTTATTCTTTATAATCTCCTGAGAATAAGTTGCTTTGAGATAACAGTCTGCTTCTGACAGCCAACTTAAACACTCCCAGATATCACAATTGAGGATCCTTGATTGCTGTGAATATGGATCGCATGTGAACAGATTAATGAGATGGGGAGAGGAATACGATGCAAGGAAAAGCGTCTGTGAATGTTTAATGATCCCTGCTTGTTATTTCTGTGGTTGCACGATATGCATGTAAGTAATACAATTGGGAGGAGAATGCCCTGGAGGGGGAACTTACAGTCAAAACGTGTATATACTGCAGGAAGTGACCCCCAAATGGAGGAATTATTGAAGACAAATGATAATCAGCATGGGTCTAGGTTGGTGAAGGAATAGCCATCTGGGATCCCCATATACTGCCTCTCAAATTCAATTAAAGGGTCTCGGGTGTAAATATAAATAATCATGAGAAAACAGTGATGGTATTGGAGGGGCCAAGGGTGGAAGAAGTGATGGTGAATGACAGTGACTTATTTTAACTTCTGGAGTGAAGGAGCTAAAAACATAGGACTAATACTAGAACATCATTGGTCACCTTTCAGTCCCATAGAATTCTAGCGTAAAGATAGGAGGCTTTGGTTCAAGGACGAAATTATGCTTGGAGACATGACAGAATAACAGAGTTGGAAGGGACCTTGGAGGTTTTCTTGTCCAACCCTCTGTTCAGGCAGGAAACCCTATACTGTTTCAGATAAGTCTTTTATTAAATTACCTCCAGTGTTGGATTACCCACTACCTGGAGACAAGTTGTTCCATCGATTGATAGTTCTGTCAAGAAATTTCTCCTTAGTTCTTGGTTGCTTCTCTCCTAGATCACTTTCCATCCATTGCTTCTTCTCCTGCTTTCAGGTGTTTTGGAGAATAGGTTGACCCCTCCCCATCCTTCTTTGTGACACGTTCTCATTCTGGTTGCTCCAAGTCTTTATGTTTTGAAAGAAAGGATGCAGTTTGACTTTCGGAATGCAAATTGGACTGTCGACTGATCTAGAAGAAGCAGATGTTTGCGGAGTGGGTGGCTTGCACAGGGATAACTTATGGGCCACCTAAGGCTCACAGGCCAGAGATTTCATCAACTCCCTAAGCCAGGGGTCTCCAACCTTGGCTCCTGGAAGCCTGGCGGACTTCAACTCCCAGAGTTCCACAGCCAGCTGGCTGTGGAATTCTGGGAGTTGAAGTCCGCCAGGCTTCCAGGAGCCAAGGTTGGAGACCCCTGCCCTAAGCAGTACTTCAGGTTTTACCACATAGACTTCCCCCGAGACCTTCTAGAGTTCACCAAATGCTTGAAATAACATAGAGTGGAGCTTTGCTTGTAAGTTAAGATGTGGTTGGGTAGCATTAAGTATATTGTAGCAACTCAGCTATGGCCTTAGTATGCTGCGCCAACCAGGTTATCTTATTATACATTTGGATAAAGCATGCTACATGAACACCGAAATTGTGTTTGACTAATCTGGATTCAGTGCAGGGTGTGAATAACGTCTCAGTATATTTTTAATGTGTTGCTTAGGTTCCCCCATTGCTCAGGCAACAGGAGTGAAACAGAACCATTAAAAGTCTTGTTTGGGTATTAACTGACAGCAAAAGGCACTGGAGGGGATACAGTCATGTGTCACCAGTCGGAAAAGCTATGTTTAGATGCCCTTCTATCAAGAGACCTGGTTTGTTTCACATCTAATCTAATTTGAATCTGGGCCCCAGAGCCTTTAATGATTTCAGTTTTAGTTCAGTCAGGGTTAGCTGAAAGGCACTTCCCTTCCTGGAGGAGAAGGACCTGTCTTTTTCAGTTTAGGGAACCAGAATGACTTCACTGAGAGGATGGCAGAAAAATCTTCATATTCTCTCTCCCTCCCTCCCATTTCTCTCATTCCTTCCCTTTCTCCCTTCCCCCAGTCACTCTGTGTTCCAGCACAAGTGTTTGTGTTTGTGTCCAGCACAAGCTTCTGCTGCTACTGGCTGATTCCCAACCAAAGCCTTTCCTTTTGGTTGGGCTTCAGCAGCTTTCTTTATTTGAGGCTCAGTTGGGATTGCGGGTGTTTGGATGGATCAGCATTTAGGGTTCCCCCCATCCCCTGAATATGTACGTAGGAGGTCTGAGCTCACGCCCAGCAAAATTGGTCACCCAAGAGCCTTATAAGGACCTTCATCTGACCCTGGACCTCATTTCAAAATGCATGCAAGAGATCAGACTCCTGATAATAAAAAAAATGGCCTCTCCTGGATTAGTATTGAGAGAAAGAAAGGAAGAGGGGATAGAGAGAGAGAGAGAGAAAGAGAGAAAGAAAGAAAGAAAGAAAGAAAGAGAGAGAGAGAGAGAAAGAAAGAAAGAAAGAAAGAAAGAAAGAAAGAAAGAAAGAAAGAAAGAAAGAAAGAAAGAGAGAGGGAGAAGAGAGAGGAGAGGAGAGAGATAGGCGCTTTGCAATTCTAAGAATTCCCTGCCAGCATGGGAGATGCTATCCCAACCCACTGGGAGAGTACCTGGTTGGGTAAGGGTGGTCTAGTCTAGTCAATTATTAGTGGAATCTATCTAAAGAATTCAGGTAAGGAGAGTTACCAGAAGCTGAAGGCAACAAAACTTGCTTGGAATTGGAACAGAGGAAAGGGTGATTGTGAGTCAGGTGAAAGTGAAAAAAACCCCCCTTCCTGTTAGAGTATAGGAGGTGGCAGTTTTCAAAGCCACTCCTCCCCTGCCTTCCCCTCTGTGGCAGTCTGGGACTTAAAAGCAGCAAGGAACGTGGTGATGGATGGATGTATCTATACAGGTAGTCCTCGACTTACAACAGTTCTTTTACCAACTGTTCAAAGTTACAATGACATTGGTGACTTAGGACCATTTTTCACAGTTACAACCTTTGCAGCATCCTCATGATCATGTGATCAACATTCAGTTGCTTGGCAGCTGGTTCATACTTATGACCATTGCTGTGTCCCAAAATCATGGGATCTCTTTGCATGACCCTCTCATGAACAAAGTCAAAGGGGAAGCCAGATTCACTCTACAACCATGTTACTAACTTACCAACTGCAGTCATCCACTTAACAACTTTTTTTAATGAAAGATCATAAAATGGGGCAAAGCTCAACAAACATCTCATTTAACAACAGAAATTTTGGGCTCAGTTCTGGCCATAAGTTGAGGACTACCTGTATTGTGGTCTTTTCCTCCCACCAAGATTGAGTCTCCAGCCAACAATGCTGGAGAAGAAAGTAACTTAACTACTTGGGGTTAAAAAAAAACAAAAAAAAACCCCCAAATATACCATCTTAACTGCTTCTTATATTTGGATTTTCAAAAGGAAAAGGTACATTGCAACTGCCTCCCCGCTTTTTAATAAAAAATGATAAGAATGTTCTCTTCTTCTAGAATGTGAATGAAGACCGTTGTCCAGTGCAGACCTGTGAGGACTGTGATGTGGGGCCTGTGCCTGAAGGTGCTGAAGCTGCCGCAGAACATGGGTTGGATGCATTGCTGGTTGACGCAACTCAAAAACCTTCTTCTGATCTTCTAGAGATCTCTCCCCCTGTTTGCCTTGGGGGGGAAGGCACCTCCCAGCAACCAGCTGAGCTTTTAGGGGCATCACAAGAGATGTTGGAGGAAATGCAGAACCAAAGGACTTCCTGCCAAGGCGAAACATTGCCACACAAAGAGGAAGGGGAGTGTTTATCCTCTGTTGGAGACTCTGTTGGGGCAGTGTTTGAAGAGCAGGATAGCAAGAGGACCTTTAGTGATGCTGCTGGCCTCCCATCCTTTGGAAGTACCAACAAGGAAGCTGGAATGAGCTCTTCCAGTGCTACTTTGGAACAAGGGACCTTATGTGAAGGAAATAATCTCTCCCAGGAAGTGCAGCTGGCTGAAATTGAAAATACATCCCCAGCTTCCTGTGAGGCCAGCAGTGTAAATATGGGACAAGGTGAATGCAAGAGCTGCACAGGGGCCATAGATGTTAACGTGACGTCCCAACCGTATATGGAAAATGTGAAAATAGTTGTGGAGCCTTCCAGGATGACAGCTATGGAAGCATTGCCATCATCTGTTGCATCACAAACCAATTCTGCTGCCTTCTTCCTCAGGGATGGTGACCCTACTCTTGCCTGTCAAGATGAGAATGAGCCAACCTTGGTGCCAGAAGGTCTTGGAGATGTGGTTGCTACTGCAGATGTTAGTTCTGTTGACAATGGAAGGAACAAAGAGACCGGAGCTGAAAATCACATCAACAGTGGAGCAAGAAACACTGTCGAAAAACAGTCAGAGGAGAAGGAGAACATTGCTCCAAACTCTGGAATAGAACTATTGTCCAAAAACCTTGAAGACACCTCTGGATTTTCTCTGGAGCATTGTTCTGCTAGGGAAGTGATTGATCAAGGGCAACGGAGAGATGCAGACATGGCTACTGAAAACAGTGCTTTGGATTTGAGCAGCAAAGGGTTGAGTGCTCCTCTAGATGGCAACGTCGGAAACCTCATGAAGAGCTCAACATGTGTGCAGTCCCTGGCTGCCTGTGGTGGAACTGATATCCCAGACACTACAGCGATAGATCAGAGTGAACAAAAAGTAATTGACCTGACATTATTAGAGACTAAAGGAAATTCTGATCCTACCAGGGTTGCAAACGAGGATGAGAAACAGGATTTTGGCAAAGACCAAGAGTTCAATTCTTCTGTACTGCACGCAGATCCAGTTGATGGCCCTGAATCACATACAGGTGTTCTCAACTCTCTTATGCCACCCTCTGATCTCGAGGAGTCCCTTTGTGGACCAGCAGAGATGATAGGAAGCAAAGGGGAACTGGATCAATCTAGTGAAAGCTTCCAAAAATGCATCGCTCTGACATCAGCCTTGCTGGTTGAGAAAGCTATTCAGGAGGCTCAGTTGATTGTTTCACAGAAGGACAATGCTAGAGCAGCCTCTGTTGGCCAGGAAGCTCCTTCACAATTGGAGAGCTTTGCCCTATCTTTGTGTGATGAGGGCACCCAATTTATTCAGGAGCATTTAATGGGCACACCCTCTGCTGCTCTTAATCAAGACTCCAAACAAAACGAGGAAGTAGGAACAACAATAACAGCAGAGGCAGCAGAAGTAGCAGTGCGGCTGACTGGAGTGGCTGAACAGGGAAGCCCAGTGCAAGGTGAGCTGGCAGCCACGTCTCTCGCTCTGGCGGTTGGCTGGGAAGAAGAAGACAAAGAGCACAGCTCTTCACAGCTGCCAGAAAGCGAGAAGGAACTGCTTGGCAAGACGCAGGCTCTGTTGGAGATCTTCCCTCCGGGAGTCCTTGTGCAATTGACTCCTTGTGATCTGGGTAAAGAGCAGCCGGTGGATGGAAGCAATGCTGAGCCTGGCTTAAAGGAGAAAGCCTCCAGTCTGGAACCTGAGGAGCAAGTAAAGGCAGAGGCGGTCAGAGATGTTCCTTCTGAGCCTGGCTTGGCAAATGGTGCTTCTCTTTGTGACAGGGGGACTCTTTCCCCTGAGATCATGCTGAACCCGGGACTTGAGCTTGGTCCAGCTGGGCAGGCAGCCTCTCCAGCTGGCAAAACCTTGGGTGTGATGGAAGCTCCTCCAACAGCTCTTGAACTGGCCATGGAAAGTGGTCTTTCACAGCATGGAGAGGAAGAGGGGGAAGTTGAAAATACCCCTTCCCGAATATTGCTTCAGCCAATTGCTGAAGAGCCCCTTTGTGACTGTGATTCCAGTCCTGAAATGCCTTTGTTGGCTTGTGAAATGGATGTTATGAAGCTGGGAGAGTCGGAGGAAGGGAAGGGGAGAAGGACTAGCCAAGACGAACCAGGATCCCTTCCCTTGCCTCTCGGCGCTCTTCCTGTGACCAAGCAGTTGGACAAAGTTGAAACGAAAGGAACTGCTCAGGAACCTGATCATTCGTTGGATAATGCTGATCCAATGCCCAGTCAAGTGATATTGCCAGCAGAATCACATGTCCCGGTGGAATTTCTTGGTGGAAATCCCATGGAAGTCCCTTCCTTGTTGGAAGCCAGCTCTGAGCCTGGATGTCTCCTTAATGGAGTGAAAGAGGAGTTTAGTGTACCTCCTGGAAGCAAAATGAACTCTGCAACCCTGGAACTAACCAGCTCTTCGCCTGTTGCAGGTAAGAAAATGAAAAATAAAAAAAGGTGTGATTCATTTTTCTTCTCTAGGCCAGCAGAAGGGGGTTGGAGATGTGATTTGTGGATGACAAGTGAGGGTATTGGAGGGAAGGTGTATCTGTTTGTTGAAAGTATCTGACCAACAAATCTGAAAAGAAGGTGCAGAAGAGAAAAGCAAGCAAGCTCCCTATTTCTTGATTTGGGAAATCCATGAGTGGTAGCCTGGTTGCCCCAACTTGTCTTTCCCCTTTTGCACAACTAAACGTCAGCCTGTCAGTTGCTTGAAGCACACACCTGCTTTATACTTGACCCCTTTTCTGTTGACACCTTCTCTTCTAAATTGTCATCAAGGTGCATGGTTCTACCATACAAAGTACCTGTTTAAGAAGGAGATTGAAAGATATGTTGCATGAAGGAGGCTTCCTTCCAGAACATGTGCCTAGATTTCCAATGTTTCATGATGGCTTGGCATAGTCAGAGAAGACCACTGAGCTGTGGGTAAAACTTCTACCTATCAGCTGCTCAAGTTCTAAAAACGGCTTTCCAAGATATGGCCTGGATCCAAATGTAGTTTGAGGTCACAGGAAAGCTAACTTAATTTTTAAAAACTCGGTCCAATTTCTGCTTTTGCAAAATCTTTGCCGAGTAGGGCACCCACTCTTCTTATATGTATGTGTATCTGTGTGTGTGTGTGTGTGTGTGTGTGTATTTGCTGGGCTTCTTTGAGCCTTTATTTCCGACTTGACAAAACAAAGGCCAGGACGAAGGAGTTTGCTTAGCGTGAGAGCAACATTGACAAGCGAGGACCTGAAGGATCAAGCCAGACCGGTTGAACTCCTTCTTAAAACCATTTTGCCTCTTCTGTAACAGGAGTTGCTAAGAGCACATTGTTTTCATTGCTTTTTTTTTTTTTTTTAAAGGTGAGAGCAAGGAAGGGAAATGATGGAAAGGCCTTTCTCCCCCCCCCCTGCATCTGAGCTGTAAACCTAGAGGCATAATTGTTGGCAAGGCTTAATGATAGTTTAATGCAAGCTTTCATGGCTCCACCTGTTCAGACAGCTGTTTAAAAAAAAGAAAGAAAGAAAAAGAAAACAGCTGATCTCGCCCTGCTGCTATTATGTGGCTTGCCCTGAGGAATCGCAGGTGCTGAGGCTCTCTTCCTTCCCCCAGTTATGTTTGATCTGCTGAAAATTAGTACCAGCAAATTTCTCCTAAGTTAAAACTGAACAAACATGACAGA
This sequence comes from Hydrophis major, assembly GCA_033807585.1. NCBI lineage: Eukaryota > Metazoa > Chordata > Lepidosauria > Squamata > Elapidae > Hydrophis > Hydrophis major. The sequence goes on from CM066337.1 coordinate 17,921,522, forward strand.
TTGTTGAACCAATATTGGATGCTCTCTCTTGCTCTCTTTTTTAAAACACAGCATGAAGAATTCTGCCTTCCCGTCCCCCCTGTTGTTTTTCCTGTCATCCCAGGAGGAACTTTAAATAGAAGGAAAAGCTGGGAGAGCCCTTGCTGTTTGGGGGCTAACGGAGGCAGGGTGTGTACAAGAATGTATTTTTTCACAAGAAGAAAACTGGAAGGGGCACCCTTCAGCCTGGAAAATATATATATATATATATATAACAGCTGCTCTCAGGCTTCACTTGACAGGATTTGGCGTCCAGCGAGTTCCATTTTATTTTTGTGGCCTACAGTGGCTTGATATTTTGATCTCATAGGGTGGAGCGAGGGGGCGTCATGCGATCCTGGGGAAGCTGAGGTTGATCTCTCCTTTTGGACTTCAGTGGCAGCCTCCTAATTTTATTCCCTCACACTGGCCATTTAGTCAAAACTCTGGCCTCCAGAAAGAAGGAGAGAACCCCGGTTTGCACAACAGATGAATAGCCAACTTAAACAACAACAACAGCAACAAAAAAAAAATCCATAACCTTTGTAGGCAGAGGTTTTGTCTTCTGAGCTTGTTGTTTGTCTCCCTGATGGTTATTAAAAACCCTCTGTTTTGCGTTTTAAAAAAAGCAGTCTAAACTTTTTAGACGTCATCAGAAAGGCTGGCCTGCTGAAGACACAGACTATTTATCAAAGATGGAACTTATTTTACCAGTGGTTGGGGGAAAAAGGGATGGAGAGTAAGAATGGCATTTGTATTGCTAGGCAGATGAAATACCCAGACAGCACGATGTTTATTAAGCACTAAGAAATGTAATTAATGGAAAATTTATCAAAAAAAAAAAAAAAAAAAAAGGAAAAGAAAAAGAAAAGAAAGGCTGGCCAGTTGGAAAAAGTCTCGCTGTTGGATTTTGTAACATGAGAGTGAGTTAGATCTGCAGTGGGACTGCAGGGTGGTGTTTGCTGGAAGCGGCTTTGGCCTCAAATCTGCTTTGTGCTGAATAGTATGTGAAGAAGGCTAAAACTGAAGGCTCAGGGGAGGAGCTGGGAAAGGGCACCTGTAATTAAGGCGCACTTCCTGCTTTGCACCTGCTGCCAGCCACAGTGCTTTGACTGCGTAGTTCAGGAAACCTCTAGAGCAACTGGAGAAACAGGATTTAAACGGGAGTCTCCACCGTGCCCGGAACACAGCAAACTTGAGTTTTTTCTGTCCACATGTATCTAGGTAGTAGAAATGGCCTCAAGGAGCAAGAGAAAGCCTGTGGGGAGTGTCAGGAGCCAACGGAGAAAGGTGTGTGTGTGTATGCGGAGACCTCAAGGTGGGAGCAAGGAAAATTGTCTTAAGCTGTGTGTGGGTCTGTTCACCGAGGGAGATTCTGTAGCAAGAAAGACATTGCATGAAATGGAAAAGAAGTGAGTGGCTGCCTTGAATTGCCCAGGGTGTTGTCTCCCCTTCTCTCCCGCGGGGATGTCAAATCAAACCCACCCCTTTTTAGTTTGCTTACGATCTCTCTCTCTCTCTCTCTCTGCATTGTTTGTTCTGAGCTCAAGCTAAGCTTGTTTTTGCTCGCCAAGGCATGCTCCCCTGTGACTTTGAAGAGACGTAGCCACTCTTGCACCAAACCAAACACAAAGGCTAACAAACTCATTCATTTTCCCCACCCTTGATTCTCAAGTCCCATCTCTTTCTCTCTTTTTCCCCCAACCGTTGTTGTTGTTGATGCTGTTAAGAGCTGCCAAAAATGTTGTTCTGGATCATCTAAAGTAGCTTCCCTTGCAAATCCCCCCCCCCCCCCACTTTCGCTACACGAGGGAAATGCAAGACAGAAATTAAGTGCCTGCTTGTTCCACACTCCTAAATGTTGTTTGAAATTTAAATTGATTTTACTTATTAGGTCCCAAATCTACCACCTCCTTGCTAGTTGTTTAATGTTTTCTAAATCTTAGGGAGTTGATGAGAGCTTTTTTGAGTGCTTTGCAGAAGATGGTTCAGCAACTCACAGATATTAAGTAAACCAATGTTACCAAATCACTAGCGAAGTGATTATTTCCTGAAGTATAACATGATAAATGGAAACTACAAAAACATTTCATCTGTGCAAAAACGTCTGTAGTTTGGTTTCCATAGAAATGATATTGTAAACATATGACAACTGCCAGACCAGAAGATCATCTGGCCTGATGTTATTGATTTCAGGTTTGTCCAATTTCATGCAACTTGGTGCCCTCCAGATGTGTTGGAGCTGCCATTTCCCGAGTGCCCAGCAAGACGATGCTGGCTGGAGAATTCTAGGAGTTACATTCCCAACACATCTGGAAGATGCCATTTTGGAAGAGCTTGACCTATTTTGTGTGGATGTGACTAGTGATCCTTGTAGACCAGTATAATTGGCACCAGTTCTCTTAGATATGAGATATGTCTCTTAGATACTCATTCCTTACATCAGAAGATGCTCTGTGGCTGCGATTGGCTGCTTGTACTGGTTGAAATTGATATGAGTTGGAGTTCCACAGAGAATGTTCTTCCCTTTGGTTTTTCAGAGGTTGCAAGGAAATTATTTTCTCCCTACATTTTCTGTAACCAACTCTTTGCCTATGAGTGGCACCTTAAAAATTGTGCTCAACCTGCAGCAGAAATGCCAATGGCTCAAGGTGAATTAGTTGGCCAGATCAGTATGAAACGGCAAAGCATTTTTAATGCTGTTACCAATATACTTCTCAACACATAGAAAATTAATGTATCAGGAAAAAAGACTACGAAAGGAAAATGTTTGCTTTCTGTGAGCAAAAATTACACAGAGTGCCTTTATCACCCAAAATGTTGTCTGATAGTATGGATTTACCTGTAAGTATGAATTGTGGCTTTCCTGTGGCTTAATTCCCCTTTCTTAGTATCCCTTTGGTCTTTAAAGAAGTTAAACAAACCTAATTCTCAGTGAAAATTAGAAAACAAATCAGTGTTTCCTGTTTTTTTTTCAATAGATTTAGAGCCCACCTTCCTACAATGAGATGATCCATCTTATTGAATCAGAAAGCTTTGACTATTTAAAAAGTTTTGAAATCACCTGAAATATATAGTCCTTAGAGCAGGGGTCTCCCACCTTGGCAACTTTAAGTTGGCTGAGGAATTCTGGGAATTGAACTCCACAAATCTTAAAGTTGTCAAGGTTGGACACCTCTGCCTTAGAGCTCAACTGAAACATCAGGTTTAAGGGTGGTAGTGAAGGAAGCAACTCAATTTTCCTCCCCTGCCTTCCCAATTCTTGAAGTGGTTGGTGTCTGTCTGTCTGTCTCTGTCACTTCTTGGTGTTCCTGTTTGGTTGAGAAAAGCAGAGATGTTTCAGAATGACATCAAATGAACCAAACATTGCAGCTTGGGCAGGAATGCAGCAGGTGATGTAAAGGCGATATGCAGAGACCAGCTCTATCTGGGCCAGGTTGGGGTGTGCAGAGTGGGATGGGGTAGGAAGAATTGGGAAGTTACAGAATGACCTCAAAGGAAACCTTCATGGGTAGGCAGAAATGGAAGGGACACCATCTAGGCTGTTTTAACCCTGATGCACTGGAGCAATTATTAAGACACATGAGCTCTCTCTCTGTCCCTCCCTCTCTCCCTTTTTTTTCCTGCAGACTCTCTGGAAATAAAAATGGAAGAAGACATGGATTTTCTGACAGATCTAGCTGAGAACATTACTTCTGAAGGAACGGTAAGGTTTTGTTTTTTTCCATCTTCCGCCACTGAGCTTCAGCCATTGATTGAGGAACAAAAATGCACATGACCCCCCTCGCAAAACTAATTTCCTTCTATTTATTTTTATTTATTTATTTATGGTCTTTAATCATGAGGAAGCAGATCTTCCTTTTTAAAAATTCTCTGTTGGTTTCATTTTCTGAAATTATTGCTTTTTTAACCACTTCTTTGTGAGCTCTGGAGTTCCTTTCAATAGCGTGATGGCTGAAAGGTAGTTGGTGCTGGTTAATTCATGGTTTGTGGGAAGAAGGACTGTCTTTTTATCGAGGATGGGTATCATCACTGCTTGAGAAAATTTTCTGGTGTATGTTAGATGGAAGACCCTCTCGCTCTTTCTTGGCAACTTCGAGAACTGAATTAAACATCAATGAATGGAGCGAATGACTGTTGCAACCTGCTCTGTGAATGAATCTTTAAATTGGATGAATGAATGAATAAACCTTTACCATTTGGGGAAAGTTATCCCACATTGGCTTGAAAGATTTTAAGCATCTTGAACAGAATTCCTAAGCATCCATGCTAATTGTTGTTGTTATTATTATTATGGTTTTATCGCACAGTCAACCAGATGTTCAGACTGAGTCTGGCATTTTTGTCTATCAAGTCCTTTCCAAGGACCTGGGATAGGCAGATATGGATGTTGGATGGTGTTACAGATATCGTCTCAGGATGGAAGCTGTTCTGAGTGCAGCCGGCTTTTGCAATTGACTGCTGGAGAATTTGTCAATGCCGATGATGCTTAAGTGGTGTTCCAGTTGTTTTGGGATTGCACCCAAGGGGCCCATTACTATTGGTACTATCCCTGCTTGCCTTTGCCACAGTCATTCTATTTATGTGAAATTATTACATTTATTTGCTGTCCGTCTTGCAGTTTGAAGTGCCTCTGAGTGGCTTGACTGGGTCTGGTGCAGCACAATTGACATGATGTCCATTTTGGACATTTTGAAGTATAACAGTTCCTACAGTTGCTGATTTGGAAGGTGGTCGTGTGATAGTGTTGTTTTAGGCATCTGAAATGAGAAGGATGGAATCAGTTGGATGCTGAAAGGGAGAAGTCTTCACTGCAGGCTGGGAGGTTGGCAGGAAATGCAGTGCTCAGGCATGTTTCTGATGGATAGAAAAGTTGGCCTTCTATTTTAACTGGCTGTTCTCAGTGACAGTTTTGTGTCTTCTGCTATTGGTACCATGCTTCCCTTGGAAGAAGCCAACTGTCCTGGGTGGTCAATACCTGTGTGGAGATTGTAGCGTGAAATATATAGAGCATAGTCAATGGTGAGGTACACTGGAAATTTACATTTAATTTTTCACACGATGAGGTACTTAGGGCTTGTGACTTGTTTTAACGCTGTCTTTTATTGACAAATTGATGTGCATTATTTTATTGCAAGAGTCTTCACCGAAGTAGCTGAAGGGATCGGTACCCTCCTGCCATTCTTGCTCTTTAAAGTGTCCTTGATACTTTGCCATTAGTGGCAGTTGGTTGTGTTTTGTGACTAATTATAAGTAGACTTTGAAATACCAAACCAAAGGGCAGGACGGAATTTTTTAAAAATAAATACTTACAGTAGAGCTCCCAGTTGGTCTTCTACTCTGGACTTTTTAGCTTCAGCAGCAGGTGGGCTTTGATCTTCTTTACATTGATGTTGGGTGAGAAGTTTTCCCTACCCACCCACTCTTCTTGAAGCACCAGTCACATTAAGAACTCTGTTCGGTTCTTGAGAATGAAGAAGTTTGTGTCTAATTGACCCTGACTTTCTCTTCTTTTGGTCATTGCATCACAATAAGATGTGAGAGCAATCTGAGAAAACCTAACTCCTTTGAAAGCAAGGCTTGGCAAACTTTTTCTCGATCAGCCATAAGTTGAATATGTTGCTTAGATTTTCAGTTGGGGAGGTAATTGACCTAGCTTTTGGGGGGAGGGATGGCCTAGGGAGGCACTGATCATAATTAAAGTGCAAGGTTTAAAGAACTGAGATTTTGCGATAACATGGAGAAGCAGAGCAAGCTTTTCCCCTCCTAGATCTGATTAGGTCATCTAGTCCTACCCCTCACCCAAGCAAGATACCCTACATCATTTCTGACAGATGGCAGTCCAGTCTCTTCTTGAAAGTCTCCACTGATGAAGCTCCCACAACTATTGAAGGCAAGCTTTTCCATTGGTTGATTGTTCTCAATATTAGAATATTTCTCATTTCCAGGTTGAATCTCTCCTTGATCAATTTCCATCCATTATTCCTTGTCCGGCCTTCTGATCCTATGGAGAATAGCTTGACCACCTCCTCCTCTCTGTGGCAGCGCCTCAAATATTTGATGACTGCTAAACTGTCTCCCCTGGTTCTTCTCTTCTCTTCACTAGACTAGCCATGCCCAGTTCCTGCAATTGTTCAACGGATGTTTTAGCCTCCAGTCCCCTAATCATTTTAGTTGTTCTTCTCTGTCCTCTTTCTAGAGTCTCAACATCTTTTTTATAGTGTGGTGACCAAAACTAGATGCAGTATTTTTGCTGTGGTTTTACTTATAGAATGATATTAGTACCTCACTTGATCTTGATTGAATCCCTCTGTTAATGCAATTTAGGATTGCATTGGCTTTTTTGGCTGCCACCACACATTGTTGGCTCATATTTAATTGGTTGTTCACTAAGACTCCAAGATCCCTCTCACAGTTACTACTAATAATCCTGGTTTCACCGAGTCTATGTGGGTACTTTTGTTTTTTCTTGCCCAAGTGTAAGACTTTACTTTTCTCTACATTGAATTTCATTTTGTTAGATATGGCCCAGTGTTCAAATCTGTCAAGCTCAATCTGGATCTTGAGCCTATCTGCTTGGGTGTTAGCTATTCCTGCTACCTTAGTGTCATCCACACATTTGGTAAGTTCCCCTTCTATTTCCTCATCTAAGTCGTTTATGAAGATATTGAAAATACTGGGCCTAAGACAGAACCTTGTGGTACCCCACTGCTTCCTTCCTTCCAGGTAGAAAAAGTACCATTAAGGTCTACTCGCTGAGTACGGTTTGTCAGCCAGTTACAAATCCATCTAATGGTGATGCTATCTATCCCACTTTTTTCTAGCTTACCAAGAAGTAGGTTTATTCTGTAATTAGGGTTTTTCTTAGAGGATGCATATTATTGCTTGGCTCTTTGCTGAAAAATCCATGTTGCTTTAAAAAATTGAAAAACCAACCACAGTAATTGCATCTTGTAGCAATGGTTTCCATAAATTGGATTGCGTGTTGTGTGTCAGAAAAATTACTTAAGGGTGGGGAGGAGAGAAGTTTGCATAAAGGACGAGAGACCGCCCATCAGATTTGCTGCTGGCTGTAGAAGCAGCTGTTGGGTCTACTCTTTGGTTTTGCTTTATGACTAATATGCAAATATAGTGCTATTGAGCATTTATGAAGCTGCAGTATAGCAGTTTTTTTTTTTAAAAAAATCAACTTGATACCCTCTGTTTGGATTGGGTTATTGATTCCTAATTAACATCATCATCCTTTTCTCCTATCAGCATTGCTTATTATTCCTAACCAACAACGGAAACCTCAACCTTCAGGAAGGCTGAAGGAACATTTCAGAAATGGTGCACAGAAATTCCGGCTTCTTTTGAAAGTTACTTAGTCAATTGAATGACAGTTTGCTTTCTTAGTCTTAAATGTAAGGCTATAGTTGCTAGTGTATGAGCAACAGACTTCAGGGGCTTTTTTTTGCAAATGGTATTTATTCTTTTATGTAAATCATGATTCACACCTAGGTGGGCAAGGAGTAAAGAGAGGAGAGGACATCACTGGTTTAATTTAATGGTAGACTGCACATTTGATCCTCCAACTTTTTGTTCCTGGGACATTCTGGTAGTCTTCCCACATCATGCAAAACCATAGCATGGTTTGTTTGATTTTGATTCATCTTATTGTATGAACACAGCCAATCACAGTTGATACATGTTTTCGGAAGCCGTAGTTAACCATACCGTCTGACTTAAATTCTATTAAAAATAAACCAGACTATTTCCCCGGTTCTTGGAGGGGCAGGGGAGATTGTAACAGCAAAATAGACAGCTTTCTATATAACCTTTCAGATGCTTTTCATGTGTTATCTTGTTGGAGTATAATGACAATCCTAGGAGATGGATATTCTGAAATCTTTCCCCCTACTGCAGAAGTGGTGTGATTTTTGCTACTCTCTAAATTCCAGCCTGCCTTGGGTGTCAAACTGAGGATTTGATCAATCTCCAAGCCATTGCATTCATGTAGATTAGATAGGTTCTTTCCTTAGGTTGTGATTGATTCTTAAGAGACTTAAGAATAAGACTTAATGGAATATTGTAATATTTTACCATTACCTTCTTCTGGGATGTATTTCTGTGTGTCCGATCTAGTCTACAACTAGGGGTTTCCCACCAAAGAACTTCTTAGCTTTGGAGGATACTTCCATTATCCACTAGATGCTATCATCTGCTGTGGTAATACGTTGGTTGTCTTAACTAACCTGTTGATAATCAAATGCATATTATTCTTCAAACATCTCCCTTTTTATTGGAAGATTAAAGAATTAAAAGGCGTTGTAGGTTCACTCAGCATGCCTCTTGATCTGTTATAGGTATTTGGGTGACTAATCTTTGAGTGTTTGCTTTGAACAGAGAGACCAGCTGCCTGTCAGAAAGTTCCAAAGGAATAAACTTTGATCTGTGGTTTTATGTTAGGTCTTAGTAATTGCTTTCTTTTCACAAAAAAGAAAGTAAGGATTTTCATTGGATAGCTGGTTTGTTTGCCTGCAAGACAAAAAAGAGGAGACAGCTACCCTGGCACATCAAGTGGTCTAGCTAGAATGAATCAATATGGAGATACTTCTTGAGGTTTGGTGCGTGAGAGATACTGGTGGAAATGACTGTGCGGGCCAGTCTTTTTTTCCCCTTCCCCTTCTCCTTCAAATATTCCTTTTAAACTGATCTTTTCTGGTATGGCATCAGAAATGTCAAGGCAAATGGAAAGTTTGCTGCAGGACCAGTGACCACAATTTCCTGTTGCTCAGTGTTGGAAGAGAGAGAAGTTTAATAACCAACAAGCAGATTACAATCCATTAGCCACACTGAAAAACTGCAGAAATGTGCTTGAGATATTTGAGATAACCCTCAAATAAATATGACTTGATACATATACATACACATAGTATTAAATAGATAGTAGATATAGATAGATATAGAAATATATATACATATACATAGTGTTAAATAGAAGTGGTGTGGTGGCTTAGAGGTGGATCTCTCACCTCACAATCAGGAGGCTGTGAGTTCGATCCTAGGTAGAGGCAGATATTTCTCTCTCTGGGCACACTGAGAATATGTCTGCTGGACAAAACTCTGCATTGGCGTCAGGAAAGGCATCTGGCCATTCAACACTCTGCTTTCTCCATTGAGCCGCTCCAAGCATCCAGAGAGTGGGGATGTGCTTAGTCTCTGTTCGGATAGGCTGGGCTTAATTGTATATATGGTATTCAGCTTTGTTTGGGTATTTTCCCATGTAAGCTTGAGAGCATCTTGGCAATGTTTTGACAAGGTTCCACTCGCCATCTTCTGGCTGGTGCTTTCAGCTTCGGCATTGTGCACAATGCTACAACACTATATAGATGAACATTATACAGAAGCTTGATGATGGCAGATGAGATTCTGCCAAAACGTTGCTACAACTTTAAAAGCACAACTATAATGACATGGGAAAATACCCAAACAAAGCTGAATACCATATATACACCCACAAACGCAAACTATGGTTAAGATACATCGATGACACATTTGTTTTTTGGCCCCATGGAAAAGAAAACCTAAACAATTTCCTAACACACCCCAAAATCAAATTCACCATGGAAATGGAAAAAAACAAACAAACTACCATTCCTAGATGTACTAATCTACAAAAAAACAGATGGCACACTAGGACACACCATATACCAGAAGAAAACACACACCAACCGCTACCTCAACGCCCAATCCCACCACCACCCAGCACAGATAAACTCCGTGGCCAAAACACTAATTGCCAGAACCAAATGCCTGGCAGACAAGACACACATAAAGACTGAACTGTGCATCCTGACTAAAATACTGACGGCTAACGGCTTCCACAAAAGCAAAATCACTGGCCTGATCCACAAAAACACACTGAGGCATAATGGGGACCTAGAAGATGAACAGACCTATGGAACAGCTGTCCTGCCCTACATAAGAGGTACTACAGACAAAATCAATAAGATACAACACAAGCATCACATCAAAACTGCCTTCAAAACAGACAGAAAAATAGCAGCCATCCTAAGAAACCCCAAAGATAAAATTGACTTAGAAAACCAAGGCATATATGAAGTTCCCTGTGCATCATGCCCTGCCATATACATTTGACAGACCAATAGAAGAATAAGTACCTGCCTGGATGAACACAAAAATGCAGTGAAAAAGCTGGAACACATTTCCTCACTAGTCCAACACATGAAAGCCACAGGTCATAGCATCGACTTCAATGGCAACAAAACCATAGCCACTATAGAAAACCCCAGCTACAGAATTATCAGAGAAGCCATAGAGATTGAAAAAAGACCAGAAAGCATGAACAGAAGAGATGATTCTACCAGACTGTCAATTATTTGGAAGCCTGCACTCACAAACAAAAAAATCTCCACACCACAAGCCAGGCAAACAACTGGGCACAAAGAGATCCTCCCTGATACCTCCAGCTCAAACACACCCCAACCAGGCACCCAGATGAAACCTAGCTTCCTAACTAATGATAGCCGTCCATTTACTCGGAGCCAAGCTGCACTAAAAGCCTCCAACACAGGAAACACAATGTTGCCAGCCAAACAAGACAAAAAATGCTACAAAACAGACAGAAGATATTAGAAACTCCAAGACCAATAAACACATACCAAGACTCCCAACCAATCAGGATGAAGAAAAAAACATTCTGGCACAGCAGTAGGCTAGCACCAAATTTAAAACAGAAACAGCTGTGAAAGTCTGACTCACAGATGAACCCTGATGATGGCAGATAAGATTCTGCTGAAACGTTGCTACAACTTTAAAAGCACAACTACCATGACGTGGGAAAATACCCGAACAAAGCTGAATGCCATACACACACACACACACACACACACACTGCTCAAAAAAATAAAGGGAACACAAAAATAAGACATCCTAGATCTGAATGAATGAAATATTCTTATTAAATACTTTGTTCATTACATAGTTGAATATGCTGACAGCAAAATCACACAAAAATTATCAATGGAAATCAAATTTAGCAATCCATGGAAGTCTGGATTTGGAGTTACGCTCAAAATTAAAGTGGAAAAAAAATACTACAGGCTCTATCCAACTTTGATATAATGTCCTTAAAACAAGTCAAAATGAGGCTCAGAAGTGTTTGTGGCCTCCACATGCCTGTATGACCTCCCTACAATGCCTGGGCTCCTGATGAGGTGGTAGATGGTTTCCTGAGGGATCTCCTCCCACACCTGGACTAAAGCCTCCCCCAACTCCTGGACAGTCTGTGGTGCAATGTGACACTGGTGGATGGAGCGAGACATGATGTCCCAGATGGGCTCAATTGGATTCAGGTCTGGGGAACAGGCAGGCCAGTCCATAGCATCAATGCCTTCATCTTGCAGGAATTGCTGACACACTCCAGCCACATGAGGTCTAGCATTGTCTTGCATTATGAGGAACCCAGGGCCAACTGCACCAGCATATGGTCCTATAAGGGGATCTCATCTCGGTACTTAATAGCAGTCAGGCTACCTCGGGTGAGCACATGGAGGGCTGTGCGCCACCCTAAAGAAATGCCACCCTGCACCATTACTGACCCACTGCCAAATCGGTCATGCTGGAGGATGTTGCAGGCAGCAGAATGTTCTCCACGGCGTCTCCAGGCCTTGTCATGTCTGTCACATGTGCTCAATGTGAACCTGCTTTCATCTGTGAAGAGCACAGGGTGCCAGTGGCGAATTTGCCAATCTTGGTGTTCTCTGGCAAATGCCAAACGTCCTGCATGGTGTTGGGCTGTAAGCACAATCCCCACCTGTGGATGTTGGGCCCTCATATCACCCTCATGGAGTCTGTTTCTGACCGTTTGAACAGCCACATGCATATTTGTGGCCCGCTGGAGGTCATTTTGCAGGGCTCTGGCAGTGCTCCTCCTGTCCCTCCTTGCACAAAGGCGGAGGTAGGGTTGTTGCCCTCCTACAGCCTCCTCTACATCTCTTGATGTACTGGCCTGTCTCCTGGTAGCGCCTCCATGCTCTGGACACTACGCTGACAGACACAGCAACTCCAAGATCCAAGTATTTGTTCCAACAAAAGTCCTGCTCTCTCTGCACTGGTGGACTGTTCCGACCATCAACAAGGGTTGTCCACTGAAAGAGCCCCACAGACTCACCATCACTACAGATGCCAGCCTGTTTGGATGGGCAGCACATTTCCAGTCCCTCTCAGCTCAAGGATGTTGGTCAGCAGCAGACTGATCAAACACCATAAATTGGTTGGAGCTCAGGGCAGTCCATCTGGGCCTTCACAGTTTCCTTCCTCATATTCAAATGAGAAACATCCTCATACTAACAGACAATGTCACAACAAGCAAATATAAACCGACAAGGGGGTACCCACTCAAAACAACTCATGTGGGAAGCAGAGAGATTGTGCCTTTGGGTGGAAAGGAACTGAAGGTCCATCACAGCGGAGCAGACTGGCTGAGCAGGGCCACAGTCGACCAGTCAGAGTGGCGCCTGTACCTGGATCTGTTTGAAGAGGCAGTTCAGAGATTCAGTCTGCCAGTTATAGATCTGTTCACTTCTCCCCTGAATGCGCAGCTCCTGAGATTCGTTTTGAGTTACCCATTCCAGGGGACGGAGAACATCAACACCCTCCATTGCCAGTGGCCTCAGGGCCTTCCCCCCTCTTCCGCTGATACCCAAGGTGATCCAAAAGCTGCTGGACAAGAAAGCGGAACTTATCTTGGTGGCACCATACTGGCCCAGGAGGCCGTGGTTCACAGATCTCAGGAGTCTGTCCATAGAAGAACCGTGGAAAATTCCATCGCACAAAATTCTGCTTTCCCAGGGACCGATCCAACACCCGAACTCTCAATGGCTACATCTAGCCATTTGGAGGTTGAGCGGAGACATCTAAGAAAGGAGAATCTCTTGAACAAAGTGATCAATACCATTCAAGCAGCTCGGCATCCTTCTACGATCCATATACATAATGCCACATGGACTATCTTTTATAAATGGTGCACCAAATCCAAGGTGGATCCATTTTCGCCGTCAGTGGCACAAGTTTGGGATGGTTTCTTCAAGATGGTCTCAACAGGGGTCTCTCTCCAAACACTTTAAGATGACAGGTAGTGGCTATTGCCTCGGTGGTGACTTGGGAAGGTCTAATATCCATCTCCTACCACCCACGGATAAAGAGTTTTCTTCGGGGCGCCACAAATTTATGTCCACCAGTGGTACATTGTTACCCGAACTGGGACCTTAACAAGGTACTCACAGCACTCACAAAGGGTCCATTTGAACCACTGAAAACTACTAGTCTCCATTTTGTCACATACAAGGTAGTTTTCCTCATAGCTATAACATCAGCATGACGTATCTCGGAAATAGTGGCTCTATCGGCCCGAAAGGATCTTTGTATATTCCATACTGACAGAGTGGTTCTTCGACCAGACCCCATATTCATACCAAAAGTCAATTCTACCTTCCACAGGGCACAAGAAGTTGTGCTCCCAAATTTTTGCCCCAGGCCTTCTCAGGGCCTAGAGCATCAATGGCAGCGACTTGTCCACAGAGCTCTCCATACGTACTTACATCGAATGGCTCCTTTCAGGAAGACTGAAGCCCTTTTTGTATCTTTTCAGCCAACCATTCAGGGGCATAAGGTCTCACCTTCAACTATAGGCAGATGGCTGAAAGCCACGATAGCCAAGGCATACAAGATTCAATCATTACCTGTGCCTGGGGGCATCATGACGCATTCAACAAGGAGCATGGCAACTTCAGTGGCCTGGGCCACGTAAGCTCCTATAGCAGAAATATGTAGAGCAGCAACATGGCTCTCTCCATCGCCTTTCATTCGCCATTAAAAAATTGATGTATTTACTTCTGCTGAGGCCTCCTTTGATAGGAGGGTGTTACGAAGGTCCACTCGGACAATGGGGGGACTCCAACCCAGAGGGAGACACTCCCATGGGACAAGCCAAGCTTTGGTATGTCCCATTCTCTGGATACTCTGAGCAGCTCAATGGAGAAGGGGTGTTCTCAGTGAGCTGCGACAAGCATGCAGCCCCATCCAATATCTGTCTGGTGGGATCCTGTTCCGGCCAACGAAATCTGGAAATTCATAAAACAAACAAACAAACATAACAAAGAAGAGGGTGGGGGTTGCATCACCTCATCTTTGCCAATACTAGAGTATGCTAGGGAGGAGTCAGGGAGGAGTAAGGGAGGAATAAGAACATCCTAACAGTTAAGTCCAGCCTATCCGAGCAGAGACTAAGCACCTCCCCACTCTCTGGGTGCTCATCTCAGCTCACTGAGAACAGGCGTATCAGTTAAGTACCAACACCCCTTTTCACCCCGCAAAGGATTACGGGGTCATTAAAAGAAGATGATAGTGTTAAATATAGACATGGAGATACACAGCATGTGTTAAATTTGATCATCCCCTCGTGAGATGAATAAGAAGCAGTGGAGGAGACAGAAACTTTCAGTTAAAATCTGACTTGATTACTTTAATTCAAGGTTTAGATCTTGTTGTGAGTTTGGGGTTGAAACAGTCTTGATGTCTCCAACTTGCCACTGAAGAACAGATCTAGATTTGCAGAACCTCCTGCCACTGATCATGATTTCTTTTGATCCTGAATCTTTAACCTAGAATTGGAAGGTGCAGTGTTTTAGACAGGCTAGTAATTTGGAGACTCGCTGAAAATGATTCAGAAGCACCAATTAGATAATATCAGTGCTAGCACTGATCGCTAGTGCTGATGATGTAACCTAGTTGGGTAATGAATTGTCTGCAAACAAATAAACAAGCTCAGAGAGCACAAAGGATTTCACAAAGAAATAAATATACACACGCACTCACACACACTCATCCATGCCTCTGTGTTTATATGTTCTTATCAGTTCTGCTGGGAAACAAAATATACTTCACCCTTTCCTATTTGCAGTGTTTGGCATGATAGATGTGTGAGAACTGATATGCCTGTAAAAATACATATCCCATCATAAAGAAAAAGAACACTGTACAGAAAAGAGGGCAGCTATCATTTTGGGATAGTCCAGGATGCAAAGGTTTTATGATGATCCATAGTCTCTCAAAATAAAACCCAAAGCATACATTAAACTCTGGTAATGCCTTCAACTTAACTTCACTGTTTTATTAG
This sequence comes from Hydrophis major, assembly GCA_033807585.1. Taxonomy (NCBI): domain Eukaryota; kingdom Metazoa; phylum Chordata; class Lepidosauria; order Squamata; family Elapidae; genus Hydrophis; species Hydrophis major. The sequence continues at coordinate 17,936,721 of CM066337.1, forward strand.
GCACAGTTTAAAGTCACAAAAGTAAATAATGAGGCAAAAGGAAACCAAAACAAACCGCATTGATGAGAGTTCCAAAGCAAGCCAAGATAATTAATCATACATTCCAGAAAGATAACAGGGAGAGTCCATGGGAAGAATGCCAACAAAGATAAACCTCTTTCAAAGGAAACACTAAACTTTGACTCCAGCAATTCTGACTACGCAGTTACAAACTTATATACATAGCTCCCAGCTGCGAGCCACAAGGAGAATCATGGTAATCTCCTCCTGAGTAGACCTCTCTTTTCCCTGATCCTCTCCTCTCTGCATGCCCTAGGATGGATAGGGGATGGGCCTGGATCCTCTTCTGATTGCTCAGCCAGTCCCTGCCCTTCCCCAGCCTCCACCACCAATTCTGGAGCCACACTCCTGCTCCCTGTTGGCTGTTTCTCCTCTTCCTCAGAGTCAGTTTCCACCAGGGGCATGACACTATCCCCCCCTGCAGGGCCCCCTTCCTCAGAATCAGGCGGACGAGGACATTGAGGAAACAGAGCGTGAAAGTCCTGGACCGAGGAGCATGAACATCAGTAGCATTGACCCAGGTGAAATCCTCTTGTCCATAAACTTCCCATGCCACCAAATACTGAAATTGGCCCCACAACTGGTGTGAATCTTGGATGCTTTCCACTTCGTACTTCTCTCCCAGAGTTGCTACTGGGCTGGCTGTGATGGAGCAAGTCTATGCGGACTGTCGGCCGAGGCAGCAACTAACAGGGAACAATGAAAAACAGGATGAATACACATGGTCTGTGGCAAGGAGAGATGATAAGCCACAGGATTGAATACCACCTTGACCGGAAAAAGTCCCAAGTAATGATGATTGAGCTTTTTCGTTGGTCACGTCATTGGTAAGTATCGAGTAGAGAGCAAAAGCTGATCACCCACCTCTAAAGGCAGAACATTGTGATGATGTCAGTCTGCAAATCATTTATAGTCCTCCTTGGCTCTCTCTAATTGATCGCAGACCATGTGGTGCATGGCTTTTAACTCCTGCACTGCTGGACCTGGGGAATCAGACGGGGCTAAAGGGAAAAGTCGTGGATGAAAACCATAGTTAGCAAAGAAAGGGGGTACACAGGTGGAAGCATGCTGAGCATTGTTATAAGCGAATTCTGCCACCGGCAGCACTTCCACCCAATTGTCTTAAGTATTGCTGAAACAGCGGAGGTACTGCTCCAAAATAGCATTCATTCTCTCTGTCCCCCCATCAGTTTTGGGGTGATGAGCAGATGACAGACATGCCTGAACTTGCAGTTTTGCGAGTAGGGTCTTCCAGAAGTGTGCCGTAAATTGTACCCCCCGATCTGATACCATGCGGTCTGGTAACCCATGCAACTGGAAAACATGGGAGATAAACAATTGAGCTGTTATCTTGGCTGATGAAAGACCTGCACATGGAAAAAAGTGGGCCACTTTAGTCAACATATTCACTACCACCGAAATGGTTGTGGCACCATTCAGTGGTGGTAACTCAACGATGAAATTCAATGAAACTGCCCCCCACAGTCGTTCTGCCATGGGCATGGGCTTCAAGAGACCAAGGGCGCACCAGGAGCATACTTGGCTTGATGACAGATCCCACAGGATGTCCCATATCCTGACACATCATGTTTAAGTCTTGGCCACCAAAATATCCTAGAGATGAGGTGCAGTGTTTTGAACACCCCAAAGTGTCCTGCTGCTGGACTATCATGTCACTGATGTAAAATAAGGCATCGAAGAGGACCTCCAGGCACGTAAATGTGATCATGGAACCGCAACAGATACCCAATATATGCCCAAGAAGTCTCTTATCTCCCATTCTCATCCAATTCTTGATGTAGAGCTGCGACAAATGGGTCCTGCCGCTGCGCCTCCTGAATCCTCACTCGAAGGTCCACAGGTTCCTTGGTAGTTGCAAACCACTCCAACAGAATCAACTTAACTTCACTGTTTTGTTCGGCACAGTTTAAAGTCACAAAAGTAAATAATGAGGCAAAAGGAAACCAAAACAAACCACATTGACGAAAGTTCCAAAGCAAGCCAAGATAATTAATCATACATTCCAGGAAGATAACAGGGAGAGTCCATGGGAAGAACGCCAACAAAGATAAATCTCTTTCAAAGGAAACACTAAACTTTGACTCCAGCAATTCTGACAATGCAGTTACAAACTTATATACATAGCTCCCAGCTGCAAGCCACAAGGAGAATCATGGTAATCTCCTCCTGAGTAGACCTCTCTTTTCCCTGATCTTCTCCTCTCTGCGTGCCCTAGGATGGATAGGGGATGGGCCTGGATCCTCTTCTGATTGCTCAGCCGGTCCCTGCCCTTCCCCAGCCTCCACCACCACCTCTGGAGCCACACTCCCGCTCCCTGTTGGCTGTTCCTCCTCTTCCTCAGAGTCAATCTCCACCAGGGGCATGACAGGTTTATAGCATCTTTGAATGAACAAATCTGGCCATTTCAGATTTGTTTGTTTGTTGAGCAAGGAAAATATTTTCTCTTGCCTTCTTTCTTCTTGGCACTGCTCTGGACCAGGACAGGCACTAATGACAACCACAATAGTGATGATGTGGGATGAAGGAGTTAAATTTAATTTTTTTCAAAGAGGAAAGCAAAAGTCAATTTAGGGATGTGAAAAAGTTGCTTCTTCCTTAACTCACTTTCCCATATTGACCTCATCTATTCTTTTATTTTTTTTTGCCTTCCATTGGTGGCCCTTGACGTCTTCTGCATGGCACAGTTGATACTTTCAGCCAGCAAAGAAAGGGCAACATAAGCTGCAGGGGAAAATGACCATTAGAGATGAAAAGGACCCTCCGAATAATGAAAAGCATTGTTTTTCTCTCTCTCCAAGGAAAGGCCTCTAATAGAGCTAAGAAGGGGCTGTTTTGCAAGGAAGAGATATGGATTAACCCAAGATGCATCGGTAATGCTCAGAAACTCAACACTTAAACTCTGTCTAAGCCAAGGGAAAGGGGTGCTTTTGGAAAACCTGCCTTCCCGTGGTTTATTTCCCTTCTTCTGGAAATGGATCCACAAGATACACATCTACTACTAGGAGGTGCATTTTAAGCAACTCCAACTGCAATTCTTAGCCTCAAAAAAATCCCAAATGATGGAGTATCTGGTTTTGGGATTAGGTTTAAATGGATCATAGGGCAGGAGGATGCACAAGAAGCTCTAAGGAAGGGATGATGTCATAAACGCAGAAAAGCATCTCAGTCCTCAGGACATAATACCGGAAAGATGACATTATGGTAACTAGAATAGCTTGACAAAGTTTCAGGCATTGTTTAATTAATCTTCCTCAGATCTACAATCATCTTTTCTCTGATAGGAGGATTCTTCATACAATAGAGGAGGCTATTCTGGAAGAAATGGGAGCATTAGGGCAGCTGATATTTGTAATTCTTTAGATAGAGGTTTTCAAAAATAGACTGAGTCACCATTTGACTGGGACTGTGGTGTTTCCTGCTTGAGGTTGAATTTGAAGACTTCCAAGTTCCTTTCCAACTCTGCTGTTCTGTTATTCTATTCTGTTACTCTATATTCTAAGAAGACATTGTTTTTTTTCAAACCATTGTGCATTTTTCAATGTAGTGCAACTGTTATTAGCACATATTTTTTCTCCCATCTTAGTTGGCTTCCTTATGAAACATTTAAAGGTTCTTTGAGATGTACAGTAGGTTAACCTAGGCCAGTTCAATCCCAGTGATTATGGGTTTTCAGACTATTTTAGTTTATATTTTGCTATTTGGATGGCAAAATCTGTTGTTCTGGCTCTTTGTGTTTTATTTTGAATGAAGTAAACTGTAATTATATTCTGCATACTATCCCGATATAACAAGAATGCGTTAAGAGATAAATCAGGCGTATTCAGTAGATCATTGATGTTTTGGAGATTATTGCAGACAAGATTATTGCAGTGTGATTTTGGGTGTGTCTGTGTGTCTTTGATGGACATTTGGTTCTGCCAATGGTTCTGTCTCTCTCCGGGGTGTTGGCTAGGCACAAAGAGGAGGTTTTGTCATCCTGACTGCTTAATTCTGTATATAGTGATTGGATGTAGGAGAGGTCCAGGCTTGAGTCCGAGAGAGAGGGTCCAAAGGTATTATCAGTCTCGATTTCCTTTGCACCCACAATAGATCTGAGTGTAGCCCATCTTGAATTGTGTTGACTCTTTTTTAAAAAAAAAATTAAACCTTTATTGAGATTTGAAACATTAAAATACAAGTAAATTTTAAAAATAGCTTTGTACAATTCTCCATCTTTGACAGTACCAAAAGAATGTTATATTGATACATTTCCATCCATTTCTAATTAATTGTGTACATCTACATATTTATATCTTATTCTAATCTATACGTTTCATATTCCTACTATCTATCCATTGGTACCAATTATCTCAAATTGAGTAATATTCCGAGTCTTCCTTATTATTTAATTATATAGTGAATTTGTCCATTTCTGCACAATCGAAATTTTTTTGGATTATTAAACTGTCAGTATAGTGACCATTTTCCAAGATTGAACAAGTGCAATTCGTGCTGCTGTAGTGATGTGTAAAATCAAATATTTTATCTTTTTAGGATACTTTCCCTTAATAATCCCCAATAGAAACAGTTCCGGCTTCAATTCTATTTGGCAGTGTGTGATTTCATTTAACCATTTTTATATTTTGATCCAGTGTTTTTTAATTTCTGAATTGTGTTGACTCTTATCCAGGGATTCAACTGGTATAACAACTGGTTCAGTGAGCACGCACGCAGTGCTTGCAACTCACCTTCTGCTGCAACCCCTGTGTGTAAAACAGCTGACACACAGCAATTCGCTGTATCATGCAAAGCAGCTAAGCTAGAAAACCCAGAAATAAACCCAGACTAGAGCCGGGGCTGGTGGGTAGGCCCAACAGCTGATTGTCAAAGCAAATCAGTTTGCTGCCAGCTGATCTTCGGAGCTACCGAGTCGCTTGAACCGGGGAGAACCGATAGAATCCCTACCCCTGCTCTTAAATGCCAGCAATTTGTTTTGACTGTTAGTAGTTCAGATTCTTGTAGAGAGCTTTAAGCTTGGGTTAAATCTATATATATATATTCATTGGAACTGCCTGGACTCCTTCCTGATTTCTTGCTCTTGACATTAGACCTAACAGTGCTACTTCCGGGGTTAAATAATACATCAAATTGAATCCATTCTGAAAGTGATAAGTATAGAACTAAACATCTGTTGAGCAGGAAATGTAGCCACTGTATCAAATAATAGGTCAACCTGTTTGGAAAAACCGAAGCATGCTTGAAAATTACTTAAGTCCTGTTGCCTGCCTGTGGCCTGCCACTGAATCTGTTTCATTGCAAGAGGTACGAAGTTCTTGTTCTGCTCCGCTTCAAAGTGGCAGTTAGCTTTCTCCTTAAATGCAGGGAGGGAAGTGTGGGATTGTTCTCAAAGAACCAATGCTGACTTATTAACATGGACAGCTGCCTTGGGTGGGAGGAGAAGGGCTCGAAAGTCCTGGACATTATCAAAACAGATGACCACATTATGTAATCTGGAAGGAAAATATATATATATATATTTTCCTTTTGGATAAGGTTGCTGCATATAAAGACAAGGGCAAGACAGAAAAAAAAGCACTGACTTAAAAAGGAGATTTCCCAAGCAATGTTGGGTAAAATTTTATCTATCTATCTATCCATCTATATCTATCTATCTGTCTGTCTGTCTGTCCGTCTGTCCGTCCGTCCATCTATCCATCCATCCATCCATCCATCCATCCATCTATACATCTATCTATTTATACATCTATATCTATCTATCTATATACATCTATATCTATCTGTCTATCTTATCTATACATCTCTATCTATCTATCTATCTATCTATCTATCTATCTATCTATCTATCATCTATCTATACATCTATATCTATCTATACATTTATATCTATCTATACATCTATATCTATCTATACATCTATCTATACATCTATACATCTATCTATACATCTATCTATCTATCTATCTATCTATCTATCTATCTATCTATCTATCCATCCATCCATCCATCCATCCATCCATCCATCCATCCATCCATCCATCTATACATCTATTTATACATCTATATCTGTCTATCTATCTATCTATCTATCTATCTATCTATCTATCTATACATCTATATCTATCTATCATCTATCTATATATCTCTCTATATCTATTTCTCTCTCTCTCTCTCCCTCTCTCTCTCTCTCTCCATCCATCCATCCTTCTGTACATCTATACATCTATCTATTTATATATCTATATCTATTTGTCTATCTATCTATCTATCTATCTATCGATCGATCTATCGATCTATCGATCTATCGATCTACCGATCTATCGATCTATAAATCTATCTGTCTGTCAGTCTGTGCTCTCTTCAAATCCCAAGAAAGAAATACTCAGACTTCATGGTTAAAGCAAAGTTATCCTTTTACTGGGAAATAAAGTGAAAGCTTCAGATTTAATTCCGAATCTAAGGAATTGGCGCGCAGATCACATATACAAAGGAATGGAAATGCTCCCACCCCCCAAAGTCCAAATGAGTCTTCCAATTAAAAGTTCTGAATATGATCATGTGGCCATCTCCAGGTGGTGATGAGACTGCTGTCAGTTGACCTTGACATATTTTGATAAAAGTTCACAGTTGCGCAAAAAGGGTCAGAAGCTAGCCAAGAAATGGAAAGTTAAAGAAAAGAATCCCCCCTCCCCTTGCTAACCCAGCAAAGGAATGCAAAACACCTCCAGATTTCTTCCCCTTCAAATTCCCCCCTCCCTCCGTTGCTATTGACAGCCGAAAGACATAAAGTAGCATTGCAGCAGAAAAGCAATAGTTAGAATGCAGATTATACATATTATGGATATCTTGAGGCTGACACTATCTATCTATCTATCTATCTATCTATCTATCTATCTATCTATCTATCTATCCATCCATACATCTATACATTATTTATACATCTATATCTATCTATCTATCTATCTATCTATCTATCTATCTATCTATCTATCTATCTATCTATCCATCCATCCATCTATACATCTATCTATCTATACATCTATATCTATCTATCCATCCATCCATCTATACATCTATCTATTTATATATCTATATCTATATCTATTTGTCTATCTATCTATCCATCCATCCATCCATCCATCCATCCATCCATCCATCCATCAATCTATACATCTATTTATTTATAAATCTATATCTGTCTGTCTGTCTATCTATCTATCTATCTATCTATCTATCTATCTATCTATCTATCTATCTATCTATCTATCCATCCATCTATCTATTTATATATCTATATCTATATCTATATCTATATCTATATCTATGTCTATCTATCTATCTATCTATCTATCTATCTATCTATCTATCTATCCATGTATATCTCTATGATTGCAGTCATTAAATGAATCATGTGGCCATAAAGCAAATCTGACTCCCCCCCATTGACTTTGCCTGGCAGGAGCCAGCTGGAAAGGTCACAAATGATGATCACATGTGCAACTGTTATGCATTCCAGTTGCAAAGCAATAGCAATAGCACTTAAACTTATATATTGCTTACAGCCCTCTCTAAGCGGTTTACAGAGTCAGCCTCTTGCCCCCAACATTCTGGATCCCCATTTTACTGACCTCGGAAGGATAGAAAGTGGAGTCAATAGTGAGCCGGTGAGAATTGAACTGCTGGCAGTCGGCAGAGTTAGCCTGCAATACTGCATCCTAACCACTGCGCCACCGCGGCTCAAGCATCCAAATTTTGATCATGTGATCATGCAATGGTCTTAAGTGTGAAAACTGGTCATAAGTCACTTTTTAAAGTAACTTCAAACAATCCCTAAATGAATGGTTGTAAGTCCACCCTCAATTTTTTGCCCTCTAAAACCCCAGCTAGTTTTCTCTTTACTCTGGCTGGTTTCTTTCTTAATAAACCACAGTCACAAGCCAGGAATGAAAGCTAACTGGCTATCTGGCTTCCTGGTTACAAGGCACGGTGATGCCAATATCCTGAGTGAGATTTTTTTTTCCCCCTGAAACACATATTTAGGCAACAACTTTTTAAAGTAAAGTTCTGGGGGGAGGTAAATGGAGAAAAAAAAAGTTTATACAGTGAACTTTCGGGATGCTTTTCATGTTATCCTCCACCTCTGCAGCTCACAAAAAGGAAAATAAAATGTGTGTGTGTGTTTTTTTTTTTCTCTCAAAAGGACCAGTTGTAAAATTCACTGTACAAGAAGGAAGCGGAAAGACCCAGAAGTTTCCCCCCTCCCCCCCTGCAAGAGCTTGCTTGGTTGGCACATCGTTTGGCACAGGCAGGTCACCTAGGAAAATGCAGGCAATGGGAAGAGGAGCTGTCCTTTTGACCTTCCTGCTCTCGCATATATCAGGGAATATGTGCCATTGCCCCAGTGACAGTTCTCACCCGGAAGACAGGAAACAGGCAGGCTAAGGAGCTCCAAGGCCTGGCACTGGCCTGTTTAACATCAGGGTTTTTCCTCCACAGGTGTCACCATCCCTGGGAGCAGGCTCCTGGTCTGGGCTGCCTCTCCGCTATTTCATGTTTAGTTTGCCTTTCTTTCCAAGGCATTGGTGCCAGGAAAGGGAACTATATATCCATTAAGTTTTCCCTTCCCTTCTCTCCCGCCCTCCCCTTTCTTGCCCTCCTTCACAGTGATCATGTAGAACAAGCTAAGCTGAGATGGGATTGCTGGAATAAATAGCCCGGTGCTCTCAGATATGTTGGGTTTCAGCTTCACATGAGCAGAATATAGATATCCCTCAACTTACAGTTTATTTAGTGACCAAAGTTACAATGGCACTGAAAAAAGTGACTTAGGGCTGTTTTTCACCATTACGACCATTGCAGGATTCCCATCGTCACGTGATCAGAATTCAAATGCTTGGCAACTGGCATGTATTTATGATGGTTGCAGCATCTCTGGGTCACGTGATCCTTTTCACAACCTTCTGACAAAAAGAATCCATGGGGAAGCCGGATTCGCTTAACAATGGTGTTATTAACTTAACATCTGCAGAGATTCACTGAACACTGTGACAAGAAAGGTGACAAAATGGGGGCAAAACTCACTTAACAACCATCTCACTTAGCAACAGAAAGGTCGAGCTCAATTCTGCTCGTAAGTCGAGGACTACCTGCCCCATTTGAGGGGGAGATGGGAGTCCCAACACAGTTGGGGTATTTTTTGCTCTTTAACTTCCAATCCGCTCTTCGAGCTTCTCCCTGGATAATTTCATATTTGAAGCTGGCTCATCTCTTTCTCCTTTGTAATCCTCTGAGCATCTGCCCAGTTGCAAAGATAGTCACCAATCCTTGCTGGGATGTGAATTTGTGTGTGTGTGTGTGTGTGTGTTTTAATGATACCAGATAATGTCAGCAAGGAAGGGTAGGAATAGAAGTTTCTCCTCCTCTGATTTTAATCTGATGCCTGGCACCCTGGAGTCTCTCTGGTTTTTCAGAGTGATGATTATATCTGACATGCAGGGTTGATGAATGTAGACAGCTGGGACTTGTTACTGTCATCCAGGAAGGCTTAGTCACTTCTTTCCTCTTTCAAAGCAGCCCTCTCCTTTCCTCCCTCTCCTCTGTTCTTGCCTCCTGCAGCTGGAGCGCCTGTTCTTCAACGCTGAGAATTTCCTAGTCACCATGACTGTTGCTGAGAATTTGGCGGCTGACCTATAGATCAGGAGAAGAACCGTCTTATAACCGTCTGTGATACTCTATTCTTTTTTTTTTTTCTTCGTTAAGAAAACATTATTATGATTATTTTAAAGAAGGAAGACAAAAGCTAAGAGAAATTAATAATTAAGATGAGGAAAAGGGAAGCGGGAAAGAAAGAGAGAGAACGAAGCCAAGAGTACAGAGAAAAAAGAAATACAAAGAAATTGCTTCTGATTCTCTTTTACATCAGTTATATAAGTATGAATTTAAATTGGCCTCTGCAACAAAGCTTTAATTTTTCTCGAACATTTTTGATAATCCTGAGTGGTACAGTGGCCTAGAGGTGGAACTCTCGCCTCACAATCAGGAGGCTGTGGGTTCGTTCCCAGGTAGAGGCAGATATTACTTTCTGCTGGAAAAAAACCTCCACATTGGTGACAGGAAGGGCATCTGGCCGGTAAACACTCAGCTTCATTCAGTTGGCCAGACTCCATCCCGCAATATGGTCATTAAAAAGAGATGGTGATTATTTTTTCTCATCTTCAAACTCATATATCATATTTTCCCACTCCACAAAAAAGTCCAAAAGGAGTTTCCAGTGGGCATTAGTTAATTGGTGTCTTTTAACAGATTTAACAGATAATCAGAGTTGGAAGGGACCTTGTAGATCATCTAGTCCAACCCCCCCGCTCTAGCGGGAGACCCTACACCATTTCTGACAAATGGCGGTCCAATTTCTTCTTGAAAGTCTCAAGTGATGATACTCCCACAACTTCCGAGGGCAACTTCTTGTTCCATTGGTTGATTGTTTTCACTGTCAGAAAGTTTCTCCTTATTTCCAGGTTAAATCTCTCCTTGTTCAGTTTCCATCCATTATTTCTTGTCTGGCCTACAGGCACTTTAGAAAATAGCTTGACCCCCTTCCTCCTCTCTGTGGCAGCCCCTCAAATATTGGAAGACCTCTATCATGTCTCCCCTGGTCCTTCTCTTTACTAGACTAGCCAAGTCCAGTTCCTGCAACCATTCGTTGTATGTTTTAGACTCCAGTCCCCTCATCATCTTGGATGCTCTTCTCTGTACTTTTTCAAGAGTCTCAACATCTTTTTTATAATGTGGTGAACAAAACTGGATGCAATACTCTAGGTGTGATCTTACTAAGGCTTTATAGAGTGGCAGTAGTACTTCCCTTGATCTTGATTGTATCCCTCTGTTAATACAATTTAGGATTGCATTAGCCTTTTTGGCGGCTGCTGCACACTGCTGGCTCATATTTAGCTGGTTGTCCACTAAGACTCCAGGATCCCTCTCATAGTTACTGCTATTGAGCCTGGTTTCACCCAGTCTATATGTGTACTTTTGGTTTTTCTTGCCTAAGTGTAGGACTTTACTTTTCTCTACATTGAATTTCATTTTGTTAGATATGACCCAGTGTTCTAGTCTGTCAAGATCCATCTGGATCTTGAGCCTATCTTCTTGGGTGTTAGCTATTCCTGCCAGCTTAGTATCATTTGCAAATTTGGTAAGTTCCCCTTCTATTCCCTCATCTAAGTCGTTAATGAAGATGTTGAAGAGTACTGGGCCTAAGACGGAACCTTGTGGCATCCCACTGCTTATTTCCCTCCATGTAGACTTAGACCCATTAAGGACTACTCATTGAGTTCGGTTTGCCAGCCAGTTGCGAGTCCATCTAGTGGTGGTGCTATCTATTCTACTTTTTCTAGCTTACTAAGAAGTAGGTTGTGGTCTACTTTGTCAAATGCCTTGCTGAAATCTTAATATATTATGTCCACAGTATTTTGCCTGTCTACTAATTTAGTCACTGTGTTGAAGAATGAAATAAGATTGGTTTAGCATGATCTGTTCTTAACAAACCCGTGCTGACTGCTAGTTATTACTTGACTTGTTTCTAGATGTTGGCAGATCTATTTTTTTATTATCTTTTCCAGTGTCTTCCCGGGTATTGATGTTAGGCTGATTGGTCTATAGTTTCCTGGGTCTGTTTTTTTTCCCCCCTTTTTTGAAGATGGGAACCACATCAGCTCTTTTCCAGTCCTCTGGTAGTTCCCTGGTGCTCCAGGATTTTTTGAAAGATATGGTGCAGTGGTTCTGAGATGACCTCTGCCAGCTCCTTTAAAACTCTGGGATGTAATCCATCAGCCCCCCCGGGGATTTGTTTTCATCAAGATCAGACAGGTGTTCTCTTACTATTTTTTTGCTTATTTTAACTTTTATTTCTGGTCTGCCTTTTACAGTTATGTTTTTGGTGGGTTGAGCTATAGTTTCTTTTTGTGTGAAGAAGAATGAATTAAGCAGTTCTGCTTTCTCTCTGTTGCCTGTTACTTCCTTGCCATCTTCTCCCTTTAGTGGACCAACTGTTTCCTTGATTTTTTTCTTGTTATTTATATGTTGGAATAAACTTTTTTTTATTATCTTTGACTTTTGTTGCAAGTCTTTGTTCGTTTCTCTAATAAAAGCTGTTAGTTTGGGACTATGTCAGCAAGCACCATTGCCTCCATCATCCATTCTTCTATTTTGGGGAATAATGTCCCGCCCACATACATATGTGCATGTCTTGCTGCTATTATCACATATAAAAACAAACTTCCCTGAGTATTTTTTCCAACTTTTTATTAACTCCAAATAAAACACCTCTGGCTTCAGCTGCCTTTAAAATCTTCAGAATTAATGTATGCATTTAAATCCACATTTCTTAGCATTTTTTTCATGTCCATCAATCATTCTGATGCTCTTTTCTTATATGTGTGCTTTCCCCCCCCCCCCTTTTATGCACTTACTTTCCAGAAGAAGAGGGACAGGTCACCATTACGTGGCCAATTCTGATTTGAAAATCCGTTTTGGGAGCTGCTGGAGAACCCCAAGTACTAAAACATTAAGCAGTGGTGGGATTCAAAAAAATTTACTACTGGTTCTGTGGGCATGGCTTGGTAGGCATGGCATGGCTTGGTGGGCATGGCAGGGGAAGGATACTACAAAATCTCCATTTCCTCCCCATCCCACTAACCTGCTTTCCAGTTCCGTTCTCCTGTGCAGGGCAACAAAAGAAGACCCAGCCAATCAGCTGGGACTCCAGAGGCAGAGAATAGATGGGGGCGGGGCCAGTCAGAGGTGGTGCTTGTCGGTTTTCCAAACTACTCAAAATTTCCGCTACCGATTCTCCAGAACTGGTCAGAACCTGCTGAATACCACCTCTGATATTAAGAAACAGCTGATATGGTAGCATCATTGCCACCAGATTGCTAACATGACAAACTTGATGGTATCGGTAGTCCTTGACTTATGGCCATAATTGAGCTCAGCATTTCTTTTTTTCTGCTGCAAAGTGAGACAGCTGTTGAGTGAATTTTGCCCCATTTTATGACTTTTCTTGCCACAACGATTTCCTGCAGTGATTAAGTTGCTAACACGGTTGTTAAGTGAATCTGGCTTCTCTATTGACTTTGCTTGTCAGAAGGTGACTGATAACGTGACCAAGGGAGATGCTATAACTGTCATAAGTATGAACCAGCTGCCAGTTGTTTGAATTTTGATCACCTGACTATGGGGATGCTGCAAAGGTCATAAGTGTGGAGGAAAAAAACAGTCATAAGACACTTTTTTTCAACTTCAAACGGTCACTAAGTGAACTGTTGTAAGTTGACAACTATCTGTTCAGTGTTGTTACTATTATTATTATTTTTTACAGTTTTAACACCCTCCGTGATTATTGATTCCCAAACCAATAAAGTCTGTTTTGCCAGTGTGAAAATTTAGCTCAGGGTTAAGCCAGCTGAGATCCCCACAAGCAACAGGTGTCACCTCCACTCCATGAAAAGTGCTAGAGAAAGATAATGAGAAGCAGCATTCAACACGTTCTGACCAGTTCTGGACAACCGGTATGGAAATTTCGAGTAGTTTGGAGAACCGGCAAATCCCACCTCTGACTGGCCCCACCCCCTCCTATTCTTTGCCTCCCGAGTCCCAGCTGATTGGCTGGGTCTTTTTTGGTTGCCCTGCACAGGAGAACGGAGCTGGAAAGCAGGTTAGTGGAGTGTGGAGAGAATGGGGATTTTGCAGTATCCTTCCCCTGCTATGACCACCAAGCCACACCCGCCAAACCACGTCCACGGAACTGGTAGTAACATTTTTTGAATCCCACCACTGATTAGAAGTGACTACTTTCGGTCACACTTTGAAAGCAAAAAAATACTGGTTGGAATTCTTGACTCGGCACCATAACGCTTAACGCATTTTATGAATCTTGGAGAATTCAAACCAAACACAGAGAGCTGTTTACTTGGATGGATGGATGGTTGGTTCAGTTGTACCTGCTGTCATTGAGATGTATTTGGGTTAGGGGGTGCACTAAGGGAGGCTCAGCCAATCTCCTTGTACACATGTTGTGCACTGACAATAAAGGTTTGAAATAAAGGTTTGAAAATAGGGCTCCTCTCCTTGAAATGTATACATAGTCAGGTGACAGATCAGTAGTAACTTCCTTGTTTTGGAATATCCTTCTTCTGGGTGTCTGTTTGTTCAATCCCTGCTTGTTTGCTTCTCTTAAGAACTGCTGGATTCATCTTCTTCCAATGTGCCTTTGGCATTGATTCAAAATATCAAAATACCAGAATTGGAAGGGACCTTGGAGGTCTTCTAATCCAACCCTCTTCTCAACCAGGAGATCCTGTATCATTCCAGACAAGTGGCTGTCCAATCCCTTTTTAAAAACCTCCAGTGATGGGGCACCCATTTCTGGAGGCAAGCCATTCCAATGGTTCATTATTCTCATGGTCAATCTCATAGCTAGGTATCCTTGCTCTACGTTTTACTAGCTCAATATCCGTGCTTCACTATGAAACTATGTGGTCGGGCTTAGTTTTTGGGGAGGAAAATAAGGAGAAAAAATTCTCTGCCTACCAGCATCCATCGGTATTCATCTGGCTAGCATCCTGTGTGTGTGAGAGAGTTGAGGGCTGTTTGGAAGAGTTGAGGGCTGTGTGAGCAAGAAGGGGACAACAAGGAGCCTGGGCATGGCTTAGCTCAACTGTTCTGTACTAAAGTTGGTTGCTGCTGTGATACTGAAACTCCTCTGCTTGTGTTTTTTATCTGGAACAGATTTCTTTTCAGGTGGGGAGGAGTAGAACTCCTTAGCATCAGAGCACGTTAATAATAATAATAATAATAATAATAATAATAATAATAATAATAATAATAATAATAATAATACCGTGTTTCTCATATAATAAGGCTGGGTGTTATTTTTTTTTGAGCCCCGAAAAAATGGCCAGGCCGTCTTTTCGGGGTGACTTAATTCTCCCCCTTGCATCTTCAGGCGGGTGGCGACGGCTTGGATGTTGACCCCGGCATTGGTGGGGCACTTCGTATTGGGGTCAACGTAGGCAGCACCATATCCGGGTGTGCAACAAAAGTGCTTCCTAACGGCAAGCCCCCCCACCATTCCCCCCATTTCGTATGTTTTAATATAGGCCTTAATTTGGGGGGAGGGGCTTAATTTCATTTCATGCCTATAAAACATGCTGGGACTTCCTATTGGGGGAGGCCATATTGTTGGAGAAACAGGGTAATAATAATAATAATAATAATAATAATAATAATAATAATAATAATAATAATAATAATAATAATAATAATATAGGAAATACTCTAAATGTTCTGATGATCATTTTGAAAAATCCTTTCTTAGTGAGTACCTAGAAGCCAAGAGGAACATAAGTGCCAAATTTCAAGTTTGTAGGCTTTAGGCTTTACAGTTCTGGAGATTTTGTGATGATGCATGAGTGATATTTCGCTAGATAGATAGATAGATAGATAGATAGATAGATAGATAGATAGATAGATTTGGAGCTATATGGTTTTGCTGCTGCTGTTTTTCCTTTGTTGTATTCTGCCCAGCACTTCAGATAATTGGGCGATTTGCAAATATTGTAAGTAAACAAACAAACCCAATTCACACATTGAATTTAGGTTACTGTGTGAATTCTCCTAAAGAATTAATTCCTTAAATAGGCTCAACATGTCCAAAGATAACCATGGTTTTAACAGGGGGCCTTTGCAGGACTTCAATGTGAGAAGACCCTCTTCTGTTTATTTTTTAAGCAAACAAAGAGTGACACTGGTAATGGAGCAGACTCTGTTTTCAGCTAGAAAGCATTTGGTTTAAAAAGAAAGTCCAGGTAGGCAATTGCAGACAGTGCTGCCATCTGCTGTTGCTTCCCTTAATATTTCTAGAAATACACATGAATAGCAGAAATTCACGTATATTGGAAAATAAGACATCCCTCTTGATCAGTAGATCTCTCATTATGCCAAAAAGGAAATATTTTGTATTCGTAGATCCTTGATGGCAGGATAGTAAAAATGAGTTAAGTCAAACACCAAACTTACTTCTAAATAATTTTTACCATAATTAGTATTTTGCTAATGCAATTAGAATAGTGCAAAAATTAGGAAGCAACAACTTTCTGTTTGGCAGCTAAGTTATTCATGTATCCTGTTTCTTTTACCTATGACTAACTTCACTGGATATAAAAGGGCAGGATGAGTCAATCAACTTTAGCAGTCTTCTTGAAGTAGAACCTTATTTAAAGGTAGCAAATCCCTAAAGGAAGTTTATTCATTTTGAGCTTCACATTTTGAGAGCTGAGAAATCCTATTGTGTACACACACATGCATTTACTTAAACTGGAGGTTTTTAAGAAGAGACTAGACAGTCACTTATCTGAAATGATATAGGGTCTCCTGTTTGAGCAGGGGGCTGGACTAGAAGACCTCCAAAGTCCCTTCTGGATTCTGTTCTGTTCTGTTCTGTTCTATTTTCTATTCTATTTTCTATTCCATTCCTTTCCATCTTGTCTTGGAACAATTTTCCTCAACCTGATATCCTGCTGGACAGTTCCCCAAATGTTCATCCAGCATGTTGATCTCTCATATCAGGATTGTCATGACATATCTAGAAGACACAACAAATTGTAAAAGGAGACACTTCCTAGCATAGTATGCAATACTTTTGTGCCTTCTGATTTATTTGTTTGTTTACTACTTTTTCTTGGGTTGCTCTGGATTCTCCTCTGATTCTCCTTCCCAATATTTTTATTGTAAGCTTGTTGATTTCACCACAATCAGTTTTCTGCTGGTTATCTTGAAAAGCTTTCTTACAATGACTTTGAGACCCCGCTGTCTCTTTTGGTTGAGTTGGAGGTCAAATTCAACGATGGGCACGTCTTAGGCTACACTTGTACAAGATACTGTGTCTGGGATCTTCTTTCTATCAGGAAAGATCAGGTAGAGCTCAATAGTTCCAGCTTGAAATCATGAACAATTTCTACTCGTCCATGTTGGGAGATTTTGGAAAGAGCTACTCTTCCTTTGCTCTCAAATGAGGTTGTCTCCTTTTCCTGTCTTTGAAGCCAGTTTATCAAAATGGTGTTGCTGGATTTTTTGGTTGTGTTCCAAGCTCTCCAACATGTCATTCTTTGGAGGTGTTAAACCACGCAAAAGATTTTGAGGATATGTTTTACAAGTAGTGTGTGATAGGGCCTGTCCATTGGAGTTCTTGATGGTCAAGAAAAGTAGGAAGGACATTTTAAAAAATCTAATTGAACTGAGTTGAGTCCTGCTGGTTTGGTCTTTATTTCTATCAGTTTTCTAAAATGCAGCAATTTTTAAAATTCTGCTACTGCTTTAATATTTGGACTTTACTTTTGCCATCCAGTCACCTCTTGCAAGCAAGCAGAACTAAAAAGGGCCAATTAGTTTTGTCATTATTGATGTGCTTTGTAGGGTAGAAGAATTTCTTTGCTTTAATCGCAGCCTCATTCCAATTATGGATGGAGTCCAGGGGAGCATTGGCCCTTCCCAAAACTCCATCTGTTTTCATTAGCAATGAAGCAAAGTTTTGACTGCAAAAAAAAAAAAAAAAAAAATGCTGCTTGGTGCTTTTGCAGACTTTTATTTCTAATTG
This sequence comes from Hydrophis major, assembly GCA_033807585.1. NCBI lineage: Eukaryota > Metazoa > Chordata > Lepidosauria > Squamata > Elapidae > Hydrophis > Hydrophis major. The sequence continues at coordinate 17,954,449 of CM066337.1, forward strand.
CTCCACTTCCATTTCAGCCTGTTTAGGTTGAGAAGAATCATGTTGCTATGATTTGATTTATTGCTACCATTATTCAGTTTTCCTCCTTCAAAATTTGAACACACAATCCAACAGGAATTATTTAGGAAAAAGAACCCCTTGGAATAAAAAAGTTATGAATGCAGAGACAAGAAGAAGAGAAAGGAATTAAACATTTTATGAATTGTCCAACGTTCCAAAAACTTCCAATAAGTTAGATCTTCTTACCTATCTTTAGTACTTTCTCCAACAAATTTCTTTACCAAGAAATTTTCTGCATTGCATTTATATCTTCATTTAAAGTTATTGATGCTGAGGAAAGCACAGCCTTTGAGACGCAAAACAAACCCTCATAGTCATGTTAGTTCTGGGGGTAGGAGGAAAGTACAGTTTGTAGTTTGATTCAAGCCAACCAAAATGGTAACTTGGTTACCTCCCTAATGTGTGAATGCAGAATTCCCCAGTCAAGCATGGGCATTACAGAGAATTCTGGGACTTGGCCCACTTATTTGGAAGTTGCTGCGGTTGGGAAGGGTCAAACAAGATGGCTGAATTATCAAGAACAACTAAGATGATTAAAGGCTTGGAGACTAAAACATATGAAGAACAGTTGCAAGATTTAAGTATGGCTCGTCAAGAGAAAAAAAGGACTAGGGGTGACATGATAGCAATATTCCACTATTTGGGGGGGGGGGGAGGCTGTCCTAAATAAGAGGGAGTCAACTTATTTTCCAAAGCACAGAGAGCAGGACAAGAAACATTGGATGGAAACTAATCAAGGAGAGAAGCAATCTGGAATTAAGGAGAAACTTCCCAACAGTGAGGACAATTAACTAGTGGAAAAGCTTGCCTTCAGAAGTTGTGGGTACTCCATCAGTGGAGGATTTTAAGAAGAGACTGGACATCCACTAAAATGAGCAGAGGGCTGGAATAGAAGACTTCCAGGGTCCCTTCCAGCTCTATTCTGAATGAAAGTTCTCCTGTCTCCTTTGTTCTGTGAATGAATGGTCTCTGCCACTAGATAGTATCTAGATTGCATCGGTAGCAGTCTTGTTCTTAACAGAAAAGTATGCCTCTGAACTCTATCTAATGGACAAGTGGAAACTGCAGAAGGAAGAAAATGTTACCTTATATTGATTTATGGCTCAGTCTACTAGCTATGCCAGTTTTTACTAGCCTCCTGTTCCCCATCTGTGAGATTGGAGCACCTGCCATCCACAGCCAGCATGACAGTTAAAGAGTGCTAAGTTGGGGATGAGGGAGACATGATGGCTCAGAAATTAAAGATGCTGAGCTTGTCAGTTGGAAAGCTGACAGCCCAGGTTTGAGACCCAAGCGCTGAGCATATTTGTTTGGCAGTCAATCCAGTCCAGTAGGATGTTCTAAAGAAGAATCTCCATTTCTACAAGTTCTGCGTTGCCTCCTCAGAAGGGCTTCCACGTAGGAGAAAGCCTAAACCCAACAGGTTGACTGGCAGATGAAATGTTACAAACATATGGGATTGGTTTACAAAATGAATCTCTGTTTCATTCGAACTTAATTTATTGCTTTCCATAGAGATGACCAGGATTAGCAAATTAGCTTCCCTAGAAGACTGCTTCCTTTCTATCATCTATTGATGTTGGTGCAGGCAGTTTGGATGTTTGGAGTCCTTGGTGGCCTCTGAGCTTGGTGGTTTTCTTGCAGATGTTTCATTACCAAACTAGATAACATCATCAGTGCTACTTTAGATGGTGTTCTGTAGCCAAGTACTGCAATTGCAAAGTTCTAAACATGTAACCAGGATTCTGGGTATGAACTCAGGATGCATTGTGAGATGCCATCAAAATCTCTCAAAGGTGCAGAAATGACAGGACGGAAAGGTACACCTCCTTTGTGAACAAAGCAGGATATGTGTGTAGGCAAGACATGCTTATCCATAGTTAACTCAGTGAGGGCTTTCTAAAACTAAATAATCCAGTTTTCCAGCAGGTAGTCCCAAAGGTGCTTTTTCAAGAGGCAACTGGACTTTCTAGTTTTTCTTTGAAGATGTTTCGCTTCTCATTCAGCGGGTAAAAAGATACTGCACCGTAGATGAACTCTTGGGTTGAGTAAATAAAACAGACTAGGTTAAAATGAGAATAGCTACAGTTAGTCCTCGACTTACAATCGTTCATTTGGGGACTGTTCAAAATTACAATAGCAGTGAAAAAAAGTGACTTATGACAGTTTTTCACATTTACAGCCACTGCAGCATCCCCATTAGTCACATGATGAAAAGTTGGACGCTAGGCAACTTGCTTATATTTATGACGATTGCAATGTCCTGGGTATATAGGATCAACTTTTGTTGCTGCCTTTTGACAAGCAAAGCCAATGGGTAATTAGTTCACCTAACTACCATGTGACTAACTTGACAACTGCAGGGATGCACTTAACAACGATGGCAAGCAAGGTTGTAAAATAGGACAAAACTCACTTAACAACTGTCAGGCTTAGCGACAGAAATTTTGGGCTCAGTTGTGGCCGTAAGTTAAGGACCAACTGTAGTTTGCAGCTTGAGGTGCCCATGTGAAAATCACAAATGAGCTTTCTCTGAAGTGATGCTTTAACACAGAGGTCTCCAAACTTGGCAATTTTAAGACTAAGCATAGCTAGCTGGAGAATTCTGGGAGTTGAAGTCCACAAGTCTTAAGGTAACCAAATTTGGAGACCTCTGCTTTAACATCAATACAAGATCCATGCATTTGCTTGCCCCAGTACCTGATGCAGATCTCCTGTTGACCGACCGTGAGAGTTTCCTTCTTTCAAATTTGCTATGAGTTGCAAATGTGTTGGGGCTGGACCAGAGAAAGGCATGCTGTCCTTTCTATTCTCTCCAACTGGGTTATGCAAAATGTAATGGTCTTGATCAAGGGTCTTGGCAAGTTTAAGACTTGTGAACTCCCAGAATCCCTGAGCGAACATGACTGGAGGAGGAATTCTGGGAGTTGAAGTCCACAAGTCTTGAAAGCTGTCAAGTTTGAAGAATGATGGTCTTGATTGTATCTTTCTGTGTTGTGTTTGCTCAGACAGTGGTGGTCTAGTCAATAAACAATGAGTTGATCATGGGACCTTGTTTACTAAAAGAGGATTCTAACTTTGGGTAGGCAGGGGTAATAGCTCTGAGCATATCTCCTGATTTCAAATTTGATTATGGTTGAAAAGCTCAACCAGTTCCAAGCTGCTCTGCCTTTCTTCATGAATCTGTTTGCTGTCTTGAGCTGCACAGTTCTGGCTATGAAAGTGCCACAGTATTTCTCCAGATTGCATCATTTTTCAAGCTTTCATAACAATGTGGCTAGCCTAATATGAAACAGATATCAAAGGGGTTCTCTGTTTTCTGCGCCGACTTATGATTTCCTTGTCGTTAAAAAAGGTCAGCAAGTGGAAGGAGAAGGCAAGGAGGGGAGAGCAAGCATGGAACAGCTAAAGCACAGTTTGGCTGGGAACAAAAATCAGGGAGGGGTGTGCCTTAGAAATCTGCAGCCCCAGACTTTGGTTTGGAAATGAATAGCTGGTTCACATCACCAAAAGCTCTGGAAAAGACACAGCTCTTCCAGATGTTTTTAATAAGGCAGCTTGGAAGCATCTCTCCAGCAGGCAATGTTGATGTCGTTTTTTTGGAGTCCTTCGTATCATCAGGTTTCTCTGGAGGGGGGAAAAAAAAGTCCATCTTCCACCAAATGCCCTCCAGCAATTTTGAGCAATGCTATCCCAAAGTAATGCTGGGATGAGAATTGTGGTTTTTTTTTCACTCCTTCACATGTGGTTAAACAAATCATGGCTTAATGCAAGGGAGCAGGCCCACGAAAATGGGCACAAAACTAATCGAAGCACAGCTTGTTCAAAACAGATGTAAGATGTTTCTCTTGACCCTGCCTCTGTCTAGCACTGATGAAGTTACTTAGTTTGGGTAACAAAACATCTGCAAGAAAAAACTTAGCTCAGAGAGCACCAATGACCCCTCATTTCAATCCTCAGCTACTGTCATGCCCCTGGTGGAGACTGACACTGAGGAAGAGGAGGAACAGCCAACAGGGAGTGGGAGTGTGGCTCCGGAGGTTGTGGAGGAGGCTGGGGAAGGGCAGAAGCCGGCTGAGCAATCAGAGGAGGACTCAGGCCCATCCCCTATCCATCCTAGGGCATGCAGGGAGGAGAGGATCAGAGTAAAATGTGCTCTACTCGAGAGGAGAGGGCCATGATCCTCTTCATGGGTTGCAGGTGTGAGATCTGCATAAGAGTTTGGACCTGTATGCTAACAAATGCTGGTGACAAATTAGTGTTTTATTCCTGGATGAGGTTTATCTTGGTTGGCGTTCTTCCAACAGACTGTACCTGGTTATCTTCTTGGAGTTTGTAATTAATTATCCTGGTCTGTCGTGAAACTTTCTTCAGTGCGGTTTGTTTTTGGTTTTTGCTTCGTTATCTGATCTTTGAATTTGAATTGTATTTCTTTCATTTGGAATGTTATTTTGAAAATAGTATAATCTTCAACTGTGAACAATTAAACAGTGAAGCCAAGTTGAAGGCATTAAAGGACCTTTATTTACGTTTTGGTTTTTGTTATATTTTTGTTGCACTCTGGGTCATCACAGCTACATATATTCTCCTTTGTAGATATTACTTTGACTCTTCACTTGTCCTAGAGTTGAATGGAAGATTGAAGCTCTCAATCTTTGGATGATAAAAGCAAACTTATTTGTGCGAATGTGTTTTTTAATGATACGCCAACTTTTTCGTTCTCCTAGAAATTTTGTTAATGCCCAGATTGGTGATAGTTGGTTCGAGAAATTTACACACCCTTTTTTGCTGGTAGCTCTTTCGGTCAGGCCAACCCTGTGAGTTTGAAACAGGAAAAAGAAGTTCCAAGCTACACAAGGTCTGAGTCTTATCTTCCTTGCCCCAGAGTTGAAAAATAATTTGTCTGAAAAAGACAGCCTACATGTGATGGATTAGAGACTCCATATAAATCTGAGCAAAGCAGAACAATCTCGAATTGTGTGTGTAACCAATTTGCCTATTTCTCACCACAACTGTTTACAGCATAAGAAAATTGTACCCTGCCCAGAACAAGCAGAAGTGGCAGCTGTTAATGGTGAGGATGTTTAGCTGAACCCCTGAAAAATGAAAGCAAATACAGAGCTCACAAAAGTGTTCTGATTTAAATGCATATCTCACTGGATCCCTCAGTTTGAGTATTTAGGCACAGTAGGGAGAACTGAGGTGGAATTTGGAGAGGTTGTTTGGAAACTTGGGTTGCTTGGAATTTGGCATGTCCCGCTGTGGAACAAAACCTCAGACCATGCTGATGGAAAAGGTCTTGATGCATAACCAGTACAGCTCGTAGCTTCTGAGAAAACATACTATATTCCATGTTTGGAAATGCAATGCATTGCAGTCACCTCCTGAGAAGCACACTGTAGTGCAGTCACCCCTAGATCTCCAAGAGTTTGGGTTGCAGTCAACAGGAGGATTTAGTAGGCTTCCTATAGCAATGACACTTAGACTTATACACTGCTTCAAAGTTGCTCTACAGCTGTCTCTAAGCGGTTTACAGAGTCAGCCTATTGCCTCCAACAATCTGGGTCCTCATTTTACTGGCTTCAGAAGGATGGAAGGCTGAGTCAACCTTGAGCTGGTCAAGATCGAACTGCTGGCAGTCAGCAGAGTTAGCCTTCAATACTGCATTTTAACCACTGCACCATCAGAGCTTCCTATTGACTACGACAGCCGTGTTTGGTCAATTCAATGGTACTTCAGCACAGATTGTTGCTTTATACCATGTAAGCTTACTGAGTCATTAACACTGGCAATGGTTCTTCAGGATTTCAATTAGAGTTTTTCCCTGGCTTTGAGAGATTGAAGATGGCACTGTCAGTTTGTAAAGCCTGTGTTCAGCCACGGAAGGATAGTGTAAACCTGTCCATTTTTGTTTATTTCAGAGAATCCAAGCATATCTGCTCCAAGCTTATGCTCTTTGAAGGTGCAGGGATGGTAGTCCCCAAAATTTCTATCCAACATGAGTTGGGGTTATTGGAATTGTTCTATATACCTGGGAGGCTCTAGGTTGAGAATAAGTCCATTCATGTAGGTAGGGCGAATGTGAACACAAGGATGCAGAATTCTGATAAAGACTTTCTGAACTTTGTAAGCAGCATGGAATCATTGGAGCATTAGAATGTTAATAAATCAATCTGGATGTAAAACTCTTTGTATTCAGGCCTCAAGCAGGACATTGTGTGCCCCATAAGGTCCATCCTTTTCTGGAAAGCTCTACCTGTGTTGCAGGGATATATCATCATGAACCAAAGAGCATCAATCACATCTTTGTAAGCACTGAAAGCAAGAAGATGACACTGATTCAGTAACATACTAAAAACAACTTTTAAAACAACTAAAAAACTAAAAACAAGTTCTCTGAAAGAAATTGTTAGGTTATGATAAACTTTATTGGTTAATACGTCGCACTGAAATGTAGTCTGTTGTACAGTCTAGGTCTATACTCATCTATCACCACTCTTGCATCATGACTGAGTCATTTCTGCATAAATGTAAATTCTGTTCTTTTAATATTTTTAAACATTTCCATTCCTTCAGCAACTCTTCTCTCCCTGCCCATCTATTGGAAAAACTGAGAAACCCCTTGGAGTGACCTTGTCAAGAGCCTGAGCCTGTTCCTTGGAGTCCCAGTAGAAACAGTATGAATAAGCCTTTAGCATCTAAATTGAATCAAACTCAATTTATCTCATCATAAGGGCTACACTAGGCTTTGAATGGTATAACTTTGCCTAAAATTTAAAAAGAGGATCTAATGATACTTTGAAATGAATTTAGTTAGCACTAAATTGGCACTAGATAAGAGTTAATGGAATTCAACAGACGATGGACTTTGACCATTTGTGGGAATGTAATGACTCCAGGCTGATTCCTCTCTTGACTTCACCCCAGGCTCTGACTGTCCTTCTCCCAGCAATTAGGAAAAGTATCAGATTTATTCTGAGCCTGCAGAAAAGATTGGAAGCAAAAAAAAAAAAAATGCTGTTAAAACCTTAGAGATATATTGGGTGGCCGAGTAAGTATCCAGTGACAAAGATTCCTGTGACTAAATTTCCTTTTCCATTTCAATAAATCTGATTAAAGAAGATTCTGAGAATCTTGCTACTCAGTGATAGAGGACCGGTTTAGGCTTGATAGTATAGTTATAAAGAACTGAAGCAATTCTGCAAAATCAATCCCTTACATCTTAAATATCTAAAATTTTAAATTAGGTTGAAAATGTCTCCCCTATACACTCTGCGGATTGCAAATCATCACAGCTGGCTTCATATATCCCATTTGGTTCTTAGCTCTCTTAGTTCAGCTTTAGTATAATTCTTAATATTTTAATTTTGTTTTTTTAATCTTTTAATAATTTAACTGGTTTTTATTTGTTTTATAATTTATAAGCCACCCGTGTTACTTTGTAGGGGAGATGGATAGTATAAAAATATAAGGAATATAAGGAATAAATGAGCAATGAATGAATAATGAATAAATGAGTACTACTAAACCCAAACCAAACAATTTGCATTATGACTGAATATGATGTGTTGAACCCAGCCAAAGACTAATAAACATGATAGCTCCATATATCCTTTAGAAGGAATTGTCAGATCTACAGATTTTACTGAACCATAATACTACTGTTTTGGGCTTATATACATGTTCCACCAGCTGGCAACACTTGGATGGTTTTATGTAGTCTTCAAAGCCAAGTAGGGTTGGGCCTTCAAACCAGATCAGCTAACCAACTGCACAGAAAAACTAAAATGGCCTTGAATTAGGCTGTGATAGCAGACTTTTTTCAAGTCTGCCCTTATGTCTTTCCTTCCATCCCTCTTTTGCCCCAGGGCAAAGGGGGAAGAATTGGGTGGGCTGGTTTCATTCTCTTTGTAATACTCTCCCACGTCCCTTGAGGTGACACATATTTTTTGGTGTTTCCTAATCTGGTGCTTCCCTAACAACCTCTGAATTTTTTCTCCAAGGTTATCTCTCTGGTTTGCTGTAGCCAGTTCAATACTTAGATGAGTGACCAGTATGACATCTTAAGACTGTAGGCTAGACAGAACTAAAAATAAAAATAAAAATTCCAGAACAAGGCAATGAGAAACAACTTCCACAAACCACCCCAAAATGTGCAGATGCGATTACAGCCATCAAGTTTTGTTCAAAGGAGACTTTTTCTGATGGGAATCCAATGATTGTGCTTAGGACCATGGCAGGGATCTTCAAACTTGACAACTTTAAGACTTGTGGACTTCAACTCCCAGAATTCCTCCTCTAATCATGTTAGCTCAGGAATTCTGGGAGTTGAAGTCCACAAGTCTTACACTTGCCAAGTTTGAAGACCCTTGGTGTATGGCTTGGCATTACATGTTAACCAGGCTCTTTTTGGGTCCAACAAACTATGGTTTGAAGAAGTATGGTATTATGGGCAATCTTTGATTAAAGTCTTGTCAATGGAGCCCTCCAAATTACATTTTAGGACTAAGATGTGAAGTCCTAGCAGTGTTCTAGCAAGATCCCACGTTGTAAGCTTTCTGGTAGGTCCAGCTCTTACTGACTGAATTATTCAGCTCCGAATAATAATTATTCAGATTTGTTTTTGGTGCTTGCCTAGAGCATCTGGTTTTTACAACACTCAGAAACCATAATTAGCAGATCATGCTTTCCCTGCATCTAATATATCTAATGCTGCACATTGCCCTCCAAGTCAACCTCTCCCTCCCTCCCTCTCTCTCTCTCTCTGTGCATGCTAGAATTAGTCCAGAGGAACTTTGATAATTATCTTGTTTTAAGGGGCTTGCAGTTCATGTAGAAAACATTAACATGTTTCTTCCACGTCATGGTGCCTTCAAACCGTCACAAGATATTTTTTATCACGATTGAAGGCACTCCTCCCATAGTTTACCCCTACTGAAATCAGATTATGGAGCATCCACCTGTTTGCTTTCCATCTTAATCAAACTCTACCATCTTTTCCATTGTAACAATACCAGAAATGCTCAGGGAATGGATGAGGCCAAAGATCTACCGCGTCCAGTTTTGGTCTTGCCAAAATGGCCAATCAGATGCACACAGGTAGAATGGCAAGTCTTCTGCCAATCACATTTTCCTTGGCATCCTATCTCCACGAAACCTGGCCCCTGGTGCCCAAAAGGTAGGAGGCCACTGCCTTACATGAATCAACTGCACGCTCAGTCCTTATTCCAGACTTTCTGCTGGGTCTCCAAGTGGAAGTGTCTCTGGCCATGGAGATGTTATGGAGAAGCACAGGGCAAGGGAAACTGTGGGGAAAGGAATATATTTAAAGGAAAGGGATAATGATAAGAGAGCTTCAATGGAATCTAAGTACATTTGCCAGGATTCACTGACCACTTTTGTACACAGGGGAGAAAAATGTGTGACTTGTGTTCCCTGGATCCCCTTATCTGGATAGTTATGATATTTATATCCGCTTCCCCACTGCAGATTTTGTCCTTTATTCTCACACAGCACCAGTCACTGAAGGATATGTTGTGTGTGTGTGAGAGAGAGACATGCTAGTAGTATTCTATTATTTGAGGAGCTGCCACAAAGAAGAGGGGGTCAACCTATTTTCCAAAGCACCTGAGGCAGGACAAGAAACAGTGGGTTAAAACTAGGCAAGGAGAGAAACAATCTGGAATTAATGAGAAACTTCCTAACAGTGAAGACAATTAACCAGTGGAACAGCTTGCATTCAGAAGCTGTGGGTGCTCCATCACTGGAGGATTTTAAGAAGGGACTGGACAAGTCTGAAATGGTATAGGGTCTCCTGCTTGAGCAGGGCGCTGGACTAGAAGACCTCCGAGGTCCCTTCCAGCTCTTTTCTGAATGAATGAAATATTTGTTAGGCTGCTCAGGGAGAAAGAGCAGAGACAAGATAGGTCTTCTCTGTAACTGGCTATTGCCATCTCATCCCCACCTTTGCAGGTAGAGATTTCTGAACCACACCTCTGTCTTTGCACATGAAGACAGAAGAGGTTCGTGGTCAACAGCAGAAGGGAAGGCAACCTGAGGGTGTCTTGAGTTCTTCCCTGTTTGATGGACCCTGGTGGTCAGGTGTGTCAAATTTTTAAACTCTCAATTTCCAAACGTTAGGGGGTACTCAAAAAATTGTTACATGCCTTGAGGATTGTAAAGATATTTGGCTTACTTTCATACACTTTAGATGTAAGTAACTACATAAATATCACAACTTTCTAACATTTTCTTTGTGTCACGAGTGTGTCTGGCAGAAATGCATACCGCTGGTTGCCACTGTAGGTAGTTGAAACAATTGTCCTCCTGGCCCCTGCAATCAAATCTGGTAGCTCTTTGGGACATTAAAGCGATAGATGGGGATGAGAATAGCAGGCTGATAGGGAAAAAGGAGCCCGAGGGAACTGGGAATGAATCCCTGGCAATGGACTAAAGACACTTGGTACAATCTTGTAAATTACTGACTTATGCCAGCGTTTGAGGAAATGCATAATTTGCAGCTTCGATCCAGTCTCAGAATTGCCCACTGGAACTTTTCAGGGAGGAATGGAAACAGATCGAGTCCCCCAAAATTGCTGTCTGTGAGTCACCCCGCTTGTTCTGTCTTTATCTTTGGGGAGAAGAAACAGTGAGTCCTAGATGCTTTTCTGCCTGGCCTACATAGTTGCTGTTCTATAACTTAACAGGATCAAAAGGGACCCTGTTTCCCTATTTTATCATGACATTTCCCAAAGCTCACTTTTCCCGCATCCTTGCTTGCTTGTGCTTTCCTTCCTTCCTTCCTTCTCCCTTTTCTTTTCTTTTCTTTTCTTTTCTTTTCTTTCTCCTTCCTTCCTTCCTTCCTTCCTTCCTTCCTTCCTTCCTTCCTTCCTTCCTTCCTTCTTTCTTTCTTTCTTTCTTTCTTTCTTTCTTTCTTTCTTTCTTTCTTTCTTTCTTTCTTTCTTTCTTTCTTCCTGTCTCCCCTTTCTTCTCCTTCCTTCCTTCCTTCCTTCCTTTCTTTCTTTCTTTCTTTCTTTCTTTCTTTCTTTCTTTCTTTCTTTTCTTTCTTTCTTTCTTTCTTCTTTCTTTCTTTCTTTCTTTCTTTCTTTCTTTCTTTCTTTCTTTCTTTCTTTCTTTCTTTCTTCCTGTCTCCCCTTTCTTTTCCTTCCTTCCTTCCTTCCTTCCTTCCTTCCTTCCTTCCTTCCTTCCTTCCTTCCTTCCTTCCTTCCTTTCCTTTCCTTTCCTTTCCTTTCCTTTCCTTTCCTTTCCTTTCCTTTCCTTTCCTTTCCTTTCCTTTCCTTTCCTTTCCTTTCCTTTTTGCATCTCTAGCAAAAAATAATCCAAGAATCAAGGTTAAAGCAACATGGGGGTGGGGAAGGGGGAACCAGAGGAAGATTTCATCTCTTGAGAGACCAGCCTGGGCTGAAATGGAGGCTGAAAAAAACACCAATGATCTCGAAAACAGGAAACCATGTGGCAGTGTGTTCTCCGGCCTTGGTCGATGTGAATAAGCCATTGAGAAACAGAGGCAACGAGGGCTTTGGCCAAAGTGAAGGTAAAGATGGGAAGGGGAGGAGGAGCCCACTCTTTCAGAAAAAAAAGGACCCTTTGGCTAAGAACAAAAAACGGGGTGGGAATCTCTTCTTCCCCTCCTTTGCACAAGTCAGTCGAGCATTTTGTTTCTTTTTCTCTGCTCAGAGCAGAATTGAGTCTGAATATCCTCCCACCTCCCCGTTCCTGTCTGTGTTTTGAGAAGCTCTGAGCCAGAAGGCTATGTTGGATTTCAGACAGCTCTGGGCCCGAATTCTTGCCCTTAAAACATTCAAAGTTGTCCTTCCCGGGATTAGTGCAAGAGCCAGCCATCCCTTTTGGAGAGCTGCAGTTTTCCTTGTGCGGTTGGTTGCACCCTTCCTTTGGAAGAGAAAATGAATCGGGGCTGTAGGAGGAGGAGAAGACTGCCCTGCCTCCTCTCACCTCTCCCTCTCCCTCTCCAAATAGATGAATCATAGCCCCACACTTGCAATTAAATTTTCTGCTCTCACAGAATTCTGGGGCAGTGAGCAAAACAGTGACGTCCGAGCGTTTTCCCTAATCTCCTTTCTGCCTGTTGCTGTCATTAGGCTTTTCTTCAAAACTGATTCAAGACCAAACTTTTGAGGCTGGGCAAAAAAATGACCCTCTTCAGGAAGAAGCTTAGAAAACCAATTTGGGGGAAGCTGTTTATTGTTATTTTTAAAACAGAATTATTATTTTTGTTTCCTTTTTTACTGGATGGTCTCATCCTTCAACAGCTGAATTTTCTTTGGAATTGAGTTGCTACCCTTCGGTTGGAATTAGAACTTTTGAGCAAAGCTTTTCCTTCTTTTTGGTGGGTCTCTTTGAGACATCCGGCTTTGGCCATTTCTACCCACCTTCTCTTTTTCTGCTTGCAAAGTTTCTTCTGCTCTTAAAAAAAAAAAAAAAAAACGAGAGAGAGAGAGAGAGAGAGAGACTTGAAAACATTCCGTGAGGATAAGTTTCTAGGAAGACTTGCTGTTCTGTTTTTTTTTTTAAATAAACATCTTTTTGCACGGCTAACCGTCTCCTTCCGCATCTCCATCCTTCGTGCTGCTCTTCCTCTCTATACAAGTCACCCTGTTCCAAGAAGGTGTTTTTTTTTTTTTTTTTTTAAGTCAAGCAGCTGGAGTGTTGCTGGGCTCTGTTTTCCTTCTTCCTGGGAAGCGAGCTGGCTGGACTCTGCAATTCAGAGAGGGATTTCTCCAAAGCACAAGGACCCTTGGCCAAGACAGAGGCTTCTGGACTGCTTGGTCCTTTCTAGGAGTGAATGGTTGACTTGGCTTTTTCTTTCCGTGGACAAAATGTACGAACGGCACAAGAGACGATATAGCCTATGTGAGATTTCCAAGGAAGAGAGGGCTGTAGAGGTGGTGCTACTAAAGGTATGGTATTGCTTGTATCTTTGGCTGAGCTGCACCTCTGTTTGTATCCCTCCTTTAAGGTGATCAGGGTCAGACCCTGAGTAGCCTTTCCCCCTTTCTTCCTTTTTCTCGTGAAGGGACTCTTCGATTCCCTATCAGGAATGGATCTCTTTCCAAGGAACAGGATTTGATATAGAGAGTAGCAGAGTGATAACTGGGACAAGACTACTTATGATTACTTAGAGGACTTTGGTGTAGGATTTTGCAGCAGACAAAGAGAAAGCATTTGCTAAATTTGTATGAGTAAATTACTTAGATGCCTCTAAAACATCTTTTTAATTAAAAATTTTTTTTTTTATTGAAAGGGTTAGCAGTCCTATACATAGGAGGTCTGGTACAAAAATACTTACAATGATGATGATAAATGCCCCACTTTTTTAAAAGAAGTTTATGGTTCCAGCGATATGTATATTATGCTACACGTATTCTTCTTGTCAGTTGGCATCGTTTTTTCATGTTAGCTAAGTTTGCGGTTGGTTCCAGCTAATATTTTTTATCAGAAAATTGCTTAGCCATATTTAGATTTTTTTTTGTACTATGCATTCTGCTTCTGTTTTTTTCTTTCTTTCTTTCTTTTTTTTTTTAAAAAAAGGGTGAATTAGGGTGGAATCTGGGCTCTGCTTCTGCACCCTGGCAACAACTAGTCCAAGAAGGAACGCCTTTCCTATGTTATCCCAAAGGTGCTTTTTTCAAGAGGCAATTGGACTTCTTCCTTGTTTTTTCTTTGAAGACATTTCACTTCTCATCCAAGAAGCTTCTTCAGTTCTGACAGGATAGTGGAGATGAAGCTTCTTGGATGAGAAGTGAAATGTCTTCAAAAGAAAAAAAAAAGAAAGAAAGTCCAATTGCCTCTCAAAAAAACACCTTTGGGACAACCATGACATGGATGACTGAGAATCTCTACAGACTTTCCTATGTTACTTAGCCCAATTTGGGGCTAAATGGTCGGTCAGGTTGGCCTTCCATTGCTTATGTTCCACTAAATCCATTACCATTGAGTTTCATGGTAGAGAGCAGGGCTGAATCTATTTTCATTTTTTCTCCATTTAATTTTTTTGGCATATCCAGTTTTGCAGCTTCCTGTGAATATCTATCCCCTCCACTCAAAATAAAATAGAATAAAACATATTGGAATTTTAATATGAAATCAACATGAATCACGATGGCACAGTGGTTAGAGTGCAGTATTTCTGCTGCCTGCTGGCTGCCTGCAATTTGGCAGTTCAATCCTCACCAGTTCAAGGTTGACTCAGCCTTCCATCCTTCCGAAGTGGATAAAATGAGGATCCAAAATTGTTGGTGGGAGGCAATAGGCTGACTCTGTAAACTGCTTAGAGAGCACTGGAAAGCACTAACTATCAACCCTTCCCACCTACTTTTGAAGTTGCCATATATATAAAATCACCTGCTCTCTTCCCTGGTCTCAAAGTTCTCAGTCTATGTTTTATTTGACTCCTCCCCCCTCATTGAAATCTGGAGTTAGTTGTGCCTTTAAATAGGGAGTGTGGAGGCGGATACCTCTCTTGGCTAACGGTCCCTGGCAGTTTTCCACTCTCTTCCTTTCCCCATGCGGACACTTTCCAAGCTAAAATTAGCAGCTGTTCCATCAAACAGTAAGGTGGCAGTCTGAGAATGTCTTGTCACTCTTAAAAGCTTGACTTTCCTGGCAGAGAAAGAAGCAATTGAAAGAAACCAGCCAGCGGAATGGCTCACAGAGTCTGGCTTAGATGTATTAATTCAGAGAAATGGGGAATAGTTTAAAATGGAGGCTGGGAAGGAAGAGGTTATTCATCGTTTCCTAGATCTTTTGGAACTGGAACAGCAAGTTTTTAATGGAATTTAATGAAAAGAACCCAAGGATTGGTTCTATTATACATAGAATATGGAACCATAGAGCTGGAAGGGACCTTGGAGGTCCTATCGTCCAACCCCTTGCTCAAGGCAGGAGGCCTTATACCATTCTGCTCAATTGGTTGCAGAATCTACTGTTGAAAACTTCCCAGTGATGGAGCACCCACAACTCCAGGAGACAAGCATTTCCACTGATTAATTGTTCTCACTGTCAGGAAATTTCTCCCTACTTCTGGTTTGGATCTCTCTTTAACAAGCTTCCACTCATTATTTCTTGTCCTACCCTTGGCTAGACATGCCTAGTTCCCTCAACCATTCATCATATGATTTAGCCTCCCTTATCATCTTCATTGCTCTTCTCTGCACACTTTCTAGAGACTTGGATTTATTTATTTATTTATTTTTGGTATTGTGGTGACAAGTAAACAAATAAAACTAAACAAACCACGCTGCGGCTTTGCAGAAAATCAGAAGTTGTTCAGTTGAGTTTGGACTTGGAGAAGTATCCTTGTTTTCAAGAAGGGACCCAGTCTTCCATGTTGAAAAATTTGAATTCCAGCTATCTTTGATTCTGTTGTGAGAAAAGAGTTTAGACGTATAGAAAGGAACGTTTAATTTTGCAAGATTTATCATGCCAGGTTATGTAGATTTATTACCACGGGTGGGAAGACACTGTGTTCTATGCCACTGGTTTTATGGCCTTACCAAGGGTGGAATTCAAAATTTTTAACAACCGGTTCTGTGGGTATGGCTTAGGTGGTAGGCATGGCTTGGTGGTCATGTGACTGGGTGGACATGGCTTGGTGGTCATGTTATTGGCTGGGTGTGGCCAACTCAATATCACTCACATTGAGGCACGCATCTCCTCACCTGGCATCTCATGACTGTGGGGATGCTGCAACAGTCGTAAGTGTGAAAAAAGGTCATAAGTCACTTTTGTCAGTGCCATTGTAACTTTGAATGTTACAACTAATTGCAACATTACACACAAGCAAAGTACCAACAAAGGAGGGGGAAAAAAACCCCCAGAGACGTTCCAGAGACAGGAAGTCTAGTCCTGCCAAGAATGTACTAAGGGTTAACGGAGAGGCAGTTTCTGTAAGCAACGCCAGAATGTTTCCTTCCTGCCTTCCTTACAGGATTAGGCTGGTAATTTCTTCTAACAACTGGTTCTCCGAACTGCTTAGAATGTTAACAACCGGTTCTAGCGAATCGGTGCGAATTGGTAGAATCCCACCCCTGGGCCTTACCCATCCAAGAGTTTAATAGTCATTAGACTTAGGTGCTTAAGCTTTTTACTGCATTCCTAAAATGTCCTTCTTTGGAAGGAAAGGTAGCATTCGTAGCTGAATTCTGTGCCCCGCACTCTCTCAGGGCTTTCAGTTCCGTCCTTCTGAATGGTAGGCATTGCACAGGTATGGTTGTAGGTCATATTTGTTAACAGTCATTGTCAATTAGTAGAGGTGCCCTTAAGGCACTGAAGTAAATTGGGGCAGAAATTTGGCTTCCTGAATCTGGAGCCCGTTGCTACTTTCTTTGACCTCTGAAATTGAGTTTGCCTTTCTCTTTTCATGACAGAAATGGTCCTTCCTTATCTTTCTACCTATGGAGAACACCCAATTTGTTTTCCCATTTTCTTGCATAGCCAGCTTCAACGAAACCATTGGCAAAACATTTTCAAAATGTCCGAAGTCATGGATCCTAATTCCATTTTGTCCTTCTGCGGTTTTGGTTGCCACATGGGAATCTTTTTTGGCTGGGATAGTTCTTGGGCCATAAATTCTGACTTATGAAAATCAAAGAGCTGAAGTAACTTCTGTCTCACTTACTTCCCCCCCAATGCCCAACTGTGACCGTGTTGTTATTTGAATGCCAGAACTAGGCATCACTGACTGACCCAATGCCTTCCAGAAGTTTTATATCCCCACTTCCATGATATCTAGCCAACGTGGTCTTGGCAAAGCAATTTTGACAGCATGCTTGTAATGCAGAAGTGGTTGGTTCAAAAAAGTGGCTTTAAAAGTATCTTATACAGAACGGTCACTGGAATCGGATATGTCTAGTTTAATGAAAAGAAGGTCTAGCGATGACATGATAGCAGTGATTCAATATTTAAGGGGCTGCCCCAAAGAAGAGAGAGTCAACCTATTCTCCAAAGCACCTGAAGGCGGGACAAAAAGCACTGGATGGAAACTAATTAAGGAGAGAAGCAAGCTAGAACTAAGAAGAAATTTCCTAACAAGGAGAACAATTAACCAGTGCAACCACTTGCCTTCAGAAGTTGTGAGTGCCCCATCACTGGAGGCTTTTAAGAAGAAACTGGATAGTCACTTGTCTGGAATGGTACAAGATCTTCTGCTTGAGCAGGGGTTTGGACTGGAAGATCTTCATGATCCCTTTCTATTCTTTTATTCTGTTATTCACTCTTCTGGTCTGCTTTAACTGCTGAATGATGGAGGAAACCTGGATGCTGAAGAGCTGTTAGAGCAAGATGCATGCTTCTAGTAAAACTGGATGGGAAATTATTTTTCATTTTCCCTATTCATTTCCTTATTATCTCTTCCTATAGAACTGGTAATTACCACTGTCCTGATTGCGCACTGTCAGTTCATACTGTATGTTGCATTAAATCATAGTGCAGTTTGGTGCAAATAAGTGAACCCAGCTATTAAGTTTTGCAAACCATGGTTCATGGCTCAGTATTGTACATGAATGCAGCCATTGTGGCTTGTTTAAAGCTGTCCCAGCTTTAAATTAAGTAGGTTTAGCTGATCGTTCAAATACAGCCTGTAGGTTTGTAACAAGGTTTATGAAGTATATTGTGCTGAAAGTCAAAACTTGGAATTGGGGGACATAGTGCAATGCAGAGGCAGCTTTCGACAAACAGGAAAAATAGCATGTCCTTTGCAACTCTGAAAGCTAAATTAAAACATGATTAAAGGAAATGTGAAACCCCAGGGTTTAAAAAGGGAACGAACATTAAAAATAATCTGTTTCCCTCCCCCCCTCTCCCCCTGGATCCATTTTGGTGAAATTACTGCTGTAACTACAATCAGAAGTTTGAATCCCGCAAAGGACTTTATTCTTGGCAGGGAAGTATGGACTGGGATGACCCGGGACAGACTGGAGCAGAGCACTCAAGCAGTAGCTGGAGAGAGCGCTCTCTTTCACCTCTCCAGGTTAAACCATAGCAGGTGATAGTAAAGACTTCAGGGTCCAAGCAGGTATGAGTCAAGTGGAGCAGCATTTGGCCTTTGGAAAGTTCTGCCTTCTCCAGAGGTTGGTGCGTTGTTGTGATTGGCAGTGTAACATGCAGTGTGACATGGGCAGCAGAGGGAAGAAGGGATTGTATACATGATTTGATTATGTACCGTCAAGTCATTCTTGAGTCTTGGTGACCACATACACATTCTCCAGGATGATATGTCCCTAACCTGGTCTTTCAGGTCTCTCGGTAGTGTATTCATCGTCAAAGTAGCAATAGCAAAAGCACTTATATGCCGCTTCACAATGCTTTACAGCCCTCTCTAAGCATGTTTACAGAGTCAGCCTATTGTCCCCAACAATCTAGGTCCTCATTTTACCCACCTTGGAAGGATGAAAGGCTAAGTCAACTTTGAGCCTGGTGAGATTCGATCTGCCAAATTGCACGCAGCCGGCAATCAGCAGAAGTAGCCTGCAGTACTGCACTCTAACCACTGTGCCACTATGGCTCATTGATGTATCTCAGTCAACCACCTGGCTATTGGTTGTCTAATTCCATCCTTCTGTTCTTCCTCCCTCCCTGTTCCCCCATCTGTTCCTCCTTCCCCCTCTCCTTTCCTCTCCTCTCCTTCCTACCCTGTCACTCTCCTCCCTCCCTCCCTCCCTTCCTGTCTGCCCCCTCCCTCCCTTCTTCTCCAAAGAGTTAGGTTTCTACATAATGTGTCTGAATGAAATGTGCAACAGAACAGGAATTGTATTGATTCTGCTTTTAATTTAGCATAAAATAAATGAAGCAAATATTAGTGTTTGTTCTGAGGTTCCTCATCACTTTTTGGAGATTAATATGCTGTGTAAATAAAGCCAAATTCTATTTACTTGATTCATTGGAAAGCCTTGTGAAGTCTGACCAAGTCAAGATAAGAGTTCATTAATTTATTTCATTAATCAAATTTTTATGGCCGCCCACCTCACATTAAGTAAAAAACAATCCAATAAAAAAGTAAAATAAATAAAACATGGCCTAAAACTGTGATAAAGTCATTATTACAAGAGCATTCAAAACAATAAAAACAGAACTGAGACAGAAAAAGAGAATACGGAGGCTGCATGGAAAGATTCCAGTTAATTTGTCATCTCTCTCCTTCTTTACCTTAGATCAACCGTGACAACTGGTGCCCTGTTGAACCTTCTTCAGATTCCTTACTGTTGGAGCAGAAGCATCCTTGCAACTCTGCAGGTAAGAGAAACAGTTTTTCTTTGACATATGGAAATAGAAGAGGGCTGCACTGTTCATGAATCTTATTTTTGGGGAGCTGAACAATGCAGATCTTTTTGCCAGGCTGCAACAGACTCAGCTACCAAGTACTGTCCAGTGCAGGATATCAAAAAAAACCAAGAGTGTTGTGTTTGAGGAATGCAGGCAGACAACCTCTGAATTGGGTTGAGGAAGCTTCTTGGAAAGCACAATCAAGGTTCTCTAATATAATACCCTTCAGATAACTTTGGACTCCCAAACTCCTATTCATCCTGTGATAATGTGCCATGTCCTAAGAGTATCAGGTAGGGTAAAGCTGGGTTATAAAATGCTATCACTGAAATATAGTTTTACAAATCACAATTCTTGTTTTTAAAAACATCATAGTACCATGGATATCAGTGACAGTTTGGGTTCACCCTTCTGCTCTTCTCGTATTTCCATCAATCTCTTGCTTACCTTCTACCTACAGAATGGGCAGCTTTGGAGGGTAGGAGGTGGGAGACTTAAAAGAAAAATAAATCCCTTTTTTTGATGTCACCATTGCTTTAGAAACGTCAATACATGAATGATCATAAGTTGAGAACTACTTGTAGATAAAGGTAAAAGGTTTCCCCTATCCAGTTGTGTCCGTTGGGTGCTCATCTCCATTTTTTAGTTGAGGGAAGGAACCAGCGTTGTCTGAAGACAGTTCTGTAGTCATGTGGCCAGCATGACTATATGACAAAAGTGCACAGAACTCTTGTTACCTTCCCAGCGAAGTGGTACCTATTGATCTTCTCACATTTGCATGCTTTCGAACTAATAGGTAGGCAGTAGCTAGGGCAGGGATGGGAGCTCACCTTGTCACGCTGTGCTTGGGTCTTGAACTGTCAACCTGATCAACAAACCCAGCGTCTTAACTACTAAGCCACCACGTCTCCTTATTGTAGGGGACAAATCAGCCTTCTCCTGCATTGTAAAATTAGGGGAGCTGAAGTCCAACTTATTTGAAAGTTGGACTTCAGCTCCCCTAATTTTCAAAAGCTGGATGGGAATTTGGGAAGTTCATTCTCAGCACATCTGGACTTCCTTTGGAAGAAGGCTGAGCTGCATAAGAACTTTGGGCTTGTTTAAATTGGAATGTAAGAATTGGCCTGCCTGTAATAATCTCTTCAGATGTTCGCCAGAGGTTCCCCTATGATTCAGCCAAGGCAAAAAAAGTCAACCTCTATGTGACTTTTTTGATTGGTTCAAATGTACATTACTGGGGAACAGAAGCCAGTTGCTTTGCATGCTAATGCTCTAGCCCAGGGTCTCCAACCTTGGCAACTTTAAGACTTGTGGACTTAAACTCCCAGAATTCCTCAGCCAGCTTTGTTGAAGTCCACAAGTCTTAAAGTTGCCAAGGTTGGAGACCCTAGTCTCTAGTCAGCTTTATGATTAAAATCACCAAATGACATTGGTGACTTTCAAACTTTAGAACCTGTTAACAAGTTAAAAGCCCAGCAGTGTTGATGTGTAATCATCTGACTGACTACCCTTAAAACAAATGAACTGGACCTTGTGGCGGAAGGGAAAGCGATGGTGATGAAAGTTGGGATACGACTCTAGCCCCTCAAGGGAGAAGATAATTTTGATTCCAAAATTGGAAAAGAATTTTGCCTCCTCCATCCGAAGCCTTCGGCAAACATTTCTCGCCTCAAAACTGGTTTCTTAAATTGAGAGTCAAATCTCTGATGTCTCAAGGCAAGCAAATCACATCGTCTCTAAGGAACATCAATGGAGACTCAGGACGTGGCAACATGCCAAGCTCCAAATGATGTGTGATCCAAGATCAGAACAAAACAATTCTTTCTTTTTCAGTTATGTTCTGAGTGTTGTAGCCCGGGGAATATTCTGAACGTTGAAACAAAGCTTTCTCCCTCATTTTTCATTTTAAATCCAAAAAATTAGATTGAGATTATAATCCAAGATGAATGTTGACTGCCAGGAAATGAAGATGAAGAGACTGATTGAAGAAATTTAAATCCCAAGACTGTCCCAAAGGTGCTTTTCCCCCCCAAAAGGCAAGTGGACTTTCTTGGGGTTTTTTTTCTGCTTTGCAAATATTTTGCTTCTCATCCAAAAAGCTGCTTCAGTTCTTGGATGATTGATTTCGGTTCTTAGCTTCTTGGGTGAAACATTTTCAGAGGAAAAAAACCCAAGAAAGTCCAATTGCCTTTTGGAAAAAAAAGCACCTTTGCAACAACAATAACCTGTATGATTGCGAATCTCCGTAGACATTTAAATTACTGTGCCTTTCTTACCAAAATGTATGTGTTAATATTAGGGAGTCATTGCTGAGAGAGTTGACTTTCCAGGTGTTAGATGTTTAGTTCCTCAGTTTTCTGCAGATAATTCCAAATTCTGGGATTTGCATCCCAAAACATCTGGAAGGCACCTATTTCAGAAAAGCAGGTCAATATTCCATCCTTCCCAGCCAGAGAATTAAGTATGGTGATACTTTGGACAGCAAAGAAAATCACCAGCATCATTTTGATAGATTTGTGTATGTGTGAGATTGAGAGAGACTGGAGGAAAATGACTATTGGTCTAGAAATATCAAATCTGTTTTGCCAGTCAGAAAGGCACGAGAATAGCTTTAAATTATAGCTCAGAATTTGATGCACTTGTTGTATTCCAGATGTGCCTTAAAATAAGATGATAATGATCCATGACAGAGTGTTAGTGGTGGCATAATTTGTTTTGAAGACTTCCTCATATTAGAAAAATCAGATATTAGATAAATGACAGTTTAATGCAAAATGTTTGGTAAGGGGTTTCAAGTAAGCCATAAATGTAGATTTTTTTTTTTGTAATCAAATAAGATAATTTAGTCATCTTTGCAAGTTCCATCATCTAATCATCAAAACTACAAATCATAAGTACATTTTTTCAGTCTCATGCAAAAAAGTCCATAAGGGGTTTCCAGTCAGCCATAAATGTACATACTGTTTTTTTTCTCTCTGAAATAAATTTTTTTTAGCCATCTTAATAAGTTCCATTATCTCCACCAACCATTCTTCCATTGTAGGTAGGATCAAACGTTTCCATGTTTGAGCACAGAATAGCATGCAATCATTTTACTTAATTCTGCTTAATGTTCAAGCAAGGGAGATGCTTTCTACTTGCTGCATGTCCAATTTCCACCCTGACCCCTTAATTGTACCTTAAAAACCTCCATGGTTTCCTTTCTTTTTGTTTGGAAGGAATGGTTATAGAGAGGTCAGTCCATAAATCAGATTTTTTTTCTGGAACTTAATGGCATCTCTGTTGGGAACTTGTCATTCTTCCAGCTTTGTTGTAGTAGCATTCGTGCCTCTGGAGATTTATCCGGCCATCAGGAGAGGTGAATATAATCTTGGATTGCACAATGTGAGCACACGTAAAGCACACCAAACGTAAACAAAAAAATAAATCATATTTCCCTAGAAAGAAGCGGGAATGTTTCCAAGAGTTCACAAAACCCTCAGCTGTTACAGGATAGCTATATATCTAATATTCTTCTTGTTGATTACATTTTACTTTTTCCTATCTTCTTGAGGTTTTTTTTTAACTTCTCACCTTTCCTTCATTTTATATCATAATTGATTCTCCAGGCCAGTAAAGCTTTTCTTCAAATTGAGGCTGTTTCACATGCTTCTGGTTCTTCGACTATGAAAGGATGGCCTCTATTGCTTGCACCTTCTTACATGCTAGGTTAAAGCGGAAGTCAGGGTCGGTTCTAAGAGTTCCCCGATCCTGATTTTAAACTGAAATTAAAAGAAATCACAGCTCCCCTGTTCAACCCGGATCTAGGATTAGTTCAATCCTGAAATGAACATTTCCTGTCTTGATAGGACAAGGAAAAAGAAAGGGAGAAATACTTGCAATTTGCTGTTCCGTGTTCTCTTAACAAAACACACCCACAAAAGTTGTTATGGCTGAACCAGGCCAAGATCAAATGCAACTAATTGTTTGGTTGTATATAGATGGGGACGCAGTGACTCAGTGGCTAAGACACTGAGCTTATCAATAAGAAAAGTCAGCAGTTCGGCGGTTCGAATCCCTAGCTCTGCGTAACGGAGTGAGCTCCTGTTACTTGTCCCAGCTTCTGCCAATCTAGCAGTTCGAAAGCACGTAAAAAATGCAAGTAGAAAAATAGGGACCACTTTGGTGGGAAGGGAACAGCGTTCCTTGCACATTCAGCATTTAATCATGCTGGCCACATGACCATGGAGACGTCTTTGGACAGTGTTGGTTCTTCAGCTTTGTAACAGAGATGAGCACTGCCCCCTAGAACCGGAAATGACTTGCACATATATGCAAGAGAACCTTTACCTTATGTAGAGGGGGCTGTTTTGGGGCCCACATCTTCCAACTTTTAGATTAGTAATGTGATGTCTATCAATTTTGAAATAATTAGAGAGAGAAAACATGGAAGATGTTTTGCCAAATTTGCTGTGCATTTGCAATTCAGCAATTGATTAATTTTTCTGGAATTAGTGCTGCCCAGTGGCCAATCTGGAACTTCCTTGGTGATTTTTTTTATTTCAGTTTTTTGTTAGTTCTTTTTTTTCCTCTTTCGGTACAGAGCTGGCTTACCCTTCAGACTGGAATGCAGTGGAATATGCTCTGTTAAATTGCCAGATGGATCAGTGCAATTTCTGGCTTTTCTGTTTTCCCTCTCTTTCTCCCTCCCTTTTTAAAATTCTTTCACCTTCTTCAACTTATGGAAAAGAAATATAGGCCAATGATGATGGAGAAAGAAGTCCCACCTGTTAAAACAGAGAAATGACCATTTACATATAATGGTAGTTGTTTTGTGGAATATTAGCCATTCCCAGATCTGAAGCCTCTTCCCTTCTCTTTAACATTATATATCCTAGTGTTTATCAACCTCAGCGGTTTGAAGATGTGTGGACTTCAACTCCCAGAATTCTCCAGTGATCATCCTGGCTAGGAAATTCTAGGAATTGAAGTCAATATTCTTCAAGCTGCCAAGGTTGAGAAACGTTGGTATATCTATTGCAGACAATTGATTCTTGCAAAAATTTCATAATAGACTACGTGAAATCTTTGAAGCTAGTCTTGATGAAAAAAAGAATTAGTTTTCTTGATTTGATGAAAAGAATCTGCTTGTCCTGACCTTAGAAATGGGTAGTAAATGTGCAAAACTTTAGGCATCTGACAAAATTTTTCTCAACTAATATATTTTATTAAAAGTTTTTTGTGAGTTGCAGCTCATCACTTCATCAGATGTATAGGATGGCTCTTGTTTTCTGTGAACAATTTCTAGGAGTTCCACAAGAGATTAAGATTAAAAAAACAACAGCCATTGTTTCTTCAACTTTGCATATCATGTGATCTAGCACCCACAGAGGTCGGAATTTTTACCTGCCACAATTCAGCTCCTGGCTTGCCAGTTTGCTCTTGTTAAAAAGGTGTAAAACGTAGGTGATGAATGTTAAAGGTTAAAAGCATATGGTGAACAATCCATATTTCTTGCAGTTTTTAATGCAAACAAAAAAATTAATGCAAAAATTATTTCAAGAGTTCTCTCCAAAAAGGGTGAGAAAAGATGGACAGCTGTAGGATTTAAATTGGGAATGAAGGGACGGAAAGAGAAGAGAATGGAATGGAAGGAAAGGTGTTCCTGCAGGTGCAAATTATTTGAGGCTCCCCTCCTAAAATACTCTGAGTAGATAAAACCTTTTCATCGCGAGGATTAATTTTTCTCTTAAGCAACATACTCAGGCTAAAGGGAGGAAGAATACTGGGGAAAATTTACTGGTGGTTCAGTCACTATTTTTCATCTCAGTCTTCCTTGGAAGATTGGTAGTCACAGGTCAAATCTGAAACCAGAGTTCTTATTTGCACACTTTTATCTTATAAAAATGATACTGGATTAAAATAATTCTGTGTTTATAAGTAAATAAACATGGCTAACCAGAACAAACCTATTTTATTGACTGGATTGTCTTGCAGGTGGAAAGATTGTAGTTGCCCCAGAGTACTTGGCTGAGATGGGCAGCTACAGCAACTGAATATGTAAAATAAAATGCAAATAATATCTGGCATGTTTTCTTTTTTCTACTGCCTTAAAATGCTTTAAAGTAGAATAATAATGAAAAAGAGAGAGTCAGCTGCAGAATAAGAAAGAAGAGTATGGAAAGTTTTGTACACTTTATCTGGGTCACTCAAATAATTAATCTCTCTCTCTCTCCCCCCCCCCCCCCCTTTCGGAGGTTAAATGTCATGGATGTAGACATTTATACTGCATTTTCATTGTACTTTTTGGCAAATTATTTGACATATGCTGCTGGATTGATGGAAAAATTACTGACTGGATATATTATACGAGAATTTCTGCAGAAGCTTGAAAATGCTATGGAAACATTAAGCAGTTATAAGAATTTAAAATGTCTTTGGCAAGGGCTCCTTGGGTCTAGGGTGTCTAATCCTATTATTCATCAGGATAGATAATTGTTTGGTTTCCTCTTCTGATGACCTCCACCCAGGTTTTCCTCTCCGTCGGTAGACTGAACCATAACACCTCTTGTGCCTTGTCCTCTAAATTGGACTCTTCAGGTGAGGACATTAAAGATGCTGTTCTGGAGTCCAATTCTCAGTCCACTTGGTGTCATTGTGTCATAAAAGGGCCCTGGTGGTGCAGTGGTTAGAATGCAGTACTGCAAGGCTACTTCTGCTGACTGACTGCAATTTGGCAGTTGGAATCTCACCAGACTCAAGGTTGACTCAGCCTTCCATCTTTCTGAGGTGGGTAAAATGAGAGGACCCAGATTGTTGATGGCAAGATGCGGACTCTGTAAAGCACTTAGAGAGGGCTGTAAAGCGGTATACAAGTCTAAGTGCTATTGCTATTTCCCTGGGATTCTCCAACATCATGAGATGCCCAAAAGTTCATGGTAGAGCACTTTGCAACTCATCATAGTATCTGATTCGATTTGCAATTTCTGATTATATGATAACTATGTTCGTGTTTTAAATGTGTCTTCTTCCAGAAAGTGATCATTTTCTAGAAGACAGATTAAGTGGTGATGGCTCTTCCTCGCAAGGCATCCTTAAGAGAGGATCCGGGAGTGACTCTGAACTATTTCCTCTCTCCAGTGATGGTCTGGACGAGGTGGATTTTAGAAAGGTAAGATGAAAATTGGACTCAATAGATCTACCTATCTTCTACTGATGTTTGTTTCTTTGGCTGCAAAGCCATATATTCATTAGTATATTATTTTATTTTATTTTATTGTCATTTGGTTTTTCTGCATGACCACCTCATAAGCTGCTTGTCTCCTCTGGTGATACTGGCAGGAAACCAAGTCAGCTTAAGAAAGATATCACTGTCTACATTTCAAACTTTGGCAACATTGCTAGTCAAGTGTTTACGCGAGATAGGCAGCTGTCCAAGGTCTTATTGGAATGGGTGGCAACAATAAATGTAATTTAGTAATAATAGGAATAACTAATGCCCCTGTTTGGTTGATTCCCTTGCTTCTTTACTTCCTTTGATACAAAACAAGGAAAAAATAGGTAGAAGTTACTTTTGTGGTGAGTTACAGATATGTTAAGAATGACATGATGCGTTCAGGTCCCCCAGAATCGCTAAAAAAAAATCTCTAAAATTCAGGGCAGGTAGGTCATAAAATGAACTCACTTACTATTGAATCTTGCCAGTATATATATTCTATAGGACTTAAGTATGAAATATTGGTTTTAAAGAGAGAGAACCTCTCCAACTTAGAAATATTTAATCAGAATGAAGTCTAGTCTACAATGTAATTCATTATAGCAGCAGAATTACCCCACTGGTATTTTTTATTTTACTGCCCAGCTATCAAGAAAGTGGCTAATGATGATGGGTTTTGAAGTCCAAGTTCTTGTTCAAATTGGAAGAAATCTGTAGCATTGGTTTTCAGCTGTTAAGATCAACCTGGTTTCAGGGAGCAGAGAAGCAATGTTTACATGATTGCTTCTGGCTTTGAGTCTCAAGTTGTCTGCTTTAAGACAAAGTCTTAATGCAAGATCCCAGAAACCTCCTTCCGAATTTTCTCTTTTCTCACACTAAACATTCACTGTGACAGGCCTATGTTGTGACATGGCCCATCTCAATGAATCATGCAGGCTGAAGTCATTTCCTGCAGTCTGTTTCCAAACTCTTCTGATAAATCTGCCGCTTTCCTTGCTGGATCTTCTAAGGATCTGAATATTTCAACTGCTGAGCCTTTTGCTCAACTCAGAACTCTCCGGGTGTCTTGACAATGCTGGTTGCATCACCGCAAGGCAGCAGCATCTTTTAAAAGTCAAGAGAATCCTGGCAAGCCAAGGGCCACCCTTGCTTTTCTGATCACAGCTAAGCTGCTGAAGTTCTGGCCAAGAAGAAAAACTATTCTGGATGCAAGTCTGGAGGGAAAAGCTGTTTTCCAATTCCTTTAGCCTTGTGTACAAATCTAGAGAGTGCCTAAGAAAAGGGTGAGGCACCGAGAAGAAGAAAAATTCCTGTCTATAAACTTCTGGTTTCGTTTTTTTTGAATATTGTTCTTGTGCAATTTTGAACCCTGTCCCCAATAAAAGAAGAAGTTCTACTAATAAGCTTTGAGGCAGGCATGAACTTGGGTTCTAAGAAACATTTTTATATAACTCTGGGTAACATAACACTGACAAAAAAAAAAGGAAGTTCTTGAGAAGGTGATTATTTTGAGCTCACTAATGAAGCCAGATGGAAGAACATTGGCAAAGCAAATTTTCCCGCATTATCTCCTTGACATGCTGGGTTGCAGAAATGTTCTGCCATGGTGCTTGGCTAAAGGTTGGCTGACCAAGAGTCCCCATGCCAGACTGGGGGACTTGTCTGTTCCCATCAGAACTTCCTCCTTTTTCAAGTGACCTCATCCCAAGAGTAGGAAGCCAGAAGGAAACCAGGCTTGCGGTACAGCTGGTGGTCATATGGGAATTTCAAGATTTTTGCCATTGTATGAAAAGCAAGCATCTTATCTTCCTCAAATTCTCATAGATGGTGCAAAGAGGAAAATGCTGGGAGGTGCTTTTAACTGGAGGCTATTAGAATCTCGAGAAGAACTTGGTCTGGGAGGGATTTGAAGCAAGCATCTGTTTAACTGTATGCAAAAAAAAAAAAAAAGTCAAACTTTAGGCAATGACATTTGGAAAATACTAAATTCTGTGCTTCATTTGTTTTGGTATAAAAGTGTTGTTGCTTTGCTGGGGATTCCCGCTTTAATCTAGATTTAAGTAAACTGGTTCCAGTAGAACTGAGAAGACAGATCTCTTTGGGTTTTTTTCCTAGCCAGCTGATCAGCTTTTACCATCTTAGGGAAAACTCAGTTTTTGTAGTACATCAAGAAAGAAGGAACTTTGCATGGAGATCTCAGGAAGCCTATCTTTGATGTATTTCCACTTGGATCACTATTGGCCTTGACCAGGGGTCTTCAAACTTGACAGCTTTAAGACTTGTGGACTTCAACTCCCAGAATTCCTCCTCCAGTCATGTTAGCTCAGGAATTCTGGGAGTTGAAGTCCACAAGTCTTAAACTTGACCAGTTTGAAGACCCTTGGCCTTGACCATTGAAAACTTAAGCAGCTCAAGCAACGTAACTCAAGGTCGTTTCTTGAACAGGATGAGGAAACTGATCCTGTACACCAGAAGTGGGGAATGATGGCCTCTTTGTGACTTGTGGACTTCAACTCCCAGATTTCCTGAGCTAGCCATGAGCCATAAAAGGGGCCATCATTCCCCATCCCTGCTCTACACAATGCTGCGCTTTAGATTCCAACATCCCTCCCCGTTAGGTTTACAGGCTCAGTCTGCTGGGAACTATAGCTCAGCATCTACACAATTAGATCCCACCACCCAACACACACTTCAATATCTTCCATGTAAGTGTGTGCAGGTTTCTTCATTGCAATATCATGGAAAGCGCCAAGATGGAAAATAACCCACAGTATTAATGTTGGGCTTGTGATCCATCAGTCACTTTGTGATGTGATGAGATAACGGCCTTGTGATGCGCCTCCCCGTTTCCCACCCCACCCCACCCCAAAAAATCCTCATCACTTTCTAATTCAGATAGGATTTAGGGGATTTCTGTGCCGAGTTAAAGATTTGGAAGGAGGGTGTGCAGAGATTACTTCTTCTTTACTTAAACGTTCAAGTCATTGGCAAGAAACTTGTAAATCCCCTTTTAATAACTGTCTTTGATGAGATCATCCTTCTTTCCTTATTGATCTGAGTCCAGTTTCCTGGTGGTGTAAGCTTTAATGAAGCATGAAGTGGTTCAGGTAAGGAATGGGTATCCAGACCTAGAGCTTGTAGAATCCAAGGTGGCAATGGACACTATTCTTATTTATGTAAACCAAAAGCAAAACATCTACCAGCTCTTTATATGAGAAATAAGGACACTGGGGAAGGTTGACTGCTGTGTTTGCTATTTCCTTGGGAGAATCTCTTCTGGAATTGTGTGTTAGCTTGGGCTTCTATATGAGACTAATCACTAGCACATTAATGGCCTTGAGTTCTCTACTGTTTGAGTACAGCTGTACAAAATCCACCCTTGGTTCAGCAAGATAGGAGGAATTGAGCCACAGTTTATGGCAAGGGTCTTCAAACGTGACAGATTTAAGACTTGTGGACTTCAACTCCCAGAATTCCTCTTCCAGTCATGTTAGCTCAGGAATTCTGGGAGTTGAAGTCCACAAGTCTTAAACTTGCCAAGTTTGAAGACCCTTGG
The DNA here is from genome assembly GCA_033807585.1 of Hydrophis major. Taxonomy (NCBI): domain Eukaryota; kingdom Metazoa; phylum Chordata; class Lepidosauria; order Squamata; family Elapidae; genus Hydrophis; species Hydrophis major. Next base: position 17,984,559 of record CM066337.1, read on the forward strand.
TTTATGGGCTAGCTAGTGACTTAGACTCTGCTGTCTGAACCAGGTGTTGTAATAAGTGTCAGAGACTATGGTGTCAGGTGTAAGAAAGGAGCCAGGATAGAGTTCAACAGCACTATGAATTTATTCCATGCTATCTATAAACAAGAATCTGATTTACTAATGGTCAAGGCAAATTGGTGACTGATAATAGGCATCAGAGTTTAAGAGGGGCTGGACTTAGGTCTTTTACAGGGATGTAGATTCCAAACTGATGGTGAATTTGATCCCGCCTGCAGAGTCAGCATACTCATCTCCTACATCAGATCAACGTTGAGCTTCCATTTGATTCCTGGCCATTTGAGCTATGGAATTTTTTTTTTGCCCTTTTCCCCTGTTTGTGTTCAGATTTGATTCTTATTTCTTTCTGTCATTTGGATAGATTTTTCCAGAATTGAAGGTAATTTTTTTTCTTAAATAACATAAAAAGAAGGTACGTTTGGAAAATTATGTCAAAATTAGTAATGTTAAAATGTTAGTAGAGGCAGGACCAAAACGCCATCTGATTGATTTGACTTTGAATGGGATGGCTCCCTTTCTTGATGAGCAGGCTAAGATTAAAAGCCATGTTGATGGAAAGATTTCAATTTAAAAATAATTTCAAAATTAGTTTTAAAATTAAATGCTTGCATTAATTCAAAATAAAAGCCGCTACTTTAAATACCCCTATCAACAAATAATTAACACGGTCCTACCCTATGTGTTTAGTGAATTTCCTTTCTGTCACATGAATAGTTACAGTAGAGTGTCACTTGGAAAGAAATGTAGTTGCACATCTTAAATAACATAAAGGTATTATTAGTACTACTAGTACTACTGCTGTCCTTACCATTAATCTTGTATTATTGCAATTCCAAAAGCAGCCTGAAGAGGAGCAATCAGCTGCTAGAAGTTCAACCTCCTCAGCGGATGATACCATATCGCTGGAAAGAAACTCTTCCATCTCTGTTCCTCGGACTTCTGGCCTCCTTGGATCCAAGGAGAGGTACAGCCCAGATGGCAGCTGCTTCAACATGGGGACGAACGGAGAAGGTCAGGATGGGATGGCAGTGATCTCTGGAGAACTGGATGAATTGCTGGATAGCGTCATGGAGGTGTCCCCACCTTCTTCTGGCTTGCGGAATAATTTGAGGCCTTCGTCTCCTTTCCGTCGGCATAGCTGGGGTCCAGGGAAGAATAGCAACAATGGTGAAGCTGAGGTCAACCACAGGAGGTAAGCCAAATAGTTTCTTGGAAGGGGCTGATCATCCGCACCTTGAAGAAAGGTGGGGCTTACAAGGTGATAGAAGGAAGGAAATGGGGAGGGGAAGTCAAGTTCCAACCCCAAGATCAAAACATGAGATCCAAACATGGGAAACATTGGAGGTTGACCACAGTCAATCTAGCATGTTCTGGTTGTTTGGCTCTCACTTTCATAACCTGAACTCCACTCCCATTTGCCCTATCCAATAGCCATGGGGAGTGGGAATTTTGAGTAAACATGGCCTAAGCTGTTGGTTTCTCACCTAAACTGGAAAGCTCCCATTTTATTAAGGTAAAAAGCAAAGGGCAAGAAACAAAGCAGGGCCATCCAATCATTCTAGATGATCTTTGGGCTGCTCTATAGATTGGGAAGTGGGGAGAAACCGGAAGGATTAGGTTCTGTCTTTTGTTTTGCAGTAAGTTAGCATGGTAGCCCTTTTGCAATTTTTTAAGAAGTTAAAAAGTTAAGGTGTTCCATCCCTTTTCCCCTTTGAAGGCAGAGACCTTCTTTTAGCCAAACAGCAGAGTATGTCAGCTTCAAATAAGTATTGTTGTTGTCTTTGCTATTAAAAAGGAGGGTGTGTGCTTTTTCTACACTTCAAAAGCAATCTGGGAGCCTTTTTGTTCCTTCTTTATTGTTCAGACCAACAAGAGGAGTAAAAGCATTTTATTCTAAAAGTCTATGAGCCATCTAAAAGAGGCAAATAAATGATTGGAAGGAATATTTGTATGTGTGTGTGTGTGTGTGTGTGTGTGTATGTTTGTAAGTATGCAGGGGTGGGCTTCAAAATTTTTAGCAAAGGGTTCTCTGCCCAGTTGCTGGGTGGGTGTGGCATTGGTGGGCCTGGCCTAGCTGGCCTCTTGCACCATGGCCGGGGGCGGGGGTGTTTTGCCCTCCCTGGGCTCCTAAGGCTTTCCTCAAGCCTCCAGGAAGGCAAAAATGGCCTCCTTGGCCTTTGCAGACTTTCTGCAAGCCAGAAACAAGCCCATTTCTGGCCTTCCCGAACTTCCGGGAGGCCTGTTTTTCAACCCCCCCAAGCCTCTGCATGTGCCCTGCACTTACCTTCATCCAAGACAGGCTATTTGGGGACTTCGTGGAGGGGAGGGGAGGGGCAGGTGGGTGGGGGCTCTCCCAAAACCCTGCAAATCCCCAGCAGCCCACCTCACCAATGTATGTATGTATGTATGCATGCATGTATGTAATTAAAGTTATATGCCACCCATCTCACTATCCAAAGTAACTCAAACAACTCAAGTTGGTGACTATACCTAATATTCCTTCATCTTCCTCTCCCCACCACCACCACAACAGCCCTGTAAGGAAAGTTGGGTTGAAACAGAGAGTGACTGGCCCAAAGTCTCCCAGTTGGCTTTCATGCCTCAGGTGGAACTAGAACTCACACATTCCAGGTTTCTAGCCTGGTTGCTTTAACTACTAGACAAAACTGGATTCTCCACCCCTCTTTCTTTATGGAAAAAAACCGTGTTACTATGACCTAGAAGGAGTTTTGTATTTCCCTAGGTGTTGTGTGCTCTGTGACAAGAGTTTAAGCAATTATCATGACTCTGCTTATTGTACACAGGGACTCATCTCACCTGTAGTGGGTGTGGGGAAGTGGGGAAGGCTGAAAGGTTAGAGGTGAAAAAAAATCATACTTTGGAGATGATGTGGCTTTCAAGAAAGTTTCAGGCAAGTTCTCATCTCGATGACTTGAGACCAAGAAAGAGGAGCATCCCCTGTGCAACATTGTTATGATTTTGGCACAACAACCTTAGCACTTTTCGTTGCTATTGGTACAGGTAATCTTCAACTTACAACAGTCTGTTTAGTGACTGTTCAAACTTACCATAGCACTGGCAAAAAGGGACTTAATGACTGTTTTTGACACTTAACGATTATTACAGCATCCTCACAGTCACAAAATTCAGATGCTTGGCAATTGACTCATACTTATGACATTTGCAATGTCTCCAGGTCATGTGATTTCCCCCCTTGCGACCTTCCAACAAGCAAAGTCAAAGGGGAAGTCAGATTCGCTTGACAACTGTGTTACTCGCTTAACAACCATGGTGGGGCAAAACTCACTTAACAATGATCTTGCTTAGCAACAGAAATTTGGGTCTAAATTGCCATGGTAAATCAAGGAACTACTTGGATCAGTTATTCATTTTGCATAACCATGGATTGGGCAGGCAGTATAGGAAATGACCTTGGTAAGTCTCTGATGGTGCCAATATGTTTGTGTTGGGCCAGCCAAGAACCATTCAGTTCTTGCTTCTTGGCCATAGATGGCACTGTGAACTTGCAGGCTAAAACTGTTTTTCACACCAAACATTTTTCCCACCCTTCTGCCGCCATGTCATATCTCTCTACTCCTTGTGTTATCACCCCTTCTGTCCTTCACCTTCTGATTCTCTGCCCCCACCCACCTCAGGTCTCTGTCTGGAGATTTCTGAATGGTTGATGATGTTTCTGATAATTGTCCATGATTCATTTTTTCAGTTCAGTGCGACTGCTGGGGGAAGTCATAAGGAAAACTCCCTCCCATAGAAGAAGGTACAGCACAGATAAACTGAGACTGACTAACCATGTTGCATTTCAATGGCGACTAACTTCCTGCTTTTGTATTAATCACCGTTCAGTTTAGCCTTCTCCAGTCTGGTTCCTCTAGATGGCTTGGACTTCAGTTCCCATAGTCCTCAACTGGCAGAGATTGGGCTATGATTGCTGAAGGCTATGGGCACAATTGTGCAATCTATTTAAGAGGGAACCAGCCTGGGAAAAACTAGTTCAGTGCAGTGCTCCAACCACAGCTCACTGGGGATCAGTGGAGCATCGGAGGAGCAGGCTTGTCCAAAATATACTTTATTGTTTGAAATGGATAGCTCAGTACTTTTAATATAAAGTGATAAAATTGATTTATTAAATTATACAACTGCCCGACTACCATCTCGCTATTTTGGGTCATATATTCAGTGGGCGAAAAAATATGGAGATAAAATTATACCTCTGTAGGATGCACTGAGATGGGGGACAGTTAAATATTTTTCTGATAGACCTCCCATTCTCTTTAACACTCCTTTCCTTTTCCTTTCCTTTCCTTTCCTTTCCTTTCCTTTCCTTTCCTTTCCTTTCCTTTCCTTTCCTTTCCTTTCCTTTCCTTTCCTTTCCTTTCCTTTCCTTCCCTTCCCTTCCCTTCCCTTCCCTTCCCTATCCTATCCTATCCTATCCTATCCTATCCTATCCTATATCCTCAAATGATATCTTACATTTATGCTACAGACCAGGATTGTGGATAAGTGCTAGATTAGTTTCAATAGTTAGCACAAACCATAGTATTCTTGTTCCTTGGTCAGATTAGCTGTGATTTATTATTAGGAATAACTTGTTAACTCTTAAGCTATGGGGAAACCCTTAGAACCACATAGATACCAAGTTTCTTCCCATCTTTCTAAGCCACTTCATAGTTTGGAAGGTTCATTGCATTGCAAATGAAATGAATAGAAATCTCTATTTATTAAACTGGTGGTGTTTAATAAAAATAAACTAGTTCAGATTGAAACAGTAAATGAATACTTTATAATACCCAGACATGAAAGTAATGAAATCAATAAAAAAAATTCCTAACATCCTTGATGTAACTGATTTTTTTTTCCAGGAACACATTTTCCTTAAAGAACAAACAAACATCAAGAAAATAATAAGCAAAACAAAAAGAAGGGAAAAAATAAACAGCCTCCCTAGAAGTAAAAAAAATAATTGTTGTTCCTAATTCTTTTGTTTGTTTCTGTCCCTCCATCTTCCAGTTTATGTTTAAGCAAAAAGCTTTAGACAATCTTTTTATATTTCAAAAAGCTCAGTGTGCCTAATCCTGCCAAATTAATAGAACATTCAATGCTTGAATGGTGATTTTGCAAAACAAAGTAGAAAAATCAAAACAAAACAAAAAAAGCCACATATTTCTGGAGCTAATGATAAAACGTGGTTATTAATCATGTTTTTGCATATTTAAGCTGTGGGTGAACTTTTAAATGCTGTGGAAAAAAAGCAGCACCAATTTGGTATACCCTGGGCAGATTAAAGATTAATTCAGTATTTTGGCACAAGTCTTCTCCTAGTCGTCACCTAGAGGTATTTTTAATTTTCATGTAGCCTAGTCATTACTACATTTTCTGATGACATGTACAAACTATATCCATACTTGAAAATTATTATTCTATTCTATTCTATTCCATTCCATTTCACTCCACTCCAATTCCCTTTTCCTTCTTTTTGATTTTTCTGTTCATGAATTCCATACTTTACTCATCCTTCATGGACTCTTTCTCATTCATTCTTGCCCAGTTTCCCTATTGGTGTCCCTTCGCTCTTTTAGCAATTTCCCTGCCTTTATTTCAATCATATACCTTCTGGTCCACTAGAATATGAGGTTTTAGTATCTGCCAAATGAGCTGCTGATTCCTACAAAATTTTCCACTCATGATGAACCTTTCTACGGATGGAATCTTTTCTTGGGGATTGTATATTAATGCATGTTCTGGGGTAACTGAGCAGTTCAGTCAACAGCTAGCGATTCCTAACAGACTAGCTTTTAAATCATGAAATACTATGTTTCCCCCAAAATAAGATCCAACCAGAAAATAAACCCTAGCATGATTTTTCAGGATGCTCATAATATAAACTCTACCCCCAAAATAAGCTCCAGTTAAGATCATCAGCTAGACGGACACATTTAGTGCTGTATTTCCTACTGGAAAATAAACCCTAATGCATCTTTTGGAGCAAAAATTAATATAAGACCCAGTCTTTTTTGAGGGGAAACACTGTAATAATAATAATTTAAAAAATGGAACTATGTAGGAATGTACATGCACCAAATTATTAGGGGGAAAGGAAGTACAGTATAATTATTTCAAGGGTAGCCAAGTTGGTAAGTCTGCCCCTTTGAAGTCTGCCCCTTTGAACAATCAAGTAATGGCAGACCTCTTGCTGTCTCTTACCTTTGTTATTCCCAGTTTGAGCTGGTGTCCCTCAGGTGTCCAGTGCAATACCATGGATGCTGACTTTAATGGTCAAAGGTAGAGTATGCCATAGCATCCAAGGGAGCTTCTGCATCTCATTGCCAGCTTTTTTTGTGATGTCTGTAGTCTCATTGCATCCTCGGTGTATCTGTTGGCTTGGGTAGTTTGCTTTTTTGATTCACTTTCTTTGTATTAAGGTGTTTTTTTACTGAATGGTTTGCAGAATTTGGCTGCCTGGTATTTGTGGTCATCACATCCCAGCCCTTCCTTATGACTTGAACTGGAGCACAGGGACTTGTTTAATGACACACTAAGTTTTACAAAGTCTCTGGCTGCAACTTAGATAAGAATCTTCTGTATCACCAATTCGAAGAAGATGGAACTTAGTTCTTCAGAGCAGGAAAAGGCTTCCTGACATGATGAGCAGGCTTTGGGCTTTCTGGAATTAACATAGATTACAGTGCAACTTACCAAGACTATAGACTGATTAAAGTGGTACAAGATGGGAAGGTCATCTTTGTGGAGAAAAAAATTCCTTAGTCACCTGGAAGCCATTTTTGCTCACCATAGGCGACCAAGTGAATAATTCCTGTTACTTCCACTGCCATCTCTTTGTCAGTGGCATGTTTCCACTTTTACTAGGATCAGTCTGGCTTTCCAAATTTAGAAAGAAATATGCTTAACAAAGCATGTATATCATTCAGCAGGTTCTGACCAGTTCTGGAGAACCGGTAGCTGAAATTTTGAGTAGTTTGGAGAACCAGCAAATACCACCTCTGACTGGAGATTTTACATTATTCTTCCCCTGCCACGCCCACCAGGCCACGCCCATAGAACCGGTAGTAAAGAAATTTGAATCCTACCACTGATGTACATGTTCTTATTCTATCAAGTATGCAAACTGAGCAAAACCTAAGTCCCACTTAATGTTGTAGGCTGTGCGTGGGAAGAACAGGAGGTGGAATTATGCCCTGAGTAGTTAATGTAAAAATTAATCATAACATTCTGACCTAGGCTTCCCCAACAGCACGAAGCCGAGTTCTCATCCTGATAAACCCCTTTTATTTAATTTACAATGAAATTCCTCTCCCACAAAGTCCTGGCCAACCATCTTTCAATTGCAGACTTTTATCAGGCTTGTAGAGGGGCCAGACTGATATCTTTCAGATGCCACAATATTTGGCAAGCATTCCAGAATGAACTAATTGTCGCCTGCAGACACCACTCCCCTTCCGCTCCCCTTTATTCGCTATGGGAGGGGTCATTCCCCGTCCACCTGAGCCTTTACTCCTGAGTTGACCCTTGTTCCTTAACTCCAGGCAGCTCTGCGCATGTGCACACTGGGAACAGGCTCCAGCTGTTCTTCTGCCCCACTGATCTCTAACTTCGAAGGCAGCTGATAATGGTCAGATGGCCCTGGCCCCATCTCTGCCTCCGACGCAGAGCCCTCGTCAGAGCCTTCCCCAGACTCCAGGATTGGCCCATGTTCCCCTCCAACCTCCCTTACCTTCCGAATCTGCTGGCAGCTCCACTGGCCGCTGTCGGGCCACAACACATAAATGGCACAAGGAATGATAGCACATTAAATGAAGCTGAAAATCATGATTGCAAGAAAGTAAAAACCAATGTTTGAAAATTCAGAAAGTGTCATCAATATTTGTGGAATGACAACATATAAGCAGTGGTTTTATGGCCAAGTATATTTTGACCACTTTATTATTTTTGTGGCTTCTGTTTAACTAGCAGAACAAAAACATTGCAGCATAGAATTTCCTCTTACATGTTCTATGTCCATGTGCAGCCTTTTCTCAACTAGGGGAAGTCAACAACAACAATTTTGTCACCGAAAGGGTCCCAAGGGAGAATGAAACTTTAAACCAGAGGTCTCCAAACTTGGCAACTTTAAGACTTGTGGACTTCAACGCCCAGAATTCTGGCTGGAGAATTCTGGGAGTTGAAATTCACAAGTCTTGAAAGTTGCCAAGTTTGGGAATCCCTGCTTTAAACAGAAGCTGAAAAATCAGGAGAAACAATGAAAAGGGTTGCAAGGTGAAGTCTTATAATTAAACAAGCAAATAGATGCCAAAGTCCAGCCTGGATAATGTTTCTGACATGCTTTCCTTCAGAAAAAAGATACTAAACCAAAATATATTTCATTAAATTGAGTGAGAAGCTAAAAAAAAATTCACGTATTTCTCTGCTCGGCATGAACTGGAATTCATTTTTAGCAATTCTTTATTAGAAACAACTTTCCTAAAAAAAAAAACAACTAACTCATGCTAAAAGTACTAATAAAGCACCTCTTGATCTTTCCTTTGCATCTTTGTACAAAGGTATCTTTCTCCTGAAAAGAAAGACCAGATTTATACTCAGTACAAAGTAGGGTCTTTACGAAAAGTCCTTGAGTCTGCACATTTATATATATAAATTGCAGCAGCAAAAAGTCGCATAGGAGCTTTTGCAGGTGGAATGGGTCTCTAATTCTAACAGCAGTAATGTGCTAACATGCTAACTAACCAAGGAACCCAGGTAGATCTGCTTACAGCAAAATAATAAACAGCACAATATTACTTGGAAATCTCCTGTCAAGCTTGCTTAAGCCAACAAAACTTTATGGACTGACCTACCAAGAACTGGGAAAAACTTAATGCCTGTCATTTGTCTTCAGTTACAGCTTAGAAGGTCTTTCTGGAGAGGCTGATGATACTACTAAGCCATCCTCAAGTCTTGCTGTAGTATCTATGAACACCAAAGATCTTCAGCAGAGTTCCCTAGCAAATGATGAACGAGGATCGCTGGTGTCACTCACCGAAGAGGAACAGGAAGAGCTAGGAGAAATGAGAAGTCAGGTAAGAAGAAAGGTCCTTCCAAAGATATAGGATCCTAGTTTTGAATTGTATAATCTACAAAGCCAGGTGTGGCGCACAGCAGCTCCATCCCTTGATGTCAGAAGGTATCGTTCCTTTTCATAATTTCATTACAACTGACCCTCAACTTCATTTTCACTTTCCACTCTTGTGATCAAGGCTAAGAGAGTCAGACAGAAATCTTAGCAATGTATTTAAAGACCACATTCTGGGACCAGCAACAAATTGACTTCAGCTGATCTTGAAAATAGTTAGGAGGGCCATGCCTGTTTAGATGGAAGGCCATTAATATTCTAAAGCTGTGGGCTAGATTGAGGAATTAAAACAACAACCAAGTTTATATTATGCTTCATAAAAAGTAGCATGGAGAGCACTTGCCTATAAAGTCACCAAGAGTCGGACATGACAATGGTTAAAAACAAACAAAAATTAGAGTTTTTGATGGAGCTCTACCTGTTTATGTGTGTGTGTGTGTAAATAGCAATGACAAACCATTTTGCTATCATCCAGGAAACTGCATGGACATTTCCATGAAGTTATCAAATGTTTGACTCAAAGAAGACTTTTAACTTCTGGATCCATTTGAGGTGGGAGAGAGTTAGTATAGATTTTTTTTTCATGGTTCATTTATGTTGAGCAAGCTGTTTACATACAAATACCTTCCTCTTTAATATCCCAGGCATACTGTAGTAGAACTGGTTGGCAAGATGGTTTCACATCATAGCTAGACTGGGGAAAAGATTTAGATGTTGGGCTTTAAAAAAATTTTGTGCTGATGAGGAAGCTAGAGAGGTTGAACCTCAGTTCTGGGAATGCTGCTTCCTCCTCCTCCTCCTCCTCCTCCTCCTCCTCCTCTTCCTCCTCCTTCCCTCCCTCCTTTCCAACCTGCACTTCCTTCTAGCACTGATGATGTTACCTGGTTGGGTCAGGAAACGTCTACAAGGAAACAACCAAGTTCAGAAAGCACCAAGGACCCCCTCGTTTTAAGCCCTGAGCTGCAAATATTCTCCTCTATTTGTCTGTTTGACCAGTCTGAGAAGACTGAATTTAGTGTAACCATCCTGCATTTCACAGATTCGACCACAGCCCTACTCCTTCAGCTTCTCCACCAGTCCCGTTTCTCCTCCATTAACGAAATCTATGTCACTGATGACCATCACCCAAGTGGGATCAGACAATAGTGAGTATTTGTTGGGTTTTAATTTTTTTCTTTGCATGTAGCATTCGGTTGTGAGCGTATTAAGCACACCTTCTGCTTTTCCTATACCAGCCTAACTTTGTGCCATTTTGAGATAAATATTTGTCAGAGAAGGCAAATATCTGGTCCTGCACTGTATGAATTTTTGGTTTGCTCTGCCCGATATTAGTCACTCCAGCAAACCCATCCCCTCCCACTTGTGATTGTATAACTGTAACTTTGTTGCTTTATATTGACTGTTTCCTAGTACATTAAGTGTTATATCTTATGATTCTTGACGAATGTATCTTTTCTTTTATGTTCACTGAGAGCATTTGCACCAAGATAAATTCCTTGTGTGGGTCCAATCACACTTGGCCAATAAAGAATTCTATCTATCTAAAGATACCCAAGTTCTTTTCTTCTATAAGTCCAATCTATGCATTTTTTAAAGATGTAGAACATCCTAGATTAAGCTTGAGACTTACACAAAGCATACTACTGAACTGTCATTCCTTTTCAGTGCATCTCCAAGAAATAAGATTAGTAGTGGGAAAATACAGTTTTCCATCATACAGTCATGTCTGATTCTAGGGGACGGTGCTCATCTCCGTTTCTTAGCTGACGGAGCCAGCGTTCTCTGAAAATATTTATGTGATCAAATGGCTAGTTGAAGCTCATGGAACACAGTTACCTTCCCTCAGAAGTAGTAGCTATTTATCCACTTGTGTTTGCATGCTTTCAAACTGCTAGATGGGCAAGAGCTAGAGCAACGAACGGGAGCTCACTCCATCACGCATCGCTCAGGTCTTGAACCTGAGCTGTCAGCTTTAAAGCTGACAAGCTCAGCATTTTAACCACTGAGCCATCGTGCCCCCCCCCCAGTAGTGTCAAGAATAAAAATAAACTGAAATCTTGATGCAGCAGAGGCAATTAGTCTTCAGTAAATGTGGAAACCATCTTTAATGTGCTAGAGACAGTCCAAAATAACTAAACAAACTGCACCCCACTGTGACTAATGCTCTCTCCTTGGAAAATATCTCCTGGATACTTTTACATCTATCTAGAGCTTTGAGAAAGTTGAAGAACAAGCTATCTCTGCATCTGCCACATTTTTTTTTTAGCAAAAATGACAGCGAGACATATTTTTATAGGATGATTGTGTGCCCTGGGGGAATGTCAGTGGGTTCTGACTTGGCAGTTGTGAAAATTGTGTCTCCGGTGCAGCTTCACTGTTCATCAGTTCTGTCAGTGGTTATGTGGTATGGTTCAAATGAGCCCGGAACAGCCTGACTGCTTTCCATGATTACTCTAGCGTTTTATGGATTGTAATCTTGTTTTATTCCAATTGGAAATCCAGATTTTATATAATAAGCAAAAGGATTTTGCACAGTGCTCATTTCCTTACATTTCTCCTAAATTTATTACCTCCCAACTGTACCTGTGTGATGATCAAATGGGTTCAGATGATTTATTGATTTGTCCAATTTAGAAAAACTTTGGACAACATGCAGCATTAAAAAGAAACAATTAAAAAAATAACCTGTACATCTCAAAGAGAAAGCATTTCAGAAAAACATATATAATCCCTACAGGAAGTTCACCATTCACCTGAAACAAAGGACTGAGCAGAAAAAGCCATATTTTCAGATACTTTGGAAACACACCCAAGATACATGTGGAGAACACCTATAAAAAAAGTTTTGCAGGGGTCACTAAAGCTAAGAAAACATTTTTGTTGGGGAAATAAATGGTGGAATTAGAATTCCCATACATTTCAAATTCTTTTTTTTAATTTATTGTTTTATCATAGAAAATAAAATACAAAACAGTAAAACAAAGGGGGATGCGGTGGCTCAGTGGCTAAGACACTGAGCTTGTCAATCAGAAAGGTCGGCAGTTCGACGGTTCGAATCCCTAGCGCCGCATAACGGAGTGAGCTCCTGTTCCTTGTCCCAGCTTCTGCCAACCTATGAGTTCAAAAGCAGGTAAAAAATGCAAGTAGAAAAATAGGGACCACCTTGGCGGGAAGGTAACAGCATTCCGTGCACCTTCAGCATTTAGTCATGCCAGCCACTTGACCATGGAGACGTCTTTGGACAGCGCTGGCTCTTCCGCTTTGTAACGGAGATGGACATTGCTCCCTAGAGCCAGAACAACTAGCACGTATGTGCAAGGGGAACCTTTATCTTTGAAACAAACAAGCAAAATGAAGCAAAGGCATTGGAGGTTTTCTAGTCCAACCTTCTGCTCAATCAGGAGACCCGTATACCATTTCAGATAAGTGGCTGTCCAGTCTGTTCTTAAAAGCCTCCAGTGATGAAACACTAACAACTTCTGGAAGCAAGATATTCCATTGGTTAATTGTCTTCACTGTTAGGAAGTTTCTCCTTAATTCCAAGTTGCTTCTCTCCTTGATCAGTTTCCATCCATTGTTCTTTTTATGTTGCCTTCTGGTGCTTTGGAAAATAAATTGACCCCCTCATTTTTGTGGCAGCCTCTTAAATACTAGAAGATTGCTTTCATGTCACCCCCAGTCCACCTTTTATTTTATACACCTTTTATTTTTGCCATAAATGTGGAGTACCCCGAAGCACTCTGCATATATAAGAAACTCATTATTTTTTTTTCTTCTTGGAGAGAAGCCTTTCTGGTTTGGGAGTTTGCCACTGAGAACATCTCTTCTAACAAGCAAACCTTTTTGGAAGATCTGGCTTAGCTTCTCAAGACCCGTGACTCATAAAGATGTTGACTCGTTTTTGCTTCTCCCTTAGCAATAGTAACCAAAACACTTGTCCATCCATGAAAATAGACACTTCATCTTCGGTGACCAGAATGTACTAATTTTCTTCCTCCTTCTGAAGGCCCTCATTAAAGGCATATCCACACACAGGATGGGCTCACGTATGCAGCAAAGGACCAATTGGCAATTGCTCTTGTTTTTTTCTAAGTGGCTAAGAAAAGGGAAAGGGACTTAAAAACCAGTCTTCTTTGAGAAACGGATTATTTTCTCTTAATTATAGGAAAACCTTTTGCAAATACTTTCCTCCAAATTTGCACTCTTTTCCAAAGAGATCTGTACCGCAGCTCAAATTAATAGCAAGGAAAGAAATGGATTCACAAAACGGTGCTGTGCAAATGAAAGATGCAATTTTAATATTTTAATAATGTAATGTGCAACATGGCTTAAGTGGAGGCTCAAAGTACTAGAGGGTGCCTAAAGCTGATAGCTGCCCCAAATTATCATCAGCTAAAGTTAATGTTATATTTTTGTTTCCTTAAAGTGTTGCTGATATTCTTTTTTATCTGATCAGATTTCAGAATGGAGTGTGAGCTCTGCAGATAACAGTACAGCGAAACAGAAATATTTGCATCATTAAAAAGTATCAATTTAGCTAAAATGTAGGAGTACTATATGTGCAGGTTTAAAAATTTTTTTTAGTAAATAACAGTGAATGTTTATAGATGTGGGTAAAACACCAGAAGAGGCATTCTGTGCTTCTGTTCCAATTAAACTCAGGATAAATTAAGGTGAATAGAACAATTAGTCTAGACCAGAACTGTATTTGTGGTTATCAGTTTCCCCAGAAATTTTCCCTTTGTTCATGCTTTGCTTTCCTCACCCGACTTTCAGATTTTGTCATTTTAATTAGTTTACCTTATTGTCATTGCCCCTCGTACAATGGAATTAAATGCCATGTTCCGTGTACATTACAACTATAAAAATAAAACAAAACCACACATCCTTCACATCCTTCTATACAATTGAATTGAAAGCCCGATATTGCATTAATATTGCACTATACAGTAAAATTCAATATTTGCTCTGGGATAGAAGCTGTTTTTCAGCCTATTTGTCCTTGTTTTTATTGTCTTGTACTGTCTGCCAGATGGTAATAGTTTAAAAAAAAAGAGTGCCCAGGATGAGATGGATCTTTGAGAATGTTTTTGAAACTAAACAAAGATTATACCATATAAAATTAAATAAAATGGAGCTATGGGTGCTTCAACACTGGAGGATTTTAAGAAGAGATTGGGCCACCATTTGTCTGAAATGGTATAGGGTTTCCTACCTGAGCAAAGGGTTGGATTAGAAGACCTCCAAGGTCCCTTCAAATTCTCTTATTCTGCTACAAGGGAGCATGATTGGCCCTAGTGTGGTCTTCACTTGCAAGATTGCCTTTGAAGCTCACACTGGTATCATAGATGTTCGGGGAAAAATAAACATGGAGAGTGTCTCTGTCCAAAGCTTTGTTTGGCAATGAGCCTCTTTTTTTCAGACAAAAAGGACCAACATGAACTGGAGATCACACAAAGAACCCCAAAGGGCAGAAGGTGGGAGAACAAGTTGGCCTTCTGATAAGTGTGAGTTTGGGACTGCTTGCTTTCACCAAGACTGTTATTCTATGAATAAAGCCATCATCCATAACCACTACTTTGTAGTATCACCATATACCTGTTTCAACTTTAGATAGTCGTGCCTCCCTCCTTAATACTACAATTGAAATGCAAGGCACTACCTGGAATACACTCCTTAGATCCATCTCATCCTGGGCACCTCCCCCCCCCCTTTTTTTTTTGAACTAATATCATCTGGCAGACAGTACAGGACAATAAAAACAAGGACAAATAAGGCTGTAAAAAGAGCTTCTATCCCAGGGCAGTAACTCTGTTGAATTCTACTGTATAGTGCAATATGAATGCAATACCAGGCATTTTCAATTCAATGTATAGAATATGAAGGATGTGTGTTTGTGTTTATTTTCATAGTCATAATGTATATGTCAAGATTCTGGCAGTTACCTCAATTTAAATCATGAGTCTTTAGACAAACTTCCAAAACATGCTGGCACTGCCTGGGTGTAGCCAACTCTGAGACACATAATTCATTGTCATCCTTGACCCTGATTTTCCCTCCACCGCCTGGGTGTATCGTAATTCATATTCTCCAATGAGACACATCCATAGCCAGGAATCATCAATCATGTTATCCAGTTAGAATCTTGTGCAGCAGCAATTTTGGTCACCTAGTTACTATCGTTAAAAACATTTATGGAATGCAGTTACAGTTTTGCAAGCTGCTGCACTGCTCCTCCCTCCCCTTCTGTTGGCAACTCTAAAAAGACCAAAGAAGTATTTTATGAATTGACTATGTATATTGAAGATGGTATATAATTGTGTTGTATGAGGTGCAATGACAAAGTAAACTAAATTAAACTCAGGAATTTAAATTACTGTATACTTTTTCAACAGGAGTAAAGGTAGGGTACGTGTAAAAGTATAAGTATAATGCAATTTGCTGGAAAGTCCTACAGAAATAATGGTGCTCCATCTGGGAGCACATTTATTTATTTAAGAAAATGCATATGTCCAGCTCACTCTTGCTGACACATATAAAAGTGAGTTCCTATTATATTAGAGTTTGAAAAATACTGAAATAAGAATCAAGTCTTGACTTGGTGTAGCTTACTGAGAAAGTTTCTCCTCTGTAGACTTCATATTAATTGTTTTCATGGAGATTGGTTTGGCTTTCCTTCCTTCCTTCCTTCTCAACCTTTTGACTTCTGGATGGTTGTAGTAAAATTGCTCTCAAGTCGTAGAAAAGCTATTGACCTCTACCCAGATCTTTTAGTCATGTTCCAGTGCACAAGAGATCCTTCAAATGGTTCTGTTCTTGCAACTATTTCATCATTATTCGTTTTTAGCACTTGTCTATATTGCAATACTTTAAAAAAATGTGAAATTATTCTTAAGAATTTAAGAATAACAGAGTTTTGGAGGGACCTTGGAGGTCTTCTAGTTGAACTCCCCCGCTTAGGCAGCAAACTCTATACCATTTCAGAAAAATGGTTGTCCAATCTCTTCTGAAAAGCCTCCAGTGATGGAGCATTCACAACTTCTGGAGGCAAATCATTCCACTGATTAATTGTTCCAACTCTCAGGAAATTCCTCTTAGTTCTAAGTTGAATCTCTCCTTGGTTAATTTCCATCCATTGCTTCTTATCCTGCCTTCAGATACTTTGGAGAATAGGTTGGCCCCCTCTTCTTTGTGGCAGCCCCTCAAATACAGGAACACTGTTATTGTGTCACTCTAGTCCTTTTTTTCCTAAAACTAGACATACCCAATTCCTGCAATTGTTCTTCATGGAATTGTATTATCTTCCCAGATACAAACCCTTTGGACCCATAAATGTTGTTCAGTCATCTTGACAAATCAGTCTCTTGGACAAATCTTCTTGGTGGTCATAGTTGTGAAGCTAAAACCCACCCATGCTACTTACTGGAAGGCTTACAGCACAACAAGGAATGGACAATATTTGGCCAGCTAAAAACTGTCTCTACTCTTCCCCCTGTCCTCACCCCCAAAGCTACAGAGAACTTTTTCAGATCTTAGCTCGTCAGTTCCTTCCAGATACAGTGCATATAAGACATGCCTGTTGCACATATTCACATGAATTAAACAACAGAACAAAATCACAATATTTTCTTGGCTACTAGATCCATGGGAATGGTGAGGTCTCTGGATTGCAGCTGCTCAAACTACTCCAAACTTTAAATATGTTGCCCCTAACTATATCCAATGAAGGTTGCACACCTCATCAGGCCATTGAAAAAGTTTGTAAAACTTAGTTTCCGGTTTTTGCGTGGCTTCGGGGCAGCAGGAATTCGCGACCGCTCGCAATTCCTGCTGTGCTAGCCGCCGAGGTACCCCTGATCCAAATGGGTCAGGGGGATATGGCTGCCCTGTAGGGACAGCCGAAGAGAGAGGGGAGCTGGACAGGGGGTTGAGGGTGTCGCAGACCCCCTCCTTGTCCTGAAAAACCCCTTTTTCCCAAGGCGGTGGAGCAGCGGTCAGCAATGGCCGCCACAAAGAAGTTTGCAACCGGGTAAGATCGTGCTGGAGGAAGCAAGAAAAGTGAAAGTGCTGGCTGAGCCGGGTCAATCAACATCCTTTAAATTCGCTGGAACTGAGCTGTCTGAATTGCTGGAGGATACATTATATCCCTAAGAAGATCGAAAGAGGCAGAGAAGCTGTTAAAGGGAACTTTTTTTTTTCTTCACTCTCCCACCCCATGAAAAAAGCAGAAGATTTGAAATTTGTTTGGGCACTGAAGGTGAAATATTCTGAAAGTTGCTTGGACATTGGACTTAAAAATTTAAGAAATTGGAAAACCTTTATTAGAGGTATGGATTTCTGATCATTTAAAAATTGACGTTGCAAGTGGGAAGGGAGCGGAAAAATATTGGAGCAGAAGTGGAAAAAGGAGGAGATTGCCAGGAATACTAAAAAAAGAAATATGGTAATTGGACCTCTTTGATTAAACAGTAACCCCAGAAAGAGAAATAGAAGAAGGAAGAAAAGTATTAACTTTTGGAACTTTCTTTTTGAATTACTTTTGACTAAAAATACTTGGGTGGCTGTTTTGGGGAAAGTTTTTCTTTTCAGGATGGCATCGCTTGTGGATGAACTAAAGGTTGAATATCAAAAATATAAAAAGGAAGAACAAGATAGAAAAGATACTTTGGGCACTTCATTTCAATTTTTAGAAATGGCGTTATGTACTTATGAAAAGTTGATTACGCAGCAGAATGACTGGGACAAAGAAGAAGAGGAACAAGAAGCCATCTTTGATGAACAATGGGTTTTTTCTGGGGAGGAGGAGAAAGAGGATAAGAAAAAGGGGATTTTAAGGTTTGAAAAAACAACCCAAAAAAAGAAAAATGAGAGGAAAGGTGGATGCAAGGTTAGAAAGCAAAGGAAAGCGAGTAAGAAAAGGGAAGAGGAGAGACAAAGGGGTAAAAAGGGCAAGGAGAAGAATAAGCAAGAGAGAAAGGGGGGGAGGAGAAGCCTCAATGGTGGGAAGCAAGATCTAAAGAAAAAAAGCTTATTTAGAGACAATGGGTGAATCTAATTAAGGATAAAAGGGGGATTCTGGAAGGTATATAAGATTGTGTTTTTATATGTGTATTTAGAGTATAAAATTTATTGTGTAAATTTAGAATTTATTAAACAGAATCCCAAGATAAATTAAGTGTTATATGAAGTACTTTTAAGTTAGGGTAAATAGTGTATAGGAGAAGTATAGTAAAAGAAAAAAGATGAATGGATAGTTGGAAATAGAACAGACAAAGAATGTTACTGAAAATGGTTATAAGCTGTTATGCTTTGATTGTTTGTGCACTGTTTTTGTAAAATTAATAAAATTGGTTTATAAAAAAGAAAAAAGTTTGTAAAACTTGCGTCAGATTTAAGACAAATACTTTTTCTACATGGAAGTTTATTTTATTAATTATCTTGTCAATGCAAATAAGAAAATGGGAGGAAAAGGAAGACAGACTACTTCATCAAGGTGAAATAAGGCACACCGATTTTTTTAGGAGTGTGTTACAATTTCAAACTGCTCTTGACAGCACAGCTTTTCACACCTGAATTGTGCTTCTAAGATATGCAACAGAAGAAAAAAAGTTGGAAGATACCTCGAAGAGGTTCAGCACTTGAAGAATTGTTAGAAGGTGATAATCGATAGCTGAATTTATAGATTATTGCACTCCAGATGATGCAAGCAACTTTCAAAATTAAAAAAAAAATCCATAAATGCAAAACAACTCCAGATGATGCAAGCAACTTTCAAAATTAAAAAAAATCCATAAATGCAAAACAACTCCAGGAATAAAAAATAACACCCATTCATGGAATCTCTCTCTCCCCCTCCCTCAAATTCTTTCAATGTACTCCTGAAGCCCAACTTTGAGGAAAGTTTTACTCCTGAAGCCCAGATCTCTGAGGAAATTCAGCTTTTAAAAGAATGCTTGAAAAAGGAGAAGGAAACCAGGGAGACAGTGGAGAAGAAAGAAAAGTTGAACCTTGAAGATGTCCCACAGATCAGAGTCTTTGGGCCTGATCTCTCCCTCCTGTCCAATACTGGCGAGAACTACCCTGTTTCCCCAAAAATGCAACCTACCCTGAAAGTAAGTCCTAGTTTGATTTTTACACCTGCACCTGATATAAACCGATCCCCAAAATAAACCCTAATTAAGATCCTGCCCACTTCAGAGTAGATGAGTCAAAATTCAACTAAGATGGGGCTGAAGGGGGTGGAGCTGCCCTGCTACTTACCTTTGGACAGTTGTAGCCAGGCCTTGCACACCCCGACACCTGCCTTGCCAGCCCATTTCTTATGCAGACCGAACTGGGGCTCTGTTATCAGCTACAGAGGCCTTCAGGAAAGCCTTGCTGGCTGCGGAAGAAGAAGTTCCTGAAAGCCTCTGAAAGCAAAAAGGAAGCTGGGGCAACACATGCAAGTGAAGTTTGTCAGTGGAGGACATCCCCCAAAATAAGAACTGGTGCCTTTTTTGGCGGCAAAAAAAAAAATAAGACAGGGTCTTATTTGGGGGGAAACACGGTAGAGAAAGGAGGGCAACCACTGCCAGCCAATTACATTCTTAACCCTTGCTCAGAAGTTTATCGTGGTCAAGTGGAATAGAAATACACTGAGAAATTCAGGAAGCCCCATTTTTGTAAGACGTCAGTAAGTCCAATCAAAGTTGTCCCAATTTCCAGTCTAACTGAATAGGGCCCAAATAGTCCACTTCCTCCAGAATCCTCTCCCAACTGCAACCTGACCGCCTTCTCAGCTTTCCATAAAGAGGGAAGATTGGAAACTGTGTGAAAACTATCCAGGGCGGTTGGGTCTAACAATGACTTCTTGAGGAAGGAGGGAACACCCAACGGGAGCTCAAATTGAGACATTTTGTCATAGAGATAAACACATCATGTCTATCAGTGGTGAGATTCAAAAAAATTTTTTTTACTAATGATTCTGTGGGCATGGCTTGGTGGGCGTGGTGTGGCTTGGTGGGTGTGGCAGGGGAAGGACACTGCAAAATCCCATTCCTTTCCTACCCAACTAACCTGCTTTCCAGCTCCGTTCTCCTGTGCAGGGCAACCAAAGAAGACCCAGCCAGTCAGCTGGGACTCAATGGGAGGCAGAGAAGAGATGGGGGTCAGGGCCAGTCATAGGTGGCATTTGCTGGTTCTCCGAACTATTCAAAATTTCCACTACCGGTTCTCCAGAACTGGTCAGAACCTATTGAATGGTTCAAACCTGTTGAACCTCTGATGTCTATCCCACGAAGTCAATCTTGCATTCTCTCTTCCAGTGACACATAAGCTGGTTAGGGTGTCTGCTCAAACTGGTGAAAGGGGCTGGGGTGTTCGGAGTCTGGAGTTTGTTCGTTCTTTTTGGCTAGTACTTAGATTACTGAAAAGAGGCACGTCTCCAATTTACAGTGTAATGATGGAAGCCTTGTAGGGAAACTGTCGGAAATCAATACAGGTAGCCCTCGACTTAGCACCCCAATTGAGCCCCAAATCGATATTGTAAAAAGAATGTTGTAAGAGAGGATCACTTTATGATGCTGCAACCATCATAAAGATGAACCAGTTGCCAAGCGTCTGAATGTAAACCACATGATCTTGGGAATGCTGCAACGGCCCTAAGTGTGAAAAAGGGCCTTAAGTCACTTATTTTCAGTGGCGTTGTAGCTTTGAATGGTCCCTAACTGAGCTGTCGTAAGTCGAGGACTGCCTGTAGCATTTCTTTTTTTTTTTTTTGCATACAATGAAACCTCCCTTTTCTTCTCCTCCCTTTAAGAAAACACACAGACACACTTCCCTGCTTTGGCTGCTGCAGCCCTTTGCTTTGTAATATGCCTTTTGCTTTCTTCTTGGTCTCTCCGTGGCCGTTCTTCCTTTTTCTTTGTTGTTGTCTGTTGTCGGTGTCGAAATGCCATGCTCTAACCTCTGCCATTAACCCACTTTTCAGCACAAGGACGGATTCAGCCATCTAGACGAGTTTTCTTCTCCTTCAGCATCTCTCCTCTCATTCCTAAATCTAAAACTGTCTTTTCTGTTGACTCTTCTTCCAGTGATGAGGAGGAGAAGTTGGAGAGTAAGTACTCTTGTTTGGGCAAAATGATGCTGGCATTTGCTTAGTGCTCCGTGGAGAAGCTCAGACTCTTGCATGGCTTCGTTGAATGCAAATGCTAGTGGTTCAGTCTTGGCTGAATGGCTTGCCGTCTCCACTTGTCTTCACTGCTGCTTGCAAATTCTAGCCAAAGTGCTTTTCAGCTTCCTTTCCTGTTGATTGAATTTAGCCTACAAGGTTTTTCTAAGCTTCCTTTTCTTCATTTGGCCCCTGGGTCAATAAGGAATGTTACGGTATATAGACTTCATGTGTAGGAACCGATGTTATGGCCACAAATTTGACGTATCATATTTTATTTGTTTATTTGCATGTAGGATCTCCCACTTGGACTCCACATTGTTGAGATTCTTCGTACTTGCTTAGGTTCAAAAATGTTAAATTTTGCTATAAATTTTACCCATAGATTATTTTACATGAACAGGGTTCAGGAAAAAAAAAAAGAAAGCACTTTTATGAAATGTGTAAATTCAGAAATATTAGAAGGTCAACATAATATTTCTGCAACTTATCCTGGAAAAGAAATGTTGTTGGATAGTACCTTTTCTTAGGAAATCTATGTGAAAAGGAGATTTTAATCAGGAGATAAGCTAATTATTGGAGGTGGTTAAAACCTGAAATAGTTAGAACAAATTATGTCCCTAAAATTATGGGACATGTTAGTTGTTTTCCAGTGAGGGATTTTTCTAAAGCAATCCTTTTAAATCACTATTTAAACATTGCCTTCATCTAATGGCAACAAGGTAAAATCCTGTATTCTTGTTATCTTTTCTTTTTGATGCCAGATTGTGAGGAAACTTTAAAAAAAAAAAAAACCTACTGTAAATGTAAAGCAAGGAATATATGGTCATTTATGGTCAAGGAATAGTCAAGGTTGCCTTTAATAGTTTGAAATGATTTAAAGTAGCAAGGGATTTGCCATTGGGGGATTATTTGAAAATTGTTCCAATATGGTATAATTTGAAGGCCCGAAATTTCAATTTATGTGGCACATCATGAACCTACCTACAGTAACCAAAACCTTTTAAGCAAATGGAACAACTATAAATTAATTTCAAAGAGATGGGCATCGTCCTGTGGATTGTGTCTCTGTGCATCACAATGTAAATGTGTTGCTTGAACATCTGCAGGTGGTAACTTCTCTTCAGATTCAGCAGCTTAAAAGTGCCACATGAATCCTTCAGGCTGAATTTCTTACCAGAAAGTAACCAAGGCAACTCCTTAAAGCGTGTTTCTTATGGCCTTTGCAAAGGCCTTAGTGTGATCTCCAACCCTTCTGCCTGGGTATAAAACTGACAAGAATATCTTCCATACTCAAGTCTTGAGCATTGCTGGCTTCAGCTTGCAGACTGTCCCCAGCGATTATCATAAATGTTCCAGCTACTAATTCAAGCGAGAGGATGTAATGCATGCTTGTTCCTACTTGACAGTTTTCTCAAATCTATTTTTGCTGGGGAATGTGAAAGAAACTGTTTAGATTTTGAACCATGTTCATACTTGTTCTTTTTCACGGATTGCCTGAAATGACCAGGGACACTAATTTGGGAAGATTCTGATGTATTGACTTTAGATGTGGTCCTGGTCCCATCAGCTGGTTCTCAAAATAACTATCTTCATAAAAAGAGAGGAGGAAATCAACATAATTGCTCATTTATAATCTTGATAAAGGGTATGGACTTCTAGATATCGTAGTCAACTATTATCCTGCTAAAACGTATTGGGTGGATTCAGAATCAAGCATCATCTGGCACTGTCATACTAGAACACATGTTTTAATAAAATTATATACACGTATTACTGTACATGTTTTAATTTTGAAGGATTTTTAACTGTAATTCTTTCTCTGTGTATTTTCGCAGGCACTCGATCCTTCAGCAGCTCCTTGACTCAAAGGTGAACTTTTTATCTCTTAAACGTATTCTAAATATAGTTTGTTCCTTTCTTGAATTCAACAAGAATTTAAACAAAGACCATTGGTGGTGATGGTGGTTTAAAAAAAAAAAAAAGATTGATTTTACTACAAAAAAATGGCCCAGTTAACAACTGATTGAAAAATTAAATCTACATATCTCTGAATTGTGGTCAAAAAGCTTGTCAAATTTACTGGTTTGGGGTTTCCAAAATGGTTCCCAAAAATAAATGTTCCCCTCACACATACGCGCTAGTCGTTTCTGGCTCTAGGGGGCGGTGCTCATCTCCGTTACAAAGCCAAAGAGCCAGCGCTGTCCGAAAACGTCTCCGTGGTCATGTGGCCGGCATGACTAAATGCTGAAGGCGCACAGAACGCTGTTACCTTCCCACCAAAGTGGCCCCTATTTTCCTACTTGCATTTTACATGCTTTCGAACTGCTAGGTTGGCAGAAGCTGGGACAAGTAACAGGAGCTCACTCCATTACATAGTGCTAGGGATTCCAACTGCCGAACTGCCAATCTTTCTGATCGACAAGCTCAGCATCTTAGTCACTGAGCCACCCCATCCTTAGGCACTGTAGGCAGGTTCAAATGAAAATGCTTTGTCACCAACTTGCAACGGATGAGCACACCACCGTTCTTGCGCATTGTGTGACATGTTTTATCTCTTGGCTTGTAGCATCAGTGACCACCGTTCTTGCGCATTGTGTGACATGTTTTATCTCTTGGCTTGTAGCATCAGTAACCACCGTTCTTGCGCATTGTGTGACATGTTTTATCTCTTGGCTTGTAGCATCAGTGAGGAGAGTGGCAGTTTCCTTCCCCCCAGCCCCTCCAGAAAAGATTTGGAAGGCAAAAGTGGAACGAAAGTCAGCCGTACATTCAGCTACCTCAGGAATAAAATGTCCAGCAGTAAGAAGAGCAAAGTAAGTAGGCCCAGGCGTTGTGCTTCCAAGGCTGGTGCTTTGACGATGAGGGATTATATTGTGACGATTATGTTTGTCTTGGTGATTCTCAAGCCCGTCCTGCTTTAAACCCATTGGTAAGGAGATGACCGTCCAGGAAAGGGATTCTTATGTAAAAATAATTAGGAACATTTTCCTTCCAACTGCAGCCATGCTAATGACAACATGACTGAGAAATAAGATGGCCTACCATTGTGGTAAAGATTTGGCCTACCA
This sequence comes from Hydrophis major, assembly GCA_033807585.1. Taxonomy (NCBI): domain Eukaryota; kingdom Metazoa; phylum Chordata; class Lepidosauria; order Squamata; family Elapidae; genus Hydrophis; species Hydrophis major. The sequence continues at coordinate 18,008,980 of CM066337.1, forward strand.
TTGCTCCTCCCTCTCTTTTTTCAGACAATTTTGAAAGAAATTGGATTATTTTTTTCAAGCCTTCTATTCATTAACTCTAGTTCTCCCTAAGCTACCCCTCAAAAATATCCAGAAAACATACACATATACAAACAATTTTTAAGAATCAGATAAAGGGATATAAAAACGTTTACCGACATACAACTTTGTTCAATGAAAGCAACATGTCTGTGCTTTGCTAATAAAGAAGCCAACCTGGTTTAAACAAGATTGTTGTCTTATATTAGAAACACATAAAATGGAAACCTAAATGAATCTCTTGTTCTACAGTCTGACCTTCATTTCCTGCAAATTATTTCAAATTGGGTATTAGCTAATGAAATAAAAAGACCTAGAAAATCTCAACATTCAACCAAGTTCATTATAAAAAAAAACCCATTAAGGTTCTTGGTCCTTACCCAGGGACAACTTTCTAGGCTATTAACATTTTGAAATTCTTCCAGAATAAGATTTAGAGTCCACCATAAGGTTGGTAACAGTTACTTTCTAACACTAATATTGTGGTGTCCTGGAACAACATACACAATATACACATACACATCTGGTCTTTTTTTACATCAAATTCAGAACATCCTGTAAGATCTAATGCAAACATGGATTCTACTGCCAGCTCAAAGATGCACATAAGCAATTCCTAAAGTAATAGATTGGTTTCTCTGAGCCTTAGTTTATATAAACATGATTTATTAAGCAAACTGCTGTTGGCTGTGTTAACATATGATTCTAACAACAAACAAATAGTACTATGATTTAGCCTCTTATCTGAACCCAATCTTATCAGTATGATCTATTATTGTTTACCTTGATTAGCAGTAATGTTTAAACTGAGACTTCAACTCTGGATCTGTCCTACTTTGAAACCAACTTTTTTTGAGATGATATCAGAATGGGCAAATTTGCGGGAACAGTTTTGCTTAAAAAAAAAAACCAAAAAAAAAAAAACCACCAAAATCTGAAATCTAGCAGCAGAAACCAGGGACAAAAGACCTATGTTATCCCAAAAGTTCAGCATGCAATATCCTCTTTCTGGGGAGAGTCTACAGTTCTTCTGCATACAACACTGCTGGTGCTTACTGCAAGTTTCTTTGGTTTAAGTCAGGGTTGGGCTGCTGGGGTTTGCAGGGGTTTGTGAGAGCCCCTAGCTAAGATTCTGTGCAGTTCGGGAGGACCCCCAAATCCCACTCCTGGCTGGGCCCCCCCACCTCTCTCCTCCCCACCCAGGAGTCCCCACATGGCCCGTTTTGGATGCAGGTAAGTGCAAGGCATGTGTGGAGGATCAGGGAGGGCATAAAAACAGGCCTCCTGGAAGTTTGAGAAGGCCAGAAATGATCCCATTTCCGGCTTTCAAAGAGCCTCCAGAGCCTGGGAAGGCCGTTTTCACCCTCCCAGAAGCTCAAGAAAAGCCTCCAGAGCAGGGAGGGCAAAAACACCCCTCCCCACTCACCATGGTGCAGGAGGCCAACTAGCCCATATCCACCATGGCCATGCCCACCCAGCAACCAGATAAGAGAGCCCCTTGCTAAAATTTTTGAAGCCCACCCCTGGTTTAAGTGGTCATTTTGGGGTTTGGAGGGTGGCTGTTGGCATTTGGACTCCCTCATCCTTTGTATCATGAATTGGGTCAATTTGCAACATTTGCAAAATGAGGTCATTAGATCACCAGGGGACTGATAAGGATTGTGTAAATTGCACACATCAAATCAGGGCGCCCAATGTGCAACTCTCACTGTATTATAAATTGTACGAGGAGGCAGGTGTCTTGACCTAGCCAAGTTACAGCCACAACAGTGCTTTAGTGAAGGTCAATGGAGAAAAGGATTTTCTGTAGATCCTTCGACTTCATTTTGTGTGTTTTGTACCTGTTCAGAACATGAAGTGTCAAGAGTGAGCTGAAAGTAGCTTGTTCTTCTGAGAAATGGTGGGAGGAAAATTCTGTTTGGCAAGAATGCTTTAGAAGTTTAAAAAACCAGACCATTGCAATCTTCCAGTACTTCTTCTTTGGTAGAGGTAAATGTTTCCTATTCACTATGATTGCACAGCTAGAATTGGAATCTTGTTTATGAAAAGGTATTTCTTCTCCTTGCAGTGATTATAAACAGCATTGCAACTTATTAAAAAAAGCTTCTGGAAAAGTAGCATACTTTTATTGTGATTTTTCATTGATCATTATAGAGGCCATCTTTATATTTAAAAACAAAATCGGCCAAAGAACTCTTTGGATACTCAGATTAAAATGCAAAGGAGCTTCATTCAGTTCTGACTTTTGCATGTTAGCCAGAAATCTCCTGCTATTCCTTAATATTCAACAACTGGAGTTACTCTTCATCTCTCATTTCTAAAAAGAAAGGCAAATTCTTAAGGGGAAAGTTTATTTTATTTGTTTCTTTTTTTTTATTTATTTCAGGTATTTATATAGCCACCCATCCTTTCAACAAACCCTGGGCAGCTCCCAATAAAAACCCAGTCTGTCAAATTCTTAATAAAATTTATTTGATGGACTTGTATGTCATTGTGGAACACCAGTTTTGAAGAAATCTGTTTTGACGTACCATCCCTTTTTTGGGGCAGGGGAGGGATGGTTATAACACCGCTTGACGATTGTGCAAAGGAAACTTACCGCTTGTGGGCAATTTAAATTTTATGAGTGTTTTGAAGTTTCTCTGTCTGTGGATAGATCAAATAGCCTGAACAACAATTGTCTCCATTTCAAAGCATCCTATCCTATGCAGCTCCCCATTTTACTTGATTTGGGCACATTATTATTTTGGAGAGAACTTTCAATAAACCAGAACAAATAATCTTCAGTACACAGTCTTTTAGACATACAGTCTCCTTTCAGTCTCTGATGGCATGACTTTTCAACCACTTAAAGAATGAAGAGAAATATGTAGACTATTGTTATCCAACTTTTGGCTTCCGCATTGAAGAGGAATTGTCTTGGGTCCCATAATATACGATACAGTATAGTATAATATAGACCAGAGGTATCAAACTCGATTTCATTGGGACCGCATCAGGGTTGTATTTGACCTTGGGGGGCTGGGATGGGTGTGGTCAGCTCAGCATCACTCGTGTTGGGGGCACCTGTGGCAGCCCAAACACTCTGCCAACAAAAATGGGCTCCTGAATTCTATTTTTGGCTGTGATGGCCTCCTGCAACCCTTTGCCGGTGAAAATGGAGCTCAGGAGCCCTTTGGCTGGCCAGGTACTACTGGCTGGTCTTTCATGATTTTCAAGTCGGCCGTGCGGGCCAGATCTAAGCACCATAAGGGTCGGATTCGATCCACAGGCATTGAGTTTGATGCCCCTGATATAAACACATATAGACATCTACATACTTTTTATTTATTTCATATGGCATTACAGAATACAGTACTAGTGCATAGAATTCACAAAATCAGCATATAAAATGTGTATCAAAATATAAAACACCAGTACAGTGAATTATTTTAAAGAGGTCCAATACAAGTGATGAATAAAATGATGAATAAGATTAAATTATGTATGAGCAGTTACTGAAGTGGCTAAGCTATGACCGGATATGTAGATCGCTTAGCCATTGGGCAGCAAGACCCTTGGGATGATTTTAACCATTGGGCAGCAGTGCCTTCAAGATGATGATCCACATACTGATGTGTCCAAATCCCAGAAGGTTAACCCAGGATTTTGAAAATTGCAAAAGGTTGATACAAAAAATACCGTATGAGCTGAGATTGTGCCTCTATGGCAAGGGCTATTGACCGTAATAAAGATAGATTGGCTGAAGATTGCAATGTCAGTGTATCTCCAAGGGAAGAGCACTGGAATGACAAGCTTAACTATGCCTCAGAAAACCTGCTTTGTCCCAATCTTGGCTTCAGAAGAACTTTGTCTGCCAACTTCTATTTTTGACTGGCACCTCTCTCTTCCCTATTTCTGGATTCTGCTGTAGATCCAAAGGTTTTCCATTCTCAGTGTTTTGGGATTAGGATGGAGTTTACCTTTCTCACCTGCAAAGGAGATTTTTCACCTTAAATTGTTGCATACAGGTTTTTCTTAGATGTGTGGGAGGGTATTTAACTTTCCTCGCCTTCTCTTTTTTTCCATTTTTGTCTAAAATAGAAAAAAAATCTTGAAAGAGGAAGCAAAACAGGAAGTTTCTAACCCTGCTAGTACTTCTGCCGCCTTAAAAACACAGATGTTTAAGTCATATAAATGAATCTCTCTCCAGGAAGGCAAGCATGAACCATCACAGCCTCTTCTGCTTTAGCATTCAATACTTGAAAATGCCAATTAGCAAAGAGATCAGAGAAAAAATATCTTCAGCATCTCCATGTGTTGTTTCCCAAGGGAGCTTCAGCTCTGACACCTCCAGTGCCTGAAGGGTTAATCTGTTCTTTGAGGAAGCTCAGAAGAAGCAGCTCTTCCTTCTCTCCTCCCCTTTGCCTTCTCTCTTGCTCAACTTGTTTCTGACTTCCTTTTATGACACCAGGCTGAGCAGCTGAACACGATCGGTGTTTGGGATTTGTTTTATCTCTAACATGATGGATGGATAGATATTGGGTGGATTGTCTTGCACTGACATTGGGCAGCATGTCCTTCAAATGGCATCGGTTTTCGGACGTGCCCCATATAACAGTGAAACTGATCGGACGTTTCCATTTGGAGGTAAACTTCTATCTTGGCTTGGGTAGTGAAGATTAGTGGTGGCAGCCCCAGTGGTGGTCAGGAAAGGCCTGGTTAATTAGTCTGGATTGTATCAGTTGATGCTAAGATGTTGGTGAGAAGTCTAGGCTGGACTGTCTCCCACCCTTGTTTTTCATTCCAGTTTGGCAATATGCTGCTCTACTATCCTTGTCAGTTTGGAGAAGATTCATTTCTATATAACTCTTACATATAACAAATTGTGGTTCGTTAAACTCCAAATTATAGGGTACCATGGGTTTTTTTTCCCCAGCCTTTATAGTTGTTTGTACTTTTTTGCACCCATGAAACACCATTTCCTGTTTTCTGACTCAATCTGCTTATGGTAGCTCTCTGTCTTTCTAATCAAACTAATCAAATCAAAACACTTAGACAACGTTTTTCTTCAAAGTAGGAACATTTTCTTCAAAATGTCAGTAGTAAATTCCTGTTACTGGACAAAAGGATGGCCAGAGAGCTAGAAATAAGTTGTTGAATAAGTTGTTTTCTTGAGTGAGAAAATTAAGAGTCAAATGAAGCAGCCAAGTATTTTTATGCATGTAGACATCAAAAGGAAGTGATAGAGTTAATATGCTTCGCATTCACATAGCTTTGTTCTCAGGGCACAGTAATCTCCTTTATATTGATCAATCTTCTGTTCTCCTACTAGTCAGATTCCATTGATTATCCTTATTATTAGATTTTTAAGCTACCTGATTATCAGAGACCTTTGAGCGGTTGACAAAGACAGTTAACAGTAAAAATAATAAAAGAGCATAGAAAGGATTTGTCAAAGCAGAGAAACACTAGCATCCTAGTCTAATGCAGATATTTGAAGTAAAGTAAAAGAAAATTCTAACTCAGAGTCAATCTAACATGTTTTTCCCACTTTGTCCCTGATAGATGTCTTCCTTACTGTATTCAGTTTGGGTGGCTGCCCATCTCAGCAAGTGACTCTGGGTTGCAAGCCATCTTAAAATAAATTAAAAACAAATTTCCATCAAAACTACAAAATACACAGCAGCTAAGAAAGATGTCACAGTGAATGGTTAACACAACCTGGAGATGGGACATTCTCAGGCCCCAGAATTTTCTGTTAAAAAAGGCTCAAAATATATCAACATTTGAAAGGGAGAGAAAAACAGATGAAACACGAGTTTCATAAATAGGAGGACATTTTTGAAGAAGATTTTAACATAAAACATAGAATAATAGAGTTGGAAGAGACTATTCCAATCTCCTGCTAAAGAAGGAGACCCTATACCATTTTAGATAAATGGCTGTCCAGTCTCTTTTTGAAAGCTTCCAGTAATGGAGTACTGACAACTTCTGAAGGCAAGCTCTTCCACTGGTTGATTGTTCTCACAGTAATGAAATTCATGCATCACCTTAGAAAAATGAAATGGAGTGGTTTCCCCCTATTAATGCAGTCTTAAGACCTTTTGCATTTCTCAGTATGCGTATACCACATACTCCAAAACATGAATTTGTTCAACTGAAGAAATACCTCATAAAGAAAAATTCTGTATTAAAATATGCACATTAGTGAACGTGAGGTACAAAAATACACCATGTTCAGGGAAAGCTGTTTTATGATGGGACATTTCTGGGATAAAAGGATGTGCAAAAATGCTTGCTTCTGGGGAGATGTGGGTAAAAATATTTTTATGACACTTTCTGGAAAAGAATTGTCCAAAAGGATTTGGGAATAGGCCCAATAAAATTGGAGAAGAGAAAGAAAAGAAATGGAGAAAAGCAAAAAACTGGAGGACATAACCTAAAAAATATCTCTGAAGATCATCTCGGCACCTGGGGATGTTGATAAACCACACACTGTTTCTAGATATTGAGATCACAGACTTTTATTTGTCCCTGGGATGTTGAGAATATATTATGGTTGTCATCAGGAGGCCAATCCTAAATTCCTCAAGATGGCAAGTGAGGTGTCAGATGTCCACCATTTTACTTGCATGTTTATGTTCCAAGTTACATCCATTAAAATATTATCTGATGGCATTCAAAAAATGGATCTTCTCTTCTTGCTCTCTGGAATAGTTTCCCCCTGAGATTCATATGGCTTCCACCTTGACCCATCATGACTACAGATTGCGTCTTCTGTTGAATGGAAGTAGACCTCTTATGGAATGGTTGGCCTATTAGTTTTGTTAGTTTGTTTTTTCCTGGACTTTCTCAGCTACCGATATTGAGGTTACTTATTGCTGTGATTTTCTATGCTGTCTGAGTATGATATGATCATTGGGAGTCCCAGAGTTGGAAATTGCGAGCCATGCTATAAGAGCCCTGGTGGTACAGTGGTTAGAATGCAGTACTGCAGGTTAACTCTGCTCACTGTCAGGAGTTCGATCCTGACAGGCTAGGTTGATTCAGCCTTCCATCCTTCCAAGGTCGGTAAAATAAAGGCTCAGATCGTTGGGGGAAATATGCTGACTTTGTAAACCACTTAGAGTAAAGCCCTGTGAAGCGGCTTATAATTCTAAGTGCTGTTGCTAAGTGCTATGTCTTGTCATTGTTTTAAATAAAAAAGAAAGAAAAGAAAAGAACTAATATTAGGAAGAAAAAAAAAATGATAGTAGGGAAAACAGGGAGCTTGATAGGGACCAAGGATTCAAACTCCATTTCCACATAGGCACAGATATTAAATTGTAATGTTTTAGTTTAAGATTGCATGAACCTGTGATATCAGCTGTGGTTCAGGACACAGCAACATATGTCAATCCTGCCAGTTGTAGCTTAGTCAGCTGGTCAATGACTTAGAACTGAGTATGAAGCAATTAAAGTCACGGCTGACTTTTTTTGGTTTCTTTTTTTTTTTAAAGAAAAGACATTCTATTTTGTGCTTTAGTCATCAAGTTGCGTATATTAATTGGGAAACTATTTAGGGCACTGAAGGTTTTCTCAAGGGTGCATAAAGTCTCACTAGATGAAACATGTTGCTCTAAGCTGTATGAGGTTTAGATCCCAATGCACATGTCAAAAACTGCTAATGGCAATAAAAGCATGAGCATTTAGCTGTTTTTTTTTCAATATTACATTGATTTTACTGGGCTGAATTTCATTGTATGGAAGGCAACATTTGGTCATGTATTTTCTACACATTAGTGGTCTGTCTGTGGGCATTTCCACGAGGAGAACTAGGCTCAAGATCCTTAATATAGGAGGATAACTTTGATGTGAATGTTTCTCAAAATCTCAAAGATTATGAAGAGTTAGATTCCCCATAGTATCAAAGATGGCTTGTAAGAGGGAGAATCAAGTGCTGTTTTTGAGATATCATGTCATTTCTAGAGTATTATGGTCGTCACTCAACAAAGCCCCTCTTGAATGACTTTTGCATAATTGGTAGGGATTATTTTTGAGATATAAATTGTCTTTTGAATATCTCTAATACTGGATATTGTCTGTCAGCTTGCTACAGCTATTTGAAGCTATTGCTTCAACTCGGTCATTTCTAGAATAGATGCTCTATTATTTTTATGGTCAAATTAGCAATTCAAAAAAGGAAATGACCTCAGGACCACACTTTGTTTAGGATCCCACTCCTATTTGCAAGGGGATTACAAAAATGATCAGTTGCAGCCATAGCAATAGCACTTAGACTTAAATACCACTTTACAGTGCTTTATTCTCTAAGTGCTGATGGTCAACCAAGCTTCTGTTGTATAATAACTTGCACATAATTGGAAGGGATGCAAATTTCAGTGGTTGCAAGCTAAGAAATAGTTCCAGATTCCAACCTTTTCTGCTAAAGTTATTTCCGGCCATTCTCAGCTTTACTGCTTACCAATCAGCTCTCCGTACTTGCTGTCTGTTGGGTTGTTCTTCTGAGAAGCTAAGGCTTTGAAAATTCAGGAATGCTAGGGGAAAAAAATGGTGTTCAAGAGTCAAAATAGAGTGGATGTTAAAGCAGCTTTAGACTGGTCAGTTGCAACACGGGTGACTACTTCCATGTTGTTTTTTTCGTTTCTGAAATACATGCTAGGAAAGCCAATAAGACTTCCCTGAGGGGCTACAGTCAGAGCTGTAGGTATGTGTTCAGCCTCTGATGGGCCTTGCCTTCTGCCGAGAGGAAAAAGAGAGAGGAAGAGAAAGAGAGCAATCCTACATACCATTTTACTTATATTTGCATGTATTACCCAGGGGACTCAGCCTTTCCTCGTCAGCAGAATTGCAACAGCTGTCATTTTTTTTTAATCCTTGCCATCTTCAACTATCCTGACATTAACCATATGACTGCTTGCTTTCACCATGTGTTTAAAAAGATAGATGGATAGATGGATGGATGGATAGATAGATAGATAGATAGATAGATAGATAGATAGATAGATAGATAGATAGATAGATAGGCAGGCTTTAGGGGGTGAAGGCAACAGTATAGAAACTGGGAGTTTTAGTCTCATCTTTTTTTGGTGGGGGGGGGGGTGTCTACTCATCCAAGGTCAGTCCTAGGAAGAAGTGGGCCAGGACAAATCACTTCTGAAATCAAGGGAGTCAACAATGATTGAAAGAGACCCCCAATCCTCAAAAATACAGGAAGTGGTGTTGGTAATTGTTATAGAAGGGCCAGCAGTTGTTTATGAAGGTGACTGAGCTGTGGTGGTGCGGTGGTTAGAGTGCAGTACTGCCGGCTGCTTCTGCTGGCTGCCGGCTGCCTGCAATTTGGCAGTCCGAATCTCACCAGGCTTAAGGTTGACTCAGCCTTCCATCCTTCCAAGGTGGGCAAAATGGGAACCCAGATTGTTGGGGGCAAGATGCTGACTCTGTAAAGCACTTAGAGAGGGCTGTAAAAATACTGTAAAGTGGTATTTAAGTGTAAGTGCTATTGCTACGGCTGCAACTGATCATTTTTGTAATCCCCATGCAAATAGGAGTGGGATCCTAAACAAAGTGTGGTCCTGAGGTCAGTTCTTTTTTTGAAGTGCTAATTTGGCCATAAAAATAATTGAGTGAGCATAATAAGGAGATGGACCTCAACCCTTCCATTGGTCCAATCTTTTGGAAGATTCGGGTATTATTTTGAACCTCCTGAAAAAAATCTAGGAGTTTCCAGATCATGACTTGGAAAACACAAACTGAGATGGATTGAAGGGAAAATTCTTGCCCCTCCTTCAGCCATCTTTAAGCTGATCTTAATCTCTTCATTGTCTGTGGATTGCAATTCCTAGGCCTTACCTGCCAACCTGATCTGTAGCTGAGCTACAGGGGAATTTTAAAAGTTACAATCCCCACCTATCTGGACATGAAAGCTTCTTGGAGGTATTTCAGGGCAAGCTTCTTGCCCTGAAATACTGTTTTTCCAATTTAATGTTTACGTATATGCTCCTGTAATGAATATTATTTGTTAGGGGGTGTTGCATAATTCATAGTTGCCATGAACTACTTATTTTGAATCACTTTACCAGCAACAAAAACCAGAATTCCTCCTTGACCTTGGCAATTTTAGGGAGGTTCATGACACTTTTTTTGCTTTTGCTGGGGAAAAAAAAAAATCTAACTTTACAACAATGAAATCAATGCTACTGATATACAGTATAGCATCTCCAAACAGCATTTTAACTCATTCCAAGTCGGCTGATGTTTTTCTTGAAGTTCCACCTTCTTCTATCTGTAGATAATATTATTACATTATGGTAAGGATTCCCCTCGCATATACGTGCTAGTTGTTTCTGGCTCTAGGGGGCGGTGCTCATCTCTGTTACAAAGCCAAAGAACCAGCACTGTCCGAAGGCGTCTCTGTGGTCATGTGGCCAGCATGACGAAATGGCAAAGGCGCACAGAATGCTGTTCCCTTCCCATCAAAGGGTCCCTATTTTTCTACTTGCATTTTTTTTACATGCTTTCGAACTGCTAGGTTGGCAGAAGCTGGGACAAGTAATGGGAGCTCACTCTGTTACGCGGTGCTAGGGATTTGAACCGCCGAACTGCCAACCTTTCTGATCAACAAGCTCAGCATCTTAGCCACTGAGCCACTGCGTACCTTCACTCTTTATAGGAAACTTCCTTTGCGGTACGTTGGTTTTAATGTTAGATTTTAACTTTCTTGATTGAAAGAGTAATTTAGAAGAATAGAGGGAGCTACCTTGTCTCAGATGCTATAGTTTTAAGAGTATGCAGGAGCAAAATCAAAATAGGCTTCCTTCTTCCTAGCACTAACCGCAAAGTTTTACATTTACAGAACCCACCTTCCTGTAGAGCTCAGTTCTCACATCAAAGTAGAACAATCTCTTCTAGAAGTTCATAAAATCTGGTGATAGAACTCATGGTGTGAACTCGCAGGTTGTTTCTCAAGGGTAGGAAAAATTCTTACTTGAAACCCTGGATGTCTGCTGCCACATAATTCCAAGCTACAGTTCTGATTCAGGATAAGATAATTTATTATGTTCCTACATATTGATAGCCTAGGTGATGAGGACTGATTCAAAGCAATGTGAGCGTTGCCCCTGGGTGTCTGAAGCCAATGACTCACAGTTGACTTGCTGAACATTAAGTTGAAGGACAACTGCTTGCATCTTTGGCATATGGAACTCATTTCTTGATGATGATGTCCCTGAATACATGCTACCTTGCACATGAAAGAACATCATTTTTACACACACACACACACACACTTTATTTTATGTTATGAATGTCCTCCATGCACTTCTTTTTTTTAGGAGAAAGAGAAAGAGAAACTGAAGGAACGGGATAAAGACTCCAAGGAAAAAGACAAAGACAGCAAGATACTAAATGGACATCTCTTCAGTGTCATCTCAACCGTGGGTCCCGTCAGTTGCTACCACTGTCTCAAGCCCTTCAACAAAGATTCATTCGTCTGTGCAAGTGAGTAATCATCCCCCCCCCCCGCTTTGTTCTCTGGAATGAATAGGAAATAGAATACATTTCTGAAAATAATTATGTGCATAAAATTACCATCATTGCTTGCCCTTTTGATGCCAGCAGAGATGACAATGGTAGGAGAATCTGGAACAATGGCTGACCAATTTGAATTGACCAACTGAAAAGTGAAAAATATGCCCAAAATGTTTTCGTATTCCATTCATGTTCTAGTAAAATACACTTGACATTACTATTTTTGTTACTGCCAGTAGTGACTTCTGGGCTAAATCAGTGTATGCAGAAAAGATGGAGGAGGTTCCTTGTACAGTTCTGTTAAAGAATTTTGACCTTTCCTGGTTATTAACAGAATTTATCAGTTGAATTCTGAAACAATCTCTCTGTATATTCTGTTTAAGCGTGTTATGCATTAAAATGCGATTTGTGTTTCTGGATAATTGGTAATGACTCAATGAAGTATTTCCCCTCCATATATGCTACTTCAGGTTTAGAAAACTGAAACTGAATCATGTTACCCTCAAGGAGAAATTCCTGCTTGCCATTTCACTAGTATTGACTAAGGCAAAAATAAGAGTGAGCATTAAAGGTCAACCTGTCACATGTTTTCTTATTGCCCAACCACACAACTATAGGAAGAGTCCAGAGCAATTTGCTTTCCTCTTGACAGGAGTACCCCCTTGATGGCATTGGACAGTATTGCAATCTTACAAGTTGAAATGGTGCTTGAGATGCTTGCTGACTAATTGGGGCTAAGCTTGCAAATGCCGTTGAAGAGGATGGCTAGGATTAGAACTGAGTACACTACAAATCCCATCAGCCAAAGAGTATTGGATGGCAAGGACTAGAAGATAGTTTTTTTCCACAGTGGCCCCTGCTCTGGGGAACAACTTCCTTTAGGAGATTAGAATGACCTCCCAACTATGGATATTTCCAAATGCATATTTCCAAATGCATATTTTGGGGAGAAGAGGGAAGGTTGCTCACTCATGACTTTTAAATAAGCTTTTCAGCTATCTCTTTTTTATTCTGGATGCAAGAGCTGACCACTGCCTGTTATAAAGAAATCATCGATGGAAATCTGATCAAGAATTTACAGGACTTGGCTCATGCTGTGGATTCTTTTTTTAAAAAAGTTTTAAAGATTGCAAAGAAAAATTTAAGGGAGCTCAAAGAAAGTCTAGGAAAAAGTATCTATCTTCATCGTTATTTCCATTTGGGGAAGTGGCAGTTATGAATGATGAGATGCAATGAATGGGAATAAGAACCCTATATGACGGCTGACTTTCTCGTTGGCTACACATTAAAGATGTGCTCTTTGTTTTCCCCAGATTGTAGTGCCATTGTCCATAAAAGCTGCAAAGAGAATGTGGCTAGTTGTGCCAAGGTCAAAATGAAAGTAAGTGTTCTTCTGGATTTTTTTCTCTTCAGTATATTCACCTGTGTGGATATACGTATATATCTGAAAATGTACGATTGTAACTTGGGAAGGAGAAAAAACCGTCCAATTTTCACATATGCAGGCTCATTAGGGCCCTGAAATATCTTCAGTTTATTATTGTTTTCTTTAAAATAAATGTCTAGCCTTCTTGGTTGCAGGGAAAAAAATGCAAGCAAACTACTGTTTCACTGTGGCTAGGACTTCCAGTAGATCAAGGTTAGTGTCAGGAATCCTGTATCTTATTCCATCTCGAGATGCAATAATAATCTTATTATTGCTATTTTATTTGTGATATCATTCTATTCAAATCCACTTCATAACTGCTGTGTGTTTATAGCATAAGCAAGAGAAGGAAGATACGGTAAATTTATGTTCATTTATTTCATTTGTGCCTGTGGGCTCTTCACTAGTTCATTCTGTTGCAATCAATTACCGGAACTGTCCAACTTGAATTCTTCCTCTGCTACAGTAATTTATTTGCAATAAATCTGTCATAAGCCAGATTTGCTGAGGCCTGTCTATGTAAATGCTGGTATCAGTAGATCTGATGTTCTATCTATAGAACAAAACATTCTTGAAGAACTGTAGTTTTTTTGAGTCCACTTAGGAGATCGTTTAACAACATCCAGAAATTTCTAGTATTTTGAAGGCTAGAAACTTTTAGATAGCAGAAATATTTTTTTTTTAAATGCAAGGAAAGTTTTCAGTTTTAGGCCACTTAAAATTTTTTCCTATCTATGTGGCAATTGTATCATTGTGTGAGAGTTTCAGTTCTTTGACCCCTCAAACATTTTGAAGGATTTTTCTTCTAAGTGGGATTGAGATAAAAATAATAATAATGCACATTTTGAATTCTCATTCATGAGTCTGATGGGCTTTATCTTGATGTTTGTGGCATGAAACAGTCACTGTGATTCATAAACCATGATTGATGTCTTAATTTGTTACATAAACTCAGCCAAACCCCTCTGAAACCTTAGCTTAGCATGACGTGTGAACGGAATTCATATTATAGCATTTTTTTTTCTAATCTTTTCTACTTCAGCTCCAGAAAAACCCAAGCGGTCTTCAGCCTCACGATACGTCTTCATTGCCCACAGTAATTATGAGAAATAAGAGTGAGTATCTCTTCCACCCCCCCACCCTCCTTCTTGGCATAAGTTTCCCAAAGCTTGCCATTTGGTTGCGTATCCAGCTAGTTTTTATAATCGTGTTCTGTTAAATTCACACGTTACAAAACACCTGGGGAAAAGAGCGTGCTTGTTAATTTAGAAAACAAATCCTCACTTTTCAAAAGGATTTTTCAAACAAACTCCAAACAAGGAGGATGATGAAGGTGTTATCCATTCAGTGGTGTCTGACTTTTGGTGATTTTTGTAGACTTCCAATTTTGCACTACTTCTTGGAGTTGTGCTATGCTCTGGTTGGCGTCAGCTTTTTTAAAAAATATTTTATTGATTACATCCAATAAAATATTGGACATGGTGTGGTCGCACTGGCATAATTTTTGCCATACATACTATGATACATATGATACATGTCTTGTATACATTTGTACAGTTAACATATCCATTGTATTATTTATCGTATTCCATTATAATTATTTATATAACCTCAATTATCCATTCTACAAATCCTAATTATTTTTTTATTTTGGGTCCATCCTTTCTGCTCCCACCATTGATAAAATTTATTCCATATCTTGTAATTTATTTTTCAATTCCAAAGTCAATCTATCCATTTTAGCACAAGTCAGTATTTTCTTTGTCACCTCACCTTCTTCAGGGATTTCTCTATTTTTCTATTGTTGGGCAAGAACCATTCGTGCTGCCATCATAATATGTACTATTAAATAGATCCACCTCTTTACTATATTTCTCTTTCGTAACTCCTAATAGGAAAAGTTCCAGTTTGTATCCAATTTTCTGTCTAATCATCTCATCCAACAACGTCTGGATGGCATCAGCTTTGATGTTGATGTTCTAAATACTGAATTGAGCCTGATCTCTCACTAAACCTCTTGCTGTCTCTGCTGATGTTTTCCCTGCAGGTTCTCAGCCAAAAGAGCGACCCAGATCGGCAATTCTTGCCCCTGATGAGAACATAACGACGACAGTGTTCAACAGTAGGCGATCCCAGCAGAACCTCTCCCTTTCAAAGAGTATTTCCATTCAGAACATTGCTGGGTAAGAACTTATTTGTTTGCTGCCTTGCTTTTTGGAGCGGGGATTCCATTTAAGACGGGCGTGGTCAGTGGTGCTGAAGATTGAACAAGTGAAGCCTGTGGGAAGAAGGCTCCAAATTCGGGGTTTATCTTTTCCACTTAAAAGATGATCCTGGATGAGAGGATTTGGGAAGAAGTGTTATTGGTCTCACTCAATATACAAAAGACCCCTTCCTATGTTCACTGCACAAATGGCGCAGTGTTCATTGTACTTCATCATGTATGTGTTTTTATGCATAGATGACATGTATCTTTATATTAGAATTACATTGCATTTTAAAATCTTTGTTAACTGCCTAGAATCACAATAGTGACATCGGTGACTGTATCAGTTGATTTAATTTAAAATTGATAGGATAGGATAGGATAGGATAGGATAGGATAGGATAGGATAGGATAGGATAGGATAGAGAGAGAGAGAGAGAGAGAGAGAGAGAGAGATTAGATAAGTAGATAGATAGATAGATAGATAGATAGATAGATAGATAGATAGATAGATAGAAACATTGTTGTGCCAGATATAATTAATACATCAGACACAAATTACATAATCATGCAATTTTCCCAATCATAACATGGTGTCTCATTTTGATATTGAATCTAACTTTTGGTGGACAACACTGCTTCTCAGTAGTTTACTCTCTTTTCCGTGTTTCTTGTCCTGGCAGAGTCGGAAACGATGAAAGTATCCTTCATACGCGGAAATTTCTCTCCCAATCAACAGACTCCTTGAACAAAATCTGCCGGGTAAATGAATCCATGGAATCGTTAACAGATGAAGGTAAGTGACTGTGTTGGAAAATAACATGCTTGAATGAAGGAAAAAAGCTGAAGGAGAGAAAATAATGTTTTCACACATGCTAAATTCTCTACATGAAGAAAATTAACTCCCTTCCCCAAAAAAGTTAATGTAGATCTCTTTCTATACAATTAAGAATTCTCCCAATTATTGGAAGAAACCAAACATTGCTAATTCTGCAACATGATATGAAGGGCTAGACTCTAACATTTAGCATTATTCACCAATAGCCATTGGGTTGGCACTGCTTGGAGTTGATGTCCAGCAATGTTGGGAGGGTGGTATGTTGCTTCATTAGCTCTAGATTAGTGTTTCCAAACTTGGTAGACTTCCAACTTTCCCAGCCAGCCTTGCTTTTGTTTGGAACTTGAAGTCCAGATACTTAGATATAAACTAGGTAGGACATACTGCTCTAAACTAATGCATTTGCTACATTCTGCACTGAGCATAAAATACTGTTTAGTTGCTTACAGCGGAGTGGTGTGGTAGCCTAGAGGTGGAGCTCTCGCCTCACAATCAGGAGGATGTGAGTTCGATCCTAGGTAGAGGCAGTTATTTCTCTCTCTGGACACAATGAGAATATATCCTCTGAACAATACTCCACATTGGTGACTGGAAGGGCATCTGGCCATTAAAACACTCTGTTGTTCCATTCAGTTGCCCAAACTCCACCCCACAAGGGATTATGGGGTCGTTAAATGAAGAAGATGATCTAGTTGCTTACAGAGCAAGTAAACTGTGACTGGACTGCAGCGTGTAAGATTACAAGAAGTATACTTCGGGCATAGCAAACTAGAGGGAATCTGTACTAAATAATTTTCATTTTAACTGCCTGTCTGGGACCAGTGAAATGTTTAAGTACTGAAATGGGCTACTTTGTTAGCTGATAAATATTTTGAAGTCCAGGCTATTTCAGAGAAACGGGATTTGGAGGGCAAGAGAACAATTCCTCTGAGGTCTGTCCCAAGACAATTGTATAAATTATTTCCATAGCTTGA
The DNA here is from genome assembly GCA_033807585.1 of Hydrophis major. Lineage (NCBI taxonomy): Eukaryota > Metazoa > Chordata > Lepidosauria > Squamata > Elapidae > Hydrophis > Hydrophis major. Next base: position 18,025,992 of record CM066337.1, read on the forward strand.
TTGTACCAGCTTCATCAAAATCCTTTTCTGATGTTCTGTTAATTTACCCACGTAAACAAAGGCAGATAAATTACATCTTAATGACGCAATTACCTGAAATTGCATTCATGGCTCACTCTGAGAGATTTGCACAGCAATCATAGAATTTCTCTGCATTCATTATTAAGTTACTTTTGAAAAGGCTGTGTTGTCGCTGAGGTGTTAACACTTGGGGGTAGGGGTATCACAGGGGATGGACCAAATTCTTCCGGGTTTATAAAAGGAGAGTCTTAGGTTTGGTTATGGATGAAACCTAAACAGTGTGATAACTTTGTGATGATTGTAGCCTTAGAAAACTATAATAGCATTCTCGCAAGATCCTAATTCTGTACAGGGAATCTTTTTTTTTTTTTGTACTCAAGGTGAGAAGAAGTTTGCGTTCTGTTCCACTTAACTCTTTTTTTCTGCAAATTATTGTCCCGAAAGGAGTGACGTTTCTTAATGCATAAACTGGGAACCTTTTTTTTTATTTTCAATTGATAACTTCATTCCTTCATGGTCAAGACCCAGGGGCCTTCAAATTGGACAGTTTTAAGACTTGTGGACTTCAATTCCCAGAATTCCTTCTCCAGTCATGTTAGCTCAGGAATTCTGGGAGTTAAAGTCCACAAGTCTTAAACTTGCCAAGTTTGAAGACCCTTGCTCTATGTTGTGTTGTATTTGTTGTCTGTGGACAAAAAAAAAACCAGAGTGGTATGAATTGTGAAGCTGGCAACCATTGTGAGGAGTCAATTGAAATGATAGATGAAAGGGTGATTATCCTACATAGCTTCTGAGACAGATTATAAAAGTTCCAGAGCAGTGGAATAAATGGGCAGCTCTAACAAGAGAGATTTACCCCAAGGATGTACTGCTCTGCTTTTTTTTCTTGCCTGTAAGAGATTTGAAACTAGGGAAGAGCATTTGAAACTACCCAAGAGCAGGGGTGTGGACTTCAACTCCCAGAATTCCTCCTCCAGTCATGTTAGCTCAAGAATTCTGGGAGTTGAAGTCCACACATCTTAAACTTGCCAAGTTTGAAGACCCTTGGCCAAGACAGTGGGAAAAAGAAAGTGGGAAGTCAATTCAAAGTGTCTGACACCCCTTTTTTTCAGCCACTATTTTCTCTCACCAAGAGCAGAATTCAGAAAAAGGACCACTGCCCAAGGTGCAAAGTAATATCTGTAATCAAAATATATCATAATCAACACTTTGCATGCTGCCTGCAAAATAGAATTCCTTTACTCCGTTGAGCTCAAGTGGCTAAATTCCATTGGTTATTCCTCTGATCACGTGACTAGAATGAAGATCCTATCCTATTTTGGCTGCTTTCTAAATCCTAGGGAAACATTACATGCAAGACCTGAAGGAAATCAAAATAATCGGCCAACTAGTGTTTTGAGATATTTATGGAATTGATAGATCTTGCAACCAGGAAGCATCAAGACTCTTGGCTTTGGATCATTAGGAAAACAGTTGTTAAGTGAATCTGGCTTCCCCATTGACTTAGGTTGTCAGAAAGTCACAAAAGGGGATTACATGACCCAGGGACACTGCAATTGTCATAAATATGAATTAGTTGTCAAGCATCCGAATATAAATCACATGACCGTAGGAGATGCTACAGTGGTTATAAGTGTGAAAAGTTGTTATAGGTCATTTGTTTTAGTACCGTTGTAACTTTCAACAGTCACTAAATGAACTGTTGTAAATTGAGGACTGACTAGCTGTACAAGAATCAGATCATCTCTGTCTCTCCTAGGGGCAGACATGAATGAAGGACAGCTCATGGGAGATTTTGAAACAGACTTGAAACATCTGGAAGCTCAGTCTTGGAGTCAAGTGGTGGACAGCAAGTTTCTCAAACAACAGAAGAAAGACATTGTGAAGCGACAGGACGTCATTTATGGTGAGTGACAGGCAAAATACAATCTCCTGCCTTAAGTTCTGCAATAGGGAGAGAAATCATGCCATTTTGCTGTATTTGTATTTTTAGCCATACTGTAGCTTGGTTGGCTTGATTTGGAATAAATGTGTCTTTGAAGCCAACAAGCAATGCAGTATTACAGCAATTATTCTTTCTATAATAACTTTTTTGAGCATTTTACATATTTGCTTTTCTACCCTGTATTCTGTTCTTTGCTGTTTTATTTTATGGTAGGTCATATGTATTCTTATTTTACATTTATTTATTTAGTGTATGGCATCTACAGAGGTCATGCAATCACTGATATACAAATTTAGTTTAAATAAAGCATCAACAAATATAGTTGACAGAAAGATAGATAGATAGATAGATAGATAGATAGATAGACAGACAGACAGACAGACAGACAGACATTGATGATAAATATAGATAGATGATAGATGAGAGAGAGGTGATAGATAGATGAGAGATAGATAGATAGGTAGGTAGATAGATAGATAGATAGATAGATAGATAGATAGATAGATAGATGATAGGTAGATAGGTAGATAGATAGATAGATAGATAGATAGATAGATAGATAGATAGATAGATAGATAGATGAGACAGAGTCAGACAGACAATACAATATAGGAGCCTAACCCTAACCATAATAAAATCACCATAATATGGAGTCATAGAATTGCAATGAGACAGATGTTATAATTCGACACCTAAGGAAGCGAACCATCTCAATGCTTCTGGTGTTGCTGCGGTGAGGAGTGGCTGTGGTGAGGACATTCCAGGTGCCTTGAAATTTCCCGAGGTGCCATTCTTGAACTTTATGCTCCTCCTTTCCAGAACTGATGCAGACAGAGATGCACCATGTCCGGACCTTGAAGATCATGAGCGATGTCTACAGCAGAGGCATGGTGCAAGAGCTACAATTTGAGCAGCAGATGGTGGAAAAAATATTTCCTTGCTTGGACAACTTGCTGAACATCCACAGCCAGTTCTTTCAGCGAATCCTGGAGAGGAAAAAGGAATCCCTGGCTGACCGAAGTGAGAAGAACTTTGTCATCAAGAGGATAGGGGACATCTTAGTGAATCAAGTAAGTTGCCATAAGCCTTGCCTCCAAAGAAGGACACAAGTTCCTGATTTGTCTTTCATTCTTCTCCACTACATTTTCTTCACAAAATTTGCTTTGGAAATCTTTTTGAAGAGAAGTACGTTTTTGAAGATTAAGTTAAAGGGTGGTACCTTTGTGCTTATCTGAATGATAAAGTGGGCAAAAGGTTTATCTAAACAGAGATCTTGTTTAGTTGTCTTTACAACAAATCCCGGTGTCAACCCATTTCTGTATTTTTGCCAAGAAAATGGCAGGGATATTTCCACAGAATGACAACTGTTGAAGATACCTTTATTGTTTGTTCATTGTCCCCTTAGATAGTTTTAATGACACAAGCAAAAACAAAATCACAAATGGAAGATGGAATTGATACAGAATAAAACTGTTGTCTCCTTTGATGAGAGGAGAAGCACAAATTCAGGGAAATCATTTCAATTTAACTTTATGGTCCATTTGCTCTCAGTTAAGACCTCAAGAAGAATTTAAACAACCCATATAGATCCAAAGAAGTAGATATTTCTTTCTCTGGGCACAATGAGAATATTTCTGCTGAATAAAACTCCGCATTGGCAGCAGGAAGGGCATCCAGTCATTAAAACACTGCTAGTTCCATTCAGTTGCCATTCACTCCACCCTGCAAGGGATTACGGGGTCGTTAAATGAAGATAAAAGAAGATGATATAGATCCAAACCTCTGCATTGACAAAAGCATCCCGACTAAAACCTCTTTCCTTAGATGTCAATGGCCTCACCTCTTGCAGAACCTTCTGCAAGAGGTGAGGCCATTGACATCTGAGGATGTATTAAGTGGGCCTGGATGGTATTCCTCACTCCATGGATTCCCTCCTTTTTTTATTTATCTCTTGCAATTTGCAGTTTTCTGGGGAGAACGCTGAGCGAATGAAGAAAACGTATGGGAAGTTCTGTGGGCACCACAATGAGGCTGTGAATTACTTCAAAGACCTTCATTCTAAGGATAAAAGATTTCAGGCCTTCATCAAAGTAAGCTGGCAGGGGCATACAGTTTTTGCGAGGGTTGTGGGTGTGAATGATAGGAATTATGAAACCTACCTGAAGTTTTACATTATCCAGGCTTTGCTTGTTATGCAATACAGCTACCAGGTGTTGACTGACATAGTTTTATTGAAAACTAAGATCCTACTCCATCTGGGGACTTCTCTGTCTGCATCAGCTGTGGATAATAGCAATAGCACTTAGAATTATATGTCGCTTCACAGCCCACTCTAAGCAGTTTACAGAGTCAGCCTATTGCCTTCCACAATCTGGGGCCCCATTTTACCCACCTCGGAAGGAGGGAAGGCTGAGTCAACCCTGAGCCTGGTGAGATTCAAACTGCCAAATTGCAGTCAGTCAGCAGAAGCAGGCTGTAGTACCGTACTCTAACCACTGCGCCACTGTGGCTCATAATGTAGTGTTCTAGATGCTGTTGGCCTGTAATTTCCATCAGCCCTGGCCACTGTTGCCCAACAGCGAAGGAAGATGGAAATTAACAGCTTCTCAAGGATTTATACAGGTAGTCCTCGACTTGCAACAACAATTAAGCCCAAAGTTTCTGTTGCTATGCGAGACAGCCATTAAGTGAGTTTTGCCCCACTTTACAACCTTTTCTTGGCCCCATTGTTAAACACTGCAGTTGGTTTTTTTTCTAATTTTTTAATTAAATTTTTATTCTTTAAAAACCAAAAATATAGAATGCTCATTTCCATCAACAGTGTTTGTGTTATTGTATATGCATGTTTCTTGTTTTGTGACTATACATCATTTTTATCTTTATTCTTCACCCATTCATACCATCCATCGCATATCACATAATATTCTCGATCATCCTTGCCTCTTAATTCCATAGTGAATTTGTCTAGCTCTGCACCATCCATTATTTTTTGAATTAAAGTTTCATCTGGTAGTATTTTCTTGCTCTTCCAACTATGTGCAAAGGTGATTCTTGCTGCCGTTAAGATGTGTACAATAATATATCTTTTATCCTTGCTCAAATTCCCTTTAATCATATCTAATAGGAAGATTTCTGGTTCCAATTTAAGTCTATAATTTGTAGTTTCAAAAAGCCCCTAACCTCTATACATTGCCACCACATGTGGAAAAACATTCCTTTTTTTTTACAACCTTTTCTTGTCCCAGTTGTTAAGCGAATCACTGCTGTCGTTAAGTTCATAACATGTTGGTAAGTGCATCTGGCTTCCCCATTGACTTTGCTTGTCAGACAGTCACAAAAGGGCATCACGTGACCCCAGGGCACTGCAACCGTCATACATATGAATCAGTTGCCAAGCGTCTGAATTTTGATCACATGATTACGGGGATGCTAATGCCTAACAGGCATAAGCTGCTTTTTTTCAGGGCTGTTGTAACTTTGGTCAACTTTGGTTGAAAGTTGAGGACTACCTGTACTTGTCCCTCTAAAATTATTAAGCATTTTCGAGAGGACTTTAGCTCTGCAGGGTTCTTTAAGACTATTAACCAACTAGCTCGATACCGGTGCTTTGCTACGAAACTATGTGGTCGGGCTTAATTTTGGGGGAGGAAAATAAGGTGTGGATGGGAATTCTGCCTCTGCCTACCAGCATCCATCGGAATTCATCCGGCTAGCGTCCTGTCAGTGTGTGAGTGACTTGAGGGCTGTTTGGAAACTGAAACAGGGAAACTGAAACAGTATTTGCTGTGTGAACAAGGAGACAGCAAGGAGCCTGGGCTTAGCTCAACTGTTTTGTACTAAAGCTGGTTGCTGCTATGAAACTAAAACTGAAACTCCTCTCCTCTGCTGGTGTTTTGCATTTGGAAGAGATTTCTTTTCAGGTCGGGAGGGGGAGTAGAACTCCTTAGCATCAGAGCATGTTAATAATAATAAACAAGATACTAATGCTCTGATGGTCATTTTGAAAAATCCTTTCATAGTGAACACCTAAAAGCCAAGAGGAACATATGTGCCAAATTTCAAGTTTGTAGGTTTTACAGTTCTGGAGATTTTGTGATATGCCTGAGTGGTGTTTCGCTTTTATATACAGGTGAAACTCAAAAAAAATAGAATATCATGCAAAAGTTCATTTATTTCAGTAATGCAACTTAAAAGGTGAAACTAATATATGAGAGAGACTCATTACATGCAAAGCAAGATAGTTCAAGCTGTGATGTGTCATAATTGAGATGATTATGGCTTACAGCTCATGAAAACCCCAAATCCACAATCTCAGAAAATTAGAATTGTGGTGTCCCTGACTAACTGCAGTCTTCAATCTGGTCCGCATTCCTGGCGGGAGCACCAACTGTTCCCATTGGTTGATGCTGTTTGACAGCCGGCTATAAAAGGAGCTGTCAAATGGCATCAGCTGCTGCCGCCAGCCAGCTGCCGGCCCAGCCGGGCAGCCGCGGTAACCTGTTATGCTTCAAATAAAGCAGTGTTAGCCTTTAGATCCGTGTCTGCCTCGTGTGTCCGCCTGCAACACAACACTGGTGACGAGGATGGGATGCACAACGAGAGGCAACCGGACTAAGCAACCTGAGCAAGTCACTGATTAAAAGAGCCGAAGCCGCTAAGAGCTGAATGTCAGGCACCGCAGACAATCTCTGCGCGTGCCAAGTTAAAAAAAGCCTCCCTGACTGAGGAGAAAGGCACCCCCCGCTGGTGCTACTAAGAGCGCCCTTTTGAGGCCGCGAAGATCGAAGCCTCCCTGATTGAGGAGAAAGGCATCCCCCACTGGCGCTACCAAGAGCGCAAAAGTCTAAAGCCTCCCAAGCTGAGGAAACAGGCGTCGCCCAAAAGGCACCCTGCCGGCGCTCCCGAGAGCGCAAAAGTCTGAAGCCTCCCTAGCCGAGGATCAGTCGTCGCCCAAAAGGCACCCCCGCCAGTGCTACCGAGAGCGCAGAGGTCCAAAAGCCTCCCTAGCTGAGGAGCAAACATCTCTGACAGGCGTTTCCGAAAGCCGGGACACAGCCGGTCTACCCGCAGCCGATCTACCCACAGCCGGTCTACCCGCAGCCGATCTACTTGTAGCCAGTCTACCGCAGCTGATCTACTCGCAGCCGGTCTACCGCAGCTGATCTACTCGCAGCCGGTCTACCCGCAGCCGATCTACTTGTAGCCAGTCTACCGCAGCTGATCTACTCGCAGCCGGTCTACTCAGCCGGGCCGAGGGTTTCCCTGCTCTACCCGGTCTACTCAGCTGCACTGAGGTTTCCCCGCCGTACCCGGTCTACCGTTCCAGACAAGTGACTCTGGGGGAAGGGGTCTCTCTGCCCCCCCTTTTTTCCAAGTGACTCTGGGGGAAGGGGTCTCTCTGCCCCCCCTTCCAAGTGACTCTGGGGGAAGGGGTCTCTGCCCCCCCTTCCAAGTGACTCTGGGGGAAGAGGTCCTGTATGTAGGGGTTGGTGGGTGTCAGGTGCTGAATAAGGAGGCGCGCACCCACCATTAGGGTCCTTCCGCGCACCCACCATGAGGGTCCTTCCGCGCACCCACCTTCAGGGTCCTTCCCACCTGGGCTTGCATTCCTTGGCAACGGCGGTACACTCCCAGGGGGGTGAAAAGCTGGGTAGGTGGGAGGTTGGATTGTCCTGTCCTAAGGGGGCCGAGGGAGCACGACGTGCCTGCTCCTCTTTTGGCCCTTAGGACTTGATGACATCGTAGTCAACTCCCTAGCTCAGCGGTCCCCCGCCTTCTGCCTTATGGGAGGGGAAGGAAGAGGAGACGGGTTCCATATGGCCGAGTGCTGTATGCATCTCCCTTCATGCAAGCCACAACTGAACTTGCACCCTGCTCACCCAAACGAGGCGTGCCTGCCATTTCTGCCGCTCATTTCCAAACAAGCAACTGCCAAGTACTGGCCCAAAGCCCTTGGGGTTCTGGGACCTCTACTCCACCACATGCTGAAGGTCACCAAGGCATGGTTACTCACCAAGATTATCAGGGTCTCCCTCTCAGGCCAGGTGCGCAAAGCAGCAGTTAATTCAACTTTTTTTTCTGTGCCATGAATCCCCAGAAGGCAGGGCCGCACATGCTCTTAGTTAGGGGAAAGGGGTGTGGTGTCCCTGACTAACTGCAGTCTTCATTCTGGTCCACATTCCTGGCGGGAGCACCAACTGTTCCCATTGGTTGATGCCATTTGACAGCCGGCTATAAAAGGAGCTGTCAAACGGTATCAGCTGCTGCCGCCAGCCGGCTGCCAGCCCAGCTGGGCAGCCGCAGTAACCTGTTATGCTTCAAATAAAGCAGTGTTAGCCTTTAGATCCGTGTCTGCCTCGTGTGTCCGCCTGCAACACAACAAGAATATTGTGAAAAGGTTCAATATTCTAGGCCCAAAGTGTCCCACTCTAATCAGCTAATTAAGCCATAACACCTACAAGGGTTCCTGAGCCTTTAAATGGTCTCTCAGTCTGGTTCAGTAGGAATCACAATCATGGGAAAGACTGCTGACCTGACAGTTGTGCAGAAAACCATCATGGACACCTTCCATAAGGAGGGAAAGCCACAAAAGGTAATTGCAAGCGAAGCTGGATGTTCCAAAGTGCTGTATCAAAGCACATTAATAGAAAGTTATGTGGAAGGGAAAAGTGTGGAAGAAAAAGGTGCACAAGCAGCAGGGATGACCGCAGCCTGGAGAGAATTGTCAGGAAAAGGCCATTCAAAAGTGTTGGGGACTTTCACAAGGAGTGGACCGAGGCTGGAGTCAGTGCATCAAGAGACACCACACACAGACGGATCCTGGACATGGGCTTCAAATGTCCTATTCCTCTTGTCAATCTGCTCCTGAACAACAACAACGTCAGAAGCATCTTACCTGGGCTAAAGAAAAACAGAACTGGTCTGTTGCTCATGGTCCAAAGTCCTCTTTTCTGATGAGAGCAACTTTTGCATCTCATTTGGAAACCAAGGACACAGAGTCTGGAGGAAGAATGGAGAGGCACACACTGCAAGATGCTTGAAGTTTCCACAGTCTGTGTTGATATGGGGAACCATGTCATCTGGTGTTGGTCCACTATGCTTCATTAAGTCCAAGGTCAACATAGCCATCTACCAGGAGATTTTGGAGCACTTCATGCTTCCTTCCGCAGATGAGCTTCATGGGGATGCTGACTTCATTTTCTAGAAGGACTTGGCACCTGCCCACATTGCCAAAAGCACCAAAACCTGGTTCAATGACCATGGGATTACGGTGCTTGATTGGCCAGCACACTCGCCTGACCTGAACCCCATGGAGAATCTATGGGGCATTGCCAAGAGAAAGATGAGAGACATGAGACCGAACAATGCAGAAGAGCTGAAGACCGCTATTGAAGCATCCTGGTCTTCCATAACCCTCAGCAGTGCCACAGGCTGATAGCTTCCATGCCACACCACATCGAGGCAGTAATTGTTGCAAAAGGGGCCCAAACCAAGTACTGAGTACATATGCATGCTTATACTTTTCAGAGGTCCGATATTGTTCTATGTACAATCCTTGTTTTATGGATTGCATGTAATATTTTAATTTTCTGAGATTGTGGATTTGGGGTTTTCATGAGCTGTAAGCCATAATCATCTCAATTATGACACATCATGACTTGAACTATCTTGCTTTGCATGTAATGAGTCTCTCTCATATATTAGTTTCACCTTTTAAGTTGCATTACTGAAATAAATGAACTTTTGCACGATATTCTAATTTTTTTTTTTTGAAACAAATTTTTATTAATTTTAAAGATAAAACAACACATCATTAACCATTAAATACATAAACACATAAAACCTCTTAACATTGTAAATCCTTACAAGTCAAACAAAACATTATTTTTATACAGCATAATTCCAATTTATCCCATCTCCATATGGACACACAAACATCTTTCAGCAAATTTCTCATTATTTCTCTTTACTCCTATTCAATTTCATTTCTCTTCCATATTTATCCATTTTATAGTCATCATATTCTTTTCTTTCTGGCTTGTATAAATTATTCTCGTCTAACATTCCTCCAAGGTTTTATTGATTCTTTCCTTTTTTTTTTTTTTATAAAAAACAAATTTTGTTAGTTTTACCATAAGCACAATACACAAACATACAAACACAAAACGATCTTTTCTGAAGGTTGTCTGTTCCCGGGTTAAAAGATCTTTTCTGAAGGTTGTCTGTTCCCGGGTTAAAACTCTTTACACAGACACAAATTCAAACATCATATTCAACCCATATCTCCTTCCAAATCTTATTATCATTTTCTTTTTTATATATATATATATAAAAACCATTTTTATCAGTTTTATAAAAACAATGCACAAAAAATCAAGGCATAGCAGCTTATAAATTCTTTTCTAAGAAAAAATAATAATAAAAGACCAATAAGGCATAACATTTCCAGATTATAATATCAATATTTCATATAATATTAACTTCATATCTTGTCCCTACTTCTCTTTTCCATCCAAATTATTTATTAATTAAAATTTTATTGCCTTTTATCAATATACAAAATCCCCCCCCCAAAAAAAAAGCATATATATCCTTCCATATCTTATTACCATTTTCAACAACATTCTTTGTCTGTTCTATTTCCAATTATCCATTCATCTTTTTTTTCTTTTACTATACTTCTCCTGTACACCAATTGGAGTAACATCTATAACTCATTACCCTAACTTAGAAATACTACATATAGCAATCTTTCTTGGGATTCTGTTTAAAAAAATTCTAAAATTACATAATAAATTTTATATTCTAAATATACATATAAAAACACACTCTTATATACCCTCCAGAATCCCTCTTTTAATCTAAATTAAATTCACCCATTGTCTCTAAATAAACTTTTTTTCCTTAGGTCTTGCTTCCCCCCATTAAGGCTTCTCCTCCCCCCCTTTCTCTCTTGCTTATTCTTCTCCTTGCCCTTTCTACCCCTTTGCTTTTTCTCTTCGCTTTTATTGCTCCTTTTCCTTTGCTTTCTAACCTTGCCTCCATCTTTTCGCTCATTTTTCTCTCTTTTGGTTGTTTTTATAATTCTTAAAATCCCCTTTTTCTTATCCTTTTTCTCCTCCTCTCCGGAAGGGACCCATTGTTCATCAAAAATGGCTTCTTCTTCCTCTTCTTCCTTGTCCCAGTCCTTCTGCTGCGTAATCAACTTTTCAAAGGAACATAACGCCATTTCTAAGAATTGAAACAAAGCGCCCAAAGTATCTTCTTTTTTATATTTTTGATATTCAATCTCTAGTTCATCCACAGACGATGCCATTATGAAAAGGGAAACTTTTTCCAACACAACCACAAGTATTTTTAATCAAAGACAATCAAAAGCAATTAAAAAAAGAAAAAAATTCCAAAAGTTAATACTTTTCTTCCTTCTTCTCTTTCTCTTTCTGAATTAATTTTTAATCAAAGAGGTCCAATTACCATATATCTTCTTTTGGGATCCACAAAGACGTTCTAGTCAATCTCCTCCTTTTTCAGCTTCTGCTCCAATTTTTTTTCTCCCTTCCCACTTGCAATGAGAATTTTAAATAATCAAAAATCCATACCTCCAGCAGAGATTTTCCAATTTCTCACATTTTTCAATGTCCAAAAATCCCTTTGTCTCTTATCTTAGCTTTCAAAGCAATCCACTTTCATTGTCTAATATATCCAAATACTTCTGCTTTTTCCGTGGGGTGGGAGAGTAAAAAAAAAAAAAAAAATTCCCTTTAACAGCTTCTCCGCCGCTTTTCGCTCTTCTTAGGGATACAATGTATCCTCCAGCAACAAGCAGCTCAATTCCAGGCAATTTAAAAGGTGTTACTTGACCCGGCTCAGACAGAACTTTCACTCTTCAAACTTCCTCCAGCACAGTTCTTACCCGGTTGCTGGCTTCTTCGTGGCGGCCATTGCTGACCGCCGCTCCACCGCCTTGGGAAAAAGGGGTTTTCCCGGAGAAGGGGGGAGTCTGTGATGCCCCCACCTCCCTATCCGACTCCCCTCTCTCTTCAGCTGTCCCTACAGGGCAGCCATATCCCCCTGACCCATCTGGATCGGGGGTACCTCGACGGCTAGCACAGCAGGAATCGCGAGCTGTCGCGAATTCCTGCTGCCCCGAAGCCACGCAAACCGGAAGACGATATTCTAATTTTTTGAGTTTCACCTATATATAGATATGGTGATTCTAGAATTCTGTTTTGAAGATTATGGTCATTGCATACATAAGATACTCCTTGCTATTCAGGTGTTTCAATTTTCTCTCCTTTCTTCAGAAAAAGATGAGCAGCTCCGTGGTGAGGCGCTTGGGTATTCCTGAATGCATTTTGCTGGTAACGCAAAGGATCACCAAATACCCAGTGTTGCTACAGAGAATATTGCAATATACCAAAGGTAGTTTTTTCTGTAGATGTTTCTGTAATCCTCTAGTTGCCTTCCTTTTCTAGAATTAATAATGTCTTCGATGAAAGATAAAAGAGAAGGAAGATACAGAATTCTATCAAATATGGCATTTGTTTTATTGGATAAATAATTGGGGTTGGATAATAGAAGAAGAAATTAGCATCTGGGAAAACTTTATTTCGTAAGCAATTGACCCAGACAATACATTGTTAACAAAGCACTTATTAAATGAAAATGCACAAATAAACTATTTTAAAAAATGTCTTCAATGACACCTACCTTTAAAAAAAATCTTGAATACCCAGAACAGTGGCATTAATTTGATCTGGTTCATCGTGATTTTATAGATTAGGGGACCACCAAACTTGGCCAACTTTAAAACTTGTGGACTTCAATTCCCAGAATTCCCCAACCAGCATGTCTCATCTGAGGGCTGGCTAAGGAATTCTGGGAGTTGAAGTCCCCATGTCTTAAAGCCGCCAATTTTGAAGATCCTTGCTCTTGAAAAGAGCTAATGTTTTTAAATGTTTGAAGTATCCCTTGCTTGTTGTGAAGATGGTTGTCTTAGATTTTGGGCTCAGCTTCTATTCACTGAGATGGACGTTTGCAGTGTTTCCTTTCTAAAATGAAAGTGCTTTTAAAAATATTTCAGTTTCATTTAATTACTCAGTTTGTGGGTTTCAAAGGCTAAATAAATGCATAATGGCACTTAAATCCTTTTTCGATGAAAAGCCAGTGGACTGTGGGATGAATCAGGCAGAGAGATACAGTTGAGTTAGAGTTCACCAATGGAAAAATTGCAGTGTTTGCTCTTTTTGTGACACTGCGTTCCTTTTTGGTCTCTTACACCCACATGTGCAAAGTGTAAGAGGAAGATAATTCATACGACTCCTTTCTAATTCCTCCTATGACAGATGTTTGCTTAAATACAACTACTGGATAGAAGAATGACAGCTGGCCTTCAGTGTTATAAAACAGGGAAGATAACCCTTGAAGTTGCTTACTTTATTCATATAATAAGTAATTTTTATATAACGTTTACAATATTTACATAATTGTTTATATAATTTAGTCACCAAGCCTTCAGACTGGAGGTCTTGGAAGAAGGGACTGGACAGCCACTTGTCTGAAATGGTGTAGGGTCTCCTGCTTGGGCAGGGAGTTGGACTAGAAGACCTCTGAGGTCCCTTCCAACCCTGTTATTCTGCCAATATGTGTATATCAATAATTTGGTTAAAGAAATTGGTGTGAATGAGGTCAGCAGGAGGATTATGATACACACATCGAATGTAGTCTTCAGTCAAAATCAACTAAAATAACTTTTAAAACTGCATTAAGGTAATTGAACACACAATTCACATTACATAAACAGCAGTCCCCTTTGGAAATATTTGAAAACCGGAGAGCGATGCTGTTTGTTCATCAAAATCTTCATGCATGTTGATGGTGTAAACATACTAGTCGGTTCCATGGATTGGATGGACTGAATTCCTGTCCTAAGTAAATTTCTTGGAGGGGGGAATCTAGAAGTGGATAAGTTGTTGGTCAGAAAAAAACCGAATAAAAAAAACAGGGCTGAGCTTGGAGAAGGGAATCCTTTGGGAGGAAAGAAGGTAACAAACAAAATTTTCTTCCGTTTAAGAAAATGACACTGAACATCAAGACTTGGTGCTTTCGTTGAACCTGGTGAAGGAAGTCCTAACTGCGGTCGACAGCAAAGTGAGCAACTATGAGAAGAAGATGCGCCTCAACGAGATCTATACCCGGACAGACAGCAAGTCAATCATGAGAATGAAGAGTGGGCAGATGTTTGCCAGAGAAGACCTGAGGCGCAGGAAGTTTGTCCGAGATGGACCGGTTTCTCTCAAAAATGTAGCTGGGAGGTTGAAAGGTAAGGGATGTTTTCAGTGCGATCCCACAGGGACTCAGTACTGCTTCTTTGCCCTGATTCGGACACAATAGGCAGCGTACAGTCCTTGCACTGATGATGTTACCTAGATTGGTCAAATGTCTGCAAAAAAACAACCAATGCCTTTCATTTCAACCCGGAGGTACAAATATTTTCTTTTGTTGGTACTCTAAAATTCTTTCCACATCTGCTTAAAATGGGATGGTTCTCCAGGTTGTAGAAATCGGCTACAAATTCTTCTGGCCAGATATGATGCCAGACAGCATGCTTATGACATAGGTTTTTTTTTGAGAAACCTTCTATCTCGAATAAAATCTTAGTTGCAGGGGTGGAAGGAAAAAAGTACAGTGATGCACTCTGCACACAAAGTCATTTAACTGCATTTTGCCTGGAGGGATGAGGGAAACGTTTGTAGGAAAGTCCTGAATTGTTCTCAGAGACAAATCCTCTTTGGCTTGACCCTGAACGAAGAGTTGAAAATGAATGGTATCGAAACCTAAATAGGAAAAATGCCACAAAACTGATGACTCTACTTGCTGCTAGGCACAATTTGCAGGATCTTTATTTTGATTTGAAATTGTTTCAGAAAATAAAAGAAGAGGTATTGTGAGTAATACTGATAAATGCAGACATACCAGGTTTGGGTTGGCTGGTTTTTAAAATCGGATCTTTTGATGTTCCTTTCCTTCTCAGAAGTCCTAGCTGTTCTTCTCTCAGATGTTCTGATATTCCTCCAGGAAAAGGATCAAAAATACATATTTGCATCCCTGGTAAGGAATTCTATACAATTCTTTTTTCCATTAAAAACAAACAAATCACACTTTGGTTGCAATTGCATAATAAGACAAGTTAATTTAGGAGTCCACTTTAGGTGGTTTCTTTACTATTGCTCCAGAATCAGGACAGATCATGTTGTAGGTATGATTGTATGTGTAGAGATTGCAGCTGCCCCAAATCGACCTAATGCATCTCTCTTCCTCAACTCACAAAAAAGGATCAAAAATCCACCGTGATCTCATTGAAGAAGTTGATTGTCCGTGAAGTTGCCCACGAGGAGAAGGGCTTGTTCCTGATCAGCATGGGTGGGAAAGACCCTGAGATGGTGGAAGTTCATGCCGGCTCTAAGGAGGAGCGTAACAGCTGGATTCAAATCATCCAGGACACTATCAACACAATGTAAGAAGATAAGTGTTGGTGCAATGAGAGATGTTGTTTGGGTTTGCTTCCAGCGAATGAATGCTTGGTGGAAGATAGAATAAAAAGAAGGTATCTCAGTCTGATGCCCCTGGAGGGTGTCCCATCTTTTCCACTTTGAATGGAGGATGTTTGATTTGGGAAGGCTGATTTGCAGACATTTGAATTAGAAGAATCTAGATGTCCACTAGATGGCAGAAGAGGTTTTCCCTGTTTCTTCACTTTGTTCATCTTGATTTTCTCCACAAGGTTTAGTAATCATGGCTTTCCAAAGAAAAAGTCTGGGGTTTGAAATTCTAGGATTTCAGTCCCTTGTGAGGAGATCGAGTTATCTACGGGAGCTTCCTATGCTTGATATCCATTCATTCGTTTGCAACACCAATAGAGAGAAACTTACCGTATATACTCGAGTATAAGTCGACCCGAATATAAGCCGAGGCACCTAATTTAACCACAAAAAACTGGGAAAACTTATTGACTCGAGTATAAGTCGAGGGTGGGAAATGCAGCAGCTACTGGTAAATTTCAAAAATAAAAATAGATGCCAATAAAAACTTTCACTAGGACAGTTGAGAATAAGTTTGATGTTCACAATTTCCTCTTTGAAAGAGACCAGTAAATAGGGAACAAGAAGATGAAGAAAAAGAAGTGTGTTTTGTCACACTTTTCACACTGAAGTGAACAAAAATGGCATCATAGGAACAAGCTTATTCTCAGTCCAAAGGTTTGTTTCTGATTTCTTCCCTGATTTCAGGGAAATTTGGGAAACGATCTCACTATCATGAAAGGTTTGATTGATTCACTAACCCAAAAGATGATGATGATGACAGTGGTAGGCAGGAGTCACTCTCTCCCTTGCAAGAAAAAACCAAGAGCCGTTCTTATGATATCTCTCTCTCTCTCTCTCCCCCTCCTCCCCCTCCTCCCGAGTGGACTGAAAGCAGCTGGAGCTGAGGAAATGAAGCTGAGTGGAGCGACCTAGGCTCGCGTTGCTTTTTCAGCCTAGAGCTCAGAAAAGCCTCCCCCTCCTCCTCCTCCCCCTCCTCCCGAGTGGACTGAAAGCAGCTGGAGCTGAGGAAATGAAACTGAGTGTTGCTTTTTCAGCCTAGAGCTCAGAAAAGCCTCCCCCTCCTCCCCCTCCTCCCGAGTGGACTGAAAGCAGCTGGAGCTGAGGAAATGAAACTGAGTGGAGCGACCTCCACTTGCGTTGCTTTCTCAGCCTAGAGCTCAGAAAAGCCTCCCCCTCCTCCTCCCCCTCCTCCCGAGTGGACTGAAAGCAGCTGGAGCTGAGGAAATGAAACTGAGTGGAGCGACCTAGGCTCGCGTTGCTTTTTCAGCCTAGAGCTCAGAAAAGCCTCCCCCTCCCATGCTTAAAAGTTGCAAAGGAAACACGGAAGCAGGGAAGCGGCTGCCCAGCTTCGGAGCTCCACACCATTTTTTTTTTCAGAGGGGAATCTGACTCGAGTATAAGCCGAGGGGGTTTTTTTCAGCACAAAAAATGTGCTGAAAAACTCGGCTTATACTCGAGTATATACGGTACTGTGAAATTTCCAAATGCCTCAAGAGTTCTACATCTTTAATATTGTTAAAAAGAACTAAACAGATATTGTGTTTGGTGTAGTTGACTTGTGTAGTTTGATGAAGTGGCTAAGGTGCTGGCCTAGAAAACAGGAGTTCTAGTTCTGCCTTAGGTATGAATGGTGGCTTGGGTGACCTTGGGCCAATCTCCAGAAGACTGAGAGTACTAGTCCTGTCTTAGTCAATGAAAGCCAGCTGGGTGACTTTGGGCCAATCACTAGGAGACTGTGAGTTCTAGTCCTTCCTGCCTTAGGTATGAAAGCTTGGCTGGGTAATTTTGGGTCAGTCACTCTTTCTCAGCACAAATCATCTCACAATGTTGTTGGGGTGGGAGAAATTGAAGAAAATATTAAGTATATTTCATGCCTTGAGTTGATTATAAAAATATATTATAAAAGCAGGATTTTAAAAATCTAAAAAATAAATAAGCATAGTAGGTAATCGTACCAGAGCAGGAGATGAAACTGGGCTGAAATAAATGGAGAGAGAGTTCAGTATAAATGATATGAAAATGAAAATTTCTCCAACATGTTTTTTTTTTCCAATCTGCCTGATTCTTCTTCAGGGACAAAGAGGAAGATGAAGGTATCCCTAGCGAATCGGAAGAGGAGAAGAGAGTGCTGGACACCAAGGCCAGGGAGCTGAAAGGTAAAAATGAAAAAGTTGGGCATAATCTGAATTGTTAGTCACTTAAACTCCAGCAATTCTCTGTTTCAGCACAAGATGGAGCTCCAGCCTTAGAGATTGCAAACCCCACCAACTTTTAAATAACTTTCCATCCTCTGTAAGAGTTCCCTAACTGACCTCTCCTTTTTTTTAATCCTCTCACAGAACAACTCCAGCAAAAAGATCAGCAGATTATCACTCTCTTGGAGGAAAAAGAGAAGATTTTCAGAGATATGACCGATTGCAGCGGGCATGAAGAAGGACTGGGGGCCAGGATGCTGTTCCGGGCCAACACAGAGGAAGCACCGAAAGGAGAAAGCATAATGAAGAATCTGATCAGTGAAGGTAAGTTGGTCTTTCATCCAACATTTGTCACTTGCTTTTCTGATCGAGTCTAAGCTCTGAATATCTTGGACAAAGCAAATAGCTGGATTTCAAGGAAGTAAACTGCAACAGCCCAAGAACCAAGAATTGAAAAGAGCTAATCATTACAGATGCAATGAATGTTACAGAGTTTTGCTATTATTTTATTTTATTTTATTTTATTTTATTTTATTTTATTTTATTTTATTTTATTTTATTTTATTTTATTTTATTTTATTTTATTTTATTTTATTTTATTTTATTTTATTTTATTTTATTTTATTTTATTTTATTTTATTTTATTTTATTTTATTTTATTTTATTTTATTTTATTTTATTTTATTTTATTTTATTTTTTATTTTTTATTTTTTATTTTTTATTTTTATTTTTATTTTTTATTTTTATTTTTATTTTTTATTTTATTTTTTTACCAAGAGGGCTTGGTGTTTTTATTCATGCATTATTTTTATATATTAATTTTTTTATGCCACCCTACAAGGTGACTCTGGCTGGTTTTGACTGTTTGCTCAGGGTTGTTGCAATATGTGAACAGTTAGAAAATGTTTAAGTAAATAGATATATTAAATACATGTAGTCCTCGACAGTTCATTTAGCGATCGTTCAAAGTTACAATGATACTGAGGAAAGCAACTTATGACCCATACTTAAGGAATGTTGCAGCACTCCTATGGTCAGGTGATGAAAATTAAAATGCTTGGCAACTGACTCGTATTTACAATGGTTGCAACATCCCAGGGGGAGGTGTCAAATCCCCTTTGGTGGCCTTCTGACAAGCCAAATCAATGGAGAAGCCAGATTCACTCAACACCCCATGTTCCTCACTGAACCACGGTAGCGATTCACTTAACAACGGTTGCAGGAAAGGTCATAAAATGGAGCACAGCCCGCTGAACGAATGTCTCGCTTAGCAACATACATTTTGGGCTCAGTGGCGATCTTAAGCCGAGGACTACCTGTATTTATTTTTAAATGAATAAATAAGCAAGTGGCAGCGGATGAACCTGGATGGTCTTATGACGGCGCTGCGTCTTCTTTCAGTTGAGCAGTTGCAAGGTTTGGTGAGCAGAAGCCTCGGAAGTTCTTTTGGGCAGCAGGTGACCAACCTTGCCTCTGATCAGGAGAGCGTGGGGCCTATCTCTCTCCCCAGGAGGGCAGAGACCTTTGGAGGGTTTGACAGCCACCAAATGAATGTCTACAAAGGTGAGCCTTTTCTTCCTCCCTATTAAATTTTGCCCTTTTAGTTTGAGGTCCTGAATGGTGGAAACGTGGCTTCTGCCATAATTACAGTCACTCCCAAGGCTCTCATTTCGAAGAACCTTAGGCTGTGTTTGTTTTGGCTTCGCCCAGTGACTGCGCCCAGTCTTTATGTACAAATGATGGTCTATGGCTTGGTGTGATGTGGGTCCTGCCATCTTCAGTTTCTCAGTTATACTGTTGTGGCCCTTCACCAGCTAACAGAGCTGGCAGCAGAGTCGGATAGGGAGGAGGTTGGGGAGGAACTTGGGCCAGTCCTAAGGCTGAGGAAGGCTCTGACAAGGGCTCTGCATCGGAGGCAGAGATGGGGCCAGGGCAGGCTGGCAGTCATCAGCTGCCTTTGGGCGTGGACAGCAGTGAGGCGGGGGAGCTTTTGGAACTGGTTCCCAGCCTGTGCATGCACAGAGCTACCAAAAGAAAAGAACAATTGTGAACTAAGGGTCGATGTGGGAGTAAGGCCACAGGTGAACGCTGAATGGCCCCTCCCCTAGGGATTAAAAGAGGAGCAAAAGGGGAGGGGGCTTTTGCAGGAAACAATTCGTTTGTTGCAGCAATGTGAAGTTCTGTCTGTGCATCTCAAAGACTCTGTGCTGAGTCCTTCCTTGTCAGCACTGCATTTGAAAATGGCAGCTCTTCAGGCTGGATAAGTTCTGTGCTCCTAATTAAAACCCTTGAAAGACTGTTTGCGAGGCCTTTGGCTGAATGTGAATGCAAGAAATTCACCTTCATTTAATCAAAGGGGTTTTGCCAGGACAAAAAAATCTGCTTAGTGCTTTTGGGGGCAGCCTAGGTCAGAACACCCACACCCACACACACACACACCTGCACACAAACCTACTCAAAGTTTTTGATTTTTTTAGGTGTCGAGAAGGATGAAGGAGAAGAAGTGCAAGATCTCCGGAGGACAGAGTCCGACAGTGTGTTGAAGAAGGTATGGAATGGCTAAGTGTTCAACAGCTTTCCATGTTCAGCCTCCTGCCTCTTCCATCTTGTGTAGAGTTTTGGCTAATAAGGGAGTATGAACCCCTGGAAAAAGATGCAACCACACTTAAAATGCCATCTATTTGTTGGAGACCCACACTAAATGGTAAAGGTAAAGATTGCCTTGTCAGTTGTGTCCAAGTCTAGGGCATAGTGCTCATCTCCATTTCCTGGCCAAGGGAACCAGCCAGCATTGTCCGAAGACACTTATCACGGTCATGTAGCCAGCATTACTATCCACCAACAGCACACAGAATGTGATTACCTTCCCACTCATGTGGTACCTATTTATCTAATTGCATTTGCATGCTTTCAAACTGCAAAGTGGACAGGAGCTGGGCAGGAATGGGAGCTCACCCTGTTACATGGAGCTCAGGTCTCGAATCTGGGCTGTCAGCTCTCCAGCTGACCAGGTCAGTGTCTTTAACCATTGAGCCATCCCACCCCCACCAAACGGTGCCTAGGACTTGTCCACACACCATGTTTGACTAGAGTGATCAACAGTCCTGCAAAGTCTACCAGTAATTGAGCCACCCTTCCTAATAGCTTACTTTCCCATTTAGCAGCTTCAGTTCCTACGATTACCAGCAGATCCGCCGCTTTTACCTTTTGCAGAAGGCACCACACTGCATCTCTGGGTTTGATTGTGGTGATTGAGGGTGAGAGGTCAAAGCAACAGCAAGAACAGTGGCCTGAACAACAGTCTGTCCCTCCTTGCATTAAACTGATAGCTGCAGGAGGCTGTCATTGAATCAACACTACCACTTCTGCTGAGCTGCACCTTTCATGTCACTTTTAATTAGCATCACCCTTCCTTATAAATCCCTCCAGCTATTCTATGGGAGAAAATTCATTTCTCCTGTTAGCTGATAAATCCTGAGAAACCTCAAAAAAAGGTAGCAAAACAGGGTTCCATCATGATCGTTCTCAGATAAGTTAAATTCTGGAAGGCTGTTTTCAGATTAGTTTTCAGCAATTAGTGGCATATTTATTTTATGTTATTGTGTTTTGTTGTTCGGTGTTTTATGCTCACTTTGGGTCCAGGACCATAAACATACAAGGCTAAGCTTTCAAAAATAAGTTGTTGTTTATGATTTATTGGGATCTCTCGTCCTTAAGTCTCTTTCTCATTGAGAGTATCTATGGTCTCTTCTCAGGGAGGAACAGCTAACTTGATGTTTGTGCTAAAGAGAAACAATGAGGTAAGTGTTTGCGTTCAAAAATGCCCTTTTGTTTACGCAGCATCTAGAAAATGGGATCATCCCCTTCTTATGCCTAATGAACTATCATCTTCTTTAATTTTGTTTGTCTTCCAATCTGGAATGTTATTTTTATTTATTTATTTATTTTGGAAATTTTATATTTATATATTTATATATGCCTACTCGCTCATGGTGACTCTAGGTAGCTTATAGAAAATAAAAAACACAACATAGCTGTTAAGCCTGGGTTCCCCAACCAGGGTTAAGGAGACAAGCTAAACAGAATGTGCAGCGTTAGTCAGATAGGCACACAGATAAATGAGTGAGATAAGCTTGTATGTTTGTTAACATACAGTAAAAATAACAGATACGCTTGTGCTATCAAAAATATAGTTTATTCCATTTATAGCATAGTCAAAATAACAGTCCATTAGTCATGTATCATTTAGTCAGTCCATTCAAGGATATTCAGTTTGCAAAGTCCGTGTAGAATATCCTATGTCAGTTCACTTACAAATCAGTCCTTTGTTTATCTCTCCCGTTTGAGTAACGCAGTCTTGAGTCCATGCAGTAATTAGGGATCATCAAAGCCAGAGAGAGAGCAAGCTGTCGTCTTGCTTCTTTTAAAGTGCTTTCACAACCACTCCCTTAATTACATTCCTATATTTAAAGTTGCAGACACTTTAACTTATAAACTATGATAACATATTTATTATTTTACCTAAACCAGTTAGGGTAAACAATGTTATCCCTAACAATAGCAATAGTACTTAGATTTATATACCGCTTCACAGTGCTTTCCAGCGCTCTCTAAATGGTTTACAATCTGGGTCCTCATTTTACTGACCTTGGAAGGACGGAAGGCTGAGTCAACCTTGAGCCAGTTAGAACTGAATTCCTAACAGTGAGCAGAGTTAGCCTGTAATACTGCATTCTAACCACTGCACCACCATGGTTCCTGAAGAAATAAAAATAATAAATCATAATATAATTATAAAATAGTAACACACACACACACACCAGTGACAACATATACTCAAATCAGCCAATTGATAGGCTCCATTCCATTCTGGATTGGCAAAACAACTTCTTCAGGGCCTTCTAAAAGACTGTCAAGAGTAGGAGGCAGTCTAATTTCTGGAGGGATGATGTTCCAAAGAGAGGGAGCCACCATGGAGAAGGCCCTTCTTCTGGGTCCTGCCTGATGTACCTCCTTAGAGGACGGGCCTTTGATAGTTTTCTTGCTCTGTTATTAGAATGAATTTGGTGCCTCTTCTTGACAAGCTTTGGGCTAAACTAGCACCTTCTGGATATCCTACAGTTGGTTGGACCACAGTGCCATTATAATGGAAGTTGTACTTGTTAGATTTTGCAGCAGAAATTCAAATCCAGAAAGTACACAAATGACCGATTCAGCAGGATTCAATAACTTCTTTATTTTCTTAATAATATTGAAGTAAAGTTTACAATACCACTAGTAGATTCTTCCAATGTGGCAGAGAGTTACAGGCAAAAAAACACAGGCAGAGGAGAAAACAGCAGAAAACAGTTTCAGTTTTGATTCAGAGTTGCAGACCAGCCTTGCAGCTTCAGAGCTCGGAGCTTAATCTAGAGCAAGGGTCTTCAAACTTGGCAAGCTTAAGGCTTGTGGACATCAACTCCCAGAATTCCTGAGCTAACAGGAATTCTTCTTCCTGACTGGAGGAAGAATTCTGGGAGTTGAAGTCCACACATCTTAAAACTGTCAAGTTTGAAGACCCCTGATCTAGAGTCATGCCTAGGCTCCTTCCAGTTTCAGTTTCCAAACAGTCCTCATTGGCTGATTTAGTTGCTATGCCTATTCATTGGCTGACCTTGTTACCATGCCTCTGCCAGTTCATGAATATTCTGACAGTACTTCTATCCAGACAGCACCAGTTAGGGACAGTTGGAGAATGTGCAGGTTGTCTTTGCTGTGATTGGCTGGGAGAAGAGAAAACCCACATAACGTTGACTTGGGTACACAAGTGAACCTTTGAAGTTTTATGATATCCCCAGTCCTTGAATTTCTGAAGAAACACAGAAATTGTCCCTGAAAGTTTAATGCAAAACTAATAGAAATTAATATTTCCCAGTGGCTGATGAAAAAAATTATTTTGTTTAAATAATGAAATTAGTAGTTTTATTTATTATGCATTCATAACTAAGTGCAGTACAGACATGGAATTTTAAAAAGAATTCATAAAATGATATATTGAATAGAAATCTTTATTACAAAGATCAGTACATAATAAAACTCAGTAATATGAAACAGATTACACATATGTATAGAAAGGCACCAGTGTATGTAATTGATAGGTGCAATTATAATAATTACATCATATAAAATAAGAACCCTCTAAATTAAATGGTCCATGACATGTAATTGTATTAATCTAAATATACATTTCAAAGTAATACAGTACAAAAATATTATAAAATAGCCACAGCCTTATTGTATTAGTAAATTCAGCATTGAGAGAAAGTCTATAGAGTCACAAAAGATTTATACATTTAAATTAGATAAAACAAACTCACCTTGGAAGACTGTGCTTTTATGTAACATTATGCCTCTCCAAACGCCATATGTCAACCTAAATCAATGTTGTTCCTTGAAAAACCAAGCAATGCAAAATAAGCGGTATAGATTTGGAACAAAAGACAAATTAGAAAGTTGCATTTTCCCCAAAGCATCATTTTCTGGGTATTTATTTTCCTGAATGTGAAGGAATATTCAGAATTTTGCTTTCAGGGAATATTTGCTGGTGCTGGCTACTCTGAAATAATCAGTGTCATGGGAATATACTGTACTTAAGGACTGGTGTTCCACTACCACTGTCCATCCTGCTAGCTGCCTGCTGTTGGCTACTTTTTTATTTTTGGGGTTCCTATAAAAAGGTTAGGGTTAGGGTTCAGTGGAACAAATGAATGAATTAATTATTGACAATGTTTTTTGTTCTGCTTCTTTTTTTTCTTCTATAGCAAGTTCTCCAGAGCATAACTCAGCTTCACAGCTTGCTGGGCTTACTACAGGTAAGTGCTGAGAAAGAGGCAGAGGAAAAGTCTCTGCTAATGTGATAAAGCTGATCCAATCTAATGTTTCAGCTGAATAAGACGCAAGGGATGCAACATCTAAAGCTGGAGCCTCCAACAAGAAGCTTCAGGGCTGAATGTGTTCTCCAGAACCCTTGAGCTCTGAGAAAACTTTGCTGAATTGTAATCTTGGATGAATCAGACAGAATACTCATGAAAGGCAGGGAGAGAAATTAAATTAACACTATTCATTGAACTTTAAGGAGGCACATGGTATTTTTGGAATTAGGTCCTTCCTATGCTACTTAATTAAAGGTGGCCCTTAATTAAAGGAATGGGAAGAACAAGACATTTATTATTCAGGTTTCCGGATGCCTGTATATATGTCAGCTTGCCAACAAAAGATCTCATCATGGTATTGGAAATTTAAAATTAACAGTCCAGACAAGTAGTAATCAGTTATCACTGACCTCATGATTCCTCATAAGAAGAGTCATGTCAAAGTCATGGGAAGAGCCCTTATTCCAGGCAGGGTCAATGAAATATAGGAGCTCCTGTAGAGGAAGGAAGGTCTTAATGTTGCACAGGATAGAAAAAATAGCATTGGCGCTGAGATTTGTCTTTTATGCAGCCTCATTAAAGGCTTGCAATCAAAGATAGCAATAACACTTATATGCCACTCCACAGTACAACATTCTCTAAGCAGTTTATCAGTATATTGTCTCCAATCTGGAGTCCTCATTTTACTGACCTCGGAAGGATAAAAGGCTGAGTCAACCTTGAGCCTGTCAGGATTGAATTCCAGACAGTGAGCAGAGTTAGCCTACAACACTACATTCTAACTACCAAGCACCAGCAATCAAAGGTGTAGGTTCCAAATGGAGGAAACTGTTATAATCTGAAATAGACCCATTGACTTGTATGGTTTGGAATGATTTGCAGTACATCCAGTTGGGCAAGATATTTTAATTTTTCTATTTAATTCTGCGGATCTTTTCTAAAGCCAACGCCTCTCTTATGGGGATTGACTCTCATGGGTTCTTCGCAGGAATTTTAGCTCTAGTTTTGTGCTGCAAGCAGAACCTTTGAAGAAAATTACTCAGCCTAGTAGAAAACCTCATCTCTCTCTCTTTTTTTTTTAACAGGCTGTGGTTGTGCAACAAGACACCTACATTGAAGACCAGAAGCTGCTGCTCACCGAGAGGACCTTGAGCCGCATCTCCTTCCGACCCAACTCCTTGATTGAGCAGGAAAAGCAACGCAGCCTGGAGAAACAGCGTCAGGAGCTCGCCAATCTGCAGAAGCAGCAAACCTTGCACCAGGAAGAAAGAAGGAAGAAAGAGAAGGAGTGGGAGGCCAGGGAGAAAGAGCTGACTGAGCGGGAATCTCAGCTGGGCCAGAAGGAAGAGCAGATCCAGAAAGGGCAACGCAGCCTGGAGAAAGAGCGGGAAGAGCTGCAGCAGAAGAAAGCCGCCTACCAGCTCGATCTGGAACATCTCCGGACGGCCCAGAAGCAACTGGAGAAAGAAAAGGAGCAACTGAAGAGAGAAATGGAACAAATATCTCAGCCTCAGATGGAACCCAATGTCAAACCGGTAATTGCTTCTTTGGACCTGTACGTTTTCTAGCATCCAACAAAGGAGGCTGGTGGAAGATCTGAAGATGCAGAGGTTCTAGATCACTCATTTTCAAATTATGCTTGTGGACCCTTCTGTTGAATCTATTGTCTTCTTCAGAAGACAGTAATGTTTTTCTTCCACAAAAGCATAAACCACATGACTGATTTTCTTGTGCATTACACAGTTCCAGATAGGAATTCTCAAGTCACTTCTATTCAATTCTGGAAGCCCCATTTTTTTAAAAAATCTAAGCAATCTTATCCATGTTGAGATGCTCTCTGATTTTCTCCTTATGTATATAGTAGCTATAGTCGTACAACTATTACAGTGGGCATCTGCAGGAGAATGTATCTTTTCACTGGTAGGACCCTGACCAACCAGATGAAGACTTCCTAATATTATTCAACATCAGTTTGGTTTTATTGCTTTTTATTGTTTTATTTTTATTTATTTGACATTGAAATTTAAACATGCTTTATAGTGCCAGGGAACTGAGGGTATTGGAGAATTTAAACATGTAATAAATACAAACATGAACACTCCATTACCATACCTATTTCTTGTTTTGTCTTGTGTCTTCCAGAATCCAAATCAACATGCCAAAATGAGCAGAACCTCTTCTTCCCTTCTTCCCACGGAGGACTTGTCTTCTAGACAGTTGTGTTCCTCGCTGCCCAAAGGGCACCTGGATACAGAACTTTCTGTCTCATCCAAAAGGAATAGTCTCTCAAGGACGAATAAAGAGAAGAGCTCTTTTCATTTGATTGGCACTACAACATCGGGCCAAACCAACAAGCCAACTGAAGGACCTGGGCAGATACCCAACCGCCTCTTTGGCTTAGCCAAACCGAAAGAGAAGAAGGAGAAGAAGAAGAAGAGCAAAAGAGATCGTTCCCAGACTTCTGGTAAGCATAGGGTGGGCTTGATGTTTCTAAAGGTTGCTCTCTGAAGTGTACAACTAAGGATGGAAATATCTCTTACCAGATTGCTTGCTTGTGGTCCAGATCTGAGTCTTGTCTGCAGATCAGTAGGCAACAGCAGAAGGGAACTCTGGAAAGAATAAGCTTTGGCCTCCCTCAACCAAAAGAGGGACAGTATAGTTGTAAAGCTGAAGTGATTGAACTAATATTGAGAAAAAGATTCAAGTCCACCCTCAGTTAGATAGTCCTTAGCTGTGTTGCAGTGAATAAATACTTGAGACAGCTTCCACATTGACAAAAACACATCAAAAAGGCCATTTTGTTGTGATAGCATGTACAACTGAAACTTGCTGTTTTTGTGGGTTGTTCTCTTTGTGTAAGAGAAAGAATAGCAGAACTGGGGACAGAGTCAAAAGAGGAATCAGCCTAGAGTCTCTATATTCCCGCTAATGGTCCAACCTCTCTTGAATTTTGCTAATCCTTATTTAATACCAACACAGTGCTGACTATTAGTTGATTAGATTCCTATGCATAGACACAAGCAATAAATCAATTTAATTGGAACGTAACATGTGGCCCTAATTTCTTTCAATCTTTCCCATCTGGGAGTTTGTGTATAGAAATGAATGCCCTATAGAGGAAGTAATTTTTAGGCATTGTAATTTCAATGAGATCTACGTATCTTGGAGCAGGGTTAGAGATCAATTCATGCAGATTTCCACATTTAAATAAAAAGTAATTGTAACTGAGCCTTCCAATTCCAGGATAATTTTGAAATAAATTAAACCGGACTTAGGGGAAAGTAGAATGTGGGATTGAGTGAGCTGAATATGATGGACATGATACCAGATAAAGGGAGGTTAGCCTAACTCCTACTCAGAATAGTCCAGACAAATAAGAATTCTTATCCTCCCCAGAGCGACAGTTATCTAACTTGCAAGTTGGAAGGGGTAAAATTTGATAGTAATAGAGATGATGTCATTCCATGTTGGTTTTCCTTTTGAACATATTCTTTGAAGGGTGATGCCTTTGTGCTAATAGCAGCATGAATTTAAAAGGAAAAATGATCTTTGGCTCTAATATGAAGTGAAACCTTTTGCTGATGTGTTTACATTTTTTTTTCTTATATAGTAAAGAAGGAAAGACTGCTGACTATGGCAATATGCAAAAACATTTAACTGGTTGACCTTGAGTAAACAGCTGTGCAGAATTTGTATAGGGTGAAGTCTTTCAGCTGTAGGGGACTCTTCACAGCCAACCTCCATAAGGGTGGTGGCAGGTAGATAGATAATTATGAATTTTTTGTATCTCTTGTACTTATCAGTCTGCTTGGTCATTGTCTACAGAAATGCTAATCTTTGAGGTTTTATTCCACAGAACCACAATCCCTTAGAACTCTTCCTTTTTGAATAGTTTTCTGGTAGGATGCAGTTGGTTGCTCAAGTACATAGCAATGCATAAGGAAGCCAAGAAATAAAGCAATCTCTGATGTGTGTTAATAATATTTTGATTTCTTTTTTTCCCCTCCTAGATGCTCACTCTCCTGAAGGAGCACCAGAAAGTGAGGAGATCTTTTGCTGATCCCATATCTTGTCTCCAGCCAGGCCACTTCAAGATCTGCCCTACAGAGAGAGGCCAAAGAATCAAACAACTATTCTTTATTCTAGACATTGAACTATGTTGGACTTTATCACCTTTCACTCCTACAATCCACTGTCCATTCCCACTTCTGGATCTTCTTGAATATGTCACATCTGAAAACATGTCCACAAGGGCAATATGAGGAGGAAGAGGAGGAGCAGCAGCCACATGGAAGAACTGTGGATATAGCCAAACTGGGCAGGCTCAGTTTGGGCTCAATGTGCTCTGAAGAGCTCTGATTCTCTGTGCAATGCTACCTTGCCTAGGCGGATATTCCTTTCTTTCCTTTTCATCTTGAACAACAGGGAATTTGTGAACAAGGAATCAAAGCTCACCTTCTCTTAGGAAACCACCACCCCAAATCAAAAATCTTCTATAGAAACAAAAAACGATGTGACTCCTTACCCAGTGTTTCTACACTGATCTATATAGATGTAATATCCACTTCTATACATACTTAACTAAATATATAGATATATTCACACTCACAAATAAATGTAGCTCAATATCCTTTGGATATGCTGTATGTCTGTACAGAAAAGTTAAGGAACTTTAGATGCATCCTAACGGGGTTGGCAGGTACCTGAGTTCAGGGATTGGGGGCAGGGCTACACAGCCTCTCTTGGTTTGAGCTAGGTGCGTGAGTTTTGCTTTCGGCTGCAAAATTGGCCTTCTGCATCAAGATCATAGGGACCGTTTTGAAGTGGAAGGGCCCCTTAAAGCAAGATTCCTGGGGAATGGTTGAAGCCTATTGCCAAGAGGCAGGAAATTGGAGAAATGAAACAGATCTTGTTGGAAATTAGAAAACCTGTTCTGGAAGTCATCTCAGAAGAGTTACAAAGGGAATACTTAAATCAGCCTGAATTTTCATGGAATTGTGAGGTACATCCTAATTACCTCTATGGGATTTGTCTGTCTAGGAAGCAGCACCCATTGAGTTGGTTATGCAGTTGAAGAATCTGAAGAAGATATAAACTCAAACCAAATTCTCTGCTCCTGCTTCCCCAACTTCTCCTCCCAAACTCCTCTATACATTTTCTCCCGATTTCATTGTATCGCCTTGCTAGAAGCTATGTCGAGGGAATGGGTGACTGCCATCAGGGTGAAAGAGTTGTGTGAGAAGTACAATTATATTGGATTGCTAGAATTTCTTCCACGTGGATTATGAAGAACCCCCCACCCCTACCTCTGAATGTAACTTTGCAGATTGAATAGATTGGTTGCTCTAAGAATTGTAGAATTCCCATCTCAATGCTAGCATCTTTTTGGGTGAGGACAAACCATCATTTCTGAGGTGGAGCTGCTAGGAGTTGAAAAATGTATGTAAATGTACAGGCACCCCAAAACTATTTGCTGCAAGCCTACTCCCCCCAATCGCTCCATTAGGACTTGCCTTAATTCATGGGGAGAGAAAAATAATCTCTTCCTGATCTATCCAAGGGCAACCAGACCTTCATCAGAGGTCAACACGTAAATGTATATTTGATTTTCGCATATGTGGATAGCCATCAACCAGTTTCAGAAAATAAGTCATCTGAATTTGGTCTCCTCAACATGGAATATAGGAAAGTGCTTGTGTTTCCTCACCAGCAAATGGATATTATTGGTCTCCTCAACTGCTAGGCCAGAGAAGGGAATGTCTCTCTTGTAATCCTCCTTTCCACTCAGTTTTGTTTAGAAAAGCACATGGATGCTTTGTTCCAGGCAAGGGAGCAGGTGAGAAAATGGATCATTTCCCTTGTTCATTCGTGCCAACAGTAGATGTAATTGTCACGCCTTCCTTCCTTTCCTCCAAGGCTAACTCTGTAGGATCATCTGGCCCATCATGGTGTGTGTAGGGAGTTCTATTCAGCCCCAGGATTAAAATTTAATCTCCCCTCCTTTTCCCCTCACATTAGTGACCAACTGCAAGAAATCTGGCGGGGTAAGAAAGGAGAGATTAGAAGAGCCAATAAGCAGCTCAGTTTAATGATTTGGGATGAATACGCAAGAACATCCTTGTGTTGCAAATATTTACAACTCACTCTCACTGTGTTGTCCCAGAGATTATTTTAGTAGCTGGAGGAAATAGCAAGGAATCTGTTTAGCTTTAAAACTTGGGGGGTGGGGACAACATTTTTGGCTATCCCACTCCTTCAAAGAAGGTTTTGCACTATTGTTCCATCCTTGTGTTCTCTCTTTAGAACATCTCAGGAGCCATTTTCATACACCACCCAATTTGCAGAACCAGGATTAAAAAGGAAGAAAAAAAAAACTTTAATGAGTGTGCCTTTACAGATATAGATGATCTCTGGGGACCTGGCTGAATCTGATGTTCTCTAAAAAAAATTCACGCTGTCCAAAAACAAAGCCAGAGGCAGCTAGAGAATGTTATTTCTTATATATTTTTTATTTTTATTACCACAATTGTTATGTGATATTTGTTCTCAGTTGCAAGCTGGGCTTGCATTGGAAAAAAAATCTTTCTGTTTGTTTGAAAGAAATCTGGATTTTTAAAATGACAAATGTTTACTTGGATTGTCTTTTTTTTGCTTTATTTTTAAGCTGGGCTTATGAAGCCTAAAGAATGTTTGTGTGTGGGTGTGTGTTGGTGTGTATCTGTGCTTTTTATTGTTGTTGTTGTTGCTACTACTTCTTGTGTAAATATATCATTGATTACTGATGTGCTATTTGAAGAAAACCAGCATTAAATGCTATCAACCACTGCTAGGAAAAGAACCTCTAAAATTCAGCATTTCTTGGCCAAAGCAAACTTAAGATGCTGACTGGTGGCTGGCTCTTTGCAAAAAAAACAAAGATGGGTTGAAGCTGGAGTCGGTTCACACAGTGTGGATGCTTATGCCACTTTCACGGGTGCTAAAGAGGAATGGCAGGTTTTGGAAAAAAAACCACTTCATAACTGCCAAGGAATATCTTTGCTGCACCAAATGCTCTTGAGTTGACAAGTCCACTTTTTCCTGCAATGAAATTCAATTCTTAACTTTTGAAGAGAGTTTAATTTAGTTTAATCTTGTATTCTTCCTCTCCGCAACGCACCATGCGAATGCAGAGACGCAAGAAAGAGCAAAAGAGATACCACTTGATGCAGAAAGCTCTTAGCCAAAATCTCTGCTGCCAATCTTTCTTTTCATCACCAAGAGACTACATATAGAGATGGATTTATGTATTTCAAAGAAATCGGTGGGTATTATGAGCTCTTTATATCTTCTTCGTTTCCTGTTCAGCTAGATTATGGTTGGTTATCATAGTGAGTTCTTTTTGGCAAGGATTGCACTAGCATCACAAATTATATGACAATGCATTTCTCTCACTTGACTTCCTCCCACTTCTTCCTATAGGCTTTTGAGAAGGTACCAGTTGCGTGTTTCCTATTGAAATATATCTTGAAAAGGAAAAGCTTTAAAAATAAAAGATGTACATCAATGGAGAGTCGAAAGGAAAAAAAATTGTTATATATTCATTTGTAATTATGTAAAAAAAAACAAGTTAGGTTTACGATTGTAAATTTTTTAATTTCTCACACTGTAATTTGCAAAAATGGAAAAAAAACAGATTTTCATAATCTTTTATTTATCTACCTTTCTTGCTACGAAAAACAACTCTTGTAAAAAGTTAAATTTCCCCAACCCTTTAAATAAATGTTGATTCCAAGTCAGATCTGAGTTTTTTGCTTGCTGGCCTCTGTATATCTGTATCTCTCCATGTGTTTTCTCACCCTTCCTTTTCAGATTGAAACTGTTGGATAAAACAATTGAATAAGCTGCTTTCTTTCGTACACAGAACAGAGGAAGGGAGCCCTGTGTGGTGACAGGATAAATGTAAATACATTTTTGTGCTGCAAGCTCAATAGAAATGTAATCCCCGCCACAAAAAAAAAATGAATTAAAGGAAGAAAAGACAGCAAGAGGTTGAAGGATAGGGGAGTCAGTTCCTTTGGGAAATATTGAAATGAAGATACTTGGCTTAGCTATCTCTCCCAACAGATGAATGTGGGTGAATGTGTTGGTGCAAAATCACGGATAAATGCCCAGTAAGGTGGTTGGGCCAGGAATAAATGCTGTGTGCACTTTTGCATGTGGGATGCACATGGGATGATGTAAACCATGTCGCGTAAAGACTAGACAACATTTGTACTTGGTTGATGTTATTCTTGATTAGATTTTTTTTTGTGTTAAGATGATGGGTGAATCCAATCAGATTGATTTATGATGCAGCATATTGTACTAGTCAGGGACTTGGTTAATTTTTGTAAATTATTGGCGCAGTGGTTAGAATGCAGTACTGCAGGCTAACTCACTACTCACTGCCAGGAGTTCAATTCTCAGGGTTGACTGAGTCTTCCGTCATCTCAATGTTGATAAAATGAGGACCCAGATGATTGGGAGCGGGGAAAGCTGACTCTATAAACTGCTTAGAGAGGGCTGTAAAGCACTGTGAAATGGCATATAAGTTTAAGTGCTATTGCTATTGCTTAAATACTATTGCTACGTGAATGTACTAAGCATTTTCTTTATAAAGAGATAGTCCCTTGAGTGTAGTACATTCATTTGACATGACCGGCAAGGCTAAAATCCCAAAATATCTAGTACCATATCACTGATATGTTCTTTGCAATAATGACCCATCAAGAGAAACAGTGCACAATGCCTGGAAGAGTGTAAGAAGCTGTGAGTCATAATTGAAAGGGGCCCAGCAATTTTATCTAACGATCACTGATATGCTATGTAAACCATTTTATTTTATTTTGAAACAATATTTGCTTTGTGGCCAACCCCCCACCCCCACCACCAAAAAATGTACTAATGATCCCAATTTGACTCGGGCAGTTACTGTGACCAACCTTGGCTGATTTAGAAGTTAAAACAGATTCTGACTTGGTTAGTACTTAGATGGGAGGCTATTAGGATGTCTCTGAGCACTTTAGATTCAGAAGTTAAAACAAACATTTTGGAAAAAACAAAGCAAACAACTTTACTACTGTGGTCAAGAAAACTATGGATGTGTTTGTTTCTTTAATATGGTGATTCCGCTGGTTGATCACTTTAGGAGGTCAATATTTATTCTGAGTATGTAATTTTTCTTCTTGGACAATTGACCTTGTGGATCCAGAGAATGAGCAGATTCTAGAGTTCAGCTCTTTTCTGGATTGAAGAATGGGGTTTGTAGTCTTCATTCTGCATTCCTCAGGAAGGTAAAACCTGAATTCTGGATTAGGTTAACTAAGCTTTTAACTTTGTTCTGCTTCCATAAATCTGTTACTGAACCTTCTTCCTTGATACAGTATTCTCTCTCTCTCTCTCTCTCTCTCTGTGTATGTATTCTCTTAAGTTTTCGTGGGTGCTTACATGTATGGTATTCAGCTTTGTTCGGGTATTTTTCCATGTCATTATAGTTGTGCTTTTAAAGTTGTAGCAACGTTTCAGCAGAATCTCATCTGCCATCATCAGGCTTCTGTATTGTGTTCGTCTGTGAGTCAGACTTTCACAGCAACATTGTGTTCCTGTATTGGAGGCCTTTAGTACAGCACAGAAAACATATATATATGTTGAGGTATGTAAGAGCAGAGCATCCAATTCCTGGCACAGATCATCTTCTAAGGTTACCAAAGCAGTTTCAGTAGCATATTCTAGCCAAAGCCCCGTTGAAAGGGAACCAGATGGCTCATACTATTTGCAATGTGTCTGGAGCTCTGAGGCCACCACATTCTCTATCATTTTTCTGTGGGGTCCTTGGTACTGTCTGAGCTTGGTGGTTTTCTTGCAACCAAGCTTCATTACCAAACTTCATTACCAAAATGTTTGGTAATGAACCCCATTCCCTACCAGCACTGATGATGTTACCTAAATTGCTAATGTTGCAAGAAAACAGCCAAGTTCAGAGAGCACCAAGGACCTTTCATTCCAACCCTGAGCTATACTCTCTTCTATCACTGTCATTTTTCTCAGGATGGGAACATTTTGAGACTAGCCTACAATTGGACAGAGGAGCTTTCTTCCTAGCCTGGGTAAGATCTGGTTATTACCTCTTTCAGTCATGAGTGGAGATGAGAACACATGACCAATTCTGTTTGCTGCCCCTCTGTATATTGCACAGAGCCAGCACTATTATTCACAAAAAATAAAGAATATTTCCCTAGGGCATTGAAGGAATCCTTCAAAAGGTTCAGGAACCTGGGATGGGTTGTTTTAGGGTTCTTTGCTGAACTTGGCTGTTTTCTTGCAAATGTTTCATAACCCAAACTAGATAACATCACCAGCACTAAATGTCTAGGGAGATTCTCAGTCATTCCAGGTCATGGTTGTCCCAAAGGTGCTTTTTCAAGAGGCAACTGGACTTTCTTGTTTTTTCTTTGAAGATGTTTTGCTTCTCATCCAAGAAGCTTCTTCAGCTCTGAAGAGCTAAAGAAGCTTCTTGGATGAGAAGCGAAACATCTTGAAGGTAAAACAAAGTCCAGTTGCCTCTTGGAAAAAAACCCTTTGGGACAATCATGAGCACTGTTGACGTTACCTAATTTGGGTAATGTAACATCTGCCAGCTACGAGAGCACCAAGGACCCCCTCATCTCAACCCCGAGCTACAAATATTTTCCTTTATTGAATTATTTCAATTGGTGATTCAGCTCTGCAGAGCGCTACTTCCTGGTCTTTGGTATAAAACAGACTAGTTTGTTTGTGAGAGACATAAAGAGATATCACTTTAAAGGGGCCTGGTAAGCCCAGGACATGTCGGAAACATAAACCATGAAAAAGTGATTTGCAAAAACATTGCCAGCTTTCTAGCAAGGAAAGCTGTTTTTAACAAGTGTGTGAAATAGTCACCAGACAGTGGTTGTCTCCCACTGCTTTCCCAAGGCCGTTAATCCTGGCTTTTCTTCTTTAAACAGAGATTACTGAAAGGGAGAAAATGAGCATGAAAAATACCATTCTGCTCTCTACTTTTCCACACAATTCTTTTACAGCCTGTCTATTCAGACCTTGGGAAGTTTGCAGTTTTAAATCAGAATTGTGTGAATAAAGGCATTTCCACCCTTATCATATATTCTTAGCAGTGTCCGTTCTTTCATTACTTTCCCCCCTTTTTCTACAATTAATAAGAGTCCAACTTCAATGGAAGGCTTCAAAGAAATCCTGGGACCATAGGTTTACTCTCATTTTTATTCTAATTTAACTTCCTGTAAAGCTGGGAATTCTGGAAGGATGCAACAGTACAGTTAGTCCTTTGACTTACAAGTTCCTTTAGTGACCGTCCTGTTACAATGGCACGAAAAAAGTGACATTATCATTTTTCAGACTTATGACCCTTTATAGCATGCCACATAATTGGTTTATGGTCACATAATCAAATTTCAGACCTTTGGCAATTGGCTCATATTTATGACAGTGGCAGTGTCCCAGGGTTATGCAATCATATTTTCTAGTCTTCTGAAATGCAAAGTCAATGGGGAAGCCAGATTCACTTAACAACCATATTACTAACTGAATTGATTCACTTAGCAACTGTGATTCACTAACTGAAGTGATTCACTTAGCAACTGTGGCAAGAAAGGAGCTGGTTCAGACTTTTGTTTAGTGGTTTAAGGCACCAAGCTTTATCAGGAAACTATAAGTCCTACCCTAAGCATGAATGCTAACCGAATGACTTTGCACCAGTCTCACGCTCTCTGCACAACCCACCTCACTGAGCTGTTGCTGTGGGGTAAATAGGAGGAAGGTGTAATAGGTATGTTCAGTACTCCAGAGGTGTAACTTGGCCATCTCTGGATCTTGGGATAGAGGTTGCATCCAACATGAGGACAGAGGAGTGTTAAAGACTGGTTTATTTGAAGATTTCTGCCAAGGTTTTTCTAATTGGACTAATTGACTGCAAGCCATTTGTTATCTACCAAGAGGTTTATTTGTAGATTAAAGCTGTGAAAGTTTGAGTTGCTGAGTTTATCTGTGTTTGCTCTTTGGGAACCCGTCTGTGTCAGAACAAAGAGTGACTCAAAAAAAATTATATAACAGCATCATTTAATGACCCCATAATCCCTTGCGGCATGGAGTCTGGGCAACTGAATGGAGCTAGCAGAGTGTTTTACTGGCCAGATGCCCTTCCTGTCACCAATGCGGAGTTTTGTTCAGCAGATATACAGTATTTTCATTGTGCTGAATGAGAGAAATATCTTCCTCTACCTAGGATTGAACTCACAGCCTCCTGACTATGTGGAGAGAGCTCTAACTCTAGGCCAAAAATTATATATGTACATTTTAAAATTTTGAATGAAATAAGAAACTCCAATGGAAACATCTGGTGGCACGGGGCTGTAGCAATGTAGTGCAGCCCTTTCTTCACTCAAGGAGTAGGGCAACCAGGCATATGCAACATGACCAAAATCACATGCAAGACATGAAAAGCAAAAGAGATCTATTGTTCGTTTGCAACTCTTTGATCAATTCAAAAAGTCCCTCCAGATGAGTATATGAGTATACAATTTCTAGAACCCCTCAAGAACTTAAAAGCTTTCTGAGACTGAGGGTGAAAACCACATTACCTTTTTTTGCAGGGAAGAAAAATGAACTTTTTATGGAACTTCGACATCCTGTGGAAGAATAGGAAGCATTGTCTGAAAAGGCAGCCCTGGGTCATGAGAAAGAGGAAACATCTGACCTTGAAGAGGCAGCCCAGTTGAATGCACTTTGTTTCCAGCTTGAAAAATCCATTCCAGATCAGATTTTTTTTCTTTTTAAGGATTAATCAAAATCTTCTTGAATCTCCCCTTTATTATTTAGCTATCACAGAGGTTCTTTTATGCCACCCACCTCTTGTTGAATCTCTTAGCAACTAATGGGAGCTATTGTACTCCCCAAAGCTTCTGAATTGCCTTTGTCTCCAAATAAACAGGAGAAGAGGGGAAAAAAATACCCTTTTTCTCCCTAGCAGGAGAAAACTAATATTCACCAGTCTTATCCATAAATAATGGAGCCATTTCCCCTTATAATCTTCTCACCACTGAACCACTCCCCCCCCCAAAAAAAAATAATAATTTCAAAGCAAGAATAGCTTTTAAAAAATCCTAAATACTCTTGAAATTCTAGGATACAAAATTGTTGTTGAATTGTTGATCAACATTCTATGGCCAGAAATGTCAAACTGAGTTTTATGCCTAGTTGAGAACAAGACTGGCTTAAGATTGAAGCAAACAGGCACGTCTCTGGATCCAATGTGGATCAGTTACCAGGACCAGAGGTTTTGTCTTCCAAGCTTTCAGGTTCGTGCTGGAGCTCCATCCTCAGGGTACTTCTCTTTTGCAGAGTGTGTTCTTTGGGCTACTGCATTGCAAAGCATTGCAAAGATTACTTGGAGGTGGGAGGTACTTCCAATGTAATCTACCCGATCCCCTGCGGGAGTTGCCCCTGTGATTATGTAAGGCAGGTGGGGAGGAAACTAACCACTAGTTTGCAAGAACACAAGCGAGCAGTCAGATGAGGAGACCTGAACTCATTGGAAGCCTCAAATTAGTCCATGAGCCAAGACCTGAATTTTCACATATTGGTACCACCCGAGGTGACTAATAATCTTAGGTGTTTTTGGCTTCTTTTATGTCTCTAGTTTATGTTTTGATGTGATAGCCCTTGTTAACTCGTAGCTTAATCGAGGTTATCACTCTTAGAATAGATGCACCCTATGTACACGGAAAGAAAGGGTGAACACATACTTTGACAATATTCTCTATTCTGAACATCACCACGTTTATGCTAATGACCAAATATACTATCCAAAATATCTCCAGAACCCTTTCATTGTTAGTATGCATGAACAGTCTAGTCATGGGCGTCCGGAGGGAGGGTGGGGGGCAAGGGGGGTCATTTGCCACCCTCCCCCACGTGAAAAACATCAGCTTCATCTCTTCTTATCCTTGGCAGCTGTAGGTCTGGATGATGGAAGTCAGTGTCATGCTGACCTACCATGTTCCTCAGTTGCCTCAAGTATTTACTGCAGTACTCAGATGTCAGATAGTACCTTGCCACAGCTCCACCTTTCAGGCTGAAGCCCTTGGTGCCTCCTGGTGTCTGCGTGTCTTTGTTAACCGTCTCCTCAATTGTCTGGTCCACAGGTATCCGCCCAAATGGGTTCTGACTCCCAATCTGGACAGAAAAACCTCCCTGCATGAAGTGGGCATGCACTTCAGGGTGTTCTATTGGCAGTCGAGACATTTTGGCATAGTAGTAGGTCAAGAAGCGGGCATAGTTCACCTTGTCATAGGCAAAGCACCATGGGATCATCTGCCTGATTGCTGCCAGGTGAAGCATCCAGTTGCCCTCTCTGGATGCTCGGATCAGGCACAGCATGATCTCTGCCATGTCCAAGTAGGACATCCAGAATGCAGAGAGGTTATCTGCATTTCTGAGAGACTCCAGGTAGACTTTAAACAGCTTTATTGTGTGCACACATGACTCGTTATTAAGCAGGTCTTGCAGTGCAGCCTGAGAGACACCGTCGTGGAAGCTGGCAATCTTCTTCAGGGTTTCATCAAGGTGGTGAATGTCTCTTGCATGGTGTTCCTCCAGCCATCGGAGGAATCCTTTCCAGGCAAGCCTCAATAGTGCTTCATAAACCAGCTTGTGACATCTTACTGCTCTGTTGTACTTGCGACCATCCATCACACCATTCACTGAGCCTTCTGCAATGACACCAGCTTCAACACAGAGATCCCTGAGCCCTGCATCTTGAAATCGCTTCCCTATGATGGAGAGCATATTGCAGATTGTGTGGAAGTCTCCCATCCTGACGACGATGCTGTTGAACTTGTCATGTTTCCATACTATCTCAACAGCCTTCGCATAAAGCGCCTGGTCAAAGACACAGACAATCTGGTTCAGCTGAAGGGCCTGCATGATGTGTAGGGTCCGCTCCAGCACTTCATTGACCGTGGACATGTCTGTTGCAGGAGCATTGATAGTGGGCAGGTAGCCCACAATGTCTTGGTTCACCGTGACATCATTGCGGACCATGATGTTGAACCCAGTCCAGCTGCTGACAGTCTGGTTCTCAGGGTCTGACAGTCGAGTCAGTAACCAGATAAAATTCTTCATCTTGGCTTCGTGGACCTCCTTCATGCTGTCAACATCTACAGTCTCGGTCTTTGGAGGCTGGGCTCGCTTACCAACATTGTAGGTTGGTAACATTGTTGGGGCTGGACTGATGCTCCTTTTCTTGGACTTGCTGACAGATGGGAAGAGATTCTGTGGCTTGGGGCCTGCAATCTTGGGCTGGACAGCAATGCCATTGACTCTGTGAGAAGTACCTTCTCCGCTGAGTGTCTCCTCAAGTCGGTCAATGTTATCCCATGCCAGGGTTGTGAACACACCTTGGCAGATGTCTGCTGGCAGTGGGATGTCTTCCTGTGCACGCTCCAGCTTCTGAATGCACAGTGCTGTATCGATCTCCTCAATCTGTGAATAAGAAATGCAGTGGCCCAGGCGATTGAGTGTGCGTACAAGTTCTGTATTGCCTGTCAAGGTCTTCACAGCAAATGACAAAAGTACGTGCTTGGATGGCTTTGTCTTGCCACATGTGACAGCAAATATCAGATCACTGGCAAGAGAAGTGGCAAGCCTTTGGACTCTGTCAGAAGGATCTGCACACTCACACTCTCCAGTGAGCACGGTATACAGGAATTCAGTGACAGATTCAGGAATGACATTCTGCTCTGTGTCGGGGGCCATGTCTGGCTTACATCTTGCTTCTTAATCTGATTCCTCAGCTGCATTGCTGCTTTGGCTAGGACATCCCCAGAGTTGGCAGCCCTTGCTTCGTGGAGTTCTTTCCCTAGTCTGTAGGCATGCTTGACAAGCTCATCAAATGACAAGCTCTCTGGATATATGAGAAGCTTCCCTTTCTCATCAGAAACGAAGCAAAGCGATCCTCCTATCTCACTTTCAAGTTTACGACGGACATGTTTCTTGGTTGATGGTCTGATCTGAGAAATTCCGCGAGAGTGCATGGCTTTCTCAAGTCTAGCTGTCAGATCTGTCATAGGCAGCACCTCAGGGTTGAGAATGAGTTCATTCCTGATATATAGGAATAGCTCTTCGTAGGATTGTTTCTCGGCTTCCTCGTATACTGCCTGCTCAGACTGCTCCTGCTCATCGCATGCACCAGAACTGGTGGATGCCCCTTCCTTTGTATACACTTTGTAGCACGACTTGTGGTAGTGCCCCTCTGCGGCAACAAGGTCTCTGCTTAACAACGCGAGGATTCGCTGGTCCATTTTTTGGGTTGCTGCACTGCGGATTCTGTCATCTGCACGTAACTCAACACACTGGATGATAGGTTCCCTTGTCTGTCTTCCTTTCAGGTACTTGCTTGACTTGCAGCAGAAGATGCATGTCTTGTCATACACTCTTGATGTACTCGGTGCATCCCTAGATGATCTTCTGACACCATGGACACCAGTCTGTTCTTCTGCACTCGGCCTGTCTTTAGAAAGGATGGAGTCGAGAGTCTTCTTCATGGTAAAGATGCTGCGACATTTGCGATGATACTGGATCTGCGGTATTTGGCCTTCTTCCAAGTCTTTTGCAATGTCCAGAAGTGGAGCATGTTGTCTAATCTCTGCTGCTCTTAGCAGTGTCTTCCATGAGTCCAAGTCTTTTAGTAACACGAAGGTAGACGTGTCTTCACCAGAACAGTGAATAATGCAGCCTGGCCGCACTCCTTTCTTTGGCAATGCAGTGGCCTTGTCTCCACTTGAATCCATCATGTGGGCCTTAGTAGTTTGTCACAATATAACAGAGAACTGCAATTATTCAACAGTAGTCCGCATTGAGAAATTGAGTTCAAAACTCTTTGTAACGATGTTGGAAGAGAAAAAAAAAACATATTAGCAATTTACGAAATACATTTTAATTTGCTATGATGCTCTACATTTACCACAAAAAGTCTCTGCACATGATTTTAATAAATTATCAACATCAATTAGGTTTAATTCTAATGATTTACAGCTTCATTTCGCAAATATATGTGTTATCATGTGATATCACAAGGCCGCTATTCAGTCAAATTGATGGTTTCTTAAAAAACATACAAAGCTACATATCTGAAAAGGCTATCACATCTTAATGTACTTGGTATGGACCCATAAACATTTTAGTACCATTAAGATTTGGTCACCCAAGATGGTACCGATATCTGGCCTGGCCCATGGACTAAATTGCAATGAACAAGGACACACCTTGATTTTTGCAGCTATTAAGATTGTTGGACGAGCAGGTACAAAAATAGCCAGGGAAGTGACTGAAGCCTGAGAAACTGGCTCCTTGTCAATCAACAGAACCGCGGATTTACCATCAGTTTATCAAGTATACATTACACATTGAATTATAGATAGGACACTGGATCTTATAACAAATTAAGTCATACTGATAGTCTACTGAATTAACCACATTTGACTGGATTGGTATGGTACTCTACACTTTAATGTGGTTTCTTTGGTTTTGCCTAGTTAATTCGGTCAATCTGTGGGATCACCAGTGGGAACATGATCTTTTGAAAATTATGCATCCTGAGTTCAGCAAATATCCCTTTCTTCGCATTTAAAAGTCCATCTTCAAATGAGGAAAGCAATTCTGAGTCTTATGAACTTCAGAAGTAGCAGCTGCTTTGCTGATCAAGTTCTCCATAAAGAAGAGATACTACATGGATACTACATTTTTATCCGCTGCACTCCAAAAGGAAAACTCCCACTCATGCAATACAAATACTTTTATTAACATTTACTAGAACTCCTGGTCACATCAAAGTACAAATCATCAACAACAACAACATCATCATCTGGTGTAATTCAAGCCCTTGCTGATACAGTTGTGCTTCATTCCCCCAGAGAAGGGAGTTTCTAAAGTCCTCAAACGGAAATCATCAAGGCTTTTTTAAGGCTACTTCTCCATACTACCTGGGATCAAAGTGATACCTGCAAGGAGCAAACAAGACTGTCCTGATAGAAGGACTTCGTTGCAGCTTTGTTCCCTTTTTCTTGGAGAAAGTCAACAGGAGCGCTCAGCCTTTCCATCCATCCAAGCTCTGGGAACCGATGGAGATCCCAAGATGGCATACCAATAGACCGGACTGTGTGAGAGCAATCAGAAAGCAAAGCTGGTGTCTCCAGCTACTGGTGTAGCTTCCATTGTAGTATTGACGCAGCAAATGCTTCATCTGGGAAAAGAGAAAGAACAGTCAGATCTTTGAATGGTTGTACAGGTAAGGATTCTACCTGTGCCACTACCAGTTTGGTGGGTGATCGACTGTGTGCGCACGCCCCAATGCATGCTTGTGCCCCAATGCCCCAATCAGCTGAAAGGATGAAGAAACGAAAAGCTAGGAGTGACCCTCCCACCCATCCATGCGCTTTTCTTTTATCCTCTCAGCTGGGCAGCTTTTTTTACTATCAGTTTGGCTGAACAGGTCCGACCCAGTAGCATAACCAGTTGATTGATAACCAGTTGATAAAGGCAGGAAAGGTCTTTGTCTGGGAAGATGACCACCCTAAGAGTGGATGGATGTCTTAAATTTGATGCATGGATGAATATTCTAAGGAAAGGTACATAAAATCAACTGTTCTCTCCAAAGACATTCACCCCGATATTTTTTATCTTACGGTCTGTCACCATATTAAGAGGTTACAAATCTACTAAGGTTTCCTTCTTCTCTGTCAAGGATCCATATAAGAGAAAAAAAAAAGACTGTTCATGAGAGTCTCCCTTCTTTTTATAGAGATCTTTTAGGATGTCCCTGTCCTCTGTTTATAGAAAATGGGAGAACCTGGGTTGCACTACGCAACCCGTCTTCTGTAATTCAGGCTTTGAATTAGTCAAAGTAGCATAAGATAGAAGATTCCTCCAGTCATCTGAAGGTAGAATGGGAAGCAGGCCCAAAGTGGGAGAAACTAGAAATAATAATACCAATATTCTTGGAGATGGGTGAGCCACCCTACTACCCTCACCATGGGGTCGATTTACTTGATCTTAGCAACTGGACTTTCTGGTTTTTCTTTGAAGACATTTCGCTTCTCATCCAAGAAGCTTCATCCGACTGGACAGTGGGGAATGGAAGGATTTATGTCCAGTTGCCTTTTGCAAAAAAGCACTTTTGGACTACCAATGACTTGGATGACTCAGAATCTCCACAGATGCTTAGTAATCTTGTTATATGTGGCTGATCAAGGATACTCAGTTCAGAAACTAAAAGTTTCAACCCAGGCTTAGCTTGCCAAAACACGTCTCTAAACAACAGACACTCCCAATTAGTAATCAGGCTTGGGAGACAAATATCAACTTAGCAGGAACAGCTCATCTGCTCCAGCCACCCTGATCCCTGTCCGTATTAAATTATAGGTGCCAATATTTCCATCGAGCTCAATTTGTTCACAGATGGCAACCTGGATTATTGGTAACTAAAAGATGTTGTGTCACATGATCATTTCAGCCACTCTAATATGAGAAAGGGGGGAAAGCTAGCAGGAGACAGTTCTGGATTCCTGCTATCTGGGCTCCCTGTATGTGGAAAAAAATCTATACAGATTAAATGGAGAGGAGGAGGATAAGAAAAGAATAAAAGGGGGGGAAGAGAGAGGAGAGTATGAAAGATCTGGACAGAACTCACATAATTCATTAAGCTCTGACTTGGTTTGATTAATTTTGGCTTA
Organism: Hydrophis major; assembly: GCA_033807585.1. Classification (NCBI taxonomy): domain Eukaryota; kingdom Metazoa; phylum Chordata; class Lepidosauria; order Squamata; family Elapidae; genus Hydrophis; species Hydrophis major. Next base: position 18,070,468 of record CM066337.1, read on the forward strand.
GCATATTGCTAAATGTGGCTTGCTCTCATTGCAGCAATAAACAGGGGTGGGATCCTACTGGCATAACAACCGGTTTGGTGAGCGTGCGCTTTGCACAATGCATGCATGCGCACGATTTACAAATCATGGCTCCAGCAAGCATTCACCTTCTCCTGCTGTCATGCATCACTGAGCTGTGCCACACGAAGCAGCTGAGGTGGAAAATGCAGGGAATAAAGCACAGCCTAGAGCCCGGGCAGTTGGGTGGGCCAAACAGAAGACCAGAATATCGTTGCAGTGAACCAATTTGGTGTCAGCTGCTCTTCGGAGCTACCAGTTCTATAGAACCGGGCCGAACCGGTAGAATCCCAACCCGGCAATAAATATATACAATTAAGCATTGTGCTTAGTATGAGGTATGAACGCAGTCTAGAGAGAAGGCAAGAAGGAGAAAAAGTCTGAATGAAAGAAGGGATGTCCAACAGCTTGATGTGAAAGTTTAGCAGCAAATGCCAGTACTATGAAGAGCACACTATCTCTTATCTCTGCTGGGGAATAGGAAAGTGGCTTGTGGTTTGCCTCATCCATGTGGCAACCCACAACATTCGTCCACTCCATAATATTAGGAAATGGAAGTAGTGGGCAAAAAGAGTGGAGCAGAAGCGGGGACACAGAACAGGCAACATGTTGCAGAAGTGAAATCTAGTTTTGCAATGACTGCAACTGAATTTTTGCAACAGTCTATGTGACTCTGTGTGGCATCGGGAACGGCATCCAGTCTGTAAATGCTCCATCCAGTCACCTCAACTCTACCCCAAATTAAGGGATTACAGGGTCGTAAAAAGAGAGTTTTAATCTATGTGACAAGCTGATGAGTTTTGTGGCTAGTTAAAGGCAGATTTGATTCAGAAGAGCATTTTGTGAGAGAGCAATGCCCTCGGCCCCTGTGGCATTCATTTGAATCAAAGCTTCAGGACTGGCAGTTAAACAAAGTGCAGGAGTAGCTGAATCTTTTTTTGGGGGGGGGGAGGGTAAATTTTTATTTGGGTTTTCACAAAACATACAATTAAAATGTCTTTTTGAGAACAGCATGATTCCAGGTTATCACTTCTCTATACAGACATAAACTCGTTTACATATTCATCTTATTCTAAATTTCGCTATCTTTCTAATCATTATATTTATACTTTTGTCTGTCCTATTTACATTTTCATATTTTCTTTTCTTATAAAACAAGATTTCCCCTGTAATTATTAATTGGAGTGTAACACCTTTATATCTTTAAATTACTGAACATTCAAATCTCTTTTAAAATTTAATTTATATCTTAACAATTATAACATTAAATTTCTAACCTCTATTTTATAACATATAACTCTTATCAACCGAATTCTGCTTAGTACATTCCCACAGAAATATTCACTAGATTCTAAAAAATACAATTGTAGCATTCCATTTTATATAATTTATCAACCGTTCTATTTGATACCTTCCCTTAAGAATCATTACATTCTAAATAAAAAAGGAAGTAAAGTAATTAACAAAGTTGTTATTTTATTCAAATTCATCAATATCTGATATTCATATTTCTTTTCAATTATATTTTAATAAATCATTGATAAATTAAAATATTCCCATCCTTTCCCATTTCCGTTCTCTTATTCCCTTTATTTCATTTAGTTACATCCCATTACATAACAGTACCAATTTTATCTATCACTTTAATTACCTATATTTCATATTTTCTATACCCATTACTATTTCTAATATAACAATACTATCTAATGTACCCTTGCAGAATCCTCTCTTTCAATTAGGTTTTCAACCATTATCTCTGTGAATCCTTGAACATTTTCCCTGCTTCTCTACATCCTGTTTCTGTTCTTTATAACTCCTTCTCCTTTCCATTTTCCTCCTCTTCTTCTCCCTCGCATTTTTGACCCTCTTTCTGTCTAGTTTTAATTCTCCCTTCTGTAATCCTCTCTTCTGCTTCTTCCTAGTATTGTAATTACTTTTCAAGTTATTCTTTTTTTTTTTTTTGGTTGTTTTTTCAGATTTTAGGTTTTTCACTCCCTTCCCCCCCTTTTGCTTTTTAACCCCACATAGAATTACTTGATCATTAAAGATGACTTCTTCTTTGTCCCACCCTTCTTGTTGTGCAAGCATTTCTTGTTTTTTTTCATAATTCAAAATCTCCATTTCTAAAAATTGAAATATGAAGCCAAAAGATCCTCTTCCCTCTTGTGCATCTTCTTTCTGCTTTTTAAGTTCCATTTTTAGCTCTTCAAGGAGTGATGCCATTTTAAACACTTTTAAACAACCATCCAATTAATTTTAGTCATTAAAATCCAACAACCAAAATTCCAAAAATCACCAAGTAATCCGAATAATCCAAAACTGTTTCTTCCTGCTTCTTTTTTCCACTTTCTCTTTTCGGAGGTTCTATTATCTTGTAGCAAAGTTTCAATTCAATGTATCTTTTAGGAGTCTTGTTGAAATTTCACTGTTAATTCTCTTTAATTTCAGGTGGTCTCCTCCATTTTTTCCAGATCCCACCCTTTTCTTTCTTCTTTTCCTCTCCTTTCCTCCTTTTAAAGGTTTTAAAATATCCAGAAGTCTTTATTATCCCTTTGACATTTTATTTTCAGCTTAAAATTGCCTATTAATGTCAAAGTGGATTTATATCAATTTCTTGCTTAGATCTCTTCTTCTTAGCATTTAAAGCCAATTACAACTGTCAATGTAAGAGAAAAAAACACCAAATCTTTTCCCTTTCTTCTTTCTTTCGCCACTTCAAAAATCTTTGGGAACAGTATACCATATATACTCGAGTATAAGCCGAGTTTTTCAGCATATTTTTTGTGCTGAAAAAAAACCCCTCGGCTTATACTCGAGTCAGATTCCCCTCTGAAAAAAAATGGTGTGGAGCTCCAAAGCTGGGCAGCCGCTTCCCTGCTTCCGTGTTTCCTTTGCAACTTTTAAGCATGGGGGTAATCGGAAGCAGAAAAGTTCTTGCTTGAGGATATATTGTTTTTTCTTTTTTTAACTGTTTTTTTTTGGGGGGAAGACCCACCGCCATGTGAGAATGCTCAAACACGAAATCTATCCAACCGAAAATAAGTGTGTGTGTGTGGATTTTAACAGAGGGAAGATGTAGGGAGAAGGCAAAAGCGACGGAAGATCCTTTAGGGGAAAATGAGGGGGAGACTCACCCTTGGTCCAGATGAGCCCCCTTCCCCTTTCTCTAGGCTGAGAAAACAACATGAGCTGAGGTTGCTTCGGCTCCACTCAGCTTCATTTCCTCAGCTCCAGCTGCTTTCAGTCCACTCGGGAGGAGGGGGAGGAGGAGGGGGAGGCAGCTCGCGTTGTTTTCTGAGCTTTAGGCTGAGAAAGCAACGCGAGCCGAGGTCGCTCCACTCAGCTTCATTTCCTCAGCTCCAACTGCTTTCAGTCCACTCGGGAGGAGGGGGAGGAGGAGGGGGAGGCAGCTCGCGTTGTTTTCTGAGCTTTAGGCTGAGAAAGCAACGCGAGCCGAGGTCGCTCCACTCAGCTTCATTTCCTCAGCTCCAACTGCTTTCAGTCCACTCGGGAGGAGGGGGAGGAGGAGGGGGAGGCAGCTCGCGTTGTTTTCTGAGCTCTAGGCTGAGAAAGCAACGCGAGCTGAGGTCGCTCCACTCAGCTTCATTTCCTCAGCTCCAGCTGCTTTCAGTCCACTCGGGAGGAGGGGGAGGAGGAGGTGGTGGTGGCGGCTCACGTTGTTTTCTGATAGTGAGATCATTTCCCAAATTAATTGATTTACTAACCCAAAAGAAGATGTTGATGACAGTGGGAGGCAGGAGTCACTCTCTCCCTTGCAAGAAAAAAGCAAGAGCCGTTCTTATGATCTCTCCCTCTCTCTCTTTCTCCCCGTAATACAGTAAAGCCTTTTCCAGCACGCACGCGCGATCCGCCCCCGCTGCTTTGCACCTTGCAAATGCAAAAACCCTGGGGTTTTGCATTTGCGAGGTGCAAAGGGGCGGGGGCGGATTGCGCACGCGTGCTGGAAAGGGCTTGACTTTATTGGGGGGGGGGGAGAGAGAGAGAGATATCATAAGAACGGCTCTTGGTTTTTTCTTGCAAGGGAGAGAGTGACTCCTGCCTACCACTGTCATCATCATCATCTTTTGGGTTAGTGAATCAATCAAACCTTTCATGATAGTGAGATCGTTTCCCAAATTTCCCTTAAATCAGGGAAGAAATCAGAAACAAACCTTTGGGCTGAGAATAAGCCTGTTCCTATGATGCCATTTTTGTTCACTTCAGTGTGAAAAGTGTGAAAAAACACACTTCTTTTTCTTCATCTTCTTATTCCCTATTTACTGGTCTCTTTCAAAGAGGAAATTGTGAACATCAAACTTATTCTCAACTGTCCTAGTGAAAGTTTTTATTGGCATCTATTTTTATTTTTGAAATTTACCAGTAGCTGCTGCATTTCCCACCCTCGACTTATACTCGAGTCAATAAGTTTTCCCAGTTTTTTGTGGTTAAATTAGGTGCCTCGGCTTATATTCGGGTCGACTTATACTCGAGTATATACGGTAATTCTTTATAGTTCAAAACCCAGGATATCTTGTATAGTTGCTTTCTCAGTTTGACCTGGTTAGTCAAAACTTTCTCCTTTATCTGCCTCCTACACAATCTTGTCTGGTCGGGTTCTTCTTTGAGGTGGCCATTTCTGACCACCGCTGCAACCACCTTCGGGAAAGGGAGTAATGGCCAGCTGAGGAGGAGAGATATGGCTCTCCTCAACCCCGCTGGCAGCCCCTTCCCTCTTCACCACCTCTACGGGGCGGCTTAGCCCCGAATCCAAGCGGCTTGGATTTCATATTCAGGCACTGTAGAGGAATTTACCTCTGGCTTTGAGGAGGAAATGGGCATTGGTTCTTACCTGACATGCCATTTTTCTTCTAGCTGCGAGGATCATCCAGAGAGTGGGAGGTGCTTCAGTCTGCGTCGTTGTAGGCTGAGCTTAATTACTGAGGAACGCTCTTCCCTCCATCACGTGGCTCCGTTACAGCGTTCCCCAGTTTATGCGAAGGCGAGAGGAAAGAGAAATTCGTACTCTCATCTTACTAGACTTAAGGTTCATTGGCCGAAACAAGACCCCACCAGACGGTGAAATATAAGGGTGGGGCTGGATGCTCCTCGCAGCTCGAAGAGAAATGGTGTGTCAGGTAAGAACCAACGCCCATTCCCCTTAGAGCTGCTCGGATCATCCAGAAAGTGGGACATACCAAAGCTTGGCTGTCCTACGGGAGGGACTCTGTCTGGTTCGGGAGCCTCTCCGGGTCCTGAGGACCCGCTGTAGGACTCGTCTGTCAAACAAGGCCTCCTCTGAGGCAAATATGTCAATCTTGTAAGGCTTCATGAAGTGAGACGGGTAGGCCCAGGTGGCAGCCCGGCAAATGCCAGTGATTGGGGCCAGGGTGGCCCAAGCTGCCGAGGAGGCCTCACTTTTGGTGGAATGTGCTGTTATTCCGCTGGGTCCTGGCAGAGCCTGTGACAAGTAAGGTCTAGAGACAGTAGCTCTGAACCAGCGGCCAATGGTTGAAGGGGATACTTTGTGGCCCAATGGCTTGCGTTGGAAGGAAACAAATGGGGATTCGGACCTCCTAGAGGGCTGGGTGCGCTTAATATAGAAGTGGAGGGCATGACTCACATTTAGGGTGTCTCTCTCACGAGGGTTTGGGACAAAGGTTTGGGAGAGAGAGTTCCTATGCCCTGAGAAAGGCTGAGTTGACCTTGGGCAAGAAGGTAGGGCCGGGCCAGAGAATCACCCGGTCGGCATGGAAGATGCAAAGGTCCTTTCTCACCAATAGGGATGCGATCTCCGAGATTCGGCGGCCGATGATATGGCCACTAGGAACACACTTTGGAAGTAAAGGAACTGGAGGGTAGATTCCTTGAGAGGTTCAAAGGGGTGCTTAGTGAGGGACACGAGGACCCCATTAAGACCCCAGGTGGGATATGGGTGAATGGTTGGGGGACACAATTAGTGGCCCCTCTGAGGAATGCCCTAATGCGAGGGTGGTGGGGAGGGTAACCAGTGATGTCGCAAATGATAACAAAGGTGAGGGCTATGACCTGGCATCCCCAGGTGGTGGGGGAAACCCCTTTCTACAGGCCCTCTTGGAGGAACTCCAAGTCCGAGAGATAGAGGGCGAAATGGGCTGACCTGGGGCTTATGACACCACTTGCAGAAATTATTCCGAGTGGCATCGTAGTTTCGGGTAGTTGAGGGCCTACTGGCAGCTAAGATGGTGTTGATAACCTGGTCAGAGAATTTCCCGTTTCCTAGGCAGTTCCGCTCCACCTGTGGACGGCTAACTGGAGCCATTGGGGATCCGGATGTAGAAGGGGCCCTTGAGAAGGGGAGATCCCGTTCGGAGGGATTTTCCAGGGAGGGGCTACCGATAGGTTGCGGAGGTCCACAACCATGGGCACCTGGGCCAGTAGGGGGCCACCAGAAGCAGTTCCGCTTTTTTGTGGATCAGTCTTTGAATGACTCTGGAAACTAGAGCTAGTGGAGGGAATACGTATAGAAGTCCTGGGGACCAGGGGCAATGGAGGGCGTTGTAATTCTTGGCTCCGTGGGAGGGGAGCCTCGAAAAATCTTGGGAGTCATGTGTCGAGAGGGGATGCAAAGGGGTCCACTATCGGTAGCTGGAGGTCCTGGTCACCTCCTTGAACAGAAATGTGCTCTGCTTTGAGGGAGAGGAGATGCGCTCCGCAACAGCAGGGGCACTTGGCTTCTCTCATCAACCATGTGGGCTGCGTGCTCCCCTGTCTGTTGACATGAGCCTTGGCGGAGACGTTGCCCATGAGGGTAGCGACATGATGCCCGCGTACCTGGGGGAGGAAGCTGCGAAGGTCCAGATGAGTGGCGTGAAGTTCCAACCAGTCTATACTGCATGCCTGGTTTGTCTCTGTCCATCTTCCCTGAGCCGTAAGCGAGTGATGCGAGCGCCCCATCTGGACAGGCTGGCATCTGTGGTGAGGTTGAGCCGTTGGGGCTCCTAGAAGTAATGACCCTCGTTTATGAGGGGTTGGTCCACCAGAGAGGAGACATGAGGACCCTTGGAGGTGCCTGGACCGTGGACTTTGAATGACTTCTTCCGGCTCTTTGAAATGGGAGCAGGAACCACTGTAGGGATCTGGTGCATAAACGGGCCCAGGGAACAATGGGAATGCATGAGACCCTCTTACCCAATGATTTAGACAATTCTAACGGTGTTACCTTTTTTTTGATTGCTGGATATGTTTGACAGATTCCTGGATGTTAGGAGTCTTTCTGAGGAAGAAAGACCTTTCTTTTACCCATATCAATTACGGACCCCAAGTGGGTTAACTGGTTAGATGGCAACAACTGGCTCTTTGCCAGTTTACGAGGAACCCGTGGTCTTGGAGGGCAGAGAGAGTAGCTCTGGTGCCCCTCTCTGCTTGGCATCTGGAGTGGGACAGGATGATGGTGTCATCCAAGTAGCAGTGGAGATGCGCGTGGAGGTTCCTGAGGTGAGCCGCTAGGGCCGCGAGAACCTTAGTAAGGTTCTGGGAGAAGATGCCAACCCGAAGGGGAGGGCCACATATTGGAAGTGGCGGTGAATGTAACAGGATTGGGATGCGTAGGTACGCTTCTGAAAGATCTATAGAAGAGAGCCAGTCCCCTTGCCGGGAGCCCAGAGAACGGACTGTAAGGTGTGAACCTTAACCTGTGGTGGATCAGGTAACGGTTAAGACGTTTTAGGTCTAGAATTGCTCTCCATCCACCTGAGGATTTGGGGACCACGAGAGGTGGGAGTAAAAGCCCCGCCCTCGTTGGGAAGGTGGGATGGATTGGATAGCCTGTATGTTGAGGAGATGATGAGTAGCAGAATCCATCAAACAGCGTTTGGTGGGATCCCTCGAGGGGGGGATGCCCTGAGAAGGTCGGGGGGGCGCGCTGAATTCCAGGGCGAGTCCAAACGGAATAGTGACTTGGACCCGGGCATCGGAAGTGGAGGAATCCCATTGGCCGGCAAAATGTCTGAGGCATCCGCCAGTGGGGCAGGAGGAACGGGATCTTTTTTGGGCGCTGGAGGGGGCTCCCACCCGATCCCCTGAGGGTGGCTTGTAGCAGCCACCCCTTGTGTTCCTATCGCCCAAGTCAGCTCAATCCTGGGGTTGGGATGGCTGGAAGGAGGAGGGTCCCGGGTACCTGGGCGGGAAGAGAGACTGGAAGGTCGAAGGGCCCTCTCCAAGATGGCTGAGGGGCTCTGACCTCTGAAAAGGGGAGGAAAGGAATTTTTTCTTGCTTTGGCTCTCGACTAATAGAGGTTCCAGGGCTGTGCTGAATAGTTTGTCTCCCTTGGAGTCGTGGCCAATTTGACTCTGTAACATGAGAGGTTATGGTTCTAGTGGAAAACTTAACCGAATGGTAGGCAGCCTCGGCCGAGAATTCTGCCGCGGCCATGAGTTCAGCGATGTCCTGATGCGCCCTTGTATTAGAGGGGGGGGGAACATGCTGTTTTAGCTGGTGAAGCCACCGGATCAAAGACCTGGTGAAAAAGGAGGCGGCCGTGGTGAGCCCGGCGTAAGGCTAGTTCGACTCTCTTGTCCTCGGGTTTCAGAGCCTCCAGAGGATTACTACGTGAGGAGGAGGAGGCTAGGCCAACAATGGCTCGTCAACCTCAAGGGAATTAGGTAGATTGGAGAAGTCTGAGTCGGGGTTGAAAAAACCTCTTGTCCTGGCTGGGGGTGGGTGGGAAGGGCCCCTGTGGAAGCCAGCTGTTTTGATACCAGATCAGAGAAAGTGGGTGGAGTCGGAATGACATCAGCTTCCACCACAGGCTGCTTGGAAATGGAGTCATCTGGGCCCTCCGCCAAGGGAGGGAGGACAGAGGAAGACTATGGGTATAGGCTGGAGATGTTTTGGCCTTTAGGAGAAGCGACTGATATATGTGTGGTTTGGGCAAGCCCTCAAGGTGGGTTGGTCGGAGGTGGGGCCCTCATCTTCGGACATCTCCCCCTCCATGGGCTGTGTCTCTGATAGGAGTTCCCTGTAATGTGTTGACCCCAATTCGAATTCTTCCTCCTCCCTGAATTGATCCAGGCCCCCTTCCTCCTCCTCCTGTTCCCTTTGGGAGAGGGCTGTCCCTCTGTGAAGGTACCTGACTGTGGGTAGGGTCCGATCTAGGCATGGACCTGACCAATAGAGCCTCCTGTTCAGTAGCCATCGGGAGGAAGCCGGGTCTGGACATCTGTTGGAGACCTTCTGCCATCCCCTGGCGGATAGCCAGCTCCATCCACGACCTGATTTGTTCTGTAATCCCGACTGTGGCAGGCTCCTCTTGGCGCAGACTAGCGGCCGTAGGAGTAAACATGGCTTTGGGTGTCCGTCTGGTCGTTGATCCGGGGGCCTGATGCCCCTGGGGTGTGCCTGGAGAGGGAAGAGAAATCTGGAGGAGGGGGGGTGAGTAGAGATAGAAGGAGTGGAGGGTGGAAGGCTGGAGGCACCGAGAGAGACCCCCTCTCACCGAGATTCCTTCTCTGATGTCTTATGACACCTCAAGGCGTCTCCGCTACAGCACCCGGTATTCCCAGGCGGTCTCCCATCCAGGTACTAACCAGGCCTGACCCTGCTTAGCTTCCGAGATCGGGTGTTCAGGGTAGTATGGCCGTAGACTTGAAAGACCCTGGGGTTTCCTTAGCCTGTCTGCGCAAATGGTAAGACTTAGATTGGCCTTCAAGGAAGGACCTTTAAAGGAATTATCATCTGCCATTTTAAGAAGTAATGATCGTATGAGAGAGTACTAGAGGCCGTTGGCTCGCCTAGGGTTCGGCCTGCAGCAAAGGCCGGGTGTCCTTTTCAGCTGGCCCGCACCTCCTTTTGGAATTTGATGTATTATGGTATAGTAAGAGTATATAAAAGATATTATTATTATTAATAATAATATATATATTTAGTTCATTATTTACTTATGTATATACATATGTATATATACTTGTATATATGTTTATTTGTTGTTTCTCTCTCTCTTTTTTTTTATTATAAAAATATGTGAGTTGATGCTTAAGTCTGGATCCTGGTCCAATAAGATATCAACCCAGGTGCTTATTTATCCAATTAATCAAATGAATGCCTGAGGCCAAATACACCGGGTTGGAAAGATAAGGCCTCCAGCAGCTTTAACTCCCAGACGACAACCGGAAGGGGGAGAGGTGCTGCTATTGCTTCGCCCTGAGCGCAGCTGTGGAATTGCCAACAATAATTTAAAAGGTTTCCAAATACAAAGAGAGGCTCTGAACGGGCTGGTAAGGCCTGTTTGGTGAGCTAGAAATACTTGCAGTCAAGAAAGAGGCCGGAGAAAATAAAATGGCGCCCGACTACGAGGCGGCACCCAAAGAGGCGGCCGCCTACTTGTCTGAATGTTGGGGCCGCTCAGGGCGGAATCAGGCCCCTCCGGTGAGCCTAGAACTGAGAGGGGCAGCGAGGAAGAATTTGCCCCTTCCTGGGGCGATCGGCATTTGTGGGTGGGGGAAAAACCAGCGGCGCTTTGGAGCGCTAAGTTCAAGCCGCTAATGAGGGCAGTGTGGAAGGCGGCAGGATTAAGAGCTCGAAAAGAGAATCTGGGGGGGGGGGGTTAGTGCCAGAACGCTGCTAAGCCGCCCGCTTTTCCTCCCCCCCGGGGGTGATGAACGTGCTCCCCTGAGTCAATAAATCTAAGTGTGCAGACCTTCAAACAATCCTGAATCGGCCAAGGAGCTATACAAAACAACAGCCTAACTTTCACGAGGCTGAGCATAAACTGGGGAACGCTGTAACGGAGCCACGTGATGGAGGGAGGAGCGTTCCTCAGTAATTAAGCTCAGCCTACAACGACACAGACTGAAGCACCTCCCATTCTCTGGATGATCCGAGCAGCTCTAAGGAGAAAATGAAAAAGAGATTCGGAACAGCTCCACCTGGGCCTTGCTGTCCTTCAAATAGGGCAGGGATGTTTTTGAAGATTCTGCTCATATAATCTGCAATAATGAAGTTTACAGGTAGTTTTCGCTTAGGGACCATAGTCTGCATTCATGATGCAGTCATCAAGTGGAAAATCAGGGAATATGATGTGTGAGAACTGCTTGTAAATCACTTTTTGGAGTGCCATTGCAACTTTGAATGTTTGCTAAATGAGTGGAATTCCAGAATCTGGTCTGTAAGCTTTTGCCTTAAGAGTGCTTTGGGAGTGTTATGGTTGTTTGCATTAAATACCTGTTGGACAGACAGCTATGTCTCGGGCCAACAGATCATGGTTAAGCAGCTACAACTTGGCATGAAATGCAAGTCAAGAAATAACTAATAGAAAACCTAGCTAATATGCAACTTGATATTAAGAATTGCCAACACATTTTTCCCTTAATTTTGATCAATCCCTTGATTCTTTCCCAGAGATTCAGCAGAATGTCTGAGGGGGGAAAGCATTTAAATCTTGTCCTGGAACAGGGTAGAGCACCCCAAACAAAGCAACCTAGAAATCAAGACATTGGCTATTCAGAAGACCTTCTTAATCTGAGCCAAGGCGAAAGGGATCTCTGGAAATCACAAATGCAAGAACAAAGAAATCTCACCAGCCAAAAGTTATAAGAGGCCAGAGCATCTCAGAACAATATGTGCATTGTCCAAAGGGATTTTCCAGGGGAAATCACTAGCTGTTGGAGAGGAAAAATGGCTCAGCTTTTATTTCAGTTTTTAAAATCCTTCAGCACCGTCTCAAAATCTACTCCAAAGCATTGCCTAGGGGTGTATTTGGCTTGCAGTTTTGGCATTCAGATGGCACCTGCGTGACAGACATATAAATTTTATTTCCACTGTGAATGCAGATATTTAAAGAGCTCTGTAAACTGAGCTTGAAAATGGACCTTTCCCACGTACTGCGAAAGTAATTAACGGTTGAACGACAAGCTCACAGATGCCTGGGCTGCTGGAGCAGGTTTTGAGAGCTGGAGAAAACGGTCACGGCCAAGCTGAGCTAAAATTTGGAAAAGCAGTTATTAGCAGCCAAAAATATCTGAATAAGTCCAGTGAGAACATAGGGCAGTGTCATTACGAAGTAGGGTGCTTTTGTTTTGTGTTTGTGCTCAGACAGGACTCCATCCTTTGCAGACAGACAAAAGAAGGCTGTCTTGACACATACACTAAGCAAAACTAAAATCAACTCTACTGAAGGGTAGATACACTAATCTAGCCTACACTAATCTACACTAATTTGTAAATCTAGCCACACAATTACTGGAGCGACTGTTCTATCTCTAGCAATAAAGGAATTTGTCTAGGAGCTGGGCGCCTCTAGTTTAATAATTTTTTACAGCCTCTAGTTTAATAATTTTTTACAGCACTCTTCGGACTAAGCTAAAGAGACAAGCTTTTTTTCATAGCACTATTGTTTCTGTACCTTCAGCTGAAGCTACACAGATGTAATTAGCTTGTTTATGAGGAACTGATCATGGGAGATTGGGCTCGGAGCCTTAGGAATGGTCAGATAAGAGACAACATAGCCCTCAGATGGATAATGAGTGGGGCAAAATCTCAAAAGAGATCCTCCCTAATTTCTCAAGTGTATAGGGGACAGAGAGAAAGAGTGGCATGGTGGCTTAGAGGTGGAGCTCTCGATCTCACAATCAGGTGGTTGCGAGTTCAATCCTAGGTTGGGGCAGAAATTTCTCTCTCTGGGCACAATGAGTGATTATTTGCTGTGAACCCTACATAGGCATCGGGAAGGGCATCCAGCCAGTAAAGGCTCAGCTCCATTCAGTCACCCCGAGTCCACCCTAATACAAGGGATTGCAGGGTCATTTAAATTTTTTAAAAGGAGGCAGGGCAAATTGTACTTTCAGGTTTGGAAAACTCTATATAAGTACCCTTCCAATAAAAGCAGAATTAACTCAACTGTCTAATCCACCTGGTAAGGCTGAGAATAAGTTTGCTATCCTTCTCAGTATCAGAATATACTTTAAATAACTCTGTAAGCAGAAAGGAAGGCAGTAAGTGGAGGTTGTGGTTGTGTGTCAACTCATAAAACATATTGTATACATGTTTTATAGTTGTCAACAGAAAGGAGTTTCAAAGAGCAGGCAGCAATGTGGAATCAAAAGTACATTCCATTCACATTTTCTTCAGAGACTGATTAGATGACTGAAGCTTCTGCCATGCAAAAATATAATTGGAGAGCATGATTGATGACTCTTGGCTATGGATGTGTTTCGTTGGATGATACACCCAGAGGGGTGCGGGGAAAAGCAGGATCAAGGGTGACAGTGAATTACGTATCTCAGAGTCGTCTACGTCCAGGCAAATGCCAGCATGTTAACTTCTAATAAAACAAAAGAAGTTTTGGGAATGTGGCTTGAGGCTCATGATTTCATTAGAGGAACTGCTGGAATCCTGACATTGTATCCGTGGAAAGACATATCACCTAAGAGCTGCAGTGGTGAAGTGGTTAGAATGTATAGGCTAACTCTGCCCACTGCCAGCAGTTCAATCCTGACCAGTTCAAAATTAACTCAGTCTTCCATCCTTCCGAGGTGGGTAAAATAAGGACCCAGATTGTTAGGGAAATATGCTGACTCTGTAAACGGCTTAGAGAGATCTGTAAAGCACTATGAAGTGGTATATAAATCTAAGTGTTATTGCTATTTCTTAAGGCAGGCCTAATGATGGACCTAATGATGTTTTCGTTGGTCCAGACATTTAACTTCCAGTATATTTTTATTGTTCCCCAAAATATTTCAAGTGCCATATTTTTTATTTATTGCTTTAAGTCTTTCTCATGACATATTACTGTTCTTTACACTTAAAATCTAGAGTCCGTTCAATAAATAACATCTAAACAATGTTCAAAATGCAACTATCCAAACTCACTTTTTTCCCCCCAATTTTTTTTTCTCAGATCTTCTAGACTTGTGAACTGGAGATGTTTCCACCTTAAAAAGGGCTTTCTTTCAAAAAAAGACAGGTGAGTGATACTTAAGTGGAACTTTCCGAAAGAAAACTTACCTCTTGTGCTCCACTGTAATCAGTGCTCCCGCGTGTCAGGCAGGCAAGTGTTTCCATGTGCTAACAAAAGCTGTGGGGATGAGGGAATAAGGCACCGTGGTGATACAGTTCCAGGTATCGGAAGTGGGGTCGTAACAGTCCAACGTTTTACATCTCTGCGTCCCAAAGTAGCCCCCTACTACATACAGCTTGTTTCCTGAAGCCAATGCATGGCAGGACATCCGCTTAGCCGTCATGTCCCCAATGCGGGTCCACTGATCCGTTTCACAGTTGAAACGGTAAGCAGATGCCGCGGTGTATTCCGTGTCTCCCCCCATGATAAAAATCTGGCTACCCAAGACAGCAGCAGCTGTGTAACGCCAGGGTTGGGGGCACTCAGCTTTGATAGTCCACCGGTTCTCAGTCGGATCATAGCACTGGACTTTGGACACCATATCCCGGTGAATGCTGGTCCCACCAAAGACATAAAGCTTGAGCCGGGCGCTTACAACTGCAGCATTGCTGACCCCATCCCTCAGGGGAGCAACCATGGTCCACTTATTGACAACTGGATCATATTTCTCCCCCTGCTTCAGTGAAACCGAAGGAGAAGCAGGAAAAATGCCCGCCACTGCGGTGTGACCACCGACAACATAGAGGCAATTCTCAAGCTCGGCTGAGCCGTGTCCAAACCGAGCAATCAGCATGGGGGCAGCTTTGGACCATTCTTCGTTGACCGTGTCATAGACCCAGACATCCTTGGACACCCCGTTTTCTGAGCCTCTCCCTCCAGTAATGTAAACTTTGCAGCCGATGGCACAGGCACTGAACTCTTTCCGCGGGCTGGGCAGGTCTGATTTAGGGATGATCTCTTTTGCTTTATGGTCGACTTGGTAGACTTTGTCACACATGAATGTCTGCCCACCTAAGATGAGCAGCGTGTGCCCAGCTTTGCGGGGCTTGGCACAAGGACTGGTGACCACCCCATCATTCTGCAGGATTTTCTTCTTGCACCAAAGAGCTTCACCCATGATTTCCTTGTTCTCCTCCTCTGTGGTGATCAGCTCCTCGTAGGCCATGGCTTCTTTGAGGCATTCAGAAGGCAGCAAGGCCAACCGCACGTTCTTTAGAAGCTCTGGGAGAAAGGGCTTCCTTTTGTCCAAGTCGTACTTCACCCAATGGATAACTGCCTTGAAGACCTTCTCCTCATCCTCAATTTCTAGTTCATCGCTGGAAATCAAGTCCAGCAGCGTATCCTTGGAGAGGTTGTTAAATTCATCAGTGCTGTGGATCGTCTCAAAGTTGACCAAGCACATCCTCCAAGAGAACTCGTAAAGCCTCTTGCACTGGTGAGCATCTGACAGGACCATCATCCCCAAGCAATTGGAAGGACAAAGGTTCTTCTCGAGGAACTCTGCAGCTGCATCTCGGATGTCATGAAACTGCAACATGTCTCCAGCTTCCAGGAGGGACTCTGCATTCTCCTCGTTGATGATGATCTTGGATGAGTAAGCGTAGTCCAGCAGCAGTTCCAACACCTCTGGATGGAGGCTGTCATGGAAATTGACTTCATCCCCTAAGCTCTCACGAAGGCCGTTGCTGAACATGGCTTCAAAATATCGACTGGAAGCAGCTAACACTGCACGGTGGCACGAAAAGGATTTGTTCCCCGCAGAGAGTGTAACATCTGTGAACATGCAGTGCTTTCTCATAGTGTTGAGGTGAGACAAGACACAGTCTGAATGAGAGGCTTTGTGGAACAGCAAGATATTCATTGAGCCGGTGCTGGTCCTGGATTTACGGTTCTCATGGACGCTGACTGACATGACTACTGGAGCGTGACCTGTGGGAACAAGAAACAAGGCCTTATTTTCAAATAATTCTGGTTGAGAAAACCAAACACAGTGGGGTTTAACACGGGGGAGTCTCAGAATGAAATCTGGGGTGACCTTAAACTTAGTTGTAATTCTCAGCCAAATATACATACTAGGAGGTTGGACTAGCAGACCTCCAAAGTGCATTCCATTCCATTCCATTCTATGCATGGAGAATTCTATTCTATTCTATTCTATTCTATTCTATTCTATTCTATTCTATTCTATTCTGTCCTGTTCTGTTATTCTGTTCTATTATATTCTATTCTCTATTCTACCCTACCCTATTCTACACTCTACTACTCTACTCTATTTTCCTCTGATATATTGGCAGTTTTACTAAATGAATTAAATTAAATATTAAAGTTAAAAAGATTTCAAACACCATATAGCATTTGTTAGAACGAAGATGGAATGATAAAGAGTTTGAGGTATAATTGTAATTTCTGTAACTTCCCAGAGTTGCTTAAGATAGGCATTATTAAGGTAGAATTATTGTATTAATTTACTAGGCTGCATTAACAGAGGGTTAGAATCAAGATCACACATAGCATTAGAGCCACTTTACGAAGCCTTAGTGAGACCACACTTTGAACACGGCATCCAGTTTTGGTCACCATAATATAAAAAAGATGTTGAGACTCTGGAAAGAGTGAGCAACAGATAGGATTAAGGGGCTGCAGGCTAAAATATAAGAACGGTTGCAGGAATTGGGTATGTCTACTCTAGTGAGAAGAAGGACTAGGGAGACAAAAAAAAGGGGTCAACCTATTTTCCAAAGCACCAGAATAATCAAGGAGAGAAGAATGGAGAAATTTTCTGATGGTAAAAACAATTAACAATCAAAACAATTAATGAGTGGAACAGCTTGCCGTCAGAAGTTGTGGGTGCTTCATCACTGGAGGCTTTTAAAAAGAGATTGGGCAGTCACTTGTCTGAAATGAGGCGTTGGTCCTACCTGAATGCTTCTTCTCAGGGAGCCGAAGGGAGAATCCAGGATGGGTAGTCTCTAGTCTCATAGCTCTGCAGACTAAGTTGAAAAATTGAGGACACATCCCCTGGTAACAGTCCCAAGTTCTGAACGACGTCGCAGCAAATCCAGCTGCTCCTAGTCCTCTAACAGATAGCCTATTTGGTACTGCGAGAAAAAAAAAACATTTCCTCCCTACTCTGACCAGACAGAATACAGGGTGGGACTGGATTCTCCCTTCGGCTCCCCGAAAAGAACCGTTCAGGTAGGACCAATGCCCCTTCTCCACTGAGCCAAAGGGAGAATCCAGGATGGGACACACCAAAGCTGACTGATGGCTGTCCTATGGGAGACAACTGGATTGGTCGGAGGTCCCCACTTCTACTTGAATGCCCTGCAGGACTCATTTTCCAAAGGACCCCTCTGCTGAGGCAAAGGATTCAATTTTATAATGTCTTATGAATGGGGTCACAGATGACCAAGTTGCAGCTCTATAAAAGTCCAGAACCGAAGCCTGCATTGCCCAGGCTGCAGTGGTCGTTGCACTCCTGGTTGAGTGCGCAGTGATTCTCCTGGGCACAGGAAGAGCCGGTAACTCATAGGTCTTCGCAATACAGGCGAAGCCAGCGACCCACAGTAGATGGTATCATCCTGCGACCCAAAGTTGACAGGCTGAAAGGAAACGAACAGGCTTCAGTCCTCCTAAAAGAGGAGGTCCTTTTGATATACATACGGAGGGCCCTCCTAACACCCAAAGTGTCCCATTTTCTCTCCAGTGCATGGGTAGGCCCTCGACAGAAGTCAGGCAAAATTAACTCCTGTGAGCAATGGAATAAGGAGTTCACCCTGGGCAGAAAAGTAGGGTCTAACCACAGAACCACGCTATCTGCATGGAAAACGCACAGGTCCTTTCTGATGGATAAGGTTGTCAACTCCAAGATATGCCTGGCTGAAATAATGGCCACTAAGAATGACACCTTGCACGTGAGTAGGCGAAGACTGACTTCACACAAGGGTTCAAATGGGGGAGAAGTCAGTGCCTGCAGGACCCTAGGCAAATCCCAAGTGGGGAAATCCCAGGTGGGTACTGGCCATCTGGATTGAATCCTGACCCCCTGTCCAGTCATCAAAGCACCGTGGCAGCTGTGAGACGCTTGAGACTGCCAAATTGATTGCGGTGCAGCCAGCACTGGTTGCAAGCCTCTGATCTGTCAGGGCTTGTAGCAATTTTAAAGAGTCAGCCATTTTTTTTCCTTTTTGCTCTGACTCTTGCCTTAAATTACAGAGCTGCGCTGAGCACTAGCCTCCTGAAGTGGTGGACAGCTGCTGTGACCAAAGCAGACAGCTTTAGATCAAATAAATTTGGTGTTTATTTTTCTTTTGCCCCTTTTTTCCTTTTCTCTCTCCCTGTCAGTGACAATTATTTTTGGCGGACTCAAAATGGCCCCCGTGGGAGCTGGCCAAGAATTATCAGCTCCTCAGCAGAGTAGGGAGAGAGCTGCAAGGGGATCAACTAAGTCCAGGTCTACTGGGCTGGAGGCAGCAGCTAGGATCAGAGCTAGGACCCTAGCCCCTAAAAGACCCTCTAGGGCAGAGGATAGACAGGCCAGGCATAGACAAAAAGCCCTAGATGAGGAGTTTTGATAAGGCAGTGAGAGATTCCAAGATGGCTGAAAACTGGGCCATCTCTCCTCTGCTCCCACAAGATGGCAGGCAGCAAAACCAATTGGCAGATAGACAATATTTGACTGCCTAATATCCTGGTGGCTCAGGTACTCAGGATTTGCAGGGAATCCTCCAAATCAAGGCAAAAGCCACTCATAATAATTTTGAGCCACCACAAGGATTTTTGATTGCTGCACCTGGAAGCCAAGCCTCCAGCAGAACCAGACCTGTGCCTGAAAATTAAAAAAAACCACCTTTACCCTATAGTGGCTGGGTTGCAGCCTGAGGAGACCCACAGGCAAGAGATGCCATCCTTCATGACAGCCTGGATCTCCCAAACAATTAGACAAGAATTTCAGGCTTAGGTCAACCAGCTGCACCAGCTGCCTGGTTTGGACACCAACAGAGGCATTCCTCAGGGGCAGGCTTCTGCAGAACAGCTATCTACTTCAGAAATAGTTCTGCATCCCCTTTGGAAAGAAGCCAGTCCGAGAGGGACCTCCTTCCAGAGAGGGTTTTTGGGGAGGGGAGTCCCCCCTCCTCTAAGGACCTTTTCCAGTTGGCTCTCTCCAAGACTCTGCTGGTTAAGGCTAAGAGCATGGCTCATCTTAAAAAAAGGGACAAAGTCACCCGGGATCTTCCCCCAGAGGGGGAGGATCAGGAAGATTACTTATTCACTGAGAAAGCATCTGTGGTGGATGCTGTACCTGTGCCCCAGACGTTTATGAATGTGATTAAAAAGCAGTGGGAGTCCCCTGGGGGGTACACTCACTCCAGGGTCTACCTTATTTAATGGGTGGCTGCCACAGCTGCAGGGTAGAATCCCACCTGAGGGCCTCAGGGTGCATCAGGACTTAAATAAGATAATAGCCACAGCTCAATCGTCAGCTAATGCCACCCTCATGTCAGCCAAAACTTCTTCCAGAGCCATGGCCTCCTCTGTAACAGCTCATCTGGCTAAGAAATTGGCAGATGGACGCCGGAAACAAATGGAAGCTGGCCTTTGCTCTCTTCAAAGGAGAGAGGCTTTTGAAAAGACCCTGGATCCCTTTTTTTGATGGAAACCATGGACAAGTGAAAGATCCTGCCCTCCCAGGGGAGGCGTTTTGATTACAGGTCTCTACCCTATTACAGAAAGCCCTCCTTTAAACAGGGGGAAGCTGGAGCAAGCTTTCCCCATCAAAGTAGGTCCTTCTTCCAAAGATCCTCATTTCAGGCCGATAGACCAGCCTTTGCTGCCAGAGGGCATCAGAGGCAAGATGACCGAAGGTCCTTTCGGGGTTCCAACAGATCTTTTAGATGCAAAAAGTGACACCCAAGTCTCGTCTTCCACAGGGGGTCATCTGGGACTGTTCTGGCAGAGGTGGGAACAGATCACGATGGATGCTTGGATCCTGACATTTATGGTCAGGTCTCTCTCGGGACGTTTAGGCCATCCAGCCGTTTCCTGGAGACCAGGAGAGACAAAGGTTCTATTCAATTTGGTTTGTGATTCCAAAGGCAGGGGGGAGGCTGGAAAGGGCTCAACAGGCATCTAATCTACCAAAGATGGGCGTTGGTTCTTACCTGATACGCCCCTTCTCGGTGAGCCGCGAGGAGCATCCAGAGAGTGGGAGGTGCTTCAGGGTCCTCTCTCACAGGCTGAGCTTTAATTGAGGAATGCTCCTCCTCCTCCACGTGACTTCACGCAGCGTTCCCCAGTTTTTGTGAGGACGAGAAGAAAAGGTTATGCAGTCATCCTAACCAACTAGTGGATCCTTGGCCGAAACAAGATTCCCCACCAGATGGAGAAATTAGGGTGGGGCTGGATGCTCCTCGCGGCTCGCCAAGGGGCGTATCAGGTAAGAAACAACGCCCATTCTCCCTCGAGCTGCTCGGAGCATCCAGAGAGTGGGACATACCAAAGCTTGGCAGTCCTACAGGAGGGACTCCGTCTGGATCGGAAGCCCCTCCGGGTCATCAATGACCCTCTGTAGGACTCGTCTGCCAAACGAGGCCTCTGCTGAGGCATATACGTCTATCTTGTAATGCCTAATGAAGGGAGACTGGAAAGCCCAAGTGGCTGCCTGGCATATGTTCGTGATTGGGGCCTGGGTGCCCCAAGCTGCCGAAGTGGCTGCACTCCTGGTGGAATGTGCTGTTATTCCACTGGGAGCAGGCAGGGATTGTGACAGGTAGCATCTGGAGATAGTGGCTCTGATCCAGCGACCGATGGTTGAAGGGGATACTTTGTGACCCAATGTCTTGGGCTGAAAGGAAAGGAATAGGGATTCCGACCTCCTCAAGGGTTGTGTGCACTTAATGTAGATGCGCAGAGCCCGCCTCACATCTAGGGTGTGCCAAAGAATTTCCCTGTCCTTCGAGGGTCTGGGGCAGAAGTTTGGAAGAACTAGTTCCTGCGCCCTGTGGAAGGTAGAATTGATCTTGGGCAGGAAGGTAGGGTCGGGTCGAAGGACCACCTGGTCGGCGTGAAAAACGCAGAGGTCCTTCCTGACTGATAAGGCTGCGATTTCCGATACTCGCTGGGCCGATGTGATGGCCACCAGAAACACCACCTTAAATGTTAGAAACTGAAGGGAAGACTCCCTCAGAGGCTCAAAAGGGTACCTTGTAAGTGAAACAAGGACCTTATTGAAGTCCCAGGTAGGATACCTGTGAGCAGTCGGGGGGCACAAGTTGGTGGCTTCTCTGAGGAAAGCCCTAACCCGAGGGTGGTGGGAGAAGGAACCAAAGTTGTCACAGGAGACAACAGTTGTCAGGGCTGCGACCTGTTGCTTCAGGATGTTAGGGGAAAGCCCTTTGCACAGGCCTTCTTGTAGGAATTCCAGGACCTGAGCAATGGAGGGGGAGAGAGGGTTAACTTGGGATTTATGACACCATCTGCAGACTCTATTCCAAATGGCATCGTAGATCCGTGTGGTTGAGGGCCGCCTGGCAGCTAGAATGGTGTCAATCACTTGACTAGAGAATTTCTCTTTCCTCAGGCGGTTCCGTTCAACCTCCAGACGGCTAACTGGAGCCATTGGGGGTCTGGATGAAGAAGGGGCCCCTGAGAGAGGGAGATCCTGTCCAGGGGGATTCTCCAGGGGGTCGCTACCGATAGATTGCGGAGGTCCGCAAACCACAGGCGCCTGGGCCAATAAGGGGTCACAGGAAGCAGATCCGCCTTCTCGTGGATTAGTTTCCATATCACTCTGGGAACTAGGGCTAGTGGGGGGAAGGCGTACAGGAGCCCTGGAGGCCAGGGGCAGCGTAGCATGTTGTGGCTCTCCGACCCGTGGGACGGGTATCTCGAGAAGAATCTTGGAAGTTGTGCATTGGTTGGGGATGCAAAAAGGTCCACCACCAGTAGGCTGAAGATTCTGGAAGCCTCCTTGAACAGGGCTGGGTGGAGCCGCCATTCTGACTGGTCCACCATTCTGGCCCTGCTCAGTCAGTCCGCCTGGATGTTGGAAATTCCGGAGATATGCTCTGCTGTTAGCGAAAGGAGATTGGACTCTGCCCAACGATAGAGACGTTTGGCCTCCCTCATCAACTGAATAGACTGGGTGCCTCCTTGCCTGTTGATGTGTGCTTTGGCCGTGACGTTGTCCGTGAGAATGAGGACATGATGTTTGCGTACCTGAGGGATGAAGCTGTGCAGGGCCAGGTGGACGGCGTGAAGCTCCAGCCAGTTGATGGTGCATCTTTGTTCTATCTTTGACCATCTGCCCTGTGCCATGAGCGAGTTGACGTGAGCCCCCATCCGGATAGGCTGGCATCTGTGGTGATGGTGAGCCTCTGGGGCTCCTTGAAGTAATGGCCTTTGTTGATGGCGGGTTGGTCCACCAGAGGAGGGACGTGAGGACCTTTGGAGGTATCTTGACCTTGGACTTCGAATTGCTTCTGCCAGATCTTTGAAATGGGAGCAGGAACTACTGAAGGGATCTGCTGTGTAAACCGGCCCAGGGAATAATGGAAATGCATGACACCATTTTACCCAGTAATTTGGAGAGGTCTAATAGAGATACCCTTTTTGACCTCCTAATCTGTTTGACGGATGTCTGGATACTGAGGAACCTCTCTGAGGAGAGAAAGACCTTTTCAGTGACCGAATCAATTACAGCCCACAAGTGGGTAATTCAAGTGGATGGAGCCAGCTGGCTCTTTTGCCAATTTATAAGGAACCCGTGGGCTTGGAGAGCGGAGAGGGTATCCCTGGTATCCCTCTCTGCCTGGCGTCTGGAGGGAGATAGGATGAGGATATCATCCAGGTAACAGTGGAGGCGGACGGGAAGGTTCCTGAGGTGAGCCGCCAGCACCGCAAGAACCTTGGTAAAGGTCCTTGGGGCTGATGCCAACCCAAAGGGAAGGGCTACATATTGGAAGTGGTGGTTATTGTAGCAAAACCTGAGGAATTTGTGGTGAGAGGGCCGGATTGGGATATGTAGGTATGCTTCCAAAAGGTTTATAGAGGAGAGCCAGTCCCCCTGCCTGGTACGCAGAAGGATGGACTGCAAAGTATGCATTTTAAACTTGTGATGGATCAAGTGACGATTAAGGCAGATTGAGCCTGCGGTTAGAGCATTTCATGACTGCAGATGGATCTTCTGTGATTAGAGCAGTCCATGATTGCAGATTGTGTTACCTTGCTTGCGAGTTAGTATAATAGCTGATGTTAAAACCTGTATTTGTATTCATTCAAGGCTTCTTATTTTGTAACTCCTATTGCACTCAGTAGGGTTTATTTTTAAGCCAATGTCTACGCTGTGGAGGTGGAACAATGAACCAGGAATTGAAGCACTCCCTTCTGTTTAAATTTTGCTTCTGGGACGAATTACTTTAAAACAATGCTCAGACAATTCTGTTCTTCTGGAGGAACACAACTGAGTTGTGTTGTATTGTCCACCGAGTTGTTTTTAGGCTTTCTTATTCAATCTGCCTTGGATTATGGATTTCCTTTATGGATTAGGGCAAATAGGAAAGCACTCCAGAGGGTTGTCATTGCCGAGAAGATCATTGGTTGCCCTCTTCCCCTCTTTGGAAGAGCTTTATAGCTCCCTCTGCCTTAAGAAAGTTCAAAACTTCCTCAAAGATCCATCTCATCCTGGAACCCTTTTTTTGAACTATTACCATCTGGCAGACGGTACAGAATAATAAAAACAAGGACAATTAGGCTGAAAAACAGCTTCTATCCCAGGGCAGTAGCTCTCTTGAATTCTACTGTATAGTACAATATTTAGTTTAGTTTAGCTTAGTTTATTGTCATTGCACCTCGTACAACGAAATCAAACACCATCTTCAGTGCACATCATGACCATGAAAATAAACACACACATCCTTCACCCTCCACACATTGAACCGAAAACTCCTGACACTGCACCAATACTGCACTATACAGTAGAGTTCAAAAGAGCTACTGCCCTGGGATAGAAGCTATTCTATAGAAGACCCCCATTGAAAACAAACTATTCCGCCCCTTTCTATCATCTTGTGCAATAGAAAGGGAGCTTGAGCAAGGACTCCTTAGTCATCTGGGGGCTCCAACCCTAGATACCTTCAGATGAGAAGGAAGTAGAGCCAGAAGGGCCAAGTGGAAATACTCTCCTACCACTGGAGATTCAAGGAACACTAGAGAGCCAGAAATCCCATTCTGACTTTGAGCCAATTCATAAGACCACTTGCCATGGACACAGTAACTCAGAACCAGAAGTTCAGCCACTTAGCCGTGAGCAGAGATGTTTAATGAAGATCTAGGGGTGTCAAGCTCGTTTAAACCAAGGGCCATATCAGGGTTGTGTTTGACCTGGGTGTGTGTGGTTGGGGCGGGGATGGCCAGCTCAACGTCCCTCATGTCCGGGGTGCCTGTAGTGGCCTGGCCCTCCCAAGCTCCGTTTTTACTGGCAGAAGGGTTGCAAGAGGCCGTCGCAGCCGAAAACAGAGCTCGGAGCCCATTTTTGCTGGCAAAGTGAAAGGCCACCCCAGGCGCTCCTGACACAAGTGATGTCAAGCTTGGCCACAAACCCCCAGCCCCCCCCCCAGGAGGTCAAACACAACCCTGATGTGGACCTCAATGAAATTGAGTTGACACCCCTGCTTTAGATGATACTAAAATCAATGATGCTTCATTTTCTTCTTCGCAGAGAGGAAATCTTGTGGTTTTATCAAGCTGAATGTAGCCTGCCAATCAAGCTAGTGAAAATGCAGCTTTGCAAAACCCAGCTTGCCAAAATAAATTAAAAGGAGGTGATGGTTTAAAACCAGGTTGATGGTTTCTGCATGCATGCACATTTGCAAGAAAGCTACGGGCAGCAGTTCATAAGTTAACCAAACTTCTTCCATGCGCCCTGCTTTTACTGGCCTTCTCATCTGCCTCTTTCCAGTGACTTGTGGTTTTATTGTCTTTTGTGCTACTCGAAGCACCTTCTGGATGATGAAAACAATGGGACACTTTCAAGGTAGCTTAGATCTCAGGTGAGCCAGAGGGAATGCAGAAGGATGCTGATAGGTACCACCCATAATCTAGACAACATCAGCTCTCTAGTTGCTAAAGTTTTTGTAGCATGTACAACTCTTCCCTGAGAGATTTATCTCTGGAAAAACAGACAAACCTACTTTTGGCAAGTCAGGATAGTTCTTGTCTTTCCCTTTCCCCTTTGTGCAGTCCATCCTAATCCAATCACCTTAATGACATTATCTAATCTAAACACAACCTGTTTGGTCTCTCCTCCCCAGGTTATGGAAAATGTTTTCATGCATTACAAAACCCTGAATTCCAGCTGGTGTAGCAGAATGCTGGCTAATTTCTAGGAGGAGGAGGAGGAGGAGGCAGGTTTAAGTTACAGAATATAAGTCCTTCCACTTAAGTCTTCCATGAGGCTCAGAGGGATTGGAAGCAATTTTAAAAGGACACAAACAGCACTAATCTAAGCAGTTTGTTAAACTTATGGAATTTGCTGCTATAAGATACCCTGATCGTTGGGTTTTAAAAGGGGGTTGAGTTGATTCATAAGCGGATTCGGGTTATCAATAATTACTCTGGCTGTCTGCCTCATCAGCAATCCATTTGAAATCCCATCTGCCAGGAATTGAGAAGAGAAGAGCTGCATTGTCTTCTCTTCAAATTTGTAACCATCTTGAAGCCATCTGTTTGGGAATGGGGCCACAGATACAGGACTAAGTGGACCACAGCTGCAGAGCTCTGCTTTTAAAGCAGTTGACATTATACACTTCTTTTCCCCTTGCTTTGAGTTAAATGCAACTGATTCACACAAACAAGCTTAAGAGACGATAAACCGTGAAACGAGGCTGCTTTGTGAGCAATCTCACAGCCAGCAGCTCTCACTCAAATCTGCACCGTTGAGAAAGCAAGCCATCCTACAGAATTAGGTGACTCTGGCTGAATTATTCAGCACTGCCATTACATTGGCCTTTGGATTCAACTGAAATCCAAATTGCATTCATATAATTTATATAAATGTAGAGGTAGGTCTAATCTAGTGGTGGGATTCAATTTTTTTTACTACGGGTTCTGTGGGTGTGGCTTGATAGGTGTGACTTGGCTTGGTGGGTGTGGCATGGTGGGCGTGGCAGGGAAAGGATACTGCAAAAACCCCATTCTGTCCCCACCTCACTAACCTGCTTTCCAGCTCCGTTCTCCTGTGCAGGGCAACAAAAGTAGAACCAGCCAATCAACTAGGACTTGGAGAATAGATGGGGTTGGCGGGGCCAGTCAGAGGTGGTATTTGCTGGTTCTCCGAACTACTCCAAACTTCTGCTACCAGTTCTCCAGACCGGTCAGGACCGGCTGAATACCACCTCTGGTCTAATCTAACAAAGAGAAGGACTAGGGGTGATATGAGAGCTATCTAGAGAGACTTGTGGGGTTGTCACAGAGGTTGATCTATTCCCCAAATCACCTATGACAGGACAAGAAGTAACATATGGAAGATTATCAAAGAAAAATCCAACCTAGCATTAAAGAGAAATTTCCTCAGTGGATTGGATTGCCTCTAGAAGTTGTGAATGCTCCATCATTGGAGATTTTTAAGAAGAGATTGGACAGCCTTTTGTCCAAAATGGTACAGGCTCTCCTGCCTGATCAAGGAGATGGACTAAAACAGTGGTCCCCAACCATTGGGCTGGGGACACTGGTGGTCCACGAGAAAATGTTGGTGGTTCACAGAGAAATGTCATCCCTAAAGCAACCCCCAAAGCAATTCATTCAGGCTGTGCAGGAAGGAGCACAAGGCTGTGCTGCCCACATGGCCCTCAGGAAAACAAGGCTGAACTTGCCCCATTCGCTCCACATGCCAGGCCTGGGCACCAGGCTGCTTCTTTCTGATTCTTTCTTCTTATGCTTTTGGCTGCATGCAAGGAAAGCAGCCAATGTCTTTCTTTCTCTCCCCCAAACTGAGCCAGAAATGAGTCTTTGGGACCCTGCAAGGCCTCCTGCTCCAAGAGGCTGCGCCGGCGTGACAAGTCTCGCAAAGACTCATTTCTGGTGGAATTTGGGGGAGAGAAAAAAAAGACTTCTGCTGCTTCTGCTGTTTTCCTTGCATGAAGCCAAAAGTCTCTCCTCCCCATCCCCCGAGAATGGAGCTGGAGACGGTATCCTGCGATCCCAAATAAAGAATGATCGATCGGTAGGAAAATAGGGTGGGGAATTTTCCTGCAGACTTTTTTTGGGGATTTTTCCCAAATTTTAAAATACATGAGTAAATTTTAAAATATTTAAAGTCTGTGGGATTTAAAATTCTGAGTTTGGTGATCCCTGAGGTCCAAAAGGTTGGCAATCCCTGCACTAGAAGACTTCCAAGGTCCCATGATTGCTCTATTGCTTTGTTTACTACATTTATTGGCTGCCCATCTTACCACAGGGTGTTCTGAAAAAAAGATATTTTGAAGTAGATGGGATGCATACATGACACCGTCTGCAACTTTTGAAACCATTTTCAGCTTTTTGCAAGCTCACCCTTCACCAAATATATCCTCAACTTACAACAGCTCATTTAATAATCATTTGAAGTTATAGCAGCATTGAAAAAAGTGGCTTGTGACCATTTTTCACACTTACGACCATTGCAGCCGCCTCGTGGTCATGTGATCAAAGTTCAGAAACTTGACATTTGACTCCTATTTATGACGGTTGCAAAGGTCACAAAGCAAAGTCAATGGGGCGGGGGAGCCAGATTCACCATGCTACTAACTGAACAACTGCAGGGATTCACTTAACAGTAGTAAGAAAGTCGTAAAAGAAAAAACCCTTAGCAAATGTTTCGCTTAGCAACAGAAATGTAAGTCGAGGATTTACCTGTACTGCAGAGTTTTCTAAAGGAAAGGTTGCAATGTCTTTAGCAACCTTGCTTTCACAATGACTAAGCAAATAGCTTCACAGCTTAGTGGAGGAAAAAACTACTCTACACCCCAGTGTGGAATGAACTCTAGGTTTTCTGCCAGTAGAAAAGACTGAGGAATACTTCTTCTACCGTAAATTATAGTTTTTCCTCTGGAGGTACAGAAAATTGAAGCCAGTTGATGGATTACTGGTTACTCTCAAAGTAGATCCACGCTTTGGTTAATTCAGAATGTGATTAACTTAATTGGACTTGTTTGCTTTGTTTATATTCACTTTTCTTCCCTATAGCTCATCCCATCAGCAACCCTGAGAGACAGGCTGGGGTGAAAATGAGCAACTCTTTCCAAAGTCAACCCTAAAAGTCCTAGAAGTTACTACAAATTCCTTAACACCTTAACTAAGCTCCAATTTAGCATGTTAGTATCTGGAAGCATCTTGGCATGTAGAACAAGGATCTTCCCAAGTATTTTGGTTTTGAGCATGCCACTTGGGTGGAAGAATGCCATGTAGTGATTTATAGATGGTTCTCGACTTATGACAACTGAGCCCAAAATTTCTATTGCTAAATGAGACAATTGTTAAGTGATCCAAAAGGCCTTTTTCAAGAGGCAACTGCATTTTCTTGGAAAGTTTTCCAGAAAGTCCAACTGTCCCTGGAAAAAGCACCTTTGGGACAAACATGACCTGGATGACTAAGAATCTCCATAGATAGTTGTTAAGTGAGTTCTGCCTCATTTTACAATCTTTCTCGCTACAGTTAAGTTAGTAACACGGTTGTTACGTGAAACTGGCTTTCCCCATTGACTTGGTTGCAAAAGGGATCACATGACCTTAGGACACTGCAACCGTCATAAATATGAGCATCTGAATTTTTATCGTGGGACCATGGGGATGCTGCAATGGTCATAAGTGTGAAAAATGGCGCTGTCACTTTTTTCAATGAAGGGTCACTAAATGAACTGTTGTTAGTCAAAGAATACCTCTTTGTTGGTAAACTTATTTCTTTGTCGGTAAACATAAATTCAACACAAAAAATAGTTTGTTGCGAAAGCGACTGCCTGCGAAAGCTCCAAGCTTGCAGCTGAAAGGCGAAAGTGGAAGCAGTATCCAATAATTGGGTAAACCAGGTTGCCCTGATAGACCGGTTTCACTGGAAAAAACACTTAAGCTCTAGCTGATAAAGTGAAGAGAACCCGTGGCTTAGAGGTTAATACATCTACTGTCAGCCTTCAAGATTTTCTTCCTTTGCTTTGCATCTTTCGACTGTCATAAGTAACATGGGGAGGGACAATTTAAAGCAACTGAGGTTCAGAAACACTGCTCCAGAGAATGTTTGGCTGGGAAAAACTGCATTGGTTAAACAAATTATTTTTTCTGGCAAATTTCTGTCAACTGAACTCCAGGTGGTGGACTAAGAGGAAGCTAACCATAAACCTGCTCAGTCTGTAAAATGAGACACTACAATTTTCCATCTATTATGCTGTAGAATTCAAGAGAGCTACTGCCCTGGAATATTATGCTGGTCTCTTGCTGCATTGCAGGATGCTTTTAACATTTTCTAGAAAGTCTAATTCTTGCAGCAATGAACCTATAAAACAAAAAGCCCAGGGAAAAAAAAAGCAATGGAAATCTGGTAAGGAGTGAAGAAGAGTTATTTTGGCTTAATAATAGCTTAAGTGAATCAATATGTTATTGTCAGCATCGCATTATAAAAGAGACACTCGGTAGGAAAGTGTGCTTGGAGCATAAACATATTTAAACTTTTTGTGTACGATAAAAAAACACATAATTTCAAACTTCCAGCAAAATCTGCATGCCAAAACACAATCTAATCCACCAGTTAGTAGATTATGGTACATGTGAAATGCTGGCTTTGGATGTTTTACTCCAAATATTGTTAACTTCTGTACAACCCCTTGCAAGCAAGTTTGCACCAAGACAAATTCCTTGTGTGTCCAATCACCCTTGGCCAATAAAGAATTCTATTCTGTTCTAGAACTGACAAATTCCCTTGTGAGCATTGACATTTCCTAAACCACAGACTGCAGTGGTCAGCTTCCGATCTTGAGGCCTGGGATCTACTCAGCCCTGGCAAGAGACGTGCTCTGGCAGGCTTTATCAGTTGCAGCAGCACTAACAGCCTCTATGGGGGTGTAAAGTTGATGGGTTGACTAACATATGTCAAGAGGCCTCGATGTATCTTGCAATTGCAAAATGCTTCTCCGCAGCCCTTCCTGCAAGAAACATGGTTAAGCAATAGAGTTTAAGGAAAGCAGGCATTGTCCGGTAAAGGCCACTCTCGCTGAGCTTGTCGATCAGAAAGGTCGGCAGTTTGGCGGTTCGAATCCCTAGCACCCTGTAATGGAGTGAGCTCCCGTTACTTGTCTTCTGCCAACCTAGCAATTCAAAAGCATGTAAAAGATGCCAGTAGAAAAATAGGGACCCTTTTGGTGGGAAGGTAACAGCATTCTGTGCACCTTTGGCGTTTAATCATGCCGGTCACAGGACCATGGAGACGTCTTTGGACAGTGCTGGCTCTCTCCGGCTTTGTAACGGAGATGAGCACCGCCCCCTAGAGCCAGAAACAACTAGCACGTATGTGCAAGGGGAACCTTTACCTTTTACTCGATAATGTACTACACATCAAACTTACTTCTGTCCTTTCAACTAGATCCGTGGCCTGCAAAAATGCCAATTCTTCATAGCAACGGATAGTCACTGTCCTGTCCTGTTCTGACTCAGGCCCTAGTAACTCATCCCAGTTATATGATATATCCCCATGGATCTGTCTGGGGATTCCCTAATCCAGGGATCCCCAACCTTTGGGCATGGCCCACTAGTCTGCAACTGGGCTATGGAAACAATGGGCAAGCACATGCACACACATCCCCACTTGCATGAGTAGAAGATGAGTGTGTACACACGTGATCTATTTGCTTGAGCAGTGGATTTGCGTGCATGCCACTCACACAAATGGAACACCATGTGTGATGTGCTGGCGGGCTGGTCACGTGGACCCATCCCCCCCCCTTCCTTTCCCTGCCAGCCGTAAAGCTGTAAAGATTGGGAAAGTCTGCCCTAGTCTTTCCAGACTACAGGAACAAACTATGGACATTAGAATAGTTCCAATTACTTAGAGAATTTTAGCTGCAATGCATAAATCAGCCACAGACTTCTTTTGCTGTTAAATAATTTAAAGTTGTAATCTTAAGGCAGAGAAAACAAGCTTGAATCCATCGACAATGGCTGGTAAACTGCCCATATTCTCAGGATAGTCTAGGATTGTTGCTGTCTTTGTCCCTTTAAATCTGTCCCTATGATGGGGAGATATTGCACTACAGTCAATCTTGAACTTACTAACATAACAGAGCCCGATATATCCTAAGAGGGCAGTTGGTGAGTGAGCCGTGCCCTATTTTATGACTTTTGGGCCACAGCTGTTAAGCGAATCACTGAAGTGGCTGAGAGAATCATTTCATTGTTAAGTAATTCTGGCTTTCCCCTTCGACTTTGCTTGTTGGAAGCCAGCTAGGAAGGTTGCAAATGGAGATTGGGCATTGGTAGAAGTTACCATGAATGCCCTTTCTATCTATGCTGGGAAAGAGCCCAGGATGGGTTGACTCCTTCCTATAATGTAATAGCTGAGTCTATACTAAGATATAAAAGCCAGCCCCCGGGAGAGACCCCAGCTTTGGCGAAGATACTTGACAGACTGAAAGGTGTCCCTGAAAGCCCAAAATAAGTACAGAAATATGTCTTACCCTCTCTGGACTAATTAAGGGAGGGGCTGGACTCTCGCAGCATAGATAGAAAGGGCGTTCACGGTAACTTCTACCAATGCCCATTCTCCTCCATGCTGCATCGAGAGCCCAGGATGGCATATACCAAAGCTTGCATGTCCACGGGCGGGTCCTCGTCTGGCTCATCACACCAACTGTGGAACCTGTCTGCCGAAGGCTGCAGCTGCCGAGCCAAAAGGATCCAGATGTTAGTGTCTGATGAAAGGAGAGGGGGATGTCCACGTGGCCGCACGACAAATCTCCTCCAAAGATGCTTGGGTCGCCCAGGCAGCAGAAGTGGCCGCACTTCTGGTAGAGTGCGCCGTCAGACCTCAAAGAACCGGAAGGGCCACAGCTTTGTAGGCCTGTTCAATGCAAGACCTGACCCACCTGCTAATAGTAGGAGAAGAGGCCTTGTGCCCCAAGTGGTAAGGGAAAAAGGAAACAAACATGGCTTCCGACTTCTTGAAGGAGGGAGTGCGCTTCATGTATATTCTAAGAGCCCTTCTTACGTCTAGTGTGTGCCACTGCCGCTCTAAGTCATGGTGCGGGAGAGGACAGAAGTCAGGCAAAACAATGTCCTGGGACCTGTGAAACCAGGTGTTAACCTTCGGAATAAATGAGGGGTCCAGACGAAGAACAACCCTATCATCGTGAAAGGAACAAAGGTCCTGTTTGATGGAAATAGCAGCAAGCTCGGAAACCCTCCTGGCAGAAGTGATGGCAACAAGGAACACTACCTTCAGAGTCAGGAAACGGAGAGACACTGTTCTAAGGGGTTCAAAGGGGGCTTTGTAAGGGCATTAAGGACCAAATGAAGGTCCCAGGAAGGATACCTGTGAACCACTGGAAGGTGCAGGTTGGAAGCCCTTTTCAAAAACCTCCTGACTGAAGTGTGATGGGATAAGGAAGTAAGCGAACCCCGTGAAAGGACTGAGGAGAGGGCCACAACCTGCCTGCGTAAGGTGTTGGGGGCCAAACCTTTCTCCAGCCCATGCTGAAGGAAGCTAAGAACTTCTGCCAACTGGGCTGAAGCAGGAGAAAGACCCTCCCTGAGGCACCATCAGGAAAAGACCTTCCAGGTGGCATCATAGATGAGCCTTGTAGAAGGTTTGCGAGAAGCCAGGATAGTGAGGATGACCCTTTCTGGAAGATCAGCCTCCTTTAGCCACTGCCGCTCAAGTGCCACATGGTCAGCTTGAACCACTGGGGCTCTGGGTGGAGCAGGGCCCCCTGGTGAAGGGAGATTAGATGGGCAGGGATCCTCCAAGGAGAAGCCACCGATAGGTTGACCAGGTCCGCAAACCAGGGCCTCCTTGGCCAATAGGGAGCCAGGAGGAAGAGCTCTGCACGTTCCTCCAACATCTTCTGAATTACTGCTGGAATGATGGGAAGCGGGGGAAAGGCGTAGAGGAGACCCTTGGGCCATCTGCACCAAAGAGCATTGGTCCCCTCCGCTTCCTGGCAAGGAAACCTGGTGAAGAATCTGGTGACTTGGGCGTTTTAAGGAGTGGAGAAAAGATCCACACCTCCAGTGTTTCGAATCTGAGGGAAAGATCCCTGAATAGAGACGGAGGAATGGACCATTCTGCCTGGTCGACTAGGCTC
The DNA here is from genome assembly GCA_033807585.1 of Hydrophis major. Taxonomy (NCBI): domain Eukaryota; kingdom Metazoa; phylum Chordata; class Lepidosauria; order Squamata; family Elapidae; genus Hydrophis; species Hydrophis major. Next base: position 18,103,715 of record CM066337.1, read on the forward strand.
CTGCTGAGCCAGGGCTTGAGAGCTGTCGACCCCGGAGATGTGGTCCACCAAGATCGATAACAGGTTTCTCTGCCCATAACCCCAGCCATAGAGCCTCTCTCATGAGGGCTTTGGACTTCGTCCCACCTTGCCAGTTGACATGAGCCTTTGCAGCCATGCTGTTCGTAAGGACTAGAACATGAGAGCCGGTCACTGATTACCTGAAATGCTTGAGAGCCAGAAAAATAGCTCTGAGCTCTAACCAATTTATGGGAAGGGTTTGTTCCGATCTGGACCAAACGCCCTGAGCTATCTGACTGTACAGCAAGAGCCTCAGGAGACCAGGATGGAGGATAAAAAGGCTCATAACTTCTCTTCCCCTGGGTGGGCTTGGTTGGGGCCCACGAGTATCACCTGAAACATGCTGTAGTTGCACTCCCTTCTGTTGAATAGTTCTGTTGAACTGCCTCTCTAGAGCTGCATGTCTGCATTTCTCTGCCCTCAATTCAGCCTGAGTTGCCTTCTTAGGGGCTAGAGCCTTAGCTTTGATTTTAGCAGCCACCTCCCTCTGGACTGATTGGGTTCGTTGCCTACGTCTTTTTCTCCTATTGGGCTTAAGAGACTGTTCCACTGGGGGGAAGTTCTGCCAGAGCCTTATCTTGCTCCATTTGTAAAATAAAGGCTCTTGCTTTGGAAAGAAGCTGTTTAGAAATTTTTCTATTAAGCTCCTTAGGGTATAAATGGCCTCCGGGCTTACAAAATGGCCGCTCACTTCGTGGTGGAAGGCTTGAATCCAAGATGGCCGCTGACTATAGGAAAACAGGCTCCAAGATTGAAGAACCGCTCCTTAGGCTATACAGAGCCCCGAGCGAAGCCAGCAAGGGAAAAACACAGCAACCAGCTACACGATCAGCTGGCCTGAGCTCTTATCAGTTTGCCGATTGTGTTTACAATCGCTCCAAACTGCAGGCGCAGGGGAGGTCTGCAGACGCTGCCCAGCTTGCCTGCACAGAGTTCTGTGACGCTGCTCCCAACGCAGGGCTCTCCTGAAAGAGCAGCTGCCCAGATCCCTGGGAACTGCTTGAAGAGAGGAAAAAAGTACTGAAGATTGCTGGTGATTGCTATCTAACAACGCTTTCAGAGACACAGCTACTGACTGAAAGGAGCTGAGTCAAAAGCTGGGATCTCTCCCGGGGGCTGGCTTTTATATCTTAGTACAAACTCAGCTATGACATCACAGGAAGGAGTCAACTCATCCTGGGCTCTCGATGCAGCATGGAGGAGAACACGTGACCCTGGGACAGTGCAATTGTCATTAAATACATACCAATTGTTAAGCACTTGAACTTTGATCATATGACCATATGGGTCCTGCAGCAGCCGTAAGTGTGAGAACTGATCATAAGTCCCTTTTTTCAGTGCTAGCTTTGAATGGGCACTAAATGAATGATTGCAAATTAAGAAACACACACACACACACACACACACACACATCCTTACATGTCATTGTTGAGTTCATTTATTAGCCAGAGGCCTGTCTTGAGACACCTCTCCTAGTCTCTGCTTAAATTTATTTTCTCAGGAGTAGCAGCTACCAAAGGATGGACTACAATGCCCATCAGGATCAGGTGTTTTTTCGAGGGGAAGAGTGTCTCTGTATGGAAGGGCCCTCTTCTGGAGTGGGTAATGTTGCGCTTCAACCATCATTTGTTTTCCCAAGCCTTTTTAAAAAAACATGCTACATGTGCTTTAAAAAGCTATTTAAATGGATTTCATGGGTCAGTTTATTATTATTATTATTATTTTAAAATGATCTTAAAAAGTACAATATGAACTTTTTAAATTGGGACCAAAGAATGCAGAATACATACACACACACGGCTGTGTTTCCATTTAGTTTTTCCTGGTGTGGAAAGAGACTGAATGATGAAGCAAAGAACATAACCCTGTTTCACAACACATTTTAAATAACTGCCTATCCATGCATTTATTCCTGGCCTCGTCCATCCTGTTTCCTCGCTCCAGTCTCTTGACTGTTGCTTAAGAAGTTGATGAACCAGCAAATTGCTACCGTTCGCGCTTTCAGAAGATTGAGAGAAAATGCATTGGCAGAGAAAAGCTTCCAGCTGCAGTGCAGCTCGTTCGAGTCTATGTTCAGCCACCCAATTTGCAGTTGCCTCTAAAAAATAATAAGATAGTACTTTGGACTTATTCCTTCTCTGTAATGTGGGGAAAACAATTTTAGCCACCTTGCAGGTTTGCAGTAAGGAAGGCGGAAATAATGTGTGTTAAGTTGCACACACAAGCTTATACACGACACATAAGCGAGAGAGAGTTAGGCTTCCGAGGCGCGTCTTGTTAGGAAAGCAAAACTCCTGTCTCCTGGTTTGGATGAAAAAGCTAAACAAACCAGAGACACAAATTCCCAGGCTTTGCCTCGTGACTCCCTCTGGCAGGTGGAGCTAAGTGGGTGTGTTTGGGAAACAAGCATTGTGGTTAAACAATCCAGGTAATCATTTGAAGCTATGCTGATTTCCTCCTGATGCATACTGTCCACAGCCAGCATGTATTAGCTGTATTCAGACCTGAAGCCAATCAAAAGGACTTGATTTAGACATATACAGGTAGTCCTCGACGTACGACCCGCAGTTGAGCCTCAAATCTATGTTGCTAAGTGAGAACCTGGTTAAGTGTATTTTGAACCCATTTTACGACCTTTCTCGCCACATTTGTTAAGCAAAATCCCTGCAGTTAAATTAGTAGCATGGTTGTTAAGGGAATCTGGCTTCTCCATTGACTTTGCTTGTCAGAAGGTCCCAGAAGGAAATCACATGACCTCGGTTGCTGGGTGGGTGTGGCCATGGTGGGTGTGGCCTACCAAAACTTCCTATTCCGGCTTCTGATGGGCCTCCAGAGCCTGGAGGGGCATTTTCATCCTCCCAAGGGTCCCGAGGCCTCCTCCAGGCCTCTGGGAGGATGAAAACACACACCCCGGCCTCTGGAAGCCCTCCAGAAGCCGGGAACATGCCCGTTTCCGGATTCCAGAAGGCCCATTTTTCCCCCTCCCAGAGTCTCCGTGCTTACCTCAATCAAAATGGGCTGCGTGGAGACTCCTGGCAGGGGAGGGGCAGGAGAGGCAGGGCCAGCCGGTCTGTTAAAATACCAGTTCGGCAAACCAGCTGTAACTTTTACATCCGGTTCGCTTGAACCGGTCAAAACCAGCCGAATCCCACCTCTGACCCTGGAACACTACAACCGTCATAGCTATAAGTCAGTTGCCAAGCATCCAAATTATGATCTTGTGACCATGGGGATGCTGCTGTAAGCATGACAAATGGCCATAAGTCACTTTTTTTCAGTGCTGCTATAACTTTGAACGGTCACCAAATGAACTATTTGTAAGTCGACAACTATAGTAGGCCTTCTACTTACAACAGTCTGTTTAGTGACCGTTCAAAGTTGCAACAGCACTGAAAAAAGCGACTTATGGCCATTTGTCACACTTACAACCACTGCAGCATCCTTACGGTCCTTTGATCAAAATTCAATTGCTTGGCATGTGGTTCACATTTAGAATGGTTGCCATGTCTTGGGGAGGGGTGTCACATGATCCACTTTTGTGACCTTCTGACAAGCAAAGTCCATGAGGGAAGCCAGATTCATTTAACAACCATGTTAGTAACTTCACAACTGCAATGATCCACTTAACAACAGTTGCAAGAGAGGTCATAAAATGGGGCAATCCCACTCAACCAATGTTTCACTGTACAACATAAAATCTTGGGCCCAAATGTGGTCGTAAGTCAAGGACTATCTGTGCTTATACATTGATTTCTTAATGTATAGCATAGCTCTCCCATATTCCTTCAGGCTAGGGGTCTTCAAATTCAACAGCTTTAAGACTTGTGGACTTCAACTCCCAGAATTCTTCCTCCAGTCATGTTAGCTCAGGAATTCTGGGAGTTGAAGTCCACAGATCTTAAACTTGTTAAGTTGGAAGACCCTTAAGCAAATCAGGCTTAGCTAATCAAATGTGCTGAGACTATAACTCTTATCCTTCTCTTATGAAGACCATTTCCAGCAATTCCTTTTACATAATTTCATTTTAAGATATAAAATAAGAGATACCCCTTTTCTAAGTATTCTTCTTGACCAGGCCCTGTTGAAGTATTCCCGGTTAGGAGAATGAGTTCACTCAGGGAAGCATAATGAGAGTGGTGATGAATAACACACAACCAGCACACAGATACACTGAATAGTAAAAATGTAAGTTTTACTTCCAGTAAACAGGTAAACAAAGTCCAACAAACAGTCCAAATCATACACGATTAAAGCAGTTAGTATTCAAAACAGTCGGTCCAGGGATAATCCAAAAACAAAGTTCTTTTCTTTACCAGTATCATAAACAAAGTTCGGTAAACGGAGTTTGCAAGCAGTTGCAAGATTCACAGCAATTCAAGCAAAATGGGCCTTACCTGACACGCCATTTCTCTTCGAGCTGCGAGGATCATCCAGAGAGTGGGAGGTGCTTCAGTCTGCGTCATTGTAGGCTGAGCTTAATTACTGAGGAACGCTCCGCCTTCCATCACGTAGCTCCCTTGCAGTGTTCCCCAGTTTATGCGAAGTCGAGAGGGAAGAGAGATTCGGACTAGAGTTAAGGGTTCATTGGCCGAAACAAGACCCCACCAGATGGTGAAAGAAAAAGGGTGGGGCTCGATGATCCTCGCAGCTCGAAGAGAAATGGCGTGTCAGGTAAGGACCAACGCCCATTCTCCTTAGAGCTGCTTGGATCATCCAGAGAGTGGGACATACCAAAGCTTGGCTGTCCTACAGGGGGGACTCCATCTGGTTCGGAAGCCTCTGCAGGTCCTTGAAGACTCGCTGAAGGACTCATCTGCCAAACGAAGCCTCCGCCGAGGCAAATATGTCGATCTTATAATGCCTAATGAAAGGAGACGGGGATGCCCAGGTGGCGGCCCGGCAAATATCAGTAATTGGAGCTTGGGTGGCCCAAGCTGCCGAGGTAACCGCACTTCTGGTGGAATGTGCTGTTATTCCGCTGGGTACCGGCAGAGCCTGAGACAAATAAGCTTTAGAAATAGTAGCTCTGATCCAGCGGCCGATGGTTGAAGGGGACACTTTGTGGCCCAATGTCTTGGGTTGAAAAGAAAGGAATAGAGATTCGGACCTCCTAAAGGGCTGGGTGCACTTAATGTAAATGTGAAGGGCACGTCTCACATCCAGGGTGTGCCAAAGCTTCTCCCTCTCCCGCGAGGGATTGGGGCAGAAGTTTGGGAATGTGAGTTCCTGTGCCCTGTGGAAGGCTGAGTTGACCTTGGGCAGGAAGGTAGGGTCAGGCCGGAGGACCACCCGGTCAGCATGGAAGATGCAAAGGTCCTTTCTCACCGGCAAGGCTGCGATCTCCGAGATTCGGTGAGCCGAAGTAATGGCCACCAGGAACACAACTTTGAATGTTAAAAACTGGAGGGTGGATTCCCTGAGAGGCTCAAAGGGATGTTTAGTAAGGGACACAAGGACCTTATTGAGGTCCCAGGTAGGATATCGGTGAACGGTTGGGGGGCACAAGTTAGTGGCTCCTCTGAGGAAAGTCCTAATGTGAGGGTGGTGGGAAAGGGAACCAAGGTTGTCACAAGCGATGACAGTTGAGAGGGCTGCGATCTGATACCTCAAGGTGTTAGGGGAAAGCCCTTTCCTCAGACCTTCTTGGAGGTAGTCCAAAACTTGAGCAATGGAGGGTGAAAGCGGGTTGACCTGGAAATTATGGCACCACTTGCAGAAACTATTCCAAGTGGCATTGTATATTCCGGTAGTGGAGGGCCGCCTGGAGGCTAAAATGGTCAGAGAGCTTCTCATTTCTTAGATGTTCCTGCTCAACCTCCAAACGGCTAACTGGAGCCATTGGGGATCCGGATGTTGGAGAGGCCCCTGAGAAAGGGAGATCCTGTTCGGGGGGATTTTCCAGGGAGGGGCCACCGATAGGTTGCGGAGGTCCGCAAACCATGGGCATCTGGGCCAGTAGGGGGCCACCAGAAGCAGTTCCGCCTTCTCATGGATCAGTTTCTGGATGACTCTGGGAACTAGGGCTAATGGGGGGAATGCGTATAGAAGCCCTGGGGGCCAGGGACAACAGAGAGCGTTGTAATTCTCAGCCCCGTGGGAAGGATACCTTGAAAAAAACCTTGGTAGTTGTGTGTTGAGGGGGGATGCAAAGAAGTCCACTGTCGGGAGGCCGAAGATCATGGTCGCCTCCCTGAACAGTGGATGCGCCACTCGGACTGGTCCACCGTGGCCCTGCTCAGCCAATCTGCTTGGGTGTTTGAAACCCCTGAGATGTGCTTTGCTTTGAGAGAGAGGAGATTGTGCTCCGCCCAACGGCAGAGACGCTCGGCCTCTCTCATCAACCGTATGGACTGGGTACTCTCCTGCCTGTTGACATGAGCCTTGGCGGTGACGTTGTCCGTGAGTATAAGGACATGCCGCCCGTGTACCTGAGGGAGGAAGTTGCGCAGGGCCAGGTGGATGGCGTGGAGTTCCAAGCAGTTATACTGCATGCCCATTCAGCCTGCGACCATCTGCCCTGTGTGGTGAGTGAGTGGATGTGAGCGCCCCATCCGGATAGGCTGGCGACTGTGGTGAGGGTGAGGCATTGGGGCTCCTTGAAGTGATGACCCTTGTTGATGGCGGGATTGGTCCACCAGAGGAGAGACGTGAGGACCCTTGGCGGTACCTTGACCGTGACCTTTGAATTGCTTCTGCCGGATCTTTGGAACGGGAGCAGGAACCACTGTAAGGATCTGGTGTGTAAATGGGCCCAGGGAACAATGGAAATGCATGAGACCATTTTACCTAATAATTTAGACAATTCTAAGAGTGTTACCTTTTTTGATCGTCGAATATGTTTGACGGATTCCTGGATGCTAAGGAATCTTTCCAAGAAAAGGAAGACCTTCCCTTTAACTGTGTCAATGACGGACCCCAAGTGGGTTATCCGGGTAGATGGTAACAACTGGCTCTTTTGCCAGTTTATTAGGAACCCATGTAAGAGTAGGGCTGAGAGAGTAGCTCTGGTGTCCCTCTCTGCTTAGCATCTGGAGTGGGACAGGATGAGGATGTCATCCAGGTAGCAGTGGAGACACACAGGAAGGTTCCTGAGGTGAGCCCCTAGAGCCGCAAGGACCTTAGTGAAGGTTCTCGGGGCAGAAGCCAACCCAAAGGAGAGGGCCATATATTGGAAGTAGTGGTGATTGTAACAAAACCAGAGGAATCTGGAATGGGAGGGCCAGATTGGGATGTGTAGATATGCTTCAGAAAGATCTATAGAAGAGAGCCAGTTCCTCTGCCTGGTGCCCAGTAGAATGGACTGTAAGGTGTGCATTTTAAACCTGCGGTGGATCAGGTAACGGTTAAGACGTTTTAGGTCTAGAATTGCTCTCCATCCACCTGAGGATTTGGGAGCCACGAAAAGGTGGGAGTAAAAACCCTGCCCTCGTTGGGAGGGTGGGACGGGTTGGATAGCCTGTATGTTGAGGAGATGGTGAATAGCGGAATCCATCAAACTGCGTTTGGTGGGATCCCTTGAGGGGGGGAGAATGCCATGAAAAGGTCGGGGGGGCACACTGAAATTCCAGGGCGAATCTGGTGGTGTCTCGGACCCAGGCATCGGAAGTAGAGGAGTCCCATTGGTCGGCGAAATGCCTGAGGCATCCGCCAATGGGAAGGGAGGGACGGGATCTATCTGGGGCACTGGAAGGGCTTCCCCCCTGAACCCCTGAAAGGACGCCTGTAGCTGCCACCCCTCCTGTTCCTGTCGCCCGGGTCGGCTCGATCCTGGGTTTAGAATGGCCGAAAGGAGGGGGGGTCTCGGGTACCTGGGCGGGAAGGGAGACTGGTAGAAAGGTCTGGAGGACCCTCTCCGAAATGGCTGAGGGGCTCTTGGCTCTGATCTCCGAAAAAGAGAAGGAGACCTTCTGCAATCCCCTGGCGGATGGCCAGTTCCATCCATGCCCTCATTTGCTCAGGGATCTCGATTGTGGCAGGCTCCTCTTGGCACAGGCCAGCGGCCGTGGGAGTAAATGTAGCTTCGGGTGTCCGTCTCGTTGGTCCAGGGACCTGATGCCCCTGAGATGAACTGCACCTGGAGAGGGAAGAGCAATCTGGAGGAGGGGGGTGGTGTATAGAGGTAGAAGGAATGGAGGGTGGGAGGGCTGGAGGCACCGGTTGTGACTCCCTGGATCGCCTGTCAAATTCTTTCTCCAATGCCTTATGGTGTGTTAAGGCATCTCTTTGAGAGGCCTTGGAACTTTCCTTAGCCTGTCTGCACAAGTGGCAGGACTTAGATCTGGCCTTCAAGCAAGAGCCTTTAGCGGAATTGTCATCTGCCACTTTAGAAGTAAGGATTGTATATAAAGACACTATAGGTGGTTGGCTCGCCAAGGATTCGACTACAGCAAAGGCCGGGTGTCCTTTCAGCTGGCCTGCGGCCCCTTTTGGAATTTAGATGTATATAGCCTATATTATTATTGTTATTGTTATTGTTGTTATTATTATTATTATATATCTAGAACAGAAGAGATGATTCCACAAAAAACAAAAAAATCTCCACACCACAAGCCAGGCAAATACCTGGGCACAAACAGATCCCCCCTGATACCTCCAGCTCAAACACACCCCAACCAGGCACCCAGATGAAACCCAGCTTCCTAACTAATGATAGCCGTCCATTTACCCAAAGCCAAGCTGCACTAAAGGCCTCCAATAAAGTAACACAATGCTGCCAGCCAATCAAGATACAAAAAGAGCCAAAAAACAGACAGAAGATATCAGAAACACCAATCAAGCAGAACACAGCAAACTCCAAGACCAATAAACACAGACCAAGACTCCCAACCAATCAGGAGGAGCAAAAAACCATTCTGGCACAGCAATAGGCTGCCCCAAATTTAAATCTGAAACCACTGTAAAAGTCTAACTCACAGACGAACACTATACAGAAGCCTGATGATGGCAGATGAGATTCTGCTGAAACGTTACTACAACTTGTGCTTTTGCACAACTACTATGACGTGGGAAAATACCCGAACTAAGCTGAATGTCATACATGTAAGTACCCGCGAAAACTTAAGAAAACAAATAGATAGATAGATAGATAGATAGATAGATAGATAGATAGATATAGATGTAGATATAGATATAGATATATAGATATAGATATAAAGATATCCATAATATGTATAATCTGCATTCTAACTATTGCTTTTCTGCTGCTTTGCCAAACTATGTCTTTCGGCTGTCAATAGCAACGGAGGGAGGGAAGAATTGGGGGGGGAAGAAAGCTGGAGGTGTTTTGCATTCCTTTGCTGGGTTAGCAAGGGGAGGGGGGATTCTTTTCTTTAACTTTCCATTTCTTGGCTAGCTTCTGACCCTTTTTGCGCAACTGCGAACTTTTATCAAAATATGTCAAGGTCAACTGACAGCAGTCTCATCACCACCTGGAGATGACCACATGATCATATTCAGAACTTTTAATTGGAAGACTTATTTGGACTTTGGGGGGGTGGGAGCATTTCCATCCCTTTGTATATGTGATCTGCATGCCAATTTCTCAGATTTGGAATTAAATCTGAAGCTTTCACTTTATTTCCCAGTAAAAGGATAACTTTGCTTTAACCATGAAGTCTGAGTATTTCTTTCTTGGGATTTGAAGAGAGCACAGACTGACATATATTATATATATATATAACAAAATATCTAATTAATTAACTAGGTTCGGAGCTCCCAGAAGGGTAGTAAACCATGAGATTATTATCAATATCCAATTAGTCGAATAAACGCCTGAGGCTGGAGATAAGGCCTCTAGCAGCTTGAGCTCCCAGACAACAACCGGGAGGGATTGACTGCTATTCTTTGCCCTGAGCGCTGCTGCGGAAAGCCAACAATTCTGAGATTTTTAACAAAAGACACAGTACAGAACAATAACAGCTCTAACGGGCTGGGAGGCTTGTGTAAGAGAGCTAGCACCTTCGCAGCCGAAAATGAGGCCGGAAAATGGTGTCCGAGCACGAGGCGGTGCCCAAAATGGCAGCCGCTTACGGATCTCATCGGGCCGCTCAGGGCGGAACTAGGCCCCTCCAGCAAGTTTAAAATGCCGAGAGAGGCAGCCAAGAGAAATTCGCCCCTTCCTGGGGCGATCGGCGTTCGTGGTGGGGGGAAAACCAGCTGCACTTACAGCGCGATCAATTCAAGCCGCTAACGAGGGCGGCGTAGAGAAGCGGCAGGAAAGCAAGCCAAATCGGGGGGGGGTTAGCGTAGGAGCGCTGCTAAACCGCCCATTCTTTTTCCCTCCTTGGGGGCGAGGAACACGCCCCCTTGCTCCAGAGACACCCCAGATACGCAGAGGCTAAAGGAAGGAAATAGTAAGGCAAACCTGAGAAATTATTTGAAAAGTCTTGAATCGGCCAAAGAGTGGAAATAAACACAGCCTATTCTCACGAAGGCTGAGCATAAACTGGAGAACACTGCAAGGGAGCCACGTGATGGAAGGTGGAGCGTTCCTCAGTAATTAAGCTCAGCCTACAACAACGCAGACTGAAGTACCTCCCACTCTCTGGATGATCCAAGCAGCTCTAAGGAGAATGACGAACAGGCAATAGGCAAAAAGGGAAATCACAGGAAATGCAAGAAAAACAAACCAGGTTTCTGGCTCCATCGTATGGCCATTGGGGGAACCTCAGCCAATCATAATTACAGCATTCTCTTAAAGATACCGCAGTATTAAATGATTATCCTGGTTTATATATTGTCAACCCAACTGTTAGGTGACTATCATTCTTAACAGGCCCCTACATTTTTTCCTTCTGGGTATGTTTGCTATTAAGCCATCATGACTATTTTACAGAGAGGTAGTATATAAAAGGAGACCATAGAATCTAGGTGTACTAGTTGCGTTTCTTTAAATTGCACAACAGCTTAAGCTTTGATTTAATCAATCTCTGTGCTCCCAGACCTCATGGCTGAAAAGGCCTTGGCTAGAGAAAGTTCCTCTTTTGAGGTCATTTTTCCAACTCTTTAAAAGGAAGGAAAGGAAAGATTCAGTGAGGAACTGAGGTGTGCGGGTAAGTTGTGTTTAAAAAATATGCACAGAACTAAAATTCTATGTGCATTAATTGCCTCACTGTCAATTTGTGGCCTTGTGGTAAATTCCCATGGCTCCAAGATTAATTTGGATGTTCTTGAGGTAGGGTTTATTTATTTATAGACGGGCAGTCTCTTAGGAACAAAGTACATCAAATACAGCTCATTTCAGCAGGGTTTATGTTTTTGTTTTAGGGTACAATCTTTATTTCTGTCTCCAGAAGAGAGAAATAAATACTGTTTCCTGCTGAATTAAGATACCAGGGTTTTTTGTAAAAAAAAAAAATGGATGTATTTAAAATGCACAGGCGTAAACTAACTATTCATCTAGGGATTGTTTGAAGTTACAAACGGCACTGAAAAAAGTGGCTTATGTCCATTTTTCACACTAATGACCATCACAACATCCCCAAGGCAATGTGATCCAAATTGATACGCTTGGCAACTGACTCACATTTATGATGGTTGCAGTGTCCCAGGGTCAGGTGATCACTTTTTGTGACCTTCTGACAATCAAATTAAATAGGGAAGCCAGACTCACTTAACAACATTGTTACTAATTTAACAACTGCAGGGATTCATTTAAAAACTGTGACTTGTAAAACTTGTAAAATGGGCCAAAACTCACTTAACAACCATCTCGCTTAGCAACAGAAATTTTGGTCTTCATTGTGGTCGTAAGAGGACTTTACATGGGATATTTCTTTTCATTGAGGTAGATAGTGTGGTAAATGAAATGCAAGAATTTAAGGGTTATGTCAAAGTTTCTCACTGCCACATTTGAATTACATGCATTCCCAAAAGTTTGTCATGCCCTCATCCTTATCCCTCCATCATAAAGAGAGACTAGATCCACACAATTATGGTTTTAAGCACGTCTGAATGAGCCGTCCCTAACTGAATTAATTATTTGTGCTAAGTTATAAACGATAAATGACTCTGGCTGAATTTAGCCAACACATTAAGCTACAATGATCCACGTTACAACTTCCTACAATGTGAGGACTTAATTATACAAAAATATAGGCCTTCCAAGATAGTCCATTCTTCTACCGACCGAGTCCACTTCTGTTAAAGTTTGATATATAAGCACCTTCTGTACCGAACTTTGCAAGTTGCATGTTATGTGCAATGTGTGAAGGCACTTAATTGTAATTTTGTTGTCACAACTCACTTAAATGGGATTCAGTTTAGTCTCTCTGCATATCTGAGATCTATCAACTGTAAAATCAATGATCCCACAGATCATACAGTTGCTACTCATCTGTATGAATGATGATGAGACTTCTGAGTCTTTGTATCTCCAAAGACTTCGCCATCCCTTGCTTGGGAAGACAACAGCTGACTAAATTATCAAACCACACAATTAAAATGGTAGCTGTTGTGTAAACAATAATAGTAGCAGAATCTTAAAAGCAAGATATTTGGATATAAAACATACGGTGGAAACAAAAACATATTGAATTTTTGTTTTGTTTTGTTTGTTTTACCTCTGGTGGAATCTTTTTGGGCTGATATAAATAGGGGGGGAATAAAATTAAAGCTAGGTGTCTGCAAAAAGTATGACAAACAAAAGCAAATATACTCTTATTCTTACCACCATATGAAATTTATACGCTGTCGCCATCTGCTCAGGCATTTTAGATGGTTTGCAAGTGTCCTGGCTTCACCTTCCACAAGCAAAACCATTCCTTTCAAAAAGCAGACGCCCATTGTAATTCACAAAACTGTGCAGCCAGCATTTTTCCACAACCCCTCCTGTGCCTTTAGAGTTCACAGTAAAAACACTGCTGGAGGTGACAAGGATGGTTTCATTTTAAAGCCTCATCATAGAGAAAATCCCAGGCTTGCCTTCACAAAGCAGCATTGATTATCCATATAATTAACAGCACAATTTATCCCATTACAAAAAAATATAGAATAATAGAATAACTGGGTTGGAAGGGACCCTGGAGATCTTCCAGTCCAACCCCACAAAGAAAGTTCACGAAGAAGTAGGCAAATGAACTCTCTTAAACTGGAACTGGCACTGAAAGAACTCTGAAAGCTTTGCAAAGAGCTTTCCATTGCATTACCATGCAAAATAAAGGAACTACTGGGAAGAGAAAGTATTAGGCTTTAATTCTCAACACCCCAGAACTGAAGAAGCTTCTTAGTTGAGAAGTGAAGCGTCTTCAAAGAAAAACAAGTTCAGTTGCTTCTTGGAAGAAAATAAAAGCACCTTTGGGACAGCACAATCAAGAGTTTATTTAATTTTTAAAATGGCTTGTAAGAGAAATTTAAAAAAAACCTCCTTTTTCTAAATAAACCCGCCAAGTCATTCTGCCTCCTTGACTCACTTTTTTTATATGAATGACACGGAGAAATAACGCGGTCTAGTTCAAAGCGAGCCTTGCGAGTTTTGCAGACAATGGATGGCCCAAAAAAACCGGAGCAGGGAACAATTCACAAAACCTGATTGCTTGGTTTACACAACCCCAATCACACACACAGGTTTAATTTTATAGCAATTTTTTCCGCGTGGGGCGGTGAACGGGTGATCCTCCTATATTTGTGATCTGTATCCCCTTTGGGGGAATCTTTTTAAGTCCCTTTTCTTTAATGACAAACCCCCCCACCCCCACCCCCTATGGAGAATAAAATAAAAATCCCAGAGCAAAGGGAATAATATAATGCAGAAAATAACGTTTTTCACGAATGGCTCACCTCTTGGCTCTCTCCGGGTGGGGCGGGGTTGCCTGGATCTTGGGATCGCCGTAGATCTCCACCACTGCCCCTCGGGGGCGTCTCGCTCTCTTGTTTTTCTCTCCCCCACCCTCCCCGACACAATTACAACCGAAGGTTTGAAAGTAACTACTTTCCTCAAAGCTCTACGGGGCACCGGGACCAATCGGAAGAGGGAGGCCTTTGTGACGAAACCTGCCGCCGCACCAATCAAGTTTCTCTTCCTTGCCAGCGGAGGGAGGGGGTGGGGAAATTAAAGATGCGACCAATCGGAGTCTTAGAAAAGGATTCTCGGGCGGAGTTACTGGGGGGGTGAGAAGTGAGGAGTAGAGACGGGAGGGGTGGAGGCGGAGTGAGGAATCTGATTTTTAAAGGGACAGGCGACCAAATAATGGTCATCACCATCATCATATCCTTTTTTGAGAGTCTCATTTTTCTGGTTCAGCTTTGTATTTCATTACAGTGCAATTCTCTGACATAGTGTATTTCTGCCGCTTCTTAGGTTGTTCAGCTTCCCACAGCCCTGCTGGTTGCTCAACTATGGGACCCATGGCCTGTAGCCCACTTGTCGACAGATGCCCAGGTTCCCCAACACCCGACCACGGACCGAGTCAGTATAGGCTTCCTTTGGTTGTGTTTCACCATGATTCATTGCATGGGTTGTTGGGTGCACTCAGTCCTGCTCCTCGGCCAAGACCTCTCTGGCATGGTTTGACCTGCTGGTAGTTTACACTACCGCCAGCACAGCTCTCAGCTTCATTGGAGCAGTTAAGCCCCCCGCCATGTCACACACACACACACCCCCATGGGATGACAAAGACTGACAAAGTTTTGGAAGGCAATACCCCGGATAGCACGATTGTGGAGAAGAAAAAAGTGTGGATCATTGACATTACCATACCTGGTGACAGCAGAATCAATGAGAAACAACTTGAAAAAAATCAACAGAAATCAGGACTTGAGAATCGAACTGCAAAGTCTCTGGCATAAATCAGTGCAGGTGGTTCCAGTGGTACTCGTCACACTGGGTGCTGTGCCTAAAGACCTGGGCAAGCACTTAAAAACAATTGGCGCTGACAAAATCACCATTGGTCAGTTGCAGAAGGCCACCTTACTGGGATCTGCTCGCATAATCCGCCGATACATCACGCAGTCCTAAACACTTGGGAAGTATTCGACATGATTTGTGATACAAAACCCAGCATGGTTATCTCGTTTGCTGTGTATACTTGTAGTTAAATTACAACAACAACAATAATAGGGTCTGTGGTGATTAAGGCATGGGGAGGAGAGAGGTGGGCTTTCTGAAGATAGTTGCTTGCTCGGTAATGCGAATTTTAAGTTTTGAGTGTTTCTTAAAGAACGTTTGGCATCTCCCTCAAAAGCATTTCTGCCATAATTCTTGATTTTTTTGGATCTGGATTGGTGTTTGAAAAGGGGTTAGACTAGAAGGCCTCCAAGGCCCAACTCTGTTGCAGGTAGTCCTCGACTTACAACGGTTTGTTTAGTGGCCATTCCAACTTTTACCAGCACTGAAAAAAGTGACTTAGGACCATTTTTCACACTTAATGACCATTGTACCCATCCCCATGGTCACGTGATCCAAATCCAGACACTTGGTAACCAACTCATATTTATGATGGTTGCAGTGGCCTGGGGTCATGTGACCTTCTGACAAGCAAGGTCAATGGAGAAGCCAGATTCACTTAACAACCGTGGCAGGCAGGAATGGCCATAAAATGAGGCAAATTTCACTGAACACTTATCTCACTTAGCAACAAAAAGATGGGGCTCTAATGTGGTCGTAAATTGAGAACTACCAGTATTTTTCACCCTTCACTTGACAATAGTTTTCAGTTCCTCACAGCAACAGTCTTTCCCTTATTTTAATTTATTCTGATTATTTCTCTTAACTGGTTCGTGCCATGGATTTATATTTTTTTTTGCCTTGCCTATCAGTTATTCAAAGTGGTGGACATACCTAATAATCCTTCCTCCTGCTAGTTTCCCCACAACAATAACAATAATGTTGCTTGTCATGAAAATCTCGTGTGGAGGGTTGGGCAGAGAGAGAGAGAGGGATTGGCCCAAAGTCACCCAGCTGGCTTTCATTGCCTAATGGGACCAGAACTCACATACCGATGGTATATTCAACAGCCTTCACCTTAAATCCCAGTGCCAGAACTTTTGCCTAACACCCCGTAGTTGCTGCATTGGTATCATACCAGGTCTTGCACCGTTGCTTTGCTCTCTTGTGGGTGGGATGATTACATATTAGTCAATATCACTCCGCTCACTGAAAGCAACAAAAATGTAGGAAGTATCATCATGAAACTTTAAGAAAAAAAATTGTGCTTTTAAAATTAATATTTAAAGTTTAATATTGAAGCAACCTAGAACTAAGGAGAATTTTCCTGACAGTGAAAACAATCAGTGGAACAGTTTGCCTCCAGAAATGGTGGACATGCCAACACTGGATGTTTTATAGAAGAGATTGGACGATCAATCCTACGGTACCTGAGTAGGGGGGTTGGACTAGAAGATCTCCAAGGTCCCTCCGAACTCTGTCATTCTGTTAGTCTGTTCTATTAAGTTTAATATTAAGTTTTAATATTAAAAATTAACTTTGCATATTAAAAGTTAAGAAGATACACCCAATAGCAGTGGTGGGATTTAAATTTTTTTACTACCGGTTCTATGGGCATGGCTTGGTAGGCATGGCAGGGACTGTAAAATCTCCAGTCAAGGATTTGCCGGTTCTCCGAACTACTTAAAATTTCCTCTACTGGTTCTCCAGAACCTGCTGAATGCCACCTCTGCCCCATAGCTGCTGCATGGGTCTTATACCTGGTCTTGCACCAGTTAAGAAGATACAGGTAATGTCAATCAGCACCCTTGTGAATTTCAGAGTTGACTTGACCTTAGGAAAATAAACAGTCTAGCTTTCTTGGATTTAAACATAGACTAAAATGGGGAAGTAATGGAAATGATAGACCAAGGGAGCTCTGGTCAAAGTTTCAATTGCACTAGAAAAAGGGACTTATGACCATTTTTTACACTTACGACCATTTCAGCATCCCCAGGGTCACGTGATCAAAATTTGGATGCTTGGCAACTGGTTCATATTTATGATGGTTGCAGTGTCCCAGGGTTATGTGATCACCTTTTGCAACCTTCTGACAAGCAAAGTCAATGAGAAATCCAGATTCACTTAACAACCGTGCTACTTATTTAACTACTGCAGTGATTCACTTAACAACTGTGGTAAGAAAGGTTGTAAAATGGGGCAGAATGAACTTAACAAATGTCTCGCTTAGCAACAACAAGGTTGAGTTCAATTATGGTTGTAAGTCAATGACTATGTCATGCCCCTGTCGAAATTTGATTCGGAGGGGGAGGCCGAGCAGCTGACAGGGAATGGGAGTGTGGCTCTGTTGGCTGTGGAAGAAACTGGGGAAGGGCAAAGTCTGGCTGGGTAGAGCAGGGGAGAGGTAGAGCAAGGCAGAGGGAATTTGGAGGAAGATCCAGGCCCATCCCTCTTCATCCTATGGCATGCAGGGAAGGCAGCAACAAGAATTGCATGGCTTATGGGGGAGGAAAGGGCCCGGATTCCCTTCATTAGCTGCAGCTGAGAATACAGTGTTTAAAAAGGGAAGCTGCGCACAGCAAAGTTGTTGGGAGCAAATCATTAGTTATCTGTTATGGTCGTGGCTTATCGGTGTTCCTGGCATATTCCCAACTGTGTGTGTTTTGTTGTGCAATTCCTTCTCCTACCCTGTCAAGTTAATTACTGCAGCATGGTTTGTGTAGATTTTTATATACAGTTTGTGTGTATTTTGTTTTCGGACTGAATTTCCTCCACTTACTGTTCTTAGGAGAGTTTTTTCTCCAGTCGAAGGTAACCTGAACATTGGGGGCAAAGTTGGAGGTACTAAAGGGACTCTTCTTGCTTATCTGACTGTGTTGCCTTTGTGCCATGCCCTGGGTCATCACAGACTACTTGTATAGGGAAATTCATGAAGGATAGAGAGATTTATGGCAACCACCATAGAAAAGTACTGAAGTAAAGGTTTTCCACTAATTCCAGGTGACTGTGATTCTGAGGATTTTCTCAGGATTCTGAGAAATAGCAAGAGAAAGAAGAGGGCGGAGCTGGTGTCGTGGCGGTATGACGTGCAATCTTGATCCTAGATTCCTGTCAATATCTCTGCTGCTGGACGGTCCCAACGGACCTAAACCATCCCGTAGAGACAGTGATTGATAAGGGCATGTCCTTCTGATTCCAAGGACATCACAAAGTCCCTGGTCAATCCAGGAAAAGCCCTTTTTGCCAGCAGGGGAGAGGCAGCCATTCAAGCTGCTGAAGCTGGGACAGCTCCTGAATGGAAGAGATTGGAAGAAAGTGTGTCAGTTTGGTGAGATGAACTTTTACTTATTGTTTTTTGGAGAGAACACCCTGAAAGACTTAAAGTGGAATTAAAAGTGAAGAGAAAAGAGCTTAAGCAGCAAGATTAAGCTAGTGAAATTGAAATTTTATTTTTTTCCCTTTTTACTGGAACTTGGAATTTGGCAAGGCTTCTTAATTTTAAACTGGACTGGTCTTTTTAAATTTCCTATTTTTATTTTTATTTTAACAATTCTCTTGAAAGTCTACTTTGATTAAGACTTCTTTCTGATTTGAGATTTATTTCTTTTTCTTTTCTTTTTTTTTAAAGAGAAGATTTTATTTTTTTTTCTTCTGTTCCTGGCTTTGAATACATGAGGGGGAAGTGAAAGTGAAGAAAAATAAGTAGCACTGCCATCTAGAGGCTTAGATACACTGTTTTCTTTTTTCTTTTACTTGTTGATGTATTCGTGTTATACTCAAGGACTCTGAACTTTGCACTGAAAAAGATAGTGGGATGAGCATGGCAGATTGTTTATACAGATGCTCATCTGTGAAACTATTAATAGCTGGAGTCTGAAGTTGAAAGAAAGAAGATTGAAGTGACCTTGAAAATACTGGAACTGGAAAATCTGAGTTGATTTACTGAAGAATCTTGGATATTTAGTGGCAGTGGCTTGCTTTCTATTAGAATTGTTTGTTATTTCTTACCTTCTTTTCTACTTCCCCTCTAGTTGGATTTTTATATTTGGATTTTAACCTTTTAACCCAGGAACTAGAATGTAATTTTTTTTCTTTTGTTCTCTTTTTTTAATTAAGAGAAATACATAGACTATTATTTTTTATTTTTTTTCTCCTTCCCTCTGCTCTCTTTTTCTTCAAAAAAATTTTTTTATCCTTTTTTCCATATCTTCTCTTTTTTCCTGCATATTACTGCAACTAATTGGTAAAGGTATACAAGTGCCTGAATATTTTTTTCCCCTTTTTATTTTTGGAGTGGCAGTTGTCTTCCTTCGCTCTTTTTTTTTGTTCCCATTTTTTCTTTCTCTTTCTTTTTTTACAGATAAGTATTACAAGATGAACAGAAAGACAACAGCCCCAGCTTCCTCAATACCAATAGCCTCCTCTTCACCATCTGGAGGACAATGATCAATACAGGCAATGCTACAACAGGAGAAAGAGAAGGAAATGACATTGCAGTTGATTATGCAAGGAATTTAGAAGATTGAAAAGAGAATAGAGAATATTGAGCAAAGAACTGAAAAGACAGATGAGACAGTAGAGAATATTCAACAGATGATGATGAAATATGAGGACAGATTTAAGAAAATCGAAGAAGATATACAAGAAAATTGGAGATATTGATACTCGATTGAGCAATGTTGAAAAGAATAGACCATTAGAATGGGAAATCAATAGATCAAAATTTTATCTGAGATTTCAAAATGTAGAAGAAGGAAAAGGTGAAAACCTTGCTGAAATAATGACAGAAATACTGGCAGAAGTGTTAGAGAAAACCAAAGAGAAGATGATGGATGGGATGGATGGAGTGTTCTGTGTCTGTACAAGATATGCAATGAGAAATAGGTTACCAAGAGAAGTTCACATCAGATTTACCAAGAAAATTATGAAAACACAGATACTGCAGGTGGCAAGAGAGGAAACATTAAAGTACAAAGACAAAGAAATTGTGGTGCTGAAACAGGTATCAAGAAGAGTAAGAGAGATGAGAAGAGTATATTTATTTTTGACTAAAGAGTTACTTAAAAGAGGAGTAAATTACAGATGGTTGATACCAAAAAGCCTCTTGTTCACTTGGCAGGAACAAAGACACAAAATTGATACAGTCAGAAAAGCTGAGCTATTCTACTTAGAATAGCTTACCCAGAGAGCAACGAGAACTAAGATCTACTAGAACAATAAAACCCTCTTATAAAGCTTAATATGGATGAAAGAAAATTGATTACGATTAAAATAAATTGACTTAATTTGGCTACTAAAAGAAGAAAAGTATTCCATAAATTAGAGAAATTAAAATTTGACATAATTTGCCTACAAGAAGTACATATTAAAAAAACAACACGAATATATATTGAAACAAAAAAAATTAGGGAAATTATTCACGTCATTGACACAATTTTGAAAAAGAGGTGTGGTCTTATATATTAGAGATATAATTTTGGCAGAACTAATTTATACAGATGACAATGGAAGGATTTTGATGGTGGAAATAATGGCCAATAATGTTAAAACACTTTTAATTGCAATTTATGCTCCAAATGACAACCAAGAAGAATTTTATAGGAAATTACATATGAAAATAATTGAACTGGACTATGCTAATATTTGTATGATGGGAGATCTCAATGCAATAGTTAATGATTGGCTGGACTATAAAGCGCAGAAATCAACAAAGAAAAATAGAAAGATACTATCAAAATCTTTCTTTCAAATGATAGAAGAAGTAAACTTAAAAGATGCATGGAGAGAAAGAAATGTGGAAAGCAAGCAATATACTTTTTACTCAGACATGCATCATGGTCTAGAACAGACATGATATGGATGTCAGCAGAATTACTTGCCAACATATGAGAAATTGAAATAGAAAGAAGCACTTGGGCAAACCACAACCCAATGACAGTCATTTGGAAAGGACAAAAGAGGAGATCTAATGGACTTTAAATAATGTGATATCAAAGGAAAAAGACTTTAAACAGAAAATAGAGAAAGAATTGGTTTTCTTTCTTCAAGAAAATAGAAAAGCGGATACATCTTTACAGAATCTCTAGGACACGATGAAGGCCTACACAAGAGGCTTGATAATAGATAATACAAGGAAAAGAAACAGAAAACAGAAAAAGACTTTCAAAACATTGGAAGATAACTATAAAAGACTGGAAAAAGAACTACAGAAGTCCCCGCAAAAAAAGACATTAAAATTAAAATGGATATAACTAAACATAACATGGGACTAATGGAAAAAGAGGAATTAGCACAAAAAATTAAAAATGCTAAACAGAATTACTTTGAAGATACAAACAAACCAGGCAGATGATTAGCCTATAAATTGAGAAAGAAAAGAGATCAAGAAGGATTAGTCAATTAATAAATGAAGAAGGACATTTTTGCTATGGAAATGAGGAGAAGAAAAAAATGATACAAGATTACTAAGGAAAATTGTATTATCAAGAGAATATTCAAAAAGAAAAAGCTAAGCAATATTTACAGAAAGTGAATTTACCCCAGATACCCAAAGATATTGAAACAATGCTAGAAGGGAACATAACAATGATGGAATTAAAACAGAAGCTTAAAAAAAAACAGAATGTTGGGAAAGCACCAGATCCAGATGGATTGCCAGAAGAATTTTATAAGACTTTTCAGGAAATATTGAACCTTCACCTATTAGAAATCATGAATGAAGTTATGTCAAGGAAAGAGAATACCCAAAACATATATTACACTTATACCGAAGGAGGATATAGACCCGCAGCAAGTTAAAAATTATAGACCTATATCCCTACTAAATTCAGATTACAAAATCTTTGCTTCAATCTTGGCAGAAACACCAAAAAGATGTTTAAATAACTTTATCCATGCTGACCATAGTGGATTTCTGCCAAAGAGACAAATCAAAGAAAATGTGAGAATAATTCTGGACACTTTGGAATACTATGAGATACATCCTGAAAAGCAAATGGCTTTGATGTTTCTAGATGCAGAAAAAGCTTTTGACAATGTGAGTTGGTGAGTCATCTTACTGCAATTGATACAAATGGGCTTTGGTAAAAATTGTATCCAAGCCATTGAAATGATATTTCATAAACAAACTGCAAAGGTTATGGTAAATGGAGAATTAACTGAATCCATAGATATAAGAAAAGGGACAAGACAAGGTTGTCCACTGTTGCTGCTGCTCTTTGTATTAACATTGGAAGTGTTGAACAGGAATATTAGAGAAGAAAAAGAAATAAAAGGAATGAAAATTAAAAAGGAAGAGTATAAATTGCAAGGCTTTGCAGATGACCTGGTATTTATATTAGAGGACCCATTGGAAATTAATAGAAAAGATAGAAGAATATGGAAAAGTAGCAGTTTTGAAAATAAACAAAGATAAAACAAAGATATTAACTAAGAATATGTTAGCAAGACGAAAGAAAGAGTTGGAAGAAGTTTTAGAAATACAGGTCACAAATAAGGTTAAGTATTTAGGGATATACATTACACCGAGATGTAGCACACTGAAGGAAGATAACTATCTTAAACTCAAACAGCAGATTGCGACAGATTTGGCAAAATGGGAAAACTTACAACTGTCATTGATTGGGAGAATATCTACAATTAAGATGAATGTATTGCCTAGAATTTTATATTTATTCCAGACAATTCCAATTCACCTAGGGAAAGAGTTTTTTGAAGACTTAAATAGAATTGTGCTGAAATATATCTGGCAGGATAAGAAAGTGAGAATAAAACTTCAACTGTTACAAGAACAAAAGGAGGACTTGCCTTGTCCAGCTGGGAGTTATATTACCAAGCAACAAATCTGATGTGAGTAAAGGAATGGATAACATTAAGGAACAGTAGATTATTGACTTTAGAAGGGCATGACTTGCTGCTGGGATGGCATGCTTTCCTCTGGTATAAGGGAACTAAAACACAGGGGTATTTTAGAAGACATTACGTTAGAGAGGCTCTGTTTTTGAACTGGGAGAAGATAAAAAGACAATACTGCTTAAAAATCCCATTATGGATATCTACTATTGAAGCTTTTTTTAATCCAATAATATATAAAAAGGAACAAACAGTTAGATATAGTGAGATATTGAATGAAAAGGGTGAACTTCAATCTATGCAAGCATTGGAAGAACAAGGTATAAAAATGAATTGGTTTTCATATTTGCAAATACAATCTAGATTTGATAAGGATTTCAAAACAGAAAGTATTTATGATAAGTTGACTGATTTAGACAAAATTCTGATGGGTATTGATCAAAAGGTAATTTTAAAATTCTATGGACATCTATTAGAATTTAAGTTGGAGGAAGAACAAGTCAAAGAAACAATGATTGCTTGGGGAAAATTTTTGGATATGGGATTGATTTAGACAAATGGCAAAAATTGTGGTCTCAAAATTATAAAATGACAATGTCAACTGCATATAAAGAAAATTTGTATAACATATTTTACAGGTGGCACCTACCCCCATTGAGAATTGTGAGAATGTTTAAGAACAAATCGGATAAATTGAACCATCAGATATCTGGTTCATATTACCATATGTAGTCGAATGCAAAAAGATATTGGACTAAAATCCACACATGGTTGGAAAAAATGATAAAACAACACATAGACTTTAAACCAGAGATCTTTTTATTGGGAATTATACCGGAAATATACAATAAAGAGCTGAAATATTTGATTGTAAATGTCCTGACAATGGCTAGAATTGTATTTGCTAAGAATTGGAAAAATGAAAAAATACCTATGCAGGCAGAAGTTATTAAGAAAATTATGGATTGTGCTGAAATGAGTAAATTGACATTTGAAATTAGAGAGCAAGAAGATAAGCAATTTTATATGATATGGGATTTGTTTTATCAATGGTTGGAAAAAAAGACATGGTAATGTGATAGATTAGATAATTTTGTAATAGAAGTTCAATAGATTGATATAAAATATAATATAGACATGTTATGTCTCCCCTTTAATTTCAGGCGAGCAAAACAAAAAGCAGCCATTTCAGAATTACTTCAACTCAAAAACAAACCCCCACAAAAGAACGGCTGGAATAAATTCCAATATACAGCAATAAATCCCCACTCTGTCCGGCAACCTTGGTGTGGCAGTAAATCTCAAGCCTCAGAGAGTTTGCTGCATGTCTTCACTCCCAATTAGTCACTTTGCTTCTGGTGAATTCCACCAGCCCAGCCGTGTCCTTTTATTCACTTATGAAGCGTGCTAATTTCCCTAATTATTGACTAGCTCTACGCTTCCTTTCTAACTGGGTTTGTCTTCTTAGCCTCCTTCTGTTTCTTACGTCTAACCATAAGTTTTCCAGATTCTCATCTCCGCTGGAAAACTCTCTCCTGCCTTCCCTATCAGCCATTCCCGGCTGCTGATCAGATAAAGAACCAGAGGAGGCCGAAGGTCCTGACAACTCTATTATTTCAGATCTATCTTCCCTTGTTACATCCATCTCCTCATCCTGGTTACTATCCCCATCACTAAGCAATGCCGGCTCATATTTTGCTGCCATGTCCTCATCACTTGAACTCATATCTGCCACAGGAGCAGAATCCAGACCCGGAGCCACAACATAGACATATATAACCATTGGATGAAAGTACAATATAAATTTCAAAATAAAATTTGGAATATCTTGTATAAAATGATGCAATAAATAGTTTAGTCGTGGATGATTAATAACTGATAAATATAGTATATGTTGGTTTGACAATGTGAAAATCTGTATAAACTATGAGTAATGACTACGAAAGGATAGCACAAAAGATTTGTAACCAACTGACACACTGTATGTATATAAAATGGAAGATGCTTTTATGCTTTTATGTTTTGTTTGTATATGTCTTAAAAATAAAAACTTTTATTAAAAAAAAAAGCAAGAGAAAGAAGTAGACATTTTCATATAAGATAAGATTTCAAGATAAGAATTGGGGAAGAGTGGGCATTTGACCTTAAGTAGCTGTTTCCAAAACTTTCTGAAAAGCAATTCTCTTTTTTTGAAACAATATCTTTATTACATTTCAATATCCAACATTAAAATACAAAACTAAAGAGAAAATAAATAAAGGGGAAGGGAATAACCAAGCAAATGAAAAAGGACAAAAAGTGTACATCAAACAAATATAACAAAGTAATTCATTACAAGAAAAAGCAAACAGTAAAAGAATACAAAGTAAATTTGAGAAAGTAATTCTCAAGACAATTTCATTCATTTGGAGACTAAAGGAGACAGATGATATATAGTTCACGGCATAAAAATGAGAATCCAAATATTACAATGAATTCCACGCAAAACCAAAAAAAGCACTCTAGGTTTAATGCACATTTCAGTTCCCAGAATTCCATTGCCATCATGGCCACTGATACTTATTCCGACAGTTGACATTTATACACTTGGAAATAGGGAAGGTTGGAAAACATTGAAGTAGGGTGTTTTCAAGATTTATGAGAACAAGGAAGCCATAGAAATTCCTGGTTTCTCTTTTGGACCAGTCATTCTCTGAATGTCCCATCTATGTAGCTGATTCATTGTTGGGGAGAAAGATGAGGGAATTTTCTTCCTTCTTTCCTCTCCCTTCCTGTCTATTATCTTAGATTCCTACAAGAAAAGAGTTTTAAGTATCTTCAAATATTTTTTGAACAAATAAGATGAATTAAACAAAAGCTAACAATGTATTTAGTCATGCAGAAACATTCTGCTAAAAGGAAATCTAAAGGAAAGAGAGGAGCAAGGGAAAAATAAAATAATCCCTCAGTTTACACAGAAAAATACACTTTTTTTGGCATCTCTGCTTGAAAAAGCCACCATCCTCTCGAAGATTTCCTGGGTTCTTTAGCTTCCTACCCTTTCTCCTAAAAATATTCAGATCTAACCTTTGGGTCTGTTGAAGAGCTATTTCAGTTGTCATCTTTTTTTCTTGACCCTTGACCAGAAGTTTCAGTGAAGGGAAAAAACAAAGCAGCGCATCTCCAATTTAACTGCTATTAAATGTCCCCAACTCCTCCCCAACTCCTCCTCAAATGGCTGTAAATGTGTTGCTATTAAATACAGAACCGGAGGTGCACATGGAAATGATACCAAAGAGACAACAGATGGGTCATTGTTGGCAGAAGGGAAGCCTACATCTGCCATCTGCAAGGCTTGCTAATGAGGAACTAATTATGCATGCACACAACCCTTTCCCAGGCCTTTGGGAATATGAATGTGTCTTTGAGGTGGGGCAAGCCTTTTAAGGCGGCTTTTAGATGTTGAAACAAATCAGAAGTTCTCAGTTTTGGCCAAATGAATGAGTTTAAATCCTGCTGAAATCCCATCATTCTTTCCATAGCACAAATGACATATGTTTTGTTGTGGAAGGATGGAGCATCTAGTGACGGCATCATACCAGGGGTGGGATTCAAAATTTTTAACAACCAATTCTGTGAGCGTGGCTTAGGTGGTGGGTGTGGTTTGTTGGTCATGTGACTGGGTGGACGTGGCTTGGTGCTCATGTTATTGGCTGGGTGTGACCAACTCAATAACACTCACATCAAGGCACGCATCTCCTCACCTGGCTTCTCATGACTGTGGGGATGCTGTAATAGTTGTGTGAAAAAGGGTCATAAGTCACTTTTTTCAGTGACACTGTAACTTTGAATGGTTACTCCACACAAGCAAAGTACCAGCAAAAGAGGGGGGAAAACCCCCAGAGAAGTTCCTGAGACAGGAAGTCTAGTCTTGCCAAGAATGTAATAAGGGTTAACGGAGAGGCAATTTCTGTAAGCAACACCAGAATGTTTCCTTCCTGCCTTCCTTACAGGATGAGGCCAGTAATTTCTTCTAACAACCAGTTCTCCGAACTGCTTAGAATGTTAACAACCTGTTCTAGCGAATTGGTGCGAACTGGTAGAATCCCACCCCTGCATCATACGGTTTCTGAATCTGAATTTAATTATGTCTCCCCTGTCCTTTAAAGATCCTTTGGTTTATACTTAAGTCTTGGAGGTATATGCTTTGTCTAGGTATTGCAGTCTTCTCCTGTTGCAAAAGAATTGAGCTACCTGAACAAATATTTAGCTCCTCCCAATCATCTTGTTCATTAATGATCAAGGTGAAATATAACCCTTTCACTCCCATTTCTCCTTGGAAGGCAAGGGATATATTAATAGCAGAAACCTGCCAGGGGAAATATAAACACATTAACTATGTTTTAAAAAATTAATGGAGGAAAACACTAACACAGTGGTTCTTGTTATTATTCATTCAATCAAACAAAACGATCTTGTTTCCACGATAACATTAAACATTTTCTTGGGAGGAGTGCCTTTATGAAATTTGAGAACAAGATGATCTCACACCATTGCACTCTCTTCATGAAACTCTGGAAATCTCACCTCCTCGTCTTCATACAAAGGAACAGGAAGACAAAATCATATTTTCACTTCATTAGTCCTGGATTGATCCTGGATTGACCTTGGATTGGATTGATTTTGGATTGACCTTTCATTAGATTGATTGGATTCATTGATTGATTGACTGAATTGATCTTGGATTGACCTCTAATTTAGTTCCTAAACTTTTTCCTATCATGCTTCCTTTGGGATAATCGTAATGTAAACACCTCCCCTAAAAATCCAAACAAAGTGAACAATGAAAACAATTCAATAGGACTTTGGGATTTATTGTAATAACATACAACTAAAGGTTTTTCACACCTTCCCTGGATTCTGTTTGCATAGATAGGGAGCTACACCTCACAGTTTGGAGAACCTTGCTCAAGTAGAAAGAGATGACAAATTGGATTCAATCTTGGTTGGTCACTGGAACCAGAGGATTAGTCTTTTGAGTATTTAGACTCATGCTGGAATCCATCCTCAGGGAATTTTTCTCTCAAGAGAACATTCTGGTGAGAGAGAAGTTCCCTAAGGATAGGCTCAAGCACAAGTCCAAAAGCTTGGAAGACTAAACCTCTAGTCCCTGGTCCCATGATCCAAAAAGAGGGCTGTGAAAATATTTACAGACAAATAATTCCCTCAACACTGTCCAACTATTTACATAGTCTGCACTACTATTACTATTAATCTCCTTATCACCCATCCCCTCCCATTTGTGACTGTATGACTGTAACTTTGTTGCTTGTATCCTTAAGGTTTTTATTGACTGTTTTGTACTATGATTTGATTGCTTATTGTACCCCATGACTATTATTAAGTGTTGTACCTGATGATTCTTGACTCTTGATGAATGTATCTTTTCTTTTAAGTACACTGAGAACATTTACATCAAGACAAATTCCTTGTGTGTCCAATCACACATGGCCAATAAAAAATTTTCTTCTATATAAAAAAAACCCAGGTTGGATCCTTCAACATTATCCTGAGACATGTATATTTGCCTTCATTCATGATACATTGGACTGCTTGAGTCAACTGATAGGAAATCACATGGTTACATGTCCACTTTCTTAATCCATTTTCTTACAGGTTGAAGGCTGTTTGGAAGAGCTTAGTTAGACTGCAAGGGTTTGCTGTCTGAGAATGAAAACCTGCCCCTTATCCAAATTGTATCACTATCCCCACACAAGCCAATTATTTGCTGAATCCAACAATTGTGTTTACAAGGACCTTTTACCCAGACAGTAAAAATACTGCAGCTGTAAATTAAATCCCATTGTTTGCTGTTTTTTTCATGACCCAGACATCCTTTGCCAAAATACATGTCATTATTTTGCCTGATGGTAGGGCCAGCTCTTAGAGGGTATATATTTTCTTGCAATTTGCAGAATGTATTTAATATTAGAAGGAAGGGTTCCCTTCCCTTCTTCTTTTTTATTGAGAGAGGTTATAAGCAATCAAAATGTCTGTAATTCCAGTGAGAAATTTTTACAGCAAGGGAGAAAACAAAACGACAAACAGAAGTGAAGGATTTATGGAAACAGCTTTTAAAAAGATCTTCCATGAAAAAGTTCAAAGAGCTTCATGAATACAATTGGAACAGTAACAAAAAGTTGTAGGCCGGGAACATTGTGGATATTCTGGTTAATCTCCAGGTGATAAAATAATTAATTACATCGCCTCTTCTCCCCCATTACCCATGTCTCTTTTCCTGTCTCCCATTTTGTACTGCCCAAAGCAAGGATCTTCCTTCTTATAATTTATTTAAGCACACTACATATTGATTGTTTTAGTTGAAGGAATTGGCAGCAGAAATGGGATAATTTTGGCTGAGCTTGATATGAAGCAGGCTTGGTCCTGATTAATGCTTGGATATCTAAAAGTTAAAAAAAATAAAGGTCCAGAAAAAGAATGGCAAGGCCTTTAAGTGCTCTTAGCAAGAAAACAACATAGAGATGTCAGTAAAATCACCCTGAGCTAAACTCAGACCTTTATGTAGTAGACTACAGATGTCCTTCAAATTGTTCCTTTAGGATTTCTTCTCCATCCTTAAATATTCAGAAGCAATAATTTTTCTGCTAGAGAGAGAGCCTTCGAGTGAATGGGAAAAAAAATAATGTTCAGCTTCAGATTTCCTGATTCCTTAAACCTTTTCAGCTACAATAAAAGAAAAAAAAAAAAAGAAAGCCAAGGGCAGAGTTCCATTATCTATTAATCTGTGCCTAATACAATTTTTTTTTGGATATCCCTTGCACCATAATCCAAAACTAATTTGTATGAAAACAACATCAGATCTGCAAAAGAAGTTTTGTTAAAACATCTAAATCAAAAGCTCTCTCTAGGTTGTTAAAACTGTTAATGAACTGTGTCAAAGGACATCTAACTCCCTAAGCACAATGGTGGGATTCAAAAAATTTTGGTATCAGTTCTGTGGGCGTGGCTTGGTGGGTGTGGCATGGCTTGGTGGGTGTGGCTTGGTGGGCATGGCAGAGGAAGGACACTGCAAAATCTCCATTCCAAGGGAACCCCACTAACCTGCTTTTTAGCTCCGTTCTCCTATGCAGGGCTACCAAAGAAGACCCAGCCAATCAGCTGGGACTCAGGAGGCAGAGAATAGACAGGGTTCAGGTAGAGGTGGTATTTGCCGGTTCTCCAAACTACTCAAAATTTCCTCTACTGGAAACTGGTCAGAACCTGCTGAACACCATCTCTGCCTAAGCATATAGAGCTAACTAAAATTTAGATACAACAATCTAGCAACAGAACTTAAAACTGGATCTCATATTAAGATTAAAGATGGCTGCTGAATGTGGAAATTTCTAATGCAATAAGGATCTTACTTTCATTAGTCACCTTGCCAAGCTTGATTTTATTTTAAAATGAAAGAGCATTTGGCATAGTCACCATTGCAGGAATTCTCTGGGCTTTACAGAGGGTCTGCGGCCTTCCTTTAAAATGCAACAGATGAGTGGCACTACTCTATGACTTTACCTAGATTATGCCCATCTGCCTCTTAACAAAAAAATACAAAATGGTATTGGAAGGAAAATCCATCTGGTTCAGTTCTAAGATGCTGGAAACAACATGGAGACTGATTTGAAAGAAAGTTTAATGATGAACAGTGTTAGGAATTATAGTCATCTAATATTGGGTTGGAAATATATAAACCAGGATAGTTATTTAAGACTGTTGTATCTTTAAGAGAATGCTGTAATTGTGTTTGGCTGAGGTTCCTCCAACGGCCAGAAACCTGGTTTGTTCTCTTCTTGCATTTCCTGTGTTGTCATTTTGCCTGATTGTCATTCTGCTTGGATTGCTGTGAGTCTTGCAACTGTTAGCAAAATCCATTTACTAAACTCTGTTTATGATATTGGAATTCGTTTGTGGATTATCCCTGGACTGATACTAACTGCTTTCACTGTGTATGATTTGGACTGTTTGTTGGACTTTGTTTACCCATTTACTGGAAATAAAACCTACATTTTACTGTTCAGTGTATTTGTATGCTGGATGTGTGTTATTCAATATCACTCTCACTACATTTCCCTGAGTGCACTCATTCTCCTAACAGGGAATACCTCAACACTGGTTATGGGCCCAGGCTCAGATAACTGAGAGTTAGTGTGAATACACAGTACCGTATACAGACAGCTGTCTGCTGTTTAATTGTGGGTTTCTGTCCTGGTAAAGATGGCACAAGACCCGTCAACAAGTCTATCACTGATAACCCAGTTGGATGGAACAAACTATGTTTCCTGGTGTATGAAGTGCAGTCTACTTCTGTGTAGGGAAGGGTTATGGAATGCAGTTCAGAATCCACCGGATGTAAATGCTTTGGATCCAGATGATGAGGATGATTCCAAGAAGCTTTCTGACTTTAAACGGAACAACGAACAAGCTCTTTGTATAATTGGACTAACACTGAGTGACCAGCACCTAGTCCATATTCGTGGAGAAGAATTTGCTGCTAGGTGTTGGGAGAATTTGAAGAGGATTTATATTCGTGACAGTGTAGGTGCACACATACATCTTACATGTAAAATCTTTAGAGCACGTCTTCTGAAAGGTGGAGATATGTTAGTTCATTTGAACTTCATGAAAAGAACTTTTCAAGAGCTACATGAAAAGAAACTGATATTTTCAGAGCTGCATCAAATTTACATCATTTTTTCCTCATTGGATGAAAGTTATGATGATTACGTATCTTCACTGGAAGTCCTGACCAAAGATGAACTGACATTGACTGATATAACTGGAAGGTTATTAGAAGAAGCAAGAAGATGACTGGATAGGGACCAAGTGAGAAAGAAATAACCACACGAAGAGTATTGTCTTCAACTGCCTATACTGTTAGGAATGTTTTTCTTTTTTTTTTGAAACAAATTTTTATTGATTTTAAAGATAAAACAACACATCATTAACTATTAAATACATAAACACATAAAACCTCTTAACATTGTAAATCCTTACAAGTCAAACAAAACATTATTTTTATACAGCATAATTCCAATTTATCCCATCTCCATATGGACACACAAACATCTTTCAGCAAATTTCTCATTTTTTCTCTTTACTCCTATTCAATTTCATTTCTCTTCCATATTTATCCATTTTATAGTCATCATATTCTTTTCTTTCTGGCTTGTATAAATTATTCTCGTCTAACATTCCTCCAAGGTTTTATTGATTCTTTCCTTTTTTTTTTTTTTTATAAAATACAAATTTTGTTAGTTTTACCATAAGCACAATACACAAACATACAAACACAAAACATAAACAAAACTAAAAGATCTTTTCTGAAGGTTGTCTGTTCCCGGGTTAAAACTCTTTACACAGACACAAATTCAAACATCATATTCAACCCATATCTCCTTCCAAATCTTATTATCATTTTCTTTTTTATATATATATATAAAAACCATTTTTATCAGTTTTATAAAAACAATGCACAAAAAATCAAGGCATAGCAGCTTATAAATTCTTTTCTAAAAAATAATAATAATAATAGACCAATAAGGCATAACATTTCCAGATTATAATATCAATATTTCATATAATATTAACTTCATATCTTGTCCCTACTTCTCTTTTCCATCTAAATTATTTATTAATTAAAATTTTATTGCCTTTTATCAATATACAAAATCCAAAAAAAAAAAAAAGCATATATATCCTTCCATATCTTATTACATTTTCAACAACATTCTTTGTCTGTTCTATTTCCAATTATCCATTCATCTTTTTTTTCTTTTACTATACTTCTCCTGTACACCAATTGGAGTAACATCTATAACTCATTACCCTAACTTAGAAATACTACATATAGCAATCTTTCTTGGGATTCTGTTTAAAAAAAATTCTAAAATTACATAATAAATTTTATATTCTAAATATACATATAAAAACACACTCTTATATACCCTCCAGAATCCCTCTTTTAATCTAAATTAAATTCACCCATTGTCTCTAAATAAACTTTTTTTCCTTAGGTCTTGCTTCCCCCCATTAAGGCTTCTCCTCCCCCCCTTTCTCTCTTGCTTATTCTTCTCCTTACCCTTTCTACCCCTTTGCTTTTTCTCTTCGCTTTTCTTGCTCCTTTTCCTTTGCTTTCTAACCTTGCCTCCATCTTTTCGCTCATTTTTCTCTCTTTTGGTTGTTTTTATAATTCTTAAAATCCCCTTTTTCTTATCCTTTTTCTCCTCCTCTCCAGAAGGGACCCATTGTTCATCAAAGATGGCTTCTTCTTCCTCTTCTTCCTTGTCCCAGTCCTTCTGCTGCGTAATCAACTTTTCAAAGGAACATAACGCCATTTCTAAAAATTGAAACAAAGCGCCCAAAGTATCTTCTTTTTTATATTTTTGATATTCAATCTCTAGTTCATCCACAGACGATGCCATTATGAAAAGGGAAACTTTTTCCAAAACAACCACAAGAATTTTTAATCAAAGACAATCAAAAGCAATTAAAAAAAAGAAAAAAAGTTCCAAAAGTTAATACTTTTCTTCCTTCTTCTCTTTCTCTTTCTGAATTAATTTTTAATCAAAGAGGTCCAATTACCATATATCTTCTTTTGGGATCCACAAAGACGTTCTAATCAATCTCCTCCTTTTTCAGCTTCTGCTCCAATTTTTTTTTTCTCTCTTCCCACTTGCAATGAGAATTTTAATAATCAAAAATCCATACCTCCAGCAAAGATTTTCCAATTTCTCACATTTTTCAATGTCCAAAAATCCCTTTGTCTCTTATCTTAGCTTTCAAAACAATCCACTTTCAATGTCTAATATATCCAAATATTTCTGCTTTTTCCGTGGGGTGGGAGAGTAAAAAAAAAAAAAATTCCCTTTAACAGCTTCTCCGCCGCTTTTCGCTCTTCTTAGGGATACAATGTATCCTCCAGCAATTCAAGCAGCTCAATTCCAGGCAGTTTAAAAGGTGTTACTTGACCCGGCTCAGACAGAACTTTCACTCTTCACACTTCCTCCAGCACAGTTCTTACCCGGTTGCTGGCTTCTTCGTGGCGGCCATTACTGACCGCCGCTCCACCGCCTTGGGAAAAAGGGGTTTTCCCGGAGAAAGGGGGGGTCTGCGATGCCCCCACCTCCCTTTCCGACTCCCCTCTATCTTCAGCTGTCCCTACAGGGCAGCCATATCCCCCTGACCCATCTGGATCGGGGGTACCTCGACGGCTAGCACAGCAGGAATCGCGAGCTATCGCGAATTCCTGCTGCCCCGAAGCCACGCAAACCGGAAGTTCAGGAATGTTTTTCTTGTGGGGCTAGGGGACATACAGATAGATTCTGTAAGAAGGTAAAACAACAGAATACTGGTAATCACCAGAAGGCAAAGAAGAATGTTAATTTAGCTATGTCTACCAATTCAACTGTAAATCATGATTTGTGGGTAGTTGATAGTGGAGCATCGCAGTGCATTACTAGAAATAGAGAGAGGTTTGTAAAGATGTCCATTTGTAAGCAACATGTATCATTGCGAATGGATGGTACTGCATATTGTTCATGTGTAAATGAGCATTTATCTATGTTATATGTACCTAAACTGAAATTTAATTTGTTATCAGTAAGGGCTTTAGTTAATATTGGTTATGTAGTAACCTTTAGGGGAGATAACTGTATAATAGAGAAAGAGGGTAAAAGGGTTACTGCTACTTTAGAGAATGGTTTATATATGATACATGATGACCAGTTGCAGATGGCTAACTTGGTTTATAACAATGTTAAGCCACATGATGAATGTATACATTTACTGCATAGACATCTGGGGCACATTAATTTCAAAATGCTGCAACAAACTGTTAAATTGTCAGAGGGATAAAATTAAAACCATGTAGCAAGTATTTAAACTGTAATATCTGTAGTCAGGAGAAAAGCAAGGTTACTCCAGCAAACAGACTGAATGAGTTTAAGACCAAAGAACCTTTGGAAGTTGTGTTTGCTGACATAATTGGTCCTAAGTAACCCAGTTTAGGAGGTGCCTGCTATGTTTTGAGTATAATGGACCATTACTCATGGTATGGTTTCTGCTATTTAATGAAATACAAAACAGAAACATTCCAACATTTCTTTAACTGGCTAAGGTTTGCTGAGAGAAAAATGAGGAGTAAAGTAATCACTTTAGTTACTGATAACGGGACTGAGTTTATTAACAATAGATTCCAAATTATGTTAAAATTAGCTGATGTCGAGCATAAATGTTCTGCATCTTACAGGCCAGCTACAACTAACTCATTTGGAGAATGAAGAGGGCAAATGTTACAAGCCATGGCTCGCACTATGTTATCTGGTTCAGGTTTGCCTGAAACACTGTGGGATGAAGCCATAATGTGTAGCAACCATGTTTTAAACAATGTGGTTAACACAATAACTGGTGAATTGCCATTCACTCGTTGGGATGGCAGAAAATCAAATTTAAGTTATTTACATACATTTGGAGCTCCAGCATGGGTGCATATTCCCTCACAAGTAAGACTGAAAGGGCAACATAGAGCTAGGAAAATATTTTTTGTAGGTTACGAAGCCAACCATAGATCATTTAGATTTTGGGATCCAAGCACAGCCCATGTTTACTGTAGCGCTAGTGCTAAATTTCTTGAGCATGTTGGGTGGCATAAACTAGAACAGGAATCCAGCAATGATGTTGTAATTGACACCCAAGTAGTCCCTAAAGATGAAATAGTTAAACCATCAATAGCCATTAAAGAGGAAGAATGGGCCCAGGAGGAGGAAGAAGAACAGACACAGGAGGAGGTAGGAGAGCAGGAGCTGGTGGAACAGGAGAATCCACCAGTAAGCCCTGTATTACCAAGACATTCAACCTGAATAATACGACCACCTGATAGATATCAGGCTAGTGTTGTATGCCAAGTGAATACAGTTCCTGGTAACTATAATGAACTGAAACTGTATCCTGCTAACGATCAGGCTGCTTGGCATTAAGCAATGGATAAGGAACTGAAATCCTTACAAAGACTGGAGGTATACGAAAATATCAGGTTACCACCAGGTAAATATGCCATAGGATGTAAATGGATTTATAAAGTTAAGACAGGTGTGAATGGGACTCTTACCTATAAAGCCAGGTTAGTAGCACAAGGGTTCAATCAGACAGGAAACGACTACAATGAGATGTTTGCACCTAGTCTGAAAGCTACTACATTACAAGCAGCTTTAGTGTGGGCAGCTAAGGAGAAATACATTGTAAATCATTTAGATGTAGAGACAGCATATCTTCATGCACCATTGCAACACACAATTTATTTAAAGAAACCTTTAGGTATCAAAAATGATAATACTAGTGATTGCTGGAGATTGAAAAAGTCTTTATGGCTTGAAGCAATCAGGATATGAGTGAAACCAGTGTATAGTTAAGGAATTATCTAAGATAGGTTTTGTAGCTGGCATGGCTGATCCATGTTTATTTAAAAATGAAAGTGATGGTGTAGTTTCATTGTTGCTATTGTTCACTGATGACATAGCATTAATCACCAAAACTGAACAAGAAGCTACTGAGATTATTTCACTATTAGAAAAGAAATTTAAGATAAAACAGTTAGGAGAAATTAAACAATATATTGGATTAAAGTTAGATAGAACTAGGGGAGGATACAAGATCTCACAGGCAGATAAAATTAACCAATTACTAAAGAATTTTAAAATGGAACTTTGCAAGTCAGCTAAAACATCATTGAGCCAGGAATTTAGCCACAGTGATGTTCAAAGTCCTGTTTTTGATAAGAACATTTATCAGTCTTTGATTGGTAGCTTATCTCATCTCAGTAATTGGTCAAGGCCAGATATAGCATACAGTATTAACCAATTAGCGAGGTTTAATGTTGAGCCAACTTAAAGGCACTGGCAAGCTGCTAAGCGTTTGTTGAGATATCTGAAACAAACAATGCATTATGCATTATATTTGGAGCCTAAAGATGAACTAAGTCTAACTGCATATGCCGATGCAAGTTTTGCTACAGACGTAAATACACATAAATCTACATCAGGTTCTGTAGTATTATTAGGAAAGGTGTTAATTGGATGGAGGTCTATTTGACAGAAACATCTAAGTTTGTCAACAATGGAGGCTTAATTGTCATGTTTGTCATTATTATGTACAGATTTAGTTTGTTATAAGCAACTATTGATTGATATGGGAATTGATGTAACAGATTCTATTGTTGTTTATGAAGACAACCAATCAGCGATTCAGATGGCTTCCAATCCTGCTGTAAAGACAAGAAGAAAACACAGAGCTTTAAGATATTTAAATGTAAGACAATGTGTGCAAAGTAAGATGATTAAGCTGGAATACTGTATGTCAGAAAGTAACATTGCAGATCATTTTACAAAAGCCCAAGGCTCTGTAAAGAATCAGGCTTGCTGTGAGGATTATGGACTTGGAATGTCAGGTTGTATATATTGTCCTACCCAAAAGGAGAATGTTAGGAATGTAGGTCACCTAACAGTTGAGTTGGAAATATATAAACCAGGATAGACATTTAATACTGTCTTTTTAAGGGAATGCTGAAATTGTAATTGGGCATGGTTCCTCAAATGGCCATAAGATGGAGCCAGAAACCTGGGTTGTTAGTTCTGTTGTTGCTAGATGTTCTAATGTTCAATGTTGGTTGATTTGCATTTTTCCCTATCGACTGTTGCTGATCATCGTTATTCTTGGATTGATATGAGTCTATTACTGAACTGTTTTTGATCCTGGACTTTGTTATTGGATTATCCCTGGACTGAAAACTGACTGCTATAACTGTGTATGACTTGGACTGTTTGTTGGGCTTTGCTTAACCATTTACTGGAAGTAAAAACCCTACATTTTACTATTCAGTGTATCTCTGTGCTGGTCGTGCGTTATTCCACATTACTCTCACTATGTCTCCCTGTGTGCACTCATTCTCCTAACGGAGAATTACCTCAACAAAATATACAAGAAGTTTTGCAGCTGGTCTCCTTTCAGAGGTAAGCTTCATTTTTTTTAAAAAAGTGTGAACAGAAAAGTAATACCTGCCATAACATCACAAAGTAAGTTTCTCTTTTCCAAGGCCAAATGCAAATTTTGATTGGGGGGGTTCAACTCCACTAAGTGCTTTTTTTTCTAATGCACAGATGAGGAGATGCTGAATTGTTTTCTGTTTCCCGACTCATGCGTGTATTAAGCCCTTCTCCTAACTGCATCCTAAATTGCCTGCAGATGTCACTGCAGCTCCATGCTTTCAAGCCAAAAAGCAGACTTTGTTGTTCCTATGGTAACACATTTGTTCGATAAAAAGGTGGCAGAGTGCTTTATTTTGGTTGAGGCTTTCCTCCTCCTCCTCCTCTCTCTCATTCTCTTCTTGTTTCCCTCATCTCTACTTCTGTGTCTACATGTGTGTGAGTCACACCCATATTAAGTTGCTGTCAAACCAAAATGGTCTATAGGTGATCCTAGGAAGCTTCAGAAAGCAACCATAAAGTCATAGAATTGGAAGGTAAATGTTGTGATCCAAATCCTCTACTCATTGCAGGAATCCTCATAACATTTGGGACAGATGGGTATCCAATCTTTCCTTGAAAACCTTCAGTGATGGAGCACCCACCACTTCATTGCTTAATAGTTCTCATGGTTGAAAAACTCCTTATTAGTTCATGTTTGGCAATCCATTATAAAACTTCCACCCATTAGTTTTTGTCTTGTCTTCTGCTGCTGCTTGGGAAATGATGATGATAATGATGATGACGACATTCTCTGAGCCTAGCAGACTCCCTGTTTAGTAAATTGTCCTCCTGTTAAAATGTGCTTTTCTTTTGAGACTCTAGAAAGAGTGCAGAGAAGAGAAACCAAGATGATTAGGGGACTGGAGGCTAAAACATACAATGAATAGTTGTAGGAACTGTTCTTGGCTAGTCTAGTGAAGAGAAGGACAAGGGGAGACATGATAGCAGGGTTGCAATATTTGAGGGGCTTGCTACAGAGAGGAAGGGGACAACCTATTTTCCAAAGCACCCGAAGGCCAGACAAGGAATAACAGATCAAGGAAAGATTCAATCTAGAAATAAGGAGAAATTTTCTGACAGAACAATCAACTGATGGAACAGCTAGTCTTCAGAAGTTGTAGGTGCTTCATCACTGGAAGATTTCAAGAAGATATTGGACTACCACCTGTCAGAAATGGGAAAGTGGGGTGGGGATTGGACTAGATGACTTACAAGGTCCATTCCAACTCTGTTATTCTGTTAAAGCTACTGTCGCTTCAGATGTGGCCAGAAGAAGTCATAAAAATCACGCTTGGTTTAAACGCTACAGACAGCCACAGCATTGCAATTTCTCTTTGAATCCCTAAACATCCCAGGTGATTCACTTGTTTGGCATCTTCTCTGGCAGCTCACAGAAGAGGGAGGGCACTCTTGTGTATAGTCAGCTAACTAAACAAACATTTTAATTGGTTCACACTTGAATGGATCAAACTTGCAGTTAATTATACCCAGACAGATAGGAAGAATTCACATCTTTCACTTCATTTTGGAAGTGGCTTTCTTGAAGCAGGGGGTTGACATTTTGCTCCACCTTAATGCCCAATCAGTGATGTGACAATTTGGCTGTCTTAGTTTACTCTGAGTCCCATTGAACACAATTAGAAATCTACCTCCTTTCCCGCCTACTTGCTTAGTTAAAAATGTCTTTTGGGAGAAAAAGTAGAATACTAAGAGCAATAATAAGGTAATAACTAGAACTGGCGGTTGTGACAGCAAAAATTCAAGAAACGTATCATTGGTCTCATAAAAGAACATTTCTGGAAGTTGATAAAAAAAACATTCCTTTTTGCAATTTCAACTGCTGTATCTTGGAAGCAACTGAAATTTTTAATCTTGCTTTCAGGTTTAGGGGAAAATCTTGCTTAGGGCAAGGAAACCTTTCTGAGGGTCAATTTCAGATGCACCTTTTTGGTTTAATATTAATCACTGTATTGGATGGAGCTAAATAAATGATATAACTAGAGAGAACCCTAGCACCTCTAAGCTACAACTGGAGATATAATAATACTCTTTAAATACCTGAAGGGATGTCACCCAAAAGAAGGTTAAGACTTGTTCTTCATCTTCCCGAAGGACATGACACGGAATAATGGATTTAAATGACAAGAAGGCAGATTCTGAATGTATGTTTGAATAGAATAGAATAGATTACTTTTTTGGCCAAGTGTGATTGGACACACAAGGAATTTGTCTTGGTGTAAATACTCTCAGTATACATAAAGAAAAGATACATTCGTTAAGAGTCAAGAATCATAATGTATAACATTTAATGATAGTCATAGGGTACGATCAACAATCAAATCCTACTAGGAAACAGTCAATATAAATGGTAAGGATACAAGCGACAAAGTTACAATCGTACAACTTTGAAATAGTCTGTATAGGAAGAACAGTTCAACAATGGAACTTATTGTCCAAAGAATTTGTGTGATTTTTTGTCTTCACTGGATATGTTCAAGCAAAGACTGGATTGATCTGTCTTGATCCCTGACAGAGCAGGAAACTGGGCTTAATGGCCCCAGGGATGCCTTTCAGCTCCCTGATACTAAATGCTGTTTCCTAGGAAAGCCATAGATTTAGGTTAAACTAACTAGGTTTGCCATTAGGATTCGGCCAAAAGTAGCATGAACTATGGAAATGGAGATGAGCTAAGAAGATACTGACAGGCAGAATTCCTTTGGCTAGTTAGATGGCTACCATATTGGCAGAAAAATTGGAAAAGGAAGATGCTGCCAAAGATGGAGAAGTCCCCTTTAAAAGGCAGAAAAGTTTAAACTGGCTAAACTGGAAAGCAATTGCTGTGGAAGGGGGACACCATGTAGCTTGTTAAATCTTACAACTAACCTTTAAAGGTGTCAGGATTATTTGCAGATTTCAGATCCGGTTCTTGTGGTTCAAAACATGCATAGTTGATTTGGGACTTTACAGGACCAGGATTCCAAAGCAAGCTTTAGAACTGCGGTGGCATAGTGGTTAGAATGCAGTACTTCAGGCTGCTTCTGCTGGCTGCTGGCTGGCTGCAAATTTGGCAGTTCAAATCTCACCAGGCTCAAGGTTGAATCTTAGCCCTCCATCCTTCCAAGGTGGGTAAAATGAGGACCTAGATTGTTGGGGGCAAAAGGCTGACTCTGTAAACCACTTAGGACTGTAAAAGCACTTATGAAGCGGTATATAAGTCGAAATGCTATTGCTATTTATCATGGTTATGCCTCTTTGTGACCCTGTTCCACAAAGATTGCACAACTACAGCAGCAGCAGCAGAAGAAAAAAATGTATTTCTCACAGGAGCAATTAGAGTGAGACTGATGATACATCTTGCTGTATGTAAAAAAACCCACACACATTTATTCCTTACCCATTCCTCCAAAAATGGCACACATAAAAATTGTAAGAGCAGGATGCCCTGACTCAGAGATATGCCGATAAAGACAGAAAATTGAGACTGTGATTTGGTGAGATTTTTTTTTGATAAGCTATTGTCCTCAAAGGAAAGAAAACAGAGTGGGCATGGAAACCAGGGGGCATTTGAGCCTTTTTAGAGTCCAAAATTGGGTAGAGTAAAAGTCCTTGGGAATATTCCTTATGTTTAGTGAGTAGATGGCTCTTCATATCGGGAAGAGATTTGCCCTTTGATTCTGAAATTCTGATTCACTGTTATTATTTCATACTAAACTTAGAATAGTAAACTACTGCGGCTTTTTTACTTGAAATAGAAAAATACTGAGTTTCCACTCTGCTTCTCTTTAGACACTTAAACTAGGTTTGTACAACATAACTTTCAAATGTCCACAAGATGGCAGCTAAGAGATACAGAAATCTCTAGGGCTGTTTCAAATTTTTGCAATCCAGATTTACTAGGCCTAAAAATAGATTCGACATCTTGTGGATACAACCATTAACTTCATGCTATGTGAAACAGGCCCTTATCTCAAGATCCTAATGTGATTTATTTGCTTGGATACAAGATGTTATGAACATGACAAGTATGCTTTGTTAATTCAGGTTAAGGTTTAGCATATTTGCTATGAAACAACCCAGAGATTGTTTAATTACTGTTCACTGAATCAACCAGCTGGCTGAGTTCACTCACAATACCCCAAATCTCTAACCTCACCAAGTATCTCAATCCCTACCATATAAGGAGCCACCAAACAGCCAATTACAATTTCATTTAATGTGTTGTGCAAAGTGAGCCATGGGCTCATTAACTTCTTGACTTGGTGTACTTATTACATTAAGCAGTATATTGCTTGACTGTGGTTTATTGATCAAGCATAATTATCTGGGGTCACACAATGGACTAAGCCATAAAGCCAAATATATATGGCACAAGAATTCCAGATTTTATAGCTTCCATCATCTCTGGCTAGAGAAGATAAGGATGGGTTTTTTTTCTCTATGGAAGGCTGTATTTCTTTGGGAATGATCTACAGGGGATGTCTGTAGGTGGAATTTGCAGTGGCTATTCCACCAATTTAAAATGGAAAAGTGAATGGGCCCACCCATTATCTTTTCTTTTGACTCTGTGCTCTTCCTTCCTTCCTTCCTTCCTTCCTTCCTTCCTTCCTTCCTTCCTTCCTTCCTTCCTTCCTTCCTTCCTTCCTTCCATCCATCCATCCATCCATCCACCCATCTTTCTATCTTATCTTGGTCATATATTACAGGCTGAGCCTGACACCTTGCACCGCTCCCTGATTTGACTGCAAGACCTCTACAATGTTTATTATTTAACTTGATGTGGTCACTCATCTCATATCTGTGATTCTGGGCAGCTTAGAAACAACTAAAACAAATATATAGACAACAAGAAGAAGCATAGGATGATAAAAAGCTATTTTAAAATAAGAAAAAAAGAACAATACAAAACCTCTATAAAGCATAATAAAATACATAAAACTCATAGCCTTTCATCAAAACGATTAGTACAGTCACTGTACCAGCTCCACCACTTAGCCAAAGCCCCATCACCATGGGCAAAATCATGAATCCAGAACTTTGTGGAAAGCCAGCAGGGTTGAGCCCAAGTTGATCTCTTTGGGGAGTGAGGGGGATGATGTTCTACAGGGTGCATGATGACACAGCAGAAAAGGCTGTCTTCCAGAGTCCCAGCCACTAAGCAATACTTCTGGGCTGATGGGACCTGCAACAGCCTCTTTTGTTGGACTTGCTTGGACAGGTAGATGTAATTCGAGTGAGGTGGTCCCTCGAATAACTCAAATTTGCATACGTGGACCTAATAGTACTTTCTCAGTCATGGTTAGGACTTAGAGTGACTCTTACACAGACAACCGGCCATGGTTAAAATGGTCCATTGCTTAGCATAGTGTGTAAAGCCAGGTGGCATGTTGGATTCCCTCCACCATTCAGACTCCATTGCTTCCTATCTCCTGGTTATCATAATCATCATGTAGGAAAAAAAGCCTTCATAAATATTTGTGTAATGCTGGCTATTTTCTTCCCACAGGTACACCTGTTGCCTGCCTATCCAATTCCCGGTGTTCTTCGCTCAGGCTTGAAATGCCTGGCTGCTGAGACAGCCAACAGGTTGTGTGCTCCTCCGGCATGTTTTATTAATTGCAGCGAGCTGTGAGCTTAATTAAAACCAGGGGTGTCCACTTCCCCTTTTGGTTGCTTCTGATATACTCCCTGTTGCAGATTCATTGGGCTCTGGAGGGAACCCAGATTTCCCCCTCCCAATTTCCTGTTTTTCTCTTCTTGTTAATTGCTAGCAGGAAATGCTGCCTGTGCTGGGCTCAGGGTTAAATTAATTAGAAGCTGTGTTTGAAGGCAGGCAGTGGATGGTCGGGCAAGCAGAAGCTTTGCTTATCATAGCATGCAGAGCTATCTGAATGACTGGGCCGGTATGTCCTTGCCATAAATAAAGCCGTCATTATAGGCTAGTTTGAATTAGGCAGGGAGGGAACTGGTCAGGGACATTGAATAACACACACACACACACACACACAAAATGCTTCTTTCTTATCATGTTCTCAAGATACTTTGGCCCCAGCAAAACTTCTTTTTTTAAACTTCTTTTTTCTCCCAAAACTGTTTTTTCTGGAGAAGGTCTCCAAGAGCTGCCACGGTGCACTGATGATTAGACTAAGCTCATCAAAGACACCAGGACTAGAACTGGGATATGCAGGATTCGAATGTGATTAAAAAACAACAACAACCAAGACTGTTTGCATGATCTTTCAGTGAAGCTAAAGAGTTCGCTTAATGGACATGTGCAGGGGTGGGCTTCAAAAATTTTAGCAAAGGGTTCTCTGCCTGGTTTCTGGGTGGGTGTGGCCATAGTCAGCCTCCTGCACCATGGTGGGGAGGCATTTTGCCTTCCTCAGGCTCTGGAGGC
Organism: Hydrophis major; assembly: GCA_033807585.1. Taxonomy (NCBI): domain Eukaryota; kingdom Metazoa; phylum Chordata; class Lepidosauria; order Squamata; family Elapidae; genus Hydrophis; species Hydrophis major. Next base: position 18,147,960 of record CM066337.1, read on the forward strand.
TTTTCTTGAGCCTCCGGGAGGATGAAAATGCCCTCCTTGGGCTCCAGAGTCTCTCTGGAAGCTGGAAATGGGCCCATTTCCAGCCTTCCCAAACTTCCGGGAGGCCTGCTTTTCACCCTCCAGGAACCTCTGTGTGCGCCTTGCACTTTCCTGCATCCAAAATGGGCTGCATGGGGACTTGTGGGAGGAGTGGAGTGGGTGGGGCCAGCCAGGAGGCTGTGGTGAGGGACCCTGGAGGGGAAGATGAAGGTGTAAGGAAGCCTGAGGAGAAGTTTAATGGCGGCAGCGGTTGACAGCTTCAAGGGAGACCCCATTTGCTCCAATTTGTGAGCGATCAGCCATCTCGATGGCAGACTGAAGCCGTGGTGCTTTAACCCAATGAGGAAGACACCATAGCATGAACAGCGTTCCTAGCATCAATTGACAGATCAGACTTGAAAGTGAAGGAGAAGTGAAAGCGAAAGTCAGGGAGAGAAATGGCAGAGAGAGAGAGAGAGAGAGACAGACGGCAGAACTTTGAGTCTTAAACAAAAGGACGGATAGAAATATCCGAATAGAAATGGTGATCCGGCGATGAAAGCAAGGAACCTTTAAGACAGATTGAAGCTGATCTATTTGATTAAAGATTGCTTGGTGTTTTGGACTTGTTCTGATAAATTTGGAGTTGATTAATCTAATGAATCTGTGACTTGTAAAAGAAGAACAGTGGAAAAAAGTAAGAGACAGGACTGAATCCAAGAACGGAAGTGACATTTTGAGATTATAAAGAGAGAAGAGAAGCTGATGCAACAGACTGTGACTAAACAAAGCGTGAACGGACAGGGAAAGGAAAGTGAACGAATAATATTGGACCTCTTTTTATAGAATATAATTAATGAAATAACATTTTGATTAAGGTTTGATTGAATTTATTAAGAATTTAAAAGTTTAAATGACATGAAATTGTGGTGAAATATTACTTTGATAATTATTGGTTGATTTGATTATTAATAACTAATGAAATAAGTAAGGTTATATATATTAGAAGTAGAATATAGTACTGTTCAAAAAAAACTGAACTTTACAGTTAAAGATAAAGAATATAGTTGATATACCATAATATAGTAATATAGCTATATAAGAACAATTTATAGTAAGCATATTTTCTGCCATTATATCACACCCTTTCTTTCTTTTCTTTCTTATTTTGATACTATCCTTCCTGCCATCCCTTTGGCTCTCTCTCTTCTTTATGTTCTTTAATATTGGTGATTCAGTTAGTTTCAGACTCTATGGAAGACTGAATCAAATTTGAATAATTTAGAATATCGTAAGCTGGAGAGGTAAAAAGATATTTATATTTTAAGGAAAATTACTGAATAGAATTGATAACAAAAGGAAAATTAAATAGTGAAATATCTATAGTGGGAAGATATCTACAACAAAGTTAGGAACATGACCAGTACTACAACAACGACCTTGAAAGGGAAAAAAAACGATGTCTAGTTCATCAGTGTCGATTGCATCTCCAGCGGGCCAAATAACAATAGAAGGAATGCTGAAAAAACAAGCAACACGGCTAACATGCAGATGATGCAAGCAACATTAACAGCTATTCAGGAAACAATGCTTAAAATGCAGGAGACAATGGTAAACAACCACACAGATATGAAGACGGAAATGAAGGGTAAGGTCCAAAATCTGGATGAGAAGATAGGAATGATCCAACAGACAATGGAGAAGAATGAACAAAGAATAAAGAATATAGAAATCAAAGCTGAACAAATAGACAAGAGATTGGAAGGGATGGATAGGAAAGTCATAGAGATGAACAGAGATTTAGAGGATTCAATTATCCATCTTGAAATGGAATGTGCAGCATTCTATTTGAGGTTCCAAAATGTATTGGAATCCAAAGATGAAGATCTGGGAGCTATAATGTCCCACTTAATAGCAGAGGCATTGCAAAGGGATCAACAGGAAATAGTGAAAGAATTGGATGAGGTCTATCGAATTCACACAAACTATGCCAGATGAAACAAGCTGCCTAGAAAGGTCCACATTAGGTTCACCAGAAAAAATGTAAGAGATATTGTATATAGAATCACAAAGGATGAGCCGATGGTGTATAAAGAAAAAGAGATCACAACCTTGAAACAAATCCTGAGGTGGGTAAGAGAGCTGAGGAAAGACTACAGATCTCTGGCAATACTCCTGAATAAATGAAACATCTGGTTCTGATGGCTGGTCCCCGAAGGAATGCTGGTGACGTGGCAAGAAAGAAGAGTAAAAATTGACAATATTGAAAAGGCAACAATAATTTTATGATCAGTTGATAGAAATAGAGGAAGAGGGGAGCAGCAAAGAAGAGTCAGAAAGCAAGAGTCAGGAGGACCAACAAGAAGACCAACAACAGGGAATACAGGAAACGGATCAAGAAGAGAGGCAAAGAAAAGAAAGAAGGAGAGAAGGACTAAGAGTAAGACTCCAAAGAGAAGCAAGAATCAACAGAAGATTTAGGTAGACTTAGAATCAATAATGGAAGAAGAGATTAAAATACTCCCAATAAACATTAACGGATTAAACTCCCAGATCAAGAGGAAACAAATATTAACTAAACAAAACATCAACATTATATGCCTGCAGGAGGTATATATTCAAAAACAACATAAAAATACTTAGAATATCCCAAGTTGGGTGTATTATTTGCAGCATTGGCAGATCAAAAGAAAAGAGGGGTAGCAATTTATGTAAAAAAAAGGGATAAATGCAAAAAAATTATGCAGATGAACAAGGCAGAATTTTAATAAATTTACATCAAAAGCAATTGGGGATATATGCCTCTAACGATACTCAGAAATAGTTTTATAAGGAAACCCCAAACAAAGCTGAATACCATACATATATGTATATGTATATGTATATGTATATGTATATGTATATGTATATGTATATGTATATGTATATATATATATATATATATATATATATATATATATATATATATATATATATATATATATATATATGGAATCTAAAGAAAGAAGATTATCCACCTAATCCAAAAAGAAACCCCAACCAAAATCCAAGACAGAGAACAAGAGAACAGCAAAGTCCTCCTCCCGTATATAAAAGGCACTACAGACAAAATCAGCAAGATCCTCCAGAAACATAATATTAAGACAGCATTCTGCACAAACAGAAAAATATCCAGCATCCTAAGAAACCCTAAAGACAGAATCGAGTTAGAAAACCAAGGAGTATATGAAATCCCATGTACCGCCTGCCCCACATACATCGGACAAACCAACAGAAGAATAAATGCACGCATTGAAGAATACAAGAACTCAATCAAAAAAGAAGAACCGACCTCTTCCCTGGTCCAACACCTCAAAGCCATAGGACATGAGATTGACTTTAAAAATACCAGAAGGTTCATAACAGCATAATTCATATACAATTTGTATATTGTATGTATATATATATATATATGTCTGGCATTCAAATATATATATATATATATATATTCTTTCTCACTTGTAACCACAAGTGAGAGTCCAAATATCCCAAAGAAATAAACACGAACAAATAATACCAGAAACCACAGAATACCAGAAACCACAGCCTTTTCTCTGTAATCGTCATTGGCAGCTTTCCCAGAAATTGTCTTCAAGCCGAGATAACGAGCCGCAAGATAAATCAGGAACAGAGGGCTTCTTCAAAGCTGCACAGTAATCAATGAAGTTTGATCTGGACCAGGATCGTTAATTAACATGCCTCCTTATATTCCTTGAAGGGGCATGTCAGTCTGTCTCTTATTAGTCTCTGACTTGACTTTTCTTTTCAAATTGTGCTTGACATCTCAACCTGTGTCTAGTCCTTGCATCAACCCAACATTCGTCATCACTCAAGGACTCTGGTATGTTCTGTGGATCAGCTGCTGACACCTGAGGCATGATTGAAGTGGAAGGTTCTGGAGAGGATGGTGTCTCTGACACTCCCTCATCCTCCTGGCTTACATCTGCATCTCTCATTGGAGCAGGCTCCAATTCCAATGCCAAACCTTCCTCATCACTCAAACCTGTGTCTTATGATAAATCAGACTCAAAGCTCACAGCAGGCTCAAACCTTCCAGTCACAACACACACACACACACACACACACATATTCTTAAGTTTTCATGGGAACTTACATGTATGGTATTCAGTTTTGTTCGGGTATTTTCCCACGTCATTATAGTTGTGCTTTAAAAGTTGTAGCAATGTTTCGGCAGAATCCCATCTGCCATCATCAGGCTTCTGTATTGTGTTCATCTGTTAGTCAGACTTTAATAGCCATTTCTGTTTTAAATTTGGGACTAGCCTACTGCTGTGCCAGAATGGTCTTTTCTTCATCCTGATTGGTTGGGAGTCTTGGTCTGTGTTTATGGTCTTGGAGTTTGCTGTGTTCTGCTTGATTGGTGTTCTGTCGGTCTTCTGTCTGTTTTGTGGCTTTTTGTGTGTGTTGATTGGCTGGCAACATTGTGTTCCTGTTTTGGAGGATTTTAGTGCAGCTTGGCTCCGAGTAAACAGACGGCTATCATTTGTTAGGAAGCTAGGTTCATCTGGGTGCCTGGTTGGGGTGTGTTTGAGCTGGAGGTATCAGGGGGGATCTCTTTGTGCCCAGGTGTTTGCCTGGCTTATGGTGTGGAGATTTTTTTGTTTGTGAGTGCAGGCTTCCAAATCATTGACAGTCTGGTGGAATCATCTCTTCTATTCATGCTTTCTGGTCTTTTTTCAATCTCTATGGCTTCTCTGATAATTCTGTGGCTGGGAGTTTCTATAGTGGCTAGGGTTTTGGTGCCATTGAAGTTGATGCTATGACCTGTGGCGTTCATGTGTTGGACTAGTGAGGAAGTGTGTTCCAGCTTTTTGACTGCATTTTTTGTGTTCATCCAGGCGGGTACTTATTCTTCTATTGGTCTGTCCAATGTATGTGGTTAGACATGATGCACAGGGACTTCGTATATGTCTTGGTTTTCCAGATCAATTTTATCTTTGGGGTTTCTTAAGGTGGCTGCTATTTTTCTGTCTGTTTTGAAGGCAGTCTTGATGTGACGTCTGTAGTACCTCTTATGTAGGGCAGGACAGCTGTTCCATAGGTCTGTTCATCTTTAGGTCTCCATTATATCTCAGTGTGTTTTTATGGATCAAGCCTGTGATTTTGCTTTTGTGGAAGCCGTTAGTTGTCAGTACTTTAGTCAGGGTGCATAGTTCAGTCTTTATGTGTGTCTTGTCAGCCAGGCATTTGGTTCTGGTGATTAGTGTTTTGGCCACAGAGTTTATCTGTGCTGGGTGGTGGTGGGATTGGGTGTTGAGGTTGCAGTTGGTGTGTGTTTTCTTCTGGTATATGGTGTGTCCTAGTTTGCCATCTGTGTTTTTTTTTTATTAGATTAGTACATCTAGGAATGGTAGCTGTTTGTTTGTTTCCGTTTCCATGGTGAACTTGATTTTGGGTTGTGTGCTGTTTAGGTGTGTTAGGAAATTGTTTAGATTTTCTTTTCCATGGGGCCAAATCACAAATGTGTCATTGATGTATCTTAACCATAGTTTGGGTTTGTGGGTGGCGTTAGCCAGGGCTCTGGACTCAAATTTTTCCATAAACAGGTTTGCAATGACGGGTGACAGTGGTGATCCCATAGGGACTCCTTCAGTTTGCTTGTATCTTTGTCCTTTGTATATGAAATATGTGTTGGTTAAGCAATGTTCTGCTAGTTCCATGAGGTGTTTAGCTGGTTGGTATTTATTTTTGATGATATCAAGAGTTTCTTTTATCGGGACTTGAGTAAATAGTGAAACCACGTCGAAACTTACAAGCATATTTATATATATATATGAAAGTCCCTTTAATGCCCCCAATTGGCCCCAATGTCCAGTTATCCTGGGCCTGATATCAAACTCTTAAAGAAAACAGTTTACGGAGGGAGTAAATGCAGTCCACACCCAAAGTAAAGTTAATTTGAAATAAAAAACCCAACACACCACACTGAACTATGGCAGGCAAGAATGATTAATTGCTGACTTCAACCAGATAATACAGAAACCACAGTTGGGAGAAATCAAAAACACCCATAAGCTCTGATAAGAATAAAGCACGCTTTGCTTCCAGCAATTTTGCCATGTGCAGTTTGTCCTTTTAATCAGTCCTCCCAGCTGCAGCCTATAAAGGGAATCAGGGCCCCTTCCTCCCCCATAGACCATGCCACTCATGTTTCTCCCTTATCCATTCCTTCCTGTGTGCCCTAGGATGAAGAGGGAATGGGCCTAGGTCTTCCTCTGAATGCCCATCTGGCCTTTGCCTTTCCCCAATTTCCTCCACAACCACCGGAGCCACAATCCCTCTCCCTGTCAATTGTTCCATCTCTTTTGCGACCTTCTGACAAGCAAAGTCAATGAGAAAGCCAGACTCACTTAACAACTGGGTTATTAGCTTAACAATGGTTCACTTAACCACTGTGGCAAGAAAAAAAAATAGTAAAATGCGGCAAAACTCACTTTGTGTCTTACTTAGCAACATAAATGTTGAGCTCAGTTATGGTTGTTGGTTGAGGATTACCTGTATTTCCCTCTACTAACTGGCCTCTCTCTCCACACCAGAAAAGAACCTGCATGCGTTCATAGGGTCCCATGGAAACCAGTCCCAACTCAAATCTTTTTTTAAAAGAGATTTTTTATGTTAACGTGATGTATGATAAAAGGATTACTTTGTCTCTCAGCCATCTTGGTCTGTTGACTGTTCTCTAGTCAATCATCTTCAGCTCTCTTTTTTATGTAATATTCAGGAACCACAGGACACTACTATTTTCAGATACGTCCTCCGGAGTTATCTGTGCTGGTTCCAGGGATATCCAGGCCATCTGACCCTCATTAAAGGGACAGGATAAGTAGCACCAGCCTTAATTGGTTGAGCTGATCTATTTTCCATGCATTCATGGAAAATTTCAGCTGATGTTATCACATCATGTCTATTCCCTTCCTTCCACTGAAATTTCTCTCCCTGTGACAAGCCTGGAAGAGACAGAGAGAGAGAGAGAGAGAGAGAGAGAGAGACCATTAGTTATTCCTTGTTACTCTTTGAAATCATGTCTGCCTTGTTAATAGCATAAATGGAACAGACAAGAAAATGGATTGGAGAGAAATTCATTTTCCAGACTTCGTTCAGCTCTACTTATTCCAGACACCAGTGACTCCCAGAGGAGCTTGTGCTAGATATTAAACTCTAGAGACGCTCAAATAACTTTACAATGATCCAAAGGTACATTCCCTGTGTATTTCAAATGGTTGCTTTTTCTTTTTTGAAAAGGACAATGACAGGGATTGTTATGTGGAACGGATGTCTGCGGGGGAAAGAGTGTGGTTTGTGAACTTTCCTGAATTAGAGCTAATGCAGAATTCACGCTGAGGTGTCCCAACTGGAAGCTAATTGATTAATCCCATTTTGTAGGAGAAGGCATGCTGTAGTTAGGAACAATACTCAGGTGCAGGCAGATGTTCTCCTGTATTCTTCTCAGCATTGTCTTCTTTCCTGGAGATAAGAGGGCTGCTGCCTGCCTTTTGCATCCCCACAATGAAATAATTCTCTTTCTTTCCTTTCTTTTCCCTCCTAACTTCATTGCAGCTTGAAGAACGCAAGCTAACTAAAGGCAAGCACAAGAATGCCCCCTCTGAAGGTTCAGAAATGCATCGTGGAAATCCTGCATGTCATTTATCTGTATTTCAGTCATGCACAGTAAAGTGCCTTTACTTCCCCCACTCCCTTCACTGAAATTTTATTTATTTGTTTATTTAGGGAATTTATATTGTTGCCCATTCGTACATTCAAGGGGGCTTACAGAATATAAAACCTCATACAAAAACAATAAAACTGATAAAAGAAGATCCATATAATAAATTAATATAATAAAATCACACCCCTGCCCCCTACCCCGGTGAGAGCACCTCACATGAGCCATTTAATAGGCTCCATCCTGCTCTGGGTTCCCATTGGCAGAATCAGATCTTCAATGTCTCTGGAAGAGTGCTAGAGTAGGGGCCATTCTAATATCTGGGGGGTGACATTCCAGAGGGAGGGGGCCACCATGGAGAAGCCCTTCTTATGAATCCCACCAGGTGTATCTCCTTAGGGCAGGGGTCGCCAACCTTTTGGATCCAGGGACAACTAAACTCATAATTTTAAATCTCGCAGACCACTAATATGAATTTTGACTGACTGTGGCTTGCTGACATCAGTGTGAAAGTTGGTCCCATATTCCAGAGCTGAAGTAGTCACAGGACTGGCCCTTTGGTCATTTCGGAGCAGCTGCTCCTCCAGTCCATGGCAGGCAGGTGCATCCGGGTGGAGGAGCAGCTGCTCCAGGATGACCAAAGGGCCAGTCCTGTGACTACTGCAGCTCTGGAATATGGGACCGACTTTCCCACCAACATCAACAGGCCACTCCGGGGCAAATTTCCCTCCCCCGCCATTGGTCTTACCTTCCAATTCCAGCTCATGTAGAGGTAAGGTTTGCGCTTGGCCGAAGGGAGGTGGCCAGTGGGTGGGCGGGTCATGTGTTTCTGTGCAGCCTGGATTAATTGCTTTGGGGATGGTGCTTTAGGGATGACATTTCTCTGTGGACCACCAAAATTTTCTCATGGACCACCAGTGGGCCTCAGCCCACTGGTTGGCGACCATTGCCCTAGGGGACAGGCCTGCAACATTCCCTGACTCCCCACTTCAATGGGTCAGGTAGATGTGACTGGCAAGAGATGGTCCCACAGATAACCTGCACAAGTATCTCTCATGAATGAAGACAAATATACATGTCCCAGAATAATGTTGCAGGATCCAATCTGGATAAGTCACCAGGCACAGAGTTTTAGTCTTCTGAGCTTTGAGACTCATGCTGAAGCCCATCTTTGGGAAACTTCTCTCTCATCATAATGTGTTGGTGTCACATTCTGGTGAGAGAGAAGCTTCCTGAAGATGGGTCCCAGCACAAGTCTGAAAGTTTGGAAGATTAAACCTCTAGTCCTGGTCACTGACCCAGGTTGTATCCAGCAACCCATATCTATGCATGAAATGGGATGTTAAAGAAAAGCTGCTGGAGTGACCAGAAGAGATAAAAATCAGAAATGGGACCATGAGATACAGAATTGACATAGAACCAACCCTAAGTTACATTAAAAAAAAACCAACAACAGAAAACAGTAATAGTGATAGCACGTAGACTTATATACTGCTTTTACAGTGCTTTACAGCATTCTCTAAGCAGTTTACAAAGTCAGCATATTTCCCCCAACAACTTGGGTGGGTCCTCATTTTACCCACCTTGGAAGGCTGAGTCAACCTTAAGCCTGGTGAGATTTGAACTCCCAAATTGCAGGCAGTCATCAGAAGTAGCCTACCATACAGTAAATAAAGTGGTTTGCTCACCTGGAGAGGATGTCTTGGGACTCCACACCCATGCAAAACATATACAAAAAGAGGAGAAGGTCAAAGAACACGAGGTGGACACAGAAGAAAATGGAGAGACAATATCAAAGACAGACTACAACAACATCCATTTACAATAGTTGAAAGGCCACCAGAAGAGCAAAAACCAAAACGTTGTATCTCCTTCAACACCCAAAGCAGTAAAGAGGAAGGAAAGAATAAGAGGAAGATATATGCAAGAAGTAAGAGAAACAGACCAATATATAAGATGTTTCCAAACCAATACTCATGTATGCTGAGGAAGAAGCTGCATCATTTGAGGCCTCATGAAAACTGGTGTGAAGTTTATTGGTAATGTCTTGTTTAGCTCACTTAAGCGGGTTAAATATTTCTGTATCAGAATTCCTAGGAAGCCTGTCAAGTTTACTTTGAAATTAAATCCTTATCTTGCTCATCCTCTAGAGAAATAAAAAACAATTCAATAGGTTTTCTTTGAACAATCCAAAAAGTGTTTTCTGCCTAGACACTGAACCATAAATTAGCCAAACATGTCTAAGCTCGGTGGCTTGTGAGATTTCTGCCTGCAGTATTGGTTTATGGCTTGGTGTATTGCTAGAAGTCAGAAAATGAAGTTAATTAGAAAAAAAAAAATCAAAATTTAGGCAATTGTAGCCAGTCTGTTTTGTTGCTTTTGGCTTCACATTATCTGTAAACCCAATTATTGTAGTCTGGTAACTGCATAACCAACCTTGAGAAAATGCCCCAGAAGGAAATGCTAAGTTTGGGGAGTCTCTTATCAGCTGAAAAGGGAAGATTTAAGCCTGCTGCAGTACCAATGTCAGAAATACCAGTCCAGAACAAGGCCATGGTTCAAGAATGCATGTTAAGAGATTTTAAAAAGTAAGATTTCCTCAGGAGGAAAGAACTAATGGATGGTAAAAGTTCCCCTTGTCAACATTATTTTCCCCAGGAAAAGTGCAGATTAATGGCAGCTGAGCCCTGGGCTAGAGAGGTTGCAGGGAGCACAAGAGCTTAATAAGCAAAGTTTGATGGAAAAATGTTTCTAACAATCTTATGCTTCTAGCCATGAAACAGTTTGTCTCCCTTGGTTTTGTTTTCTTAGATCTTACTTGTTTCATGGATGTCTCTTGAAATGGTTCTGCTTTTTTTCCTCTGGACCTTGGAGTGGTCTTTCCATGAAGGTATTTTTTTTCTTGTTAGGCTTTGTTCTTCTAATAGGAACCTTCAACTGAGCAGAAGGTACCTGATGTGGGGCTTAAATCAAGGTGGATTGTATTCCCTTAATTGTTTATTGGCCTTGTAGATGCATAAAGCTTGCACATGATCTAGTCTGAAATGTCTTTAGCTACCTTGTGAGCTTTTCAAAAATGAACAGTTGGCTTAGTTCAATTAATTGTGAGTTATTAGGTATATGTGTCATTTATTAGGTATATGTGTCAGATCCATTTCTTCAGTGGAAGAAGAAAAGGCGGGGGGAGACTGATAAAGAAATCCTTTCTTGATGTAACTTGAATATATTCAATCTTATATTGAATTTGTATCACTCACACATGATACAATGGAGAGAGGAATCCCAGATGGCCAGAACCTCTGAACACCTCTGAGCGGCACAGCCAGGAGATGAGAAGACCATAAAAATTCCAGTGAGATGTATGCTTGGGAACCTGTGAAAAAGATCGTTCCTTCAGAATTGGTGGGGGTGGAATAAACATACTGGCTTTTGTTTCACAAAATACACATTGAGAGAAGGGGAAGGGTTCTAAACTCCCTTATCTATCCCGATATGCCTCGGAGACATTAGACGCCGGTTTTAACCCCTACATGTATTGTCTCATCTCAATAAAGGATTCCTTTTTGATATGTTTTAATACGTTTCCAGAAATTCATTTTAGTTGATTGAATGGGAAAAGTTCTGTAGCCTGACAATATGAATACAGGGCAAGAGTCAGTTCTAATGTGGCAGTTTTTAAAAATGACTGGACCTGTCATTTTGATCTTCACTCTACACTTCTCAATGGGCTGGGTTGACAAAATGCAATATCGCTAACCATAAACTACCGAAGCCGATTTAAGTTGTATCCTTTTGCTTTTTCAAAAGATAACTGGACTTTTTTCTTGAATACATTTCACTTCTCGTCCAAGACGCTTCTTCAGTTCTGACTGAATGGTAGAGGATGGGAGGATTTATATTCCTTGCAGTCATCTGGTCATTAGCACTCTTTCTGAGAGTCATTGAGGCCATTTAGAGGTTTATCTGTTCCCTCAGGGTCACCTGAATAGTGTAATGAGGCCAACATTTCCATTGCCAAGCGAGGTAGATGTTAAGTGAGTTTTGCCCCATTTTATAACCCTTCTTGTCACAGTTATTAAGTGAACCACTGCGGTTGTTAAGTTTGTAACATGGTTGTTAAGTGACTCTGGCTTCCCCATTGACTTTGCTTGTCAGAAGGTTGCAAAAGGCGATCACATGAGCCCGGGACATTGCAACTGTCATAAATACATGCTAGTTGTTAGTCATCTGAGTTTTGATCATGTGACCATGGGGATTATTATACAGAGCAGGGGTGTCCAACATTGGCAACTTTTAAGACCTGGCTAGGGAATTCTGGGAGTTGAAGTCCATAAGGTCTCAAAGTTGTCAAGACTGGTATACCCCTGGAGTAGATAATAAAAATTATAAACTACTCAATTTAAAATCTTTAATTCTGATTAATAAGAACTAATGTACAACATTTACTATAGATCATGAAAGTTTTCAGTGTAAAGCAGCATTTAGATTCTTTGTTCCTTATGTCATTTTACATCAGGTTTCAGAAATGAGCCTGCTATGTTGACCTATTCAGTTTGACAAGTGAAGGAAGATAAAAACTAGAATTTGCCAAGGAATTCTTACAATATGCCATGAATTTTCAAAAATGTCACCCAGCATCATTTCCCCCATAACAGTTGGCTAGACTGGCATTAAAAAAATAGCAATACCTGTTGTTGTTTTTATCATCCTAGAAGGAAGGATTTAGGAAGCATATTTTGGTGAAATGTTAGAGGGGAAAAAAACTTCAGAATACTAAAAATAGCAAAGAAATTTAGAGCCCCTGTTGTACTGAGGCCTGATATGTTTGCTTGTCTGTTTTTTTGTTTTGGCTGATCCTGTTATGTGGCAGTAGTAGTTAAAGCATTGTCACCTATGGATGGCTTTCTGCTTTCCGTCCTAGATGAGCTGGACTTCATCTTTTGCTCATTAAAAATACTTCATTTCCTTCATCTGCCCACCTCCATCCTAGAAAGCTTCAAAGGACGGACTTCTTTAAGAATGCAGGGTAGGAGAGCTTTGCTGAAGTCCAAGTAATGTTTTGTTTGTCAAGGGACACACATTGAGACTGCAAGATGCAAGACACCATCAAAGCTGGGATTTTTTTAAAAAAGAAATCTGACTTAGCGTGATCTCTACAGTGTTATTTCTGTGGCTTATGCCAATCTGTTTAGAGTACTTTTATGTGTATTTATGTGGACATAGGTTCCACTGTATGTAACAGAGATTCAGTCAGATGTACATGCATAGAATTAGAATATAGTCCATGAACTCCATTAATTCATGTATTTTAGAAGGTCCTGAGTCCTCTACAGGTAGCACCTCTGTAATGTTATTGTTCCATCTGTGTTTTTCTTCCTTCCCTTCTTTGAACATTTTTCAAGATAATATATTGGCTATAATTCCAGGCAATAATTCATTGATGTCCTAGATTGATGTCCTTTGTAGCTACTGCTGCATACGTACAGTTGATGGTGCTTTAACTTTACAGTCTAAGTCTTATGTTAAGGGGAGAGGATATATTTAGTGGTCTGTATAGTACACCAGTGGTAAAATTTAGCCAATCTACATTTGGAAACAACCCCTTTTTCAGGAAATTGTCTTTGCAGATTAGGCTATGCTAAAAAGGTTGGTTAATGAGCATGCAGCATTGTATCCCCATTATGTGCTGAAGTTGAATCGAGCATTATGACTTAGGTTCTTGTCCAACTCCTATTAGGTGTCCTTCTGGTTTTCTAAGACTTATAATTAAGGAGTTTGGAAGGCTATGGATCCTGCTTTCTGGAAAGCTTAAATGCCATCGATTTCAGATTTGAATAGCACAGTGAGCCAGAGTACTTGCTTAAAATGCCACACATAAGGGGGACAGGTACAAGGTCAGCATGTGTCCTTTAACCAAGCTTTTTAGTTAGCACATTGTGCAAAAATTGCCATTGTGGTAAGAATATCAATGATGAAATAGATGGGGTTGAACAGCTTCATTTTTTTTTTTAAACAAAAAGCAGATTGCCTCAGAATTTTGCACAGTGCTTGTCTGGCACAGAATTTTTTGCAAAGTGTGCCTGGCAAACTCTGAAAAGTTTTGAAAGTGTACAGGAAAATAACCTTCTTTCTAGCTCCTTGAAATGGAAAAACAACCACTAATTGGCTTCAAAAAAGGAACAGCTTCTGTCTGTCTGTCACTATTTTTAAATTGGAATTGAGAAATGAGTAGGGATGATGGTAAAAAATGGGGGTGATGCTAGCAATGATAATTTATAATGATCCAGGCAATGGACTTGTTCACCTTTTTTGGCTACAGTTGTTTCAGAAAGAGGGAGTTTATCTCCTGCTGCACCCCATAAGACCCATCAACTGAAATATTGAAAGAATAAGAGTAGAGTAGAGTTGGATAGGGCAGGGCAGGGCAGGATAGGATAGAGTAGAGAATACTCAATTTCTACTAGAGGTTTTGAACCGCTTAGAATAAAATCTGGCTACATATATTTGATGACTCCCAACTGGATGAAACTTATTTGATCCTTTTAGTACTCAATGTAACTTGTGGGCCATGACTATTAAACTACACTTACTTTAGTTCTTGGGATAAAGCTGATATCAAGGACTGAACCTTGAAGGACTATTTCGGTGATCCCAGTGTTCCTAAGGAGACACAGTTTTCTCCTGTCGACATAAGTATATATGCTTGAAAAGTAAACACCTTTAGAGGTTGATTAGGTAGAACAAGATAGCCTATTGCAGTAAAGGAATAAATGTTGATTTGTTTTGCATATGCTTATTGTGAATAAAACATGGATATTTATGATCTACTTCAGTAATATCATTGCTAACATTTCAAAGACTGCACAGATCAAATCAACTGTGGCCAGCTCAATGTAAACTGTTTGTCATCTACTTTTTAAATAAGTGATTGATTGATTTAAAGGAAGGGTTCCTATGGTTACTTTTTACAAAGAGTGGAGGAAGTTTTATGTAATGTTAACATTCATTAAACAACAGCTGTGTTTGTTATGATAGATAATGTAATCTTTAACCATTTCTTTTTTGTCCTGTCCCCTTGGCAATAATATATCAGAAGCAAAATAAAAACAAGACTTTTGTTTTGCATCCCCAGATTTAAACTGACCTGCTTCTCCATCTAAATTGCATGATTGTGTTTATGTAAGCTTTTCCACTGATTATCCCTAATTTTGCAATTAGACTACCCCTTTGATAAAAACTGAGCCATTAAATGGGAGCACATGGCTTGCATAAACTATAAAGCAAATAATAAATCACTGAAGTAACAATGCCAATTCTATATAATCATGCAGAAACAAAGTTCATTATGTTTATTGGAACTGGCAAGAAGTATGTGTTTAAATATGTGTCCTTTTTTCTTGAATAAGAAAACCCCTGTTGAGTTAGATTGACAATTTACCTAGGCCAAAATTCTGAGTCTTTGATAATCAACCAGGTTTCTTCATGAAGCTTGCAAGCAGGATCAGAAAGGTACAATTACTGTCTTCTTGTAATTTCCCACCTGTTGGCCACTGTAAATATACACACCATGTCAGGGCATCAAAAATACCGTCACCAGATGGCAGGATTGGTTTGTGATTTTGTAATCTTCTAAAAGCTGGCTGAAGGCTGTTGAAGGCATAAGGCAAGAAACCAGGAGATACATGAGTTCTAGTTCCACCTTGGGCACTGTAGAAAGTTAGCACTCACCTCTCTCCTAGAAGAATGAAATATTTTGAGAACTATTAAAAAGGCAGAATATTATATTTCCCTAAAGAAGAAACATGCTCTTGGAAAGCCTCCACTTTTCTTTTTTTTCTTTTCTTTTTTTTTACAATCGATTTTTATTGTTTTTCACCAGTACAAATCTTAATTAAATTTTCAACAAGTTTTGCATCAACATATACTATTTATACTATATACACAATTAAGAATACGATGATAGTATAGGTGCGGAATTTCGGTTACAATACAAATTTAGATGAGTGGGAAAAACTATGGAACATAAATTATAAATGAATAATGGCTGCAATATATAAGGAAAATGTATATAAAATGTTTTACTGATGGCATTTAGTCCTGGCAAGATTAGCTAAGATGTACCCAAATTTGAACCCAAAATGCTGGAAATGTCAATGAGTTGACAGTACCTTTTATTACATGTGGTGGCTATACCCCAAAGGCAGGACCTATTGCACTAAAATTAGAGATTGGACACAAGAAATCACTGGACATCAAACTGAATCCAAACCGGAACTCTACTTACTTAGAATAATTCAAAAACAATATCCGAAAAAGATAAAATACTTAATGTTACATATATTGACAATGGCCAGAATAGCCTATGCACAAGTGTGGAAAGAGCATATGGTCCCAACAGAAGATTTAATTTTACAAAAAATAGCAGACTGTGCTGAAATGGATATGCTCACACTAAAAATAAGAGAAAAAGAAGAATCTGACTATTACTAGTTTGGCATAGATGGTACATGTGACGAGAAAAGAGAGATAAGGATTAGTAAGGATGAATATAAGAAAATTCTCAAGAGAGTGACACATAATATGCAAATGGATAGTTTGTTAAAACCTGAACATATCTCCGACCTGAGACCATTTCAGGTTGATCCCACCGTGCCTTTGATAATTGAAGGTGAGCAACATTTTGAAGTTAAAGAAATTTTGGATTCTAGGAAACAATGTTTAGTTGTTTGGAAACATTTTCCTCCTTTCCATTCTGAATGGGTGAATGAGAAGGATGCTTGAGCTCCTAAGCTTGTCAAGGCATTTTGTATGAAATATCCTGATAAACCCTGAACTTTAGTATTATGATGTTATATGTATATTATTCTTTTATCTTTTATTCTTTCTCTTTTTTAGGACTAATGCCTCTTTTTCGGGGGGGGGGGGCGAATGTCAGCCTTCAAGATTTTCTTCCTTTGCTTGGCATCTTTAGACTGTCATAAGTAACGGGGGGAGGAGGGGGTACATGTTTATGGGAAGTGAGCTAGAGATTTTACAAAACAGAACTATATAAGTTGGAGGGGGGGGAGTTTTTTGCTTAGGCTTCCATCCTATGCTATGGACAATCGCAATTCTTTATCAAAATATGCCAAGGTCAACAGACAGAGGCCTCATCACCACTTGGAGATGCCCACATGATACTATACACAACTTTTAATAGGATGAGCCAATTGAACTATTGGGGGTGGGATTGTTGCCATCACTTTGTATATGTGATTTACGTGCTCATTTTCTCAGATTTAGAATTCTTTTGTTGCTACCACTTGATTTCCAGGAAAAGATATCTTTTTTTCTAATTAATGGAGTCTAAGTATTTCTTCCTTGGATTTTGAATGGAGCACCAGCTGACAGATAAGGATTAATAAGCATGAATATAGGAGAATTCTCAAGAGAGTGATACATAATATGTAAATGGATAGACAAAAGGGTTAAAGATCTTCAGCCTCAGGCTGATGGGATTAGCCCTCACTCAAGATCCAAACCAGGACAAAGCCAATAAGACACCATAGGAATTGCCCAACACCCTTTCAGAACACAAGCCTCTTCATTACATCATCACCCTCCAAGTTTCAACCAAACCTGGGAGCTCAGACAACCTCAGCTATGACACCTGCATAACCCCATGGGAGTCTGACAGCAACCAATAGAATACATGCTCTTGCCACAGAAACAGGAAATTCAAGGGCAAGGCCCAAGGCACCAGGACCATGTGCTTGATGCTTCTGCTCCATTAAACCACCTTTCCAATCAGCCTCCATGTTTCCAGTGTCTTTCTCTCCACTTGGAACTGAATCAGATAGATATTTCATCCAACAACACAAAGTTAGCTGGGTGAATGGATGGCTATCATTTATTAGAAAGCTGGGTTTCATCTGTGTGCCTGGTTGGAGTGTGTTTGAGCTGGAGGTATCAGGGGGGATCTCTTTGTGCCCAGGTGTTTGTCTGGCTTGTGATGTGGAGATTTTTTTCTTTGTAAGTTCAGGCTTCCAAATAATTGACAGTCTGGTGGAATCATCTCTTCTATTCATGCTTTCCGGTCTTTTTTCAATCTCTATGGCTTCTCTGATGATTCTGTGGCTGGGGTTTACTATAGTGGCTAGGATTTTGGTGCTGTTGAAGTTGATGCTATG
The DNA here is from genome assembly GCA_033807585.1 of Hydrophis major. Classification (NCBI taxonomy): domain Eukaryota; kingdom Metazoa; phylum Chordata; class Lepidosauria; order Squamata; family Elapidae; genus Hydrophis; species Hydrophis major. The sequence goes on from CM066337.1 coordinate 18,165,870, forward strand.
ACCTGTTGCTTTCATGTGTTGGACTAGTGAGGAAGTGTGTTCCAGCTTTTTTACTGCATTTTTGTGTTCATCCAGGCGGGTACTTATTCTTCTATTGTTCTGTCCAATGTATGTGGCAGGGCATGATGCACAAGGGATTTCCTATATACCTTGGTTTTCCAGATCAATTTTATCTTTGGGGTTTCTTAGGATGGCTGCTATTTTTCTGTCTGTTTTGAAGGCAGTCTTGATGTGATGCCTGTGTAGTATTTTACTGATTTTGTCTGTAGTACCTCTTGTGTAGGGCAGGACATCTAGGGCAGGATATGTTTTCTTAAGTTTTTGCAGGTACTTACATGTATGGTATTCAGCTTTGTTCGGGTATTTTCCTATGTCATTATAGTTGTGCTTTTAAAGTTGTAGCAACGTTTCAGCAGAATCTCATCTGCCATCATCAGGCTTCTGTATTGTATTTAGAAGCCTGATGATGGTAAATGAGATTCTACCGAAACATTGCTACAATTTTAAAAGCACAACTATAATGACGTGGGAAAACAGCCGAACAAAGCTGAATACCGTATGTGTGTGTATACACACACACACACACACACACACTTGTAAGTTTCGATGTGGTTTCACTATTCACTCAAGTCCCGATAAAAGAAACTCTTGATATCATCAAAAATAAATACCAACCAGCTAAACACCTCATGGAACTAGCAGAACACTTCTTAACCAACACATATTTCATATACAAAGGACAAAGATACAAGCAAATTGAAGGAGCCCCTATGGGATCACCACTGTCACCTGTCATTGCAAAACTGTTCATGGAAGAATTTGAGTCCAGAGCCCTGGCTAATGCCACCCACAAACCCAAACTATCGTTAAGATACATGATGACACATTTGTGATTTGGCCCCATGGAAAAGAAAACTATTGGACAGACCAATAGAACTATTCTATTGGACAGACCAATAGAAGAATAAGTACCCGCCTGGATGAACACAAAAATGCAGTAAAAAAGCTGGAACATACTTCCTCACTAGTCCAACACATGAAAGCCACAGGTCATAGCATCAACTTCAACAGCACCAAAATCCTAGCCACTATAGAAAACCCCAGCCACAGAATCATCAGAGAAGCCACAGAGATTGAAAAAAGATCTGAAAGCATGAATAGAAGAGATGATTCTACCAGACTGTCAATTATTTGGAAGACTGAACTCACAAATGAAAAAATCTCCACACCACAAGCCAGGCAAACACCTGGGCACAAACAGATACGCCCTGATACCTCCAGCTCAAACATACCCCAACCAGGCACCCAGATGAAACGTAGCTTCCTAACAAATGATAGCCGTCCATTTACCCGAAGCCAAGCTGCACTAAAGGCCTCCAATAAAGTAACACAATGTTGCCAGCCAATCAAGATACAAAAAGAGCCAAAAAAAAAAAACAAAACAGACAGAAGATATTAGAAGCAGAACACAGCAAACTCCAAGACCAATAAACACAGACCAAGTCTCTCAACCAATCAGGATGAAGAAAAAACCATTCTGGCACAGCAATAGGCTTCCCCAAATTTAAATCTGAAACCACTGTAAAAGTCTAACTCACAGACGAACACTAGAACCAAACGCCTGGCAGACAAGACACACATTAAGGCTGAACTATGCACCCTGACTAAAATATTGACAGCCAATGGCTTCCACAAAAGCAAATCACCAACTTGATCCACAAAAACACACTGAGACATAATAGAGACCCAGAAGATGAACAGATCCATGGAACAGCTGTCCTGCCCTACATAAGAGGCACTACAGACAAAATTAGTAAGATACTATACAGACACCACATCAAGACTGCCTTCAAAACAGACAGAAAAAGAGAAGCCATCCTCAGAAACCCCAAAGACAAAATTGATCTGGAAAACCAAGGCATATACGAAGTCCCCTGTGCATCATGCCCGGCCACATACATTGGACAGACCAATAGAAGAATAAGCACTCATCTGGATGAACACAAAAATGTAGTCAAAAAGCTGAAACACACTTCCTCACTAGTCCAACACATGGAAGCCACAGGTCATAGCATCAACTTCAATGGCACCAAACCCTAGCCACTATAGAAAACCTCAGCCACAGAATCATCAGAGAAGCCATAGAGATTGAAAAAAGACCGGAAATCATTAACAGAAGAGATGATTCCACCAGGCTGTCAATCATTTGGAAGCCTGCACTCACAAACAAAAAAATCTCCACACCACAAGCCAGGCAAACACCTGGGCACAAAGAGATCCCCCCCGATACCTCCAGCTCAAACACACCCCAACCAGGCACCCAGATGAAACCCAGCTTCCTAACCAATGAGAGCCGTCCATTTACCCAAAGCCAAGCTGCACTAAAGGCCTCCAATAAAGTAACACAATGTTGCCAGCCAATCAAGATACAAAAAGAGCCAAAAAAAAAAAACCAGATAGAAGATATTAGAAGCAGAACACAGCAAACTCCAAGGCCAATAAACACAGACCAAGACTCTCAACCAATCAGGATGAAGAAAAAACCATTCTGGCACAGCAATAGGCTGCCCCAAATTTAAATCTGAAACCACTGTATAAATCTAACTCACAGACGAACACAATACAGAAGCCTGATGATGGCAGATGAGATTCTGCTGAAACATTGCTACAACTTTAAAAGCACCACTACTAAGATGTGGGAAAATACCTGAACAAAGCTGAATGCCATACATGTAAGTACCCGTGAAAACTATTTATATATATATGTTTTTTGAGGTTTATATATATATATATATTTGTTTTCTGAGGTTCTCACGGGTATTTGTATGTGGATCTTTGGTTATTTGGGTTTTCTCCCGTTTTAAGATTGGAAGTATCTAGGCAATACATACCAATACATACTTCACCTACAATGGACAAAAATACAAACAAATAAAAGGAGCATCTATGGGATCACCCCTCTCACCTGTCATCGCTAACCTCTACATGGAACACTTTGAAACACAAGCTCTAGAAAAATATGATCACAAACCCAAACTCTGGCTCAGATACGTAGATGACACCTTCATAATCTGGCCACACGGGAAAGAAAAACTGAACAACTTCCTCACACACCTCAACAGCCTACACCCCAAAATACAATTCACCATGGAAACAGAAGCTAACAACCAACTTCCCTTCCTAGATGTCTTGGTATACAAAAAATCCAATGGCTCCCTAGGACACACCATCTACCAGAAGAAAACACATACAAACCGCTATCTACACGCACTCTCACACCACCCCCCAGCACAGATCAATTCCGTAGCCGAGACACTCATCTCCAGAACAAAATGCTTAGCTGATGAACAACACCTAGAGACCGAACTACACACTCTCACCGGCGTGCTGACAGCCAATGGATTCCAAAGAACGAAGATCACCCACCTAATCCAAAAAGAAACCCCAACCAAAATCCAAGACAGAGAACAGGAGAATGGCAAAGCCCTCCTCCCATATATAAAAGGCACTACAGACAAAATCAGCAAGATCCTCCAAAAACATAACATTAAGACAGCATTCTGCACAAACAGAAAGATATCCACCATCCTAAGAAACCCTAAGGACAAAATCGAGTTAGAAAATCAAGGAGTATACGAAATCCCTTACACTGCCTACCCCACCACATACATTGGCCAAACCAACAGAAGAATAAGTGCATACATTGAAGAACATAAGAACTCAATCAAAAAGGAAGAACCGACCTCTTCCCTGGTCCAACACCTCAAAGCCACAGGACATGAGATTGACTTTAAAAATACCAGAACTATCGCCAAAACTGAAAACTTCAGCAGCAGAATAATCAGAGAAGCCATAGAGATAGAAAAACACCCACACAGCATGAATAAACGAGATGATACCTCCCGCCTACCAGCCATTTGGAAACCCGCCCTCATGAACAGATGAGTACCTAACATGAAGAATGACACCAGACCCACACCCCTGAGAGCCACACAAGATGCCACCACCACACTTCCACATAAAAAGCAGACTCACACCCACACAGAAGATGAGACACGACCACAGACCAGAAGCCGCACTGCAGCTGCATCACTACCCACTTCAAACCCCTCTGAGCCATACATGAAGCGAACTGACCCCCACCATGAAGATGCAGCATGACCACGAACTCGAAGCCAAACAGCAAAATCACAGCTCACCAGCTCAAATCCCCCAGCAACTAAGACTAAGCTGAGCACAGCCAAGCCCCCACCTGAACAGAACATGCCTCCAGCCAATCAGAACACAGCCAACCCCCCAACCAATCAGAACACAGCCAAACCCCCAACCAATGAGAACACACCCCCACCCAATCAGAACACAGCCAAGCCCCCACCCAATCAAGTCACACCTCCACTAGCAGTTAAAAGGAAGAAGCAGCTGCAAGCTCACATCACTCTGAGAAGCACAGAGCTGAAGACCAAGCCTGAAGATGATGAATGAGACTTCATCGAAACGTTGCCTAGATACTTCCAATCTTACGCGGGAGAAAACCCAAATAACCAAAGATCCATATATATATATATATATATATATATATATATATATATATGTATGAGATTCTGCTGAAACATTGCCACAACTTTAAAAGCACAACTACAATGACATGGGAAAATACCCGAACTAAGCTGAATGCCATACATGTAAGTACCTGCGAAAACTTAAGAATATATATATATAGTGTTGTGACTGGAACGGTTGAGCCTGCTGTGAGTTTTGAATCTGATGCATCTGAAGACGGAAGGTTTGAGCCTGCTCTGAGTTTGGAGTCTGACGTATCAGAGGACACAGGTGTGACTGATGAGGAGGGTTTGGCATTGGAATTGGAGCCTGCTCTAAGGAGAGATGCAGACGTGAGCCAGGAGGATGAGAGAGTGTTGGAGACACAATCATCTCCCGAACCTTCCACTTCATTCATACCTCAGGTGTCAGCAGCTGATCCACAGAAGGTGTCAGAGGCTTCGACTGATGATGAGACTGACGGATGTTGGCTTGATGTTAGGACTAGAAGAAGATTGAAACGTCAATCACAATTTGAAAAGAAACATCAAGCCAGAGATTAATTAGAGAGACTGACACACCCCTTCAGGGGATATAAGGAAGAGTGCTAGCTCTTAATCCTTGTTCGAAGCAAAGTGTCTTTTGGTTTGGAGAATGCGTCTGACTGTCTCGGCTGCAGCGTCTTGATTTATGGTTAGCTCGGACTTGCCAGACAGATTCCAGGAAGACTGCCAAGGACTGTGTAAACAGAAGCAGTTAACTCTGTTGTGTCTGGGTTTGTCTGTTTGAGCATTTGAACTTTGGAACTTTGGATTCTCACCTGTGGATACAAGTGAGACAGAACATATGTATATGTATATGTATATGTATATGTATATGTATATGTATATGTATATGTATATGTATATGTATATGTATATGTATATATATATTTAATCAAACAAAAAGGAAGACATTTAAAAACAATGAACGTGGTGCATACATCCTGACACACCTGTTTATCTTACATCACCAAATGACAAATATAAAGAATGATACAAATGTACACGCATACATAAACGTTAGTCATCTTTGATACACTTATTCCTTCCTTTCTTCAACCAGTGGTAAAACATCTCCCAAATTTTATAATAATCAGATTCAGTCTTATTTTTTAATTCTTGAGTTAATTCATCCATTTCAGTGCACATCCAAATTTCCTTAATTATTTCCATCTCATCTGGTATTTCATTACCTTTCCATCTTTGGGCAAAAGCTAATCTCACAGCAGTGGTGATACTACTAAAGTGATACTACTAAAGATAGTATCAATAGTAATAGATACCTTGGATGCAATCACAAAACATCTGGAGCACCACTTGAACACCACTAGCATTGACAAAATCACCATCAATCAATTGCAAAAGGCAGCTTTGCTTAGAAGAGTTTACATCCTGCGCTGGTACCTTTAACATCATCAAACAATGATAACTGTCTGTCCCAGTTCCTTAGGAAGGACTCAATATGCAGGTAAAAGTGCCAAATCCAGTCTGAACATCTGACTGACTGGATGGAGTTATTTCTGAATTGGGCTTCTTATAAATAATGTTGGTTTGATCTTGGAATCCCTGACCTCTTTGAAAGCAATCTCTGTTTGAAGTGTTGTCTAGTACAAATGCAGTTTAAAAAGCACAGAAGCTTATTTTCTTTGACAGTGGAAAACACAAAGGTAAATATCGCCAGAAAAGCCCAACCCAAACAATGCTTTCTTTTCTGATAACAAGTCATTAAATTTATTTTTTAGTCTTCAACATTCTCACTTAAAACAGATTTGAATTTTTGCTGCAAAGGAAGAAAGGGAAATTCTTCTTGGATTACCCTGATATGAAACATAATTTCCCCTATTCAAGCCTTGTTCAGCATCTTGTTAAATGTCCCTTTAAATAGTTTGAAATAGTTAAGTAGTATGAAATGGAGAGATTTGGGACTGAACTGTCACCTAGGAAAAATAGAGGACACTAATCCCTAAAGATTATGGAAATTGAAGGAATTGACTTGGGAAGGTATAGAAAGCTCCACTATTCTGATAGGTTTGATCTTCTCTGACATGTAGCCTTCCCTTTGAATTGCAAACAAAAGTCCTTTTTTCATCAGAAAATGCCAGTGAGAACTTCAAAGTAAAGTGTACATTAATAAAAAATAGACATGCTATATTAATTAATGAAAAAATAAAGTCCAAAACTCATAGTTGAGCACTACATTCAGGGGGATTCCACCAAAATTCTATAGGAAAATTTGCAGAAATCTGAAATCTGCCTTCTTGGTTATTATCCTCCTTTTCTAGAACAGCATATCTGTGAATCCATCTAGGAAGAGATTAACCAATTGTAAAGAGATGAGAAAAAACTAGTAAAAAGCAAAAAAGCTTGAGGAAGAAACAAAATAACCCCACTTTGAGATATGTATGAAGAGGCATAGCTAGTTTGGTTCTAGTGGTTAAAACCCAGGCTAGAAAGCGGATTCAGCTAGTTTGGACCAGTTCAGGTAAACTGGATGTTAAATTTACATCTGGTTTGCTGAACCAGTAGTTGAACCGACTGGTTGGCCCTTCCCACCCTGTCCCGCTTTCCCAGGAGTCTCCATGCAGCCCGTTTGGGATGCAAGTAAGTGCAGGGTCTGTGCAGAGGCTCTGGGAGGGTGAAAAACAGCCCTTCCCAATTTTCTGGTAGGCCACACCCACCATGGCTATGCCCACCCAGCAACCAGGCAGTGAACCAGTTGCTAGGATTTTTGAATAGCACCCCTGGCCCAAGCCATCTCATTGGGGTGTTGTTATGGGGAAAACAGGAGGAGGAAGGTGAGTTGGATATGTTTGCTGCTTTGAGTTATTATTATAAAAAACAAGAAAGGGGCTTCCGGTTTCGCGTGGCTTCGGTGGCAGCAGGAATTCGCGACTATCCGCGATTCCTGCTGCACTTGCCGCTAAGGTGCCCCCGATTCAAATGGGTCAGGGGGATAAGGCTGCCCTGTAGAGGCAGCTGAAGAGAGATGGGAGCTGGAGAGGGGGTTGGGGGTGTCTCAGACCCCCTCCTCATCTGGAAAAACCCCTTTTTCCCAAGGTGGTGGAGCGGCGGTCAGCAATGGCCGCCACAAAGAAGCCTGCAACCGGGTAAGATTGCGCTGGAGGAAGTAGGGAAAGTAAAAGTGCTGGCTGAGCCGGGTCAATGAACAAAGCTTAAATATTCTGGAATTGAATCGTTCGAATTGCTGGAAGATACATTGTATCCCGAAGAGAATCGAAAATGGCAGAGAAAACTGTCAAAGGGAAGAAACTTTTTTTTTCTTCACTCTCCTACCCCATAGAAACAGCAGATGAAGACTTGAAATTTATTTGGGCATTGAAGGTAAATTATTTTGAAAGTTAAAGCCAAGGGACAAAGGATTCTTGGACATTGGATTTAATAATTTAAGAAATCGGAAAACCCTTATTGGAGGTATGGATTTCTGATCATTTAAAAGAAAATTGTTGTTGTAAGTGGGAAGGGAGAGGAAAAAAAATTGGAGCAGAAGTTGAAAAAGGAGGAGATTGCCTAGAACTTTAAAGAAAGATATATTGTAATTGGACCTCTTTGATTAAACAGTAACCCCAGAAAGAGAAGTAGAAGAAAGAAAAAATGTACTAACTTTGGAATTTTTTGGAATTATTCTTGATTAAAAATACTTGGGCGGTTGTTTTGGAAAAAGCCTCTCTCTTCACGATGGCATCGCTTGTGGATGAATTAAAACCTGAATATCAAAAAAATAAAAAAGAAGAACAAGATGGAAAAGATACTTTGGGCACTCTATTTCAATTTCTAGAAATGGCGGTATGTACTTATGAAAAGTTGACTACGCAGCAAGACAACTGGGACAAAGAAGAAGAAGAAGCCATCTTTGATGAACAATGGGTTCTTTTTGGGAAGGAGGAGAAAGAGGATAAGAAAAAGGGGATTTTAAGGTCTGAAAAAACAACCAGAAAAGAGAAAAATGAGATGAAAGGTGGATGCAAGGTTAGAAAACAACAGAAAGGGAGTAAGAAAAGGGAGGAGGAGAGACAAAGGGGTAAAAAGGGCAAGGAGAAGAATAAGCAAGAGAGAAAGGGGTGGGGAGAGGAGAAGCCTTAATGGTGGGAAGCAAGATCTAAAGAAACAAAGCTTATTCAGAGACAATGGATGATTCTAATGAAAAAAAAAAGGGATTCTGGAAGGTACATAAGATTGTGTTTTTATATGTGTATTTAGAGTAAAATGCTTAAGATATAAATGAATATTAATATATATGATTAGTTTTTTTAATGATATGGATAGTGGTTATATATGATTTTATTTAGTTATTGTTGTGTTTTTACCCTTATAACATTTATTGTGTAACTTTAGAATGTACTAAACAGAATCCAAATATAAATTAAGTGTTATATTAAGTAATTTTAGGGCAATGAGTCAAAGGCGTCACTCCAATCAGTGTACAGGAGAAGTATATTAAAAGAGAAAAGATGAATGGATAGCTGGAAATAGAATAGACAAAGAATGATAAGTATTATGAATTGAATTGAGATAAGATAAATAAAATTAAATTAAGAGAGATAAAAGAGGAAAGAAGCTATATAGAAAATTGAAAATGGTAATAAGATATGGAATGATATATAAAGTGAATATGATTTTTGAATTTGTGTTTGTGCGAAGAGTTTTAACCCGGGATCAAGCAGCCTTCAGAAAAGAAGTTTTAGATATTTTTTTTAATGTTTTATGTTTTGTATGTTATATTAGTGAATGAGCAAGTGAGAGGGAGGGAAGGGGAAAGAGAGAAAGAGAGATTTTATTGACTTATTTTGAGGGTGAGCTAACACTACTGAGATTCTTAGCCAGTGAGCTCTCCTGGAACCATTATTTTCACTTCTGGAGCCTCTCAGTAGCTCTAGGCATCTCTTGTTCATTATGGAATGTGATATTCTCTCATTCAGTACATACTTTCTCTTTCCTGGTTTCCTCAAAATAGTAACAGTAGCTAGTACAGAGTCCAGAGGGGCTGGATCAATAGAAACCAGTGCTAGTTCTAAGAGGATTGCATTTCAGAAAACAATCGCTCCCATTTCCCAATTTGACTTAAGAATCAAACGGCGGCATATCTGGAGCAGACTGTAAATCACCTGGCACCATTCCCTTAGGAATTTTATGAGAATAATGTACTTCAGGAGACTGAAGCACAACGTAATTCTTGATTTCCCGTGTTCTTCCCATGTCGCTTAAATCATCAAAGTGTTGGGTTTTTTTACATCAGAGGGAACGGTAAAGTCTATCTCAACAAGGCCGAACTACAGGAAGGCTATTTGGATAGAACTTAGTCTCAAAGTCTTGAGAGGGAGCCAAGAACATCCCTCTTTGTATTCTACACAGGTAGTCCTCAACATATAACCACATTTGAGCCCAACATTTATGCAGCCAGGTGAGAAATTTGTTAAGTGAGTTTTGCTCCATTTTATGATTTTTTTTGCCACATTTGTTAAGTACTGTTCATTGCATTTGTTAAATATAGTAACATGGTTGTTGTGGTTTCCTCATTGACTTTGCTTGTCAGAAGGTTGCAAAAGGGGATCATATGACTCTGGGACACTGCATCTTTCATAAATGTTAGTCAGTTATCAATCATCTGAATGTAAATCACGTGACCATGGGGATGCTGCAATGGTATGAAAAATAGTCATAAGTCACTTTTCCAGTGCTGTTGTAACTTTGAATGGGCGCTAAGTGAAGTGTTGTAAGTCCAGGACTACCTGTAATTCTGCAATTCCATCTTGGGCTTGCTGGAGAAGAGAAAGAGAGAAAATGGACACATTTCTTAAGTCAAGGAAGTACTTTTTTTGAAACCTGAAAGACAAACAGGGGCCACAGAAATGAAAGAGAATATTTCAATTACTTTTATCAATAGCACAAAAAAGAAAAGAAAGAAAGAAAGAAAAGAATAAGAAAGCCCAGTTCCCCCACTCCTCCACTGGTAGTCCCTCTGCTGTGTAGTTTCTCTTACAGGAGCCATTTTTTAATTAATCGGAGCAGTAGCTTTATCTTCAATAGAAGTTAGAAATCTCTTGAAGAGACAGAAGTGGAAATGTTGTTCAGAATCAGACGAGGAAATGGATTTTAGGAGGTCAAATAAAAAATTAACTCCATCAGCTGCTGTCAGAATTCAAACTGTCATCAGCTATCCTCAGGAATTTGTTATAATAACTCATTGTGTTATTTAATTGCAAACAAAAAACAACAGCAACATAGACTGTCTTAGGTGTGGGACTAATGTTGCATCAAGTCAATATCATAATTGTGTTGAAGCAATTGTCAAGGAAGTGGGTGGCTCATGGCTCTTAGCAGGGAAAAGTAAGGCATTTGTCAAAGCAAAATCTGCATTTATCGTGGGTAGGGAAATATGGTTAAATTGACCCATTTTGTATGAAAGTTGACCTCCTTCGTTACTTGTGGTAAATGGAATAAGAATGAAAGAAGCAGAGATGAAAATGTTGTTAATGACTCTTTGTGGTTGGAAAATTGTTCAGAAAAGGAAAGTTGGCTACAGTAAAGCTAAGAAGTAGATAAGAGATTTTGATTTTGCTCCTAGAGTTAAATTCCCTTTGGTCAAGATTCCCTCCAGGAAAGAAGGCTCACATAAAAGAAATTGTACAGTTTTAAAGTCAGCTCTAGAGCTAGAAAGACTTTGTTAGTGAAGGGTCAACATCTCCCAGAGTGGCCTCCAATTATAAAATGCTCATGGGACTGGCACCCTGAATGGCCTGGACATCTAATGTTAAGGGTCAACCACTGTTATCACAACTTTGGAGGCATGAGGCAGGTTGAATCTCTGCAAATCCCAATAGCTCTACAATCTCCTGGTGGACTTTGTAGAGCAGAACCAGAATTTTTTACTTAATTATCCTGGCCTGACCTTTACCCATTGAATTTCTAGCACAGTTTACAAAAACAGACAATGCGCAGATGGACAGATAAACAGACAATCTCTAGAAAAGCACTTGCATCTCCCACAATGCCTCTTCATCTTCTGCAGGATTTGTTCTTTCCTTTTCAGTTTATTCATAAATGATGGAAGCAGAAATTCTGAGTTGAGGTTTCCTATGTACCCAACATATCTTTGTTCCCATTGATGATAGCATGGCTGCATTCAGGCATTGACTTTATGTAAATAACACCCCTAATTATGGGTTCACTTAGCGGGAACCCCATTTCCTAACTTATATAATATACACACAGTAAACCAACCAACAGGACACTGTTCTAATTTATGCTTGCATTTTAGCACTCCTAATGAACATAACTTGATTCACTTGGTTCAGATTGCTTGAAACGAGGTACTGTGGTTTACACTGGGCAATTTTTTTGGTGGCTGGTTACACATCTGATTGTTTTGGAAAGGGTAAAGAGCCAGTTTGAGAGTTAGTTTGATCCAGAGGTTAAAACACCAGGCTAGAAACTAAGAGATGGAGTTATAGTCTCACCTTAGCTATGAAATTGGTGACTTTGGGTCAATCACACACTTTCAGCCCATGATGTCAGGCTTGGACAACAAGCTGATAAGTCAGTTCCTGTTACAACTAGTGGATCAACCTTTGGTTGATATGTAAATAGTGGACCCTGGAATGCCAGGAAAAAAAAAAGGCTTCCTTCTCACCCAAAATGAAAAGAATAGTGATGCAAAATACTCAGATTTTTATAGGGGCATTGGGTTACCAGCACCTTTCTGATGAAACACCTAGCTATATAAGGGATACTAAAGCTTAAGTGCTATCATATAATTTGTTTATTTGGCTGTGCTTGGAGAGACAGGAGTCTCTTGGATGCGCATCTGACATTTAGATGGGAATGAGAGAAAGAACTCCCTCCCACTTTATACTTTGGGGGGGGGGGGTTACTGCAAGCAGATTTTTTTCTTGGTGTTGCATAATTGATAGGGATGAAAAGGGAGGGAGGGAGGGAGAAGGAAGAAAAGAAGACGGGAGGGGAGGAGAAAGGAAGGACCACAATTCTCAAAGCTTAGTCCATAAGAACAAATACTGTTGAGTCTATCCAATTTTAAATTCTATTGCTGTAAACTAATTTGATATTCGTAAAATAAAGTAGCAAACAGAGATTTGGGGAACAAATTCACCCACACTTGTTCCTGGCCTAACAGCATAGTTAACACCCAATATTTCCCCCTACTTTTTAAATGTAGATCTCTAAGTGTGCTAATGCACAGCTTCATGGAAGTAAAGATGTTGCATTGTTAATGTTGGTTTCTGATATTTTTCCAGAGCAGGAGGAAATACATGGCACCAGCTGGCTCATACAGAGGGAAAGTAGTACCTAGATAAACAGGCAGTGTTTGATGTATTAGAAGTGCAATGTATTTTGCCATTACAGGTAGTCCTTGACTTATGACCACAAATGGAGTCCAAAATTTATGTTGCTAAGTGAGACTTATCTACCTCAGTGAAAAGAAATATCCCATGTAAAGTCTTCTTACAACCACAATGGAGACCAAAATTTCTGTTGCTAAGCGAGATGGTTGTTAAGTGAGTTTTGGCCCATTTTACAAGCTTTCTGGCCACCGTTGTAAAGTGAATCACTGCAGTTGTTAAAGTGAGCAATGTGGATGTTAAGTGAATCTGGCTTCCTCATCGACTTTGCTTGTCAGAAGGTCACAAAATATGATCGCATGTAACCCTGGGACAATGCAACCATCGTATACATGAGTCAGCTTGCCATGAGTCTGAATTTTGATCACATGATCATGGGGATACTAAAATGGCCATAAGTCTGAAAAACAGGCATGTCGCTTTTTTTCAGTGCCGTTGTAACTTTAAGGGTCACTAAATGAACATTTGTAAGTCAAGGTCTACCTGTATGTGGAAGTTTTGGCCGAGGCAGCAGAACCCAACCAATGAACTTTTGAGCAATCCTCCCTCCCTCTTCTTTCGCAGCTCTGCACCGATGGCAGATGTTTTGTATTAGCATTATTTAGACATTAAGAGCCTTATAATTGGAGATGTAACATGCGTCCTCATCACAGTTGACCTTATTTATGGAAGGGTATTGGCATCTGAATGTCAAATTTGCATGTGCAACTTTTATTCCCCTCTAATAACCACTTTAGTATGCAAATGAGCCCAAGGGTTGCAAAAGCAGGAGAAGAAATAAAATAGTTACTTTGATCCTCTTTGGGGGAAAAATTGGACATGTTGGGAGACAGGGGTGGGTGAGTGGGTAGGTGGGGGCAGAGCCAAGATTAAAACCTGTCATTTAACAAGCTGGAGATTGAAGATGAAGGAGATATTTGCAAATATGAATTCTGAATGGTAAGCAGATTAATAAGTAGACAAAACCTTCAGGGAAAATATATATGCTTTTCAGTTCTGTCCACAGGCATAAAGTAGATGAGGGATTTTATACCATGAAGGAGAAAGAATGCTTTGGACCTTTGCTTTGAGTGTGCATTGTGAATCTGTTAGCCATCTTATTCAGACCCTGGGTGTTGGGTTGGATAGTTTCACAGTCAACGTATGCTGTTTCGAAGCAAGATCTGGGAAATGACCTGCTTAGACTCTGTTTACGTAACATGCTCAGTGGTGGGATTCACAATCTTTTACCACGATTCTGTGAGTGTAGCTTGGTGGGTATGGTTTGGTGGGCATGGCAGGTGAAAGTTACTGCAAAATTCCCATTCCCACCCCACTCCAGGGAAAGGATACCGCAAACTCCCCATTCCTGCCTTACTCCTTGGGAAGGATACTGTAAAATCCCCATTCCCTCCCCACCCCATTAATCTGCTTTCCAGCTCCATTCCCCCGTGCAGGGCAACAAAATAAGACCAAGCCAATCATCTGGGACTTGGGAGGCAGTGAATAGATGCGGGCAGGGCCAATCATAGGAGGTATTTGCCAGTACTCAAAATTTCCGCTACCGGTTCTCCAGAACTGGTCAGAACCTGATGAATACCACCTTTGAAGATGCTAATATTGTAAAGGTCAGTTAATGAGCACGTGTCCTTCCTTATCGGGGTCTTCTCATGGTTTGCCATGATATGTGGACCTGGAAAAGTTGCCCTCTTAGAAGTCTTAGCACTCAGTGAGAATGGCAAAAATGTTCAAAAACATGTCTGCCAAATGTTAGAGATGTAATCTGTTATTACATCTCTTATTACCATATGTAGTGGACGTGTCCAAAGGCTAAAAATATTGGATAAAAATACAAATATGGCTAGCAGAAATGACAAAACAACAAATGGATTTAAAACCAGAATTGTTTTTTGTTGGGTATCTTACCAGAAAAATAAATAAAGGAAACACCTACTTAATTTTACATGTTTTAACAACAGTGAGAATTTGTATATGCACACAACTGGAAAAATGAAGATATTCCTACAGAGGAAAGTATAATAAAGAAAATATTAGAATGTGCTGAGATGGATGGATTAACAATGAAAATTAAGGATAAGAAGGAAGCAGAATATTTTTAATTTGGGGGGCATTTTATCAATGACTAGAAAATGGAAGTAGGAAGATCTGAAGGACCACATTAGAGATAGATAATCATGGGGAAAAATTTTTTACATGGTCTCTAAAGTCCACACCAAATTGATGGCACATAATCAATTTTCCGCAGCTGTGTTTCAGAGGTCTGTTTGTCTTGATGGTTATCAGTCTGCCTGCCTTTTGACACACCACTTATTTCAAAATTCTTCTTATGCTTCCTAAGGAAACAGCTCTTTTCTAACTCTCTTGAACTTTTTACAAAGTAAATAGTTGAAACTCATTCAGTTAACTCTTAGAAACATATCCAGATAACATCTGGCAAACCTTTTGCCCCACCACTTAAGTTCAGATAAAGAAAATATATACTTCCTTTTATTTGATTTTAATGAAACTATATCAGGACATAGATCTAGTCACACTTGTTGCATAAAAGAACCATCTAAAATATGGGGAAATGATCAGATGTGTGTGGGACTGGGATAGAGTTAAAGTCTCCATTTTTAATTATATTTTAATTTTTTAAAGTTTATCTTTTTAATTTTTAATCTTAATGGATATAACAAGCCCACAGCTGCAACAATTTAACAAATATGCATGAAATTAGAACTCGATGAGCAGCTACACTCAAGTAAAGGACTGAAGGGAATGGAGCGGGGGAGAAGGGAAAAAAGGAGTATGAAGATCTAGAAAAGAAGAAAAGAAAAAGGTGATAGCATACAAATTCAGCATGAGGCAGAAGATTAGAACAGTAGCAAGATACTTTTTAAGAAATGATGAACATCCTAACCTTTTAACTCTTTTTAGATTCTCAGCTGGGCAGGCCATTCTGAAATGCAAACTTCTCAGGGCAATCCTGTATATAGGAAGTCCTTGACTTGCAAAAGTTCATTTAGTGATGGTTCAAAGTTACAACAGCATTTCCAAAAAGGTGACTTATGACTGTTTTTCATACTTCTGACCATTGCAGCATCTCTGTGATCATGTGATCAAAATTCACGTACTTAGCAACTGACTCCTATTTATGATGGTTACAATCAGTGTCATGGGAGTCATGTGATCAGCTTCCGTGACCTTCTGACAAGCAAAATCAATAGGGAAGTTGGATTTACTTAACAACCATGCTAATAAATTAACAACTGCAGTGATTCACTTAGCATCTGGGGCCAGAAAGGTTGTAAAATGGGGCAAAACTCACTTAACAAAGGTTCTTAGATACAGAAATGTTGGGCTCCATTGTGTCATAAGTCGAGGACTACCTGTATGTAGTAGCCCTATCTGTTTAGTAGGTTGGCATTATAAAAACCAGGCACCAATATCATCAAATAATACATTCCATTTATATAAATATCTCTATCTCTGTCTGTCTCTGTCTCTGTCTCTGTCTCTGTCTCTGTCTCTGTCTGTCTGTCTGTCTATCTATCTATCTATCTATCTATCTATCTATCTATCTATCTCTTTTTTTAAAAACAAATTTTATTCAATTTTTCACATAAAAACAAAAGGCTCTTTTTTAATGGACAACATATTTCCGGGTCATCACTTTTACATACATATATAACAATAGTTATACATTCATATATGCATATTTAATTCCATTATTACCTTTTCCATTCCAAACTTTCAGAAAGGAGAGAAACAAGCAAATTAATCCTAGTCTCTTACATTAATCTCAATCAAAACATCTTTTCATTTCATTTCAATTATTTCAAATATAATCCTTTAATATTTATTTTAAAAATAAAAATAACAATATATGTTTGCCTAATTAAAAAAGTAACCAATGTCTCTCCTTCCTTTTAATAGTCTATACTAGCTTATTAATTTAAGTAGTTCTTTAATCTGTCATATTTTCTTTCCATCACACATTCTTTCTATAGAGTCTAGATCAGGGGTTCCCAACCTGGGGTGCGAGATGATATTCCAGGGGGTGTGAGAAAAGTCCTGGTAAATAATAGAATATTGGCTATATGCTGGCATTTATTATTTATTTCAGGGGGTGCGAGGTTCGAGTGAAATTTCTTTAGGGGTGCGGGGAAAAAAAAGGTTGGGAACCAGGTTGGGTCTAGATTAATACAAGTTTTAACACAAAAGAAAAAGAAACAAGTATAGGTTTCCCCCCCTTTTACTGCTTTGAGTGTGACACCTCAGTGGTTAAAATATGCCTTTATTCCCTCATCTTAATCCCCAAAAAACCATTATTTTTAAGTAGTTACAATAATAATCATTACATCTTTTCATTTGGATTCCGCAACATATTTTCCCCCCTTAATTTTATTTCTAATTTTAAAAAAGTAAAAGGGAAAAATTGACTATTCAATTTCTGGTCACTGATATTGACCTTATTTTTAAACATCTTCACGTTCATTTCAATTATTACAATTTCTTCAATA
The DNA here is from genome assembly GCA_033807585.1 of Hydrophis major. Taxonomy (NCBI): domain Eukaryota; kingdom Metazoa; phylum Chordata; class Lepidosauria; order Squamata; family Elapidae; genus Hydrophis; species Hydrophis major. Next base: position 18,183,330 of record CM066337.1, read on the forward strand.
AACCTTAACGTTTCTTTTAAGAATAAAAATAAAAATGTATATTCATCTAATAAAAGTTATCAGTATCTATGCCTCCTTTAATAATCTATATTACCCTATTTTCTCAGTATTTTTTTAAATTGAAAATATATTCTTGTTATCCCTTGTCACCCTGCAGAATTCCCCTTTTAATTCATCAACTATTATCTTTGAAAAAACAATTTTTTTTTCATCTTTACTATTTCCGTGTTTCTTTATTTCCTGCACCTGTTTCTTACTGCCTCTCCCCCCACCTCTTTTTCCCATATCTTTTCTCATTCTGGTTTATATCCATCTCTTTCTTGATATCTTCCTTTCCCCTTTTCTGCTGGATCTTTCTACCTCTCCTGATTTCACAGGTATTCCCCTTTTTGATTACCTTCTTAAATCTCAACTTTTTAGCCTTCCTTCTTTCCCCTCATCTTTGTAGTGTTCTTTGTGTTAATTGTCCATTTAAGATGGCTTCTCCTTGAATCAACTCCTCCTCCTCTGAAGCTGTTTCTTCTTCTTCAATCGCCATTTCCATTTCTTCTAACACAGAGCAAAGTGATTCGCCTCTTTCTTGTAGTAATTTCTCATATTTTTAAATTCCATTTTTAATTCCTGAAGAAATATCATCATTACACACTCTTATATTTTATAATCGTTGAAGTCCACAAAAAACACTTTTCTTTCCTTCGTTCTTCTTCCAGTTTTCTAAAATTCTCAATTGTTCCAGCCCAGGGTCTATATCAAAAACATCAATCAGTTCCACAGTCAGTCTTTCCTTGCTTTTTTCTTTATTCTGGTTCTGCTTTCACTTTCTAAGATTCTTACTTTGTTTCAATATTTCTTTAACATTATATCAACACAGAGAAACAGGATGCTTTCCCTTTTGTTTGAGTTCAAGTTTTTGTCAAAAGGTGGCACTCTCTGTTATACAAAGTCTTCACCATTTTCCCCTATTTTTTAATTTAGGGTTTTTCGAACCTCAATATTCCAGCACATTCCAGTCTCCAATTTGTAAATTTTATTGTTGTTATTTTTTGACAATCTTAAGTCCAGCTTTATTTTATGCCTGTCTATTGCCAAAATATTTTAGTCCAATTTAATTAAGTCTTTAGTTCCGGCTTCTTCCTTTCCCAGTTCGAAACCCTGCTTAACTGTCAAAATTATTTTCTTATTTTTTTTCCTGTCCCTTTGTATTTTCGCTACTCACTTTTCTTTTCTTAAAAGTTCAATGCTACCTTAATCCCGGGGTACTTTTTGTTTAGTTGTTTCACCCAATTGTCCCAGCTCAGATGTTTTCCACCTCTTTCTTCCCTCCTGCACAAACCTTAGTCCATTTGAGTCCTCCTCTTCAGGATGGCCATTTTGGACCACTGCTGCAGTCGTCTTTGGGGGGAAAAGACCAAGCCCAGGAGGGGAGATGCGGCTCCCCTCAACCTGGCTTGTGGCTTCCCCTTACTCCACCACTCCTCCAAGGCAGCTTCAGCCCCTAATCGCAATGATTGGGGCTCTCCAACGAAAGAGCACAGACTATAGCCACGGACAGTCACAATCTACGGTCCGTCAGCAAGGAGGGCTCAATCCGCAAGTGTCTGTCTGTCTGTCTGTCTATCTATCTCTTATATAACATCTCTCTATCATCTATCTCTTATCTCTTCTCTTGTCTCTGTCTACCTGTCTATCTATCTATCTATCTATCTATCTATCTATCTATCTATCTATCTATCTATCATCTATCTCTTATCTCTTGTCTCTTATCTTTGTCTGTCTGTCTGTCTCTATCTATTTCTCTATCATCTATCTATATCTGTCTGTCTGTCTGTCTGTCTATCTATCTATCTATCTATCTATCTATCTATCTATCTATCTATTATCTCTCTCTCTATCATCTATCTATCATCTCTTCTCTTGTCTCTGTCTGTCTGTCTGTCTGCCCATCTATCTATTTATCTTATCTATCTATCTATCTATCTATCTATCTATCTATCTATCTATCTATCTATCTATCTATCTATCATCTGTCTCTTATCTCTTGTCTCTTATCTGTCTATCATCTCTCTTTATCTCTTATCTTGTCTCTGTCTATCTATCTATCTATCTATCTATCTATCTATCTATCTATCTATCTATCTATCTATCTATCATCTATCTTTTGTCCTTATCTGTCTGCCTGCCTGTCTCTATCTATCTCTCTATCTATCATCTATCTATATCTGTCTATCTGCCTGCCTGCCTGCCTATCTATCTATCTATCACCTATGTCTGTCTGTCTGTCTGTCTGTCTGTCTGTCTCTATCTATCTATCTATCTATCTATCTATCTATCTATCTATCTATCTATCTATCTATCTATCTATCTATCTATCTATCTATCTACATCCAGAGGAGGAGCCGAGTGGAAGGATCTGAAGTGTAATGATGATGACAACGACAATGATGATATCCATTCCATTGTGTCTGACTCTTGATGATTCGATGGGCCAGGTCTCTCCAAGTCTTCTGATCTTGCATTGCTCCTTTGAAGTTTGTGTACGTTCTGCCTGGTGTCAGCTTTGATGGTGTCCAGAGCCACTGTGTTTTCTTTGATGATCTGGTTTCCTTTTACCACTCACTCTTCCTAGCATAATTGCTTCCTCCAGTGAATTCCCCTGCATGACATGGCCAAAGCAAGTGAGATCACATTTTGTGATTTTGCAGAAGTGTAATAGTTTGGTCTGTTTTCATTGTGTGGGATTGATTTTGAAGTATTTCAATACTGCCCCCAGCCTCTGGAAGGTGGCCTGTGGCTGCCACTTAAAGCTAGGTGAGCTGCCTTCCAGCCCAATTGGCAGACACCAGGACACTCAATTGCTTGCAGCCTTAGCTGGAAAACCACATCTGAAGTGAGCTCAGGATATTTGCTGTCTCCTTTTCCTGACTGGCACATAATTTCCTATGTGCTGAATTTTTATCCTTGAACATGAACATTTGGGAGTAGCAACTTGAGTGGCCTTTTACATTTCTCCAAAGTACCTTGGCTAGGATGAATATAGCAGAGAGAGAGAGAAAAAAAACAGCACTGTGCAAAATTAGATTTTTTTCCATCAGACCTGAACTACAGTTGCTTAGAGAAGCCATCATAGATCAGCCTGTGGATTGCTTGCCCAGACCTGTTTCTTGAAGCTCCAAAACCTTTCCCCAGCTATTGAAATTCAATGGCAAACTGTCAAATTTTGGTAGGGCAATTTCTGTAGATGGTACATATTAAAAAAACAAGCCCAAGTAAATCCAATAAGCCTTTGTCCATTTGACTTTTTTAAAAAAAATAATAAGAAATTGGAGGAAAGAACAGAAAAGCCATCTCTGTGTGCTGGTTATGTCATGACATAACCCCCCTTGTACTTGCAGCACTTGGAGGCTGACAAATGATTATTTTTAAAAGTATAGACTCAAAAATGTTGCCTGCTCCCACCTTGGAGCTGATGGTATAGAGTTCCTCCCTGATATTTCCCAATTTGAACTGAAAATGGATGAATAATGAGAAGGAAGTTGGTTGGTCAAAAGGCTGCAGTGAATTTCTCACCCACCATGGAGCCTTACCAAAAGATCTATCCTGTGTTAGAAACCCTAGCGTCTCTCACTAATTGGATGCAATTGTTACAATTTTGTAATGGTAGATGCAGAGCAAAAGGGGCGTGGTGGCCCAGCAGTTAAGCCAATGGGCTTGTTGACTGGAAGGTAGGAAGTTCAAGACTCAGGTAGTGTGTGATGGGTGAGCTCTTTTCCTTGCTCCAGCTCCTGTCCACCTAACAGTTTGAAAGCATGCAAACACAAGTAGATAAATAAGTACCACTTCAGTGGGAAAGTAACAGAGTTCCATGCACCTTTGGTGCATAGTCATGCTGACCACATGACCAAGGAAATGTCTTCAGACAAAGCTGGCTCCCTTAGCTAGGAAACGGAGGTAAGCGCCCCCCCCCCCCAAATCGGACTTGACTGGGCAGAGAAACCCTTTACCTTTACCTAAGATGCAGAGCAGAGTAGTAACACCTCATTGAATGCCAGCCCTGCCCCAAGCTTGTGTGAGTTTCATAAACAAATAAACAAACAAACAAATAAATAAAATGTTTTTCAAGTGTGCTGTGAACTGTGCTATCAAGGGCCCTTGATATACTCCTCCTTCAAAATCTCAAATTTCTTGGTGCAGAAAGTGGTTGCTTTAGGTTTAATAGTAATGGGAATTTGGGCATAACTGAAAGGAATGTTGGTTTTTTAATGGAGGTTCAGTGGAGCAGATAAATTAAAAAAACTAAAAACAGGAAGAAAGATTGTGATAGGTTGTAGTCATGATCCTGAAGGCCATTTATCTTTATTGACTGCTAAAAGCTTAAGCCTACTAAAGAAGGCACCCATCGATTATGTATTGATCGGTCCCATGTTTTCCAATAGTTGGCACATGGAAATCTGTTTTCTACAGTTTTATATTAGATTTGTGTCTGGCTTGTTTAAATCCTACATAGTGAGTTGATTGTGCAATGATAGCCCTCTGAGACAACTTGATACCCATCATAGAATGCCGGATATACAGTCCTCGAGTTATGACCATAATTGAATCCAAAATTTATATTGGTAAGTGAAACATTTCTTAAGTGAGTTTTGCCCCATTTTACAACTTTTCTTGCCACAGTTGTTTAATGAATCTGGATTCCCCATTGATTTTGCTTGTCAGAAGGTCACAAAATATTGATCACATGACCTCAGGACACTGCAACAGTCATAAATATGAACCCATTGCCATGCACCTGAATTTTGATCATGTGACCACAGGGATGCTGCAATGGTCATAAGCTTAAAAATTGGTCACAAAATAAACTGTTGTAACTTGAGGACTACTTGTACTTTTCCAAGGCTGGATTGGAGATATGTCTGTACTCTGCAACCTTAAAGGGAGAATTTGAATAATCTGCCCAGTTTGATGCAATTTCTGATCTTCAGAAGCCTTGAACATGATAGAAAAGGGAAAAAAAGGAGGCAGATTATATAAATATTTAGCCCATAGAGAAAAAAACCTTTGTAGCTATGTGCTGTCTCTTTATATGCAGGGAAAGTATGACCAGTCTGTTAAAAACTCGTAAGTCCCACCCCACTGTAAAATTATTCTCTCTTTCTTAAATATTAAAGATTCTTTTCTAGCCTGGATTCTTTGCGGACGACAATTCATCTACTATATTTCCACAGTATAAGGCAGTGACTTTCTACCTTTTTATTTGTCTCCCTCATAAAAAGTCTAGGAATTGAAAATTAATGGGCTATTAATCAAAAATGTGAAGAACTGTTAAAGCAGTGACCTGTGTGAATATACATTTGTTCCTATTAAGCAATGAAATGTGAGAGAGGCTTCTGTATAGTCACTGCGTGGAAGGTAGTTCATTCAACAGATAATGGCCAAAGGCATTGCAGCACGGTTGCCTATCTGTATTATTGGAATCTATATCTGATTATCTATATTTTATTCTATAGATACATCTGTATCCTAGTTTATATTCGTGTATATCCGGAAATTCCCTTTAACCTATTCCAGCAGTTTTCCCCATCCCCTCTAAGAACTGAGCTAAAAACACAAGGAACTTGGGTTCAAAATCAAAACCCATGTGAGTTCTTATATGCCAAGAGGGAGGGTGGAAAGGCAGGGACTAGATATTTTCAGTAATACTTTTATCATTTGCAGTCTTGTTTTCAAAAACCAGTTGGAAGATGATAGGATATAACGGTTGGACATCCTTTCATCTTAGCCCCTGCCCAGTGCAAGGATCTCTTACTGTAGCATTCCCAAGAGATGGCCACCACTCTGTTTAAGTGTCTCTAACAAAGGGGAGCCTGCCATTCCTGAGCACTTCTTGTCAACGAAATGTCTTGATGCCCAACCAAAAATGCAGTTTAAGCCCATTATTTCCTTCCTTCTCATACAATTCTGCCCCAACTTTTACATTTCAGCCATTTTGATGCTTGAAGACAGCTGCTCCCTGAAATATTTTCTTCTTTGTGCTAAACACCATCCCATCTCTTCCTTTTATGCTCATCTTTCCAGGACCAATCTTGGTTGCTGTCCTCTAAACATTATTTTAGTGTGTCGGTGCCCTTCCCAAAAATCAGTATTCAAAACTGAATCCAGTAATCTAGGTATGACTGACGCACCACATCAGAAAAGAATGGTTGTTGGCAGACACTCTATGTGTGTGTGTAAACACAACCGTCTACAGAAAGAAAGATGGTGCTTATAAATGCCAGTAAAGTGTCTAATCTACAGTAACTTAATGTGCTTTGCACATGGAAATGCAGGGAATTTTGCCATTGGTCCCACTAGTTCTTTAGATCACTCTCAGCTTTGGAGATGCTTAGAATTTCCGGAGGTTGCAGATTGTAAACAGAATGTTAATACAACAGAAACAGATTCTCCTGTTCCTGAGGGATTTCCCAGAGAATAATTACCTCAGGCCATAAAAAAACTGCTCTGTACTTCAGAAGCACTGGCTCAGTCAGTTGCCAGATGTTCTGAACTTAAGTGATACAGAATATGAGCTAGGAATAGACAGCAATGTCTGCTTTAGGCAACATTTCAGCAGTGTGCAAACCATTTTTGAAGTTCGAATGTTTCAAGCTCAAAATGACCTGATCTAAATCCAGAAGAAGACTGAATTACACTACTGGTGCTCAAGCCATTCCAGAAGCATTTGAGTAAAATATATTCTAGTTTCAATCTCAAAGAGATTGAAGCTCAGAAAACAACAACAACTACTACTGCTACTACTACTACTGCTACTACTACTACTGCTACTACTACTACTCTTCAATTTGATTCACAGCACAGGACTGGTAAAAGAACAATTCAAGGATGTAAAAGCTATGAAGGTGGTATTTATTGTTGTTGTTGTTGTTGTTGTTACTGAAGAGAGTTCCAGAATGACTGGAGTGCTCTCATAACATTTCCCTCACTATTGGAACAACATGTTGCTGAACTTGGCATTTTGAAACTGTTACACATCCCTACAAATTCTCTCATGAACAATAGGCTTCTCATGAGAAAAGACCACTTCATGAATAGGTCCTTGCTATAGGCCAGGGATCTCCAAATCTGACAACTTTAAGACTTGTGGACTTCAACTCCCAGAATTCTCCAGGTAGCATGGGGAATTCTGAGAGCTGAAGTCCACAAGCCTTAAAGTTGCCAAGTTTGGATAGCCCTGCTATAGGCATGGAATATATTAGATAAAACCTTCAGTTTCAAGACTGCTGACTAATGGAATAGCACTGATTCTTTCTATTTCCTTTCCCTTGCCAACTGCTTGTTAATTTGCTAGCTTCACTGTTTTTGATTTCCTCTTACCATACTTGGCTTCTGGCTTTGTTCTTTTTTAAAAAAAAGTTTTTATTGGTTTTTAAAAACAAACATAAACAAACAAAATATAAAAACATCAAGCCATCTTCCATATGTATACATACAGTGTGCCGGTTGGTTTACAAATTGTTTTGTGCTTCCATTTCGTAGTCTTCAATTACAATTACTTTGCATATAATCTCATATTTCAATCAAAAATTAAATACCTTAGTATCATTATTAATCAATCATTTGACTATACTTTTATTCATTCATGTTTTACAAGATAATCATAATTTACTTAGTTTATTTTATAACAGTTCTTATTATCATCCCAAATCTATCCTAAAATCATTTTGTAGATATAATAAGAAAAGAATATATCTTTATATATTTATTATTTTCTAAAAGTGTACTTCGTTACTATACTTTATTGTCTATTATCTATTGATAGAATAGATCCCAAATTTTATAAAATTGTTTATCCTCTTGTTCTCTAATTTCAAATGTCAATCTACTCATTTCAGCACATTCCAATATTTTCTTAATGATTTCCTCCTGTGATGGTATTTTCTCATTTTTTCAGTTTTTGGCAAATACAATCCTAGCTGCTGTTAATACATTTACAATCAGGTATTTCAATTCTTTACTATATATTTCAGGTAAAATTCCCAATAAAAATATCTCTGGCTTCAAGTCTATGTTTTTTTGTCATTTTTTCCAACCACATGTGGATTTTAGTCCAGTATTTTTTAGCATCCGCACAAGTCTGCCATATATGGTAATATGAGCCAGGTGACATTTCCAACATTTTTCAGATTTATTCTTGAACATTCTTGCTATTCTTGTCGGGGGGAAAATGCCACCTGTAAAACATCTTATACAAATTTTCTTTATATGCTGTTGACATTGTTATTTTATAATTTTGAGACCACAATTTTTGCCATTTCTCTAAATCAATCCCATATCCAAAGTTCTTCCCCCAAGCAATCATAGTTTCTTTAACTTGTTCTTCTTCTAATTTAATTTCTAATAAATATCCATACAATTTTTAATCACCTTTTCATCAGTACCTGTCAAAATCTTATCTAAATCAGTCAGTTTATCATAGAATCCCTCCGTTTTAAAATCTTCATCATACCTTGAATGTATTTGCGCATATGAAAACCAATTCATCTTTATACCTTGCTCCTCTAGATTTTGCATCAATTTAAGTTCACCCTTTTCATCCAATATTTCCCCATATCTAATTGTTTGTTCCTTTTTGTATATTATAGGATAAGAAAATGCTTCAACAGTCGATAGCCAGACTGGAATTTTCAAATAACATTGTCTTTTAATCTTCTCCCAGTTTAACCACAGAGACTCCCGTATATAATGTCTTCTAAAATACCCCTGTGTTTTAGTTCCTTTATACCATAAAAAAGCATGCCACCCCGACAACAGGTCATGTCCTTCTAATGTCAACAATCTAGTATTTCTTTGTGTTATCCATTCCTTAACCCACATCAGATTTGTAGCTTGATCATACAACTCCCAATTAGGCAAACCAAATAAATCCTCCTCTAATTCTAGCATCTTGCAAAAGTTTTAACTTTATTCTCGCTTTCTTACCTTGCCATATATATTTCAACACAATTTTATTTAAATCTTCAAAGTAATCTTTTCCAAGCCTAATTGGAATTGTTTGAAACAAATATAAAATTCTGGATAATATATTCATCTTGATTGTTGAAATTCTCCCTATTAGTGACAGCTGTAAATTTTCCCATTTCGCCAGATCTAGCACTATCTGCTGTTTAAGTTTGATATAATTATTCTCTTTTAGTGTACTGCATCTTGCTGTCAAGTATATCCCCAAATACTTGATCTTATTCGTGACCTGAATTTTCAATAGGTCTGCCAGTTCTTCCTTTTGAATTAATAGCATATTCTTTGTCAAGATCTTTGTCTTATCTTTATTTATTTTCAAACCAGCCACCTTTCCATATGTCTCTATTTTTTCTATCAATTTTGGTGCTGTTTCTAGAGGGTCTTCTAAGATGAAAACCAGATCATCTGCAAATGCTTGCAGTTTAAATTCTTCCTTTTTGATTTTCATTCCTTTTATATTCTTTTCATCTCTAATATTTCTGTTTAGCACTTCCAAAGTTAACACAAACAGCAAAGGTGATAGCGGACACCCTTATCTTGTTCCTTTTCTTATATTGATAGAGTCTGTCAGTTCTCCCTCTATCATTACCTTTGCTGTTTGCTTATAGTATATAGTTTCTATTGCTTGAATAAATTTTCTAGCAAAGCCCATCTGTTCCAACAGTAATAACATGAATCACCAATTCACATTATGAAATGCCTTTTGTGCATCTAGAAATATCAAAGCCATTTGTTTTTCAGGATGTGCCTCGTAGTATTCCAAGGTGTCCAAGATTACTCTCATGTTATCTTTAATTTGTCTCTTTGGCAGAAATCCATTTTGATCAGGATGAATAAAATTATTTAGATATTTTTTAAGTCTTTTTGCCAATATTGAAGCAAAGTTTTTATAATCTGCATTTAGTAGAGAAATAGATCTATAGTTCTTAATTTGTAATGGATCGGCCTCCTCTTTTGGAATAAGTGTAATATAAGCTTCTGATCATGATTTAGGTATCTTCTTCTTTAACATAACTTCATTCATAACTTCTAGCAATGGAAGATTCAACGATTCTTGTGATGTTTTGTAAAATTCTGCCGGAAGTCCATCTGGGCCTGGTGCCTTTCCATTATTTTGCTTCTTGAGTGCTTCAGTTAACTCCATCATCATTATATTGCTTTCTAACATTGTTTCAATCTCTTTAGGTACCTGAGGTAAATTAGCATTCTGTAAGTACTGTTTAACTCTTTCCTCATCAATATTCTTTTGCATATATAGTTTCCCATAGAAGTCTCAAATGATTTCCTTCTTCTCTTTACTACCATAGCAAACTTGGCCTTGGTCATCTGTTAATTGCAATATTTTCCTTGATTCTTTCTCCTTTCTCAATTTGTATGCTAACTATCTACCTGGTTTGTTTGCGTCTTCAAAGTAGTTCTGTTTAGCACCTCTAATTTTCTGTGCTAATTCTTCTTTTTCTATTTGACCCCATTTTATGTTTAACTATATCCATTTTTAGCTTGATGTCCTTTTTCTGTGGCATTTTCTGTAGCTCTTTTTCAAGTCTTTTATACTCATCCTCTAAGGCCTTAGAGGCTAATCTTTTCATAGTATTTCTTTTCCTTGTATAGTCTATTATCAAGCCTCTAACATATGCCTTCATTGTATCCCATACATTCTGAATTGATGTATCTTCTTTTTTGTTTTCTCTAAAGAAAAAACCTAATTCTTTCTCCATCCACTGTGTGAAGTTTTTCTAGATCTTCTTTTTTGTCCTTTCCATTTAATTGTCGTTGGATTGTGATCTGCCCAAGTACTTGTTTCAATATTTATTTCTTGAATATTAGTTATTAATTCTGTTGATATCCATATCATATCTATTCTGGACGATGATAAGTGTCTATTTGAATAGAAGGTGTATTCTTTAGTTTTAGCATTTCTTTCTCTCCATGAATCTTTTAAGTTTATTTAATCTACCATTTAAAAAAAAGATTTAGGGAGAGTCTTTCTGTTTTGCTTTATTGTTTTCTGTGCTGTATAGTCCAATTTATTGTCTACAATTCCATTAAAATCTGCCATCATAACTATATAGCATAGTTCAGTTCAATTATTTTCATATGTAATTTTTTGTAGAATTCTTCTTGTTTGTCATTCGGAGCATAGATTGCAATCAGGAGTGTTTTCGTATTATTGTCCATTATTTCCATCATTAGTATTCTTCTGTCATCATCGGTATAAATCAATTTTGCTGGGATGGTCTCTTTAATATATAAAACCTTACATTGTGTCAAAGAAGTAAATATTTTCCCTAGTTTTGGCTGTATTAACAATTGTTCATATTGTTTTTTAATATGTACTTCTTGTAGACAAATAATATCAAATTTTAATTTCTCTAATTTATGAAAGGTTTTCCTTCTTATAATAGCTGAGTTAAGTCCATTTATATTAATTATAATCAGTTTTTTCTCTTCCATGGTTATATTTTGTAGTTAGGTTTAGCAGCTCTCGTAGATCTTAGTTCACGTTGTTCTTTGGCTTCCAACTTTCCACCTACTGCACCTTCTTCTTTTTCAATCACCATTTGGCAGTCCTCTTGGAATTCAATTCGTGAGATTTCTTTTTCTGCCTCTTCCTCTTTCCCTCCAAAAAATTCTGTAAAAAATAATTCCGCTTTCTCAATTGAGTCAATTCTATGTCTCTGTTCTTGCCATGTGAATATTAAACCTTCCGGAATCAGCCATCTATAATTCATCTCTTTTTAAAGTAGCATTTCAGTCAGGAATCGGTATTCTCTTCTCTTCTCTTCTCTCTCACTCTTCTGGGTATTTGTTTCAAGACCACAATCTCCTTGTCTTTATACTTCAATGTTTCCTCTTTTGCCAGTTGCAATATTTGCATTTTAATGGCTTTCTTTGTAAATCTAATGTGAACTTCTCTTGGTAAGCTATTTCTCATCACATATCTTGTAAAAACTCGATAAACCTCATCTATTCCATCCATCATCTTCTCTTGAGTTATTTCCAAAGCTTCAGCCAGTATTTCTATCATTATCTCAGCGTTGTCCCTTTTCTTCCTCTACGTTTTGGATAAGATAGAATTCTGATCTATCCATATCCCATCTCAACATACCACTTTTATCTTGTTCAACCACCATTAATCTATTATCAATATCTCCAATCTTCTTGTCTCTTTATTTATCTTCTTCTTTAATTTTTTGGAATCTCTCATCATACTTCAACATCATTTGTTGGATGTTCTCCACTTTTTCATCAGTTTTCCCTGTTCTTTGTTCAGTGTTCTCTGTTCTTTGTTTAATGTTCTCTGTTCTTTGTTCAATGTTGTCTATTCTCTTTTCAATATTCTCTGATCTTGCTTGAATATTTTGAATTCCTTGCATAATCAATTGCAGAGTCACTTTTTCTTGTTCTTTTTCTTGCTTTAACATTGTCTATATTGAACGTTGTCCTCCAGATGGTGGAGAGGAAGAAGTAGAAGTTGAAGAACCAGAAGCTGTAAATTTCTTACTCATTTTAAGCAATTCAAAATCTTCAGGTCCTTCTAAACCTTAATCCAATTGTGAAATAACCAACTGTAGTTTGAAATAAAAATAGTAGAAAAAAGAAGCCAAATAGTAATGATTAAAAAAAAAGGGGAGGACAAAATTTCTTCAGGTTCCTGTATACCTTAATCCAATCAGTAGTTAGATGAAGAAAAAGGCTTGGAAAAAAAAAGGAAAGGAAAAATTCTTCAGGTTCTTCAACACCTTAATCTAATTGAGAGGTCTCAAATAGAAAAGAGTGCATTAAAAAACCCAGAAAGGTAGATGAAAAAACAAAAATACCAGGAAAGGAGAAAAAAAGGTTATTCCCTTAAAAAAAAAAAAAAAGGAAACATTAATACTAAAGCTTTCCCTTTGAAATAAAAAGTGTAGAGATTGGACTTCCAAAGAAAAAAAAGAAAAACAAAGACAAGCTCCAACAAAGCCAAAGATCCAAATAGCTATTGCAAAAAAAAAAAAAGGTAAAATGAAATAAAATAAAGCTGGTGAGGAGGGATAGCACAACTCAGAAAAAGTAAAAAGAGTACACTGCACTTTGTTTAATTATCCAAGGCTCTTATTATAACTCTCTTCTCCAAAAACTTATCATCTTTTCCCCCCCAAGTTTCAACAGCAGACTCCAGCTGTTGATAGAAACCCAGAAGAGCACCTGCACTAATACTCTCCCATGCTCTTTCCTCTATCTTATCAAATAACAATGTCCTTGAAAAGGGTCTCAGTTCTTTCTTTCTCAGCTTTGTCTGGTCACAGGAGAAATAGAATATTTCCGCCTCTAGTTGGCAGTGTTACAAAGTTTCTTTGCCTTCACTTTCCCCCTCCTTTTCCAAGCAAAATATAATAAGAATTAATTTAAAAAAAGATATTTTAAAAAAAGAAATAACTAAAAGGGAGTCTCTAGCCTAAAATGTTACAAAATCAAAAAGGAGAAAAAAAATAGATGGAAAAGAAAAAACCAGTCTAGTTTCAAAATATAAGATCATGTATAGAAAATCCAGCAATGAGAAAAAAACATTACTTTGACATTGCTGTTTAAAATCGCCGCTTAATCACTTCTGTCAAAACTTTTACAGATTCTTTCTTTTCCTTAGGGTGTCCTTTCAGATCTTAGAATAAAGAAAAAGTTCTTACCAAACTGGCACACTCTCTCTTTCTGTTCTCTTTCGTTTCGGAGCTGTCCCAACTTCAGCAGCTTTAATGGCTGCCTCTTTACCACTTGCAAGAAGAGCTTCTCCTGGATCTACCAGGGACTTTGCGGTATCCCTGGGATTGACAGGATGTGCTCTTCACTTTCACCATCTCTTTGGGATGGTTTAGATCCGATAGGACTGTCCAGGAGCAAAGATATCGGCAGCGATCTGAGACCTCCAAGATCGCATGCCGTATCGTTGTGACGCCAGCTCCACCCCCGGCTTCTGGCTTTGTTCTGTGTTTTGGTAAGCCAATGCAGCTTCACAACATGACTCAGAAACATGGTAGGCAGAAAATCAATTTTTCCCTAAGTTGAGCCCTTTGTGCTTCTCTTAATTAATTAATTTAGGAGAAAGTAAAGGGAGAGAAAAGAGAATTTTACTGCTTTGCATTGTCACTGCTGCTATCTCCATAGCCTGTATTCTCACTGACTATAAAGGCCCCTCATAGAGGCCCCTTATAGGGCAAACCTATCTACAGAAGATGCTATGGCCATCACATTTCATCGAGTGCTGAGTCATCTGGAGAACAAACAGAGCTATGTGAGGATGCTCTTTGTGGACTACAGCTCTGCATTTAACACTATCGTCCCAGATATACTAGTAACTAAACTGTATAATCTGCAGGTCCCCATCCCCATGTGCTCCTGGATTAAGAACTTTTTGACAAACAGACCACAGTCTGTTAGACTTGGCCCCCACCTTTCTTCCACTATTACATTCAGTTCTGGTTCCCCCCAGGGTTGTGTCTTGAGCCCCCTGCTATATGCCTTGTACACCTTTGACTACTCACCAAACCACGCAACAAACACCATCATAAAGTCTGCGGACGACACGACTGTGATTGGTCTCATCTCCAGAGAGGATGAGATGGCATATAGGGCAGAAGTAGAGAACCTGTCTATCTGGTGTTCACAGAACAATCTGTCACTGAATGTCCATAAAACCAAAGAACTGATTATGGACTTCAGGAAACATGGACAGAACCACGCCCCACTCATTATCAATGGAGAACGAGCGGAAACTGTCCCTACAATCAGATTCCTTGGCATCCATATTTCAGCTGATATCTCCTGGTCCCCTAATACCAAGGCCATAGTGAAGAAGGCTCAGCAGCGGCTGCACTTCCTGAGGGTTCTCAGGAAGAACAATTTGGATAAGAAGCTGTTGCTGGCTTTCTATAAAGCCTCTGTGGAGAGCACTCTGACATATTGTCTGGGTGTGTGGTATGCAGGCTCCACAGCTGAGGACAGGAAAATTGTACAGAGGGTGATAAACACAGCTCAAAAGATCATTGGTGGCCCTCTGCCCTCCCTGGAAGACTTAGCCAGGTCCCGCTGCCAAAGCTGTCAAGGCTATCACAGAAGACCCCTCACACCCTGGCAATTATCTTTTTGATCTGCTGCCATCTGGACGGCGCTTTAGGTCAATAAAATCCTACACCACTAGACTAACAAATAGTTTCTTTCCCTGGGCCATCCAAATCCCAAATAAACACAAAGTCACTACCTTATTAAGATGTGAAAAGATATGAAATCTCAACACCCCATTCAGATGTATAATAACAGTACAATCCATCTCTTGTGTATTATACTCTGCTAAGTCAGTGTTGAATGTATATTTTGTGTATATTTGTAGATATTGTACTCTCTAATTGCAAATGGAGATGTGGGTACTCTATTTTTCTCATCTTCATTTTTAAATGCTTTGGTTTTATTGTATTGCAAACAGTTGCTGGGGTGCATCCACAGTTTTGTTGTACTTGTACAATGGCAATAAAGTTGTTGTTGTTGTTGTTGTTGTTGTTGTTGTTGTTGTTGTTGTTCTTCTTCTTCTTCTTCTTCTTCTTCTTCTTCTTCTTCTTCTTCTTCTTCTTCTTCTTCTTCTTCTTCTTCTTCTTCTTCTTCTTCTTCTTCTTCTTCTCTTGAATTTTCTTACTGGGTTCATTGGACTGATGCATTTTTAGAACTAATTTTGATGTAGGGTAACATATTTTCTGAGATAACCTCTCCTTCCTTATTTGTGTCACTTTGGACAAGTTAATGTCTTCCAAATGCTTTGGTATATACTCTCCATCTGCTCACCACACTGATTCCCATTGCCATGGAAACTGGAATTTACTTAGTATGCTACGGAACCAACAAAGATACATCACCATTTTGAAACTTGGTTATGCTGTCATTCTAGGTTCTTGCAATGAGTAATGAATTGGATTAGATGACCATCAAGAATTCTTCCTTTGCATTCTTGATTTCTATGATTCTATAAACTTTTGATGCCATTTTCTTCTCCTGCAGGTCACAGGACATTGAAACTTACACTTTGTGAGTAGAGTAACTGCTAAAATGGTTGTTGACTCTCTGGGTTTCTATTGAGTCAAAGTATTCAGTAGTGAGATCACACAGCATTAAGTAACAGAAGCTCTCAATTTTACATCTCACTTGGCCTTTAATAGGAGATGAGTGAAGATGCTGATAACCTTCGTTCAACTCCTGGAAAGAAAAGATTATTCTTACTGATTGCTGGAGTCTTATGCAATTTATTGGATTAGAATTAAAGTTGTATAAAAATCTGACTTCCAATTTCCTGAAAGTTTTCTTTCCTTGAAAAAGAAGACTCGGGCATATCACATTCTTGAATAACCAATACCTAAAGAGCTGCCACAAAGAGGAGGGAGTCAAGCTATTCTCCAAAGCCCCTGAGAAAGCAGGACAAGAAGCAATGGATGGAAACTAATCAAGGAGAGAAGCAACCTAGAACAAAGGAGAAATTTCCTGACAGAATAATTCATCAGTGGAATGACTTGCCTCCAGTGTGGGTGCTCCAACACTGGAGACTTTTAAAAAGAGATTAGACAACCATTTGTCTGAAATGATATAATCTCCTGCTTGAACAGGGGGTTGGACTAGAAGACCTCCAAGGTCCCTTCCAACTCTGTAATTCTTGTATTGTTATTTTATTTGCAAAGTGGTGATGGATGCAGGTATTTTCTTTAAATAACATTTAAAGAAAGAAAATGTTTCTTTAAAAGACACATTCATTAAACCTTTATTTTTAAATATGCACCTAGCCTGTCAAAACAGGACTTCCCTGACTGCCACTACTTATTCACCTAAAGAAGCCTGATGGCAAGTTTTTTATTTTCAAAGGGAAACCCGAAGCATTGGAGATTCCTGGACAGTTGATTTCATAGTGATAGCTAGGATATTGCTTCCAGGATAGCATCTCTTTGTAATCACAGTTTACATTTAACTTTGTAGCTCATCCATGAGAATTCTCCTGCAAATATTCTTCCCTAAAAATAATTTTTCATGTTCGCTATGTAATGGGCCTTTCAGTCTTGGTTACAATTGATTTCCTTTGCCCCTAAAACCTGAACTGACATGTGTTTTTAAGCATTGAATGAATTGGAGAACTGGAATCATTCCAGCTCTGATAAGGTTGTGCCAAATTTGTTGTGCGGCTGTTGATTGACAATTGTGTTTGATAGATTGAAGTAATGCTCTGGTGAAAAGCTTAATGCTTTTGAACTGGCAGAATCTCTCGGGGATTGATATGCAAAGCAATATAATGAGGTGACATATTCTTTTTTTTTTTTTTAGCCAGGAAAAGCGGGTTTAATGACCATTTAATTGCTTTGGACAAAAAAAAAAAACCAAATTGGAGTTTTCCTAATTGTTCATAATTAGACTGGGATATTCCGTTAAATGATTTGTGGGCTAATGTGCTTTACTTTCATCTGAAGCAAAAGTTCTCAATAATAGTCAGCAGTATGTCCCCCCCCCCCCCCCCAAATTCAAGAACTAATCTTCTTGAGGTGACAAAAGTACACTGTCAGGGTTTCAGTTAGGACACCCAATGTAATCAAAACTCCAAGGCAGACATCTTCCTCAAAATATAGATGTATTCAGTGGTGGGATTCAATTTTTTTACTACAGGTTTGGTGGGTGTGGCTTGGAGGCCATGGCAGGGGAAGGATACTGCAAAATCCCCATTCCCTCCCCACCCCACTAACCTGCTTTCCAGCTCTGTTCTCCAGTGCAGAGTAACAAAAGAAGACCCAGCCAATCAGCTGGGACTTGGGAGGCAAAAGAATAGATGGGGGTGGGGCCAGTCAGAGTTGGTATTTGCCAGTTCTCCAAACTACTCAAAATTTCCATTACCGGTTCTCCAGAACTGGTCATATTGGCACATTTGGAGAAAATCCCGCCTCTGGAAGACTCAAGATTTTCTACACCCAAATCAAACCCCAAAGTTCTTCCCCTCAGGTCACGCATCCATCACATGGTCCAACCAGGTCTCAGTCACCATCTTGGCTGGTTTTGGTCACCCCTCTCCAACATCTGGTAGAATGTCCTTGGCTCACACGGGGGAAAAATGTTGTTTTGGCTACACATCCCCAGCTATTTCTATCTCTATCTCCCCACCACTTTGGTTCTCACAGCTCCAACTGGCCTGGCTTGGCAGCCCTGAAGATGCTCCCAAAATGGCTCTGGCATAAAAAAAATGGCTTCAGGGCTGACATATACATTTTGAGGGTAAATAGACTAAACCAGTGATCTTCAACTGTTTCTTCACCCATGGACCTTCATTAAATTTCTTTTGTGGCCACAGGCCAGGGCTACGGACCACAAAGATTCAAGATTTAAATCATAACATTTCTTCAAGGCTTCAGAGACCCCCTGTGATGACATCACCTCTCCTCCCCAGGGCTCTGCAGGCTACTGGTTGAGAGCTACTGGTCTAAACAGTCCAAGAACAGGAGGTTCTCTTCATCATTTTTATTCTATTTTTTCTATCACTGTTAATCTATTTACATTTTGAAGAATGCAATTTCACATTTTTTCCTTTAGGACCATTTTCTGACGGGTTTGCTGAAAGATGCCTTGCCTTTGTGTGTATTTTTGGAGAAGAAATAAAAGGGGCCCAGGATGACTTCCTAGCCTATATGAGGTGGGAGAGCCATAACTTTTACACCAGGCAGGTAATTTGTGTAATTTGCACTTCATCACACACTTTTCTCTCTGTTTCTAATCAATAAATTGTATACCTCTATTCCCAGTTAGGCACAGTGGAAGTGCCAAAAGTCATGTTAAAACCTATTTGCCCCCTGCGTTTAAAAGCATTACATCAGCTTATGTTTGTTTGCCCTGCTGTTTTGATGTCTTTCAACTCTGTTGTGTTAAATAATGCATTAGATCATAACATATTTTGTTTGCCATACTTCTTTATATCATTGCAATGTAGGAAGTGGCTTCTTTTGAATCAGCCCTTCATCCATCTCTCCCAATACATAATCTACATTGACTAGCAGTGATTCTCCAAGGTTTTTAGCCTGGAATTTTTTTCCTCCCAGGTGTACCTGGAGGTACCAACAATTGCACTTTTATTAACTGCAGGTGAAACTCATGGTAGAGATCTCATTGGATGAAAGGAAGTTAAAAGGCAGTTTAAACACACACTGTGATGATGATGGTTGTTCAGGGGTATTTTTGAAAAGGGGAGGAATCTTATATTTCAGCCTCTATATTTTCTAGGCTATTGAGGGCAATCCTTTGAAATTAATGCAGTATGATATTAATATGTTTATTGCATATTAATATGATATTAAACATTGAGAGAATGGTTCAATTGTCTCAACAATCATAGCATCTGCACCCAGGAACTTGCTTTCTTTCCAGAAAAACAAAGGTAAACTTATACTGTAATATTTTGCCTGTTTTAAAATTCCAGTGAGCAGCCTGTTAATGTAGTTTATTATTTCCTCTTCCCTTATGATGCTTTCTTCTGAAAATATCACAACCACAAAACTCCCTTTAAAAATGTTACTTGATAAAGATATCATTTGAAAACTCAATTTTTTCCATATAGACCCTCTATTTTGCAAGGAAGCAAGTGCAACAGATTTACAATTCCCTATAAAACTTCACCCTTGTTTATCAATTGCTTGCGATTGATTAAACAGTAAAATGCTTTTAGGACAGAGAGGTAAAGCTGTCACTTAATTGCGTAGTGCTTTATATTCAAAACTTGCCATTTTTGTTCTAACATTTGACAAAGTTTTTGTGCGAGTCATGAAAAATTTACATTGCATAGGGAACCTAATTCCATCTTCCATCCTTGACACCATTACAGTTGTATTCTTATAAAATATGCCCATGGATAAAGAAAACCTCAGTGTAAACTTGACTAGTGTAGAAAACCCAACCCTAATTTTTTAAAAAAGATTTTGAAAAAAAATTGCTTTGCTTTGTTGTGTACTTCGTTTATATATCTTCTAGGGAATGAAGTTATACATCAGGTGATCAGGATGAAAAGAGGACTAAAATATTTCTTAACTAAAATATTTATCCAAAAGGTACATTGTCATAGAAAAATATCTCTAGGTCTAACTTCTAAGAATTAAATGTTGAAAACTAAGCAGTAGATCTGAACAGAAATCATTTAAACTGGTATTATATCTAGATGGTCCATTTGTGATTTGGCTTTCAAGGTCAACACGCATGAAGTGTTGAGTTCACTTCTAACCATGATTTATTGATAATTGACTAGGTTTACACCAGTGGTGGAATTCAATTTTTTTTACTACCCGTTCTGTGGGCGTGGCAGGGGAAGGATACTGCAAAATCCCCATTCCCTCCCCACCCCACTAACCTGTTTTCCAGCTCTGTTCACCTGTGCAGGGAAATTAAAAAAAAGACCCAGCCACTCAGCTGGGATTCGAGAGGCAGAGAATAGATGGGAGTGAGGCCAGTCAGAGGTGGTATTTTCCGGTTCTGCAAACTACTCGAAATTTCCACTACCAGCTGTCCAGAACTGGTCAGAACCTGCTGAATACCACCTCTGGTTTACACACTATACGTAGCCATACATTGCAAGTGTTGTGGCCGGCGCGGCAAGGAGACCAGGACTCAGTGACTTGGTTCAGCTCATTTATTGGTCCCGAGAATGGCTCTGGTTCCGAGGGAAAAACTGCGGCTTTTTAGTCTCAAGCCGCGGCCAATGGCACCACTTTGAATCTCCCGCGATTAGTTTCCACCAATCGCGGGAGATCCCTAGCGGGCCAATCAGAGCAGCTCGCTCGACCAATCGGATCCCTGTGCGCTTTGACCAATCACAGTGTGGCATTTACGAGAATGCAAATGACCGTACAGAACACCCCTCCCATCTTGGTTTGGTCCTACGTGACGTAGTCCCGTAAGTAGGCGGGGCTCCGTACTTGCCTACTGGACCTGCGCAGGTCAGTTGTTGTCTGGCTCCCAGCCGGTTCGGTCAGGTTCTCTGTTGCTCTTGGCTTCGTTGATGGAACCGCCTGGAAGGTGTCGCCAGGCCTCTTGTCGCAGCTCCCTCCTGGTCTACCCGGGCTGATTGAGCTGCGGTTTCCGCCGCTCCCGCTTAGTCTTTCTGGGTTGGTTGAGCTGGCCTGGCTGCTTCTCCCTGGTGAGGCTTCAAGCTGGCTGCTTGCTGGTGAGTATAGCTGGTTTCTTTCTATTGGGTTTTGGTTCCTGGGGTATTCCCTCCCCTCTTGGCTTGTATTAAGGGGGTTGTCTGTGTTTGGTTGTGTGTTGGTTGTGTTTCCCGTGATTGCTCTCGATCTTAGTTGGTCAATGTGGCATTTCCAGGCTCATCCATCAGTTGTTTGCAGCCGGTACGAGTGGGGGCCTGTCAGTTGGGTTATGGTTGCTGGTACCCACAGTGGGTCTCTGGTTAGGTTCTTTGTGTAGACGGCGTCACCTGGTGCAAAGGACCGGTCCTTGCTAGAGGAGTTGGAAGTTCTCTCCGGGTTGTATGTGAGGTACAGCCTGTCTAGTGGGGACCTTATTTTTCTCCCCATTAGTAGCTCTGCCGGGCTTTTGTTCGTTGTTGTGTTCGTGGTTATATGTTGTATGAAGAGCATTTTATTTATTTTTTCTTGGATTTCTCCGTGTTTGATTTTTTGGATGGTTTTTTTGTAAATTGAACCATCCATTCCGCCCTTCCGTTCACCGCCGGATGTGCCAGAGCTGTCAATGCGTGTCTTATGCCCCGTTCCGCTAGGAATTTTTAAATTCTAGCGAGGTGAATTGGGGCCCGTTGTCTGACACGATGACATCTGGGAGGCCGTGGGTTGCAAATAGCTTGCTAAGTTCCTTGGTCACGGCCTCCGTGGTGGTGGTTTTCATGTTGCTTACCTCCAACCAGTTGGAGTAAGCATCGACCATTATAAGGAATGTATGTCCCTTAGTGGGCCCGGCAAAGTCTATGTGGATCCTGGACCATGGTCCCCTGGGGGTTTCCCATTCCAGGATCGGTGCCGCAGGAGGGCATGGTCTGGTTTCTTGGCAGCGTTCATATCTTGCCACCCAGGCCTCGATTTGTTTGTCCATCCCTGGCCACCAAGCATAACTTCTGGCCAGGGCTTTTGTTCTAACTATGCCTGGGTGCCCCTTGTGTATCAACCCCAATACCTTCCCTTGTAGTTTTTCTGGAATAACAACCCTATACCCCACAGTACACACCCTTTTTGTAGCGAGAGTTCTGTTTGCCGGTTCCGGAATGTCTTGAATGCTTCATCGTCGTCTTTTTCTGGCCACCCTTTTTCTACCCAATGTAACACGTTTGTGCCAGACGTTTGTCTTTATTATTTTCTTGCGCAATGTCTGACGCGGTTATGGGTAGATCGGGCAGAGTCTCTATGCTGAGGGTGCTCGTTGTGGGTGCTGGGTCAGTGTCTAGGTTGGGTAACGGTGAGCGGCTCAAAGCGTCTGCGTGGGTGATAGTCTTACCGGGTCGGTGTGTGAGCCGGTAGCTGTAGGCGGCAAGGAATTCAGACCACCTTGTCATTCTGGGAGATAGAATGTTCGGGGTGGCCCGGTTCCCTGCCAGGATGCCCAGCAGCGGCTTGTGGTCCATGATAATGGTTAATGTGCGGCCGTAGAGGTACTCGTGGAACCTCTTCACTGCTGCGATGATGGCCAGGGCCTCCTTGTCCAGCTGGCTATAGTTCCTCTCTGGTTTGGTGAGTGTCCTCGAGAAGAAAGTGATGGGTGCTTCTCTTCCATCCAGGAGTGTGCTACTGAGGACGGCACCGACGCTGAAGGATGGGGCATCGCATGTGATGGCAAGTGGTAGGGTCTCATTGTATTGGATGAGGATGGCATCCGAGGTGAGCAGGTCCTTGGTTTTCCTGAAGGCGGCTTCCTCGCGTTTCCCCCATGTCCAGGTGGCCGCCTTGTCCAAGAGCCCATGCAAAGGCTCCGCCACGGTCATCTTTTGGGGCAGGAAAACATTGTAGAAATTAAGCAGTCCCAGAAATGCCTGCAGTTCAGTTTTATTCCTGGGTGTGGGGGCCTCCTTAATGGCTCTGATTTTGTTTGTGGTTGGGTGGATGTCGTGCTGGTCTAGGAGGTATCCTAGGAACTCAAACCGCTCTGTGTAAAGCTGGCATTTCTCTCTCTTCACTTTTAGCCCGGTTTCCTTGAATTTAGTTAGCACCTCCCTTAGACGACCCTATAGTTCTAGCTGGTTGGTTGCTGACACTAGCACGTTGTCGAAGTAGGGCACCACCCCCTTAATTCCTTGCAAAAGCCTCTCCACGAGGCTCTGGAAAATCCCAGGCACCACGCTGACTCCAAACTGGAGTCGGTTACAGTGAAACGCTCCCGGGTGGGTGACTATGGTTTGCGCCTCGGCGGTTTCTGCGTTGACCGGCAGCTGTTGGAATGCTTGTGCCAGGTCGAGCTTCGCAAAAACCTTGCCTTCCCCCAGTGAGTGTAGAAGGTGCTACACTACTGGGATGGGGTAGGCGCTTTGTTGTAAGGCGCAATTTAGGGTGGCCTTATAGTCCCCGCAGATTCTTACCGACCCATTGGGCTTGACTGGGGTGACTATTGGGGTCTCCCACCGAGCATGGTCAATTGGTTGTAGGACCCTTTGCTTGACGAGCTTGTCAATTTGCTCGTCTATTTTTGGCCTGAGTGCAAAGGGTACCCGCCTTGGTTTTAGGCGTATCGGGGAAATGTTGGGGTCTAGGCTGAAGGAGATGGGGGGCCCTCAGTACTTGCCTACGGTGCCGTTGAACACTTCCTGGAAGTCCCGTGCCAGTTTCTGTTCCCAATCGGTCTCGGCGGTGTGGTTGATGCCCGTGACTTCGATGCCGAGTGGTGCGAACCATTGCAGTCCCAAAAGGCTGGGTCGGTCTTGGTCCATGATCGTCAGGGGAAGCTTTGCGGTGCGCCCCTTGAACGTTACCTTGAATTCTCCGGTTCTGACTACCGGGATGTCGTTTCCTTGATAGTCCTTGATTATTAGTCTCTGGTTCTCCAGTCCCTTCTTGTGGATGGTAGGCACCAAGCGCTTGATTTCTTTCCAGGCGACCATAGAGAGGTAGGACCCAGAGTCCACCTCCATTTTGCATGGCTCGCCTTCGATGCTTACCTCCATGTAGACCTTTCGGGCGTCGGTGGTTGATGCGTGGCCGATGATGACCGTCTGGTGGGTTTCCTCCCTCCGTCGGGTCTCGCCACCTCATTGGTTCTGTCCGCTCCGGTCCCCTCGGCTGTCGGCTTGGTGATCTCTGGCTCTGGGGGGTGTGCTGTCCCATCTCCGCTCACTGTGATCCCGCCCTCTGGGGCTGTAGGCCTTCCTTAATCGGCAGACTCGGGCGATGTGACCCTTTCTGTCGCAGTGCCGGCAGACTGCATCGAAGAAACGGCATTCTGCTCGAGGGTGGTCACCCCTGCACCCGGCACATGCGGTCCCCCACTTACGACCCCGCCGATTTTGCTGGTCACGTCCCGCCTGGAGCCGGTGGATCTCCTCCTCCTCGTCCGTGGTGTCAGAGGTGGAGTGGAATTCGCCATGATGGGTGGTGGTCTCGTGGTGACTTGCTTCCGGTTGGGCCTCTGTCACCCGTCCTGGGTCGGCGGTCACGGTGTGGTCTCCGGTGTCTGGTCTCCGCATGCGGTTCGCCGATTTCCAGGTTGCCTCAGCTGCGGTGGCTTCAGCGATGGTGTCGGTGAAGGTGATGTCTCCCTTGGCCATCAGTCGGCTCTGTAGGACTGGGTCTCGGAGTCCGAGTATGACGCGGTCCCATAAGGCCTCGTCCATGTCCCAGAACCCGCACATGCTCCCTAGGCTTCGTAGCTCGGCCACAAAATCGCTGATGCTCTCGCCCGCTCTCTGGTCCCACCGGTTGGAGTCGTGCCACCTGATGAGGGTGGGCACGGTGGGGACATAGTGGTTCTGGAGCAATGGTTTGAGGTCGGCCCAGTCCATCTCCTTGATGTCCGCGGGTTTCGCTAGAGCTTTTGCCATCTTGAACACTGCGGGCCCGCAGTGTGTCAGGAAGACGGCTCTTTTCTTCGGCCCAGTGGCATCCTTCATGTTGCTGCACTCGAGGAACATGAGGAATCTGTCGGTGTATGATTCCCAGTCCTTGGTAGCGGGATTGAAAGGCGCAGGCGGTGCGATGCTGGCCATCTCGTCGGTCTCGCTTCCTCCGGACACGTGTTGGTGGGGGATTAGCTTTGGCATCCCATCCTCGTTGCCAGTGTTGTGTCCGGCGCAACAAGGAGACCAGGACTCAGTGACTTGGTTCAGCTCATTTATTGGTCCCGAGAACGGCTCTGGTTCGGAGGGAAAAACTGCGGCTTTTTATTCTCAAGCCGCGGCAGCCACGGCCAATGGCACCACTTTGAATCTCCCGCGATTAGTTTCCACCAATCGTGGGAAATCCCTAGTGGGCCAATCAGAGCGGCTCACTCGACCAATCGGATCCCTGTGCGCTTTGACCAATTACAGCACGGCGTTTATGAGAATGCAAATGACCGTACAGAACAGCAAGGTCACAAACCACAATCGGTGGATTCCTGTGTTACTCTGATAACTGCATAGCATTAAGTCATTGTAGATTCTTAGTAAAACCTTGACAGTTTTTCTCCATGATGATCTGTCTCTAACCTGAACTTTCAGCTCTTCCAATGCATTCATTACTACTCAATGATACTCTATGTTTATTTCTTTGTTTATTATTAATAACTATATTTATTTTGTTTTGGTTTAATGCAGGGTATGGATGCAGTTGTGTGTGGTGTGGAGAGCTGTTAAATTTCCAGACTTCACTTTAATTGCAAATTGATTTCCCAGCTCATTGTCTTACATATTGCAAAATAATAACTTTAGTAAAAGTCACTGGAGCTTTTTCAATCTGCTATAAATGCAGAGAAGGGGGGGGAAGTGTGAGAGGGGAAATATAGAATATATTTGTTTGGATTTCTCCATGCCCACTTTATTAGGGAGGTTGTACTTATATTGGAAAAAAAAAGGCCATCCAAGGAAATGTATATTTTTAAGCCTTATAATATTGAAGATTTTAAAAACTCTGTATGGGAAAATGCAGCACAATCCTGATCATTTCTATGAAATATAAACAATGTTTCTGCCATGCTTGTATTTTTTGCATTAAACATCTGAATTGCTGTTGACAGCAACTTTGATTAGATTCACATGGTTTACATCTTATGGAAAGTGAGTGAAAACAGACTTGGAATGTAGCACAATCACACAGTTCTTCCTAGTATTTGTTTCAAAATACAGTAGATGGAGGGTGCAGAGTTTTTTTGATTATCCCAGCATATCTTTTTCCAAAAGGCAACTGGACTTTCTTGTGCTTTTTTTTTACTTTGAAAACATTTCATATCTCATCCCAAAACTGTGTAACTGTGAGACGGATTTTGGAGTCTTAGTGGAAACCAATTAAATATGAGCCAACAGTGTGCAGTGGCAGCCAAAAAAAGCCATTGCAATCCAAAATTGCATTAACAGAGAGATGCAATCAAGTGAGCTACTAATATCACTTTATAAAGCCTTAGTAAGACCACACCTAGAATACGGCACCCAGTTTTGGTCACCATACTATAAAAAAAGATGTTGAGACTCTAGAAAAAGTGCAGAGAAGAGCAACTAAGATGATTAGGGAACTGGAGATGAAAACATATGAAGAACGGTTACAGGAAATGGGCACAGCTCATCTAGGGAAGAGAAGGACCAGGGGAAACATGATAGCAGTATTCCAAAAATTGAGGGGCTGCCACAGAGAGGAAGGGGTCAAGCTATTTTCCAAGACACCCAAAGGCCAGACAAGGAAAAATGAATGGAAACTGGTCAAGGAGAGATTCAATCTGGAAATAAGAAGAAACTTTCTGACAGGGAGAACAATCAATCCATGGAACAGAAGTTGCCTTCTGAAGTTGTGGGAGCTTTCATCACTGGAGGCTTTCAAGAAGAGATTGGACTGCCATCTGTCAAAAATGGTGTAGGTGTCCTGCTTGGGTGGAGGATTGGACTAGATGAACTACAAGGTCCCTGCTAATCTGAAGAAGCTTCTTCCATTCTAACTCCATCCAGAAGATTCTTGGATGGGAGGCAAAATGTCTTCAAAAATTAAAAACAAAGAAGAAAGTTCAGTTTGCCTTTTGGAAAAAGCACCTTGGGACAACCATGATGTCAACTTGTGAAGGTTTCCTGACCTGCTCCTGAGTTGCCATAGGGAGGGGGAGGGGAAATCACGCCTTGCAGCTGCACTGAAGAATTCACACCTCAATCAAAACAAAACATATTCTAGCCACATGAAGTCAAGGCCAACTCCACAGAGACCTGCAACAGTCAGAGAGAGTGACTTCTACAACCCGCAAAGTTGCTTTGTTGGTGAATGTGACTGGTGACGCACCTTGGGGGGAGGGAACAACAGGGTCAGAGGCAAGGCATGAATTTGGTGAAGTCAAAGCTGGCTTCACTTAGTTCATAACGACATGGCGCTTCTAATAAACAACTGGATTTTTCTTGCTAAATGGCTGGAGGCTCCTGCTTTTATTGGGGCATTGGTTGGAACCTTGATGTCCATGAGTTGAATGACTAAGAATCTCTATAGACAGGGTTTTTTGGGAGGGCGGGGGGGGGGGGGCTTGGCACAGTTTTTATATAGCCATCAGTTGAGGACCCCAGTATGAACAAGGCAACAACAGCACCAACCTATTTAGCAGCTATCAAAGACCAGAAAAAAGATAGGGAAGTACTCCAACAGAAGAATTTTTAATGTGGTCTGTTGTTCACCACTAAG
This sequence comes from Hydrophis major, assembly GCA_033807585.1. NCBI lineage: Eukaryota > Metazoa > Chordata > Lepidosauria > Squamata > Elapidae > Hydrophis > Hydrophis major. The sequence goes on from CM066337.1 coordinate 18,211,166, forward strand.
TACAGAATGGTTTCTTTTTTTTCTTTCCCTTTCCTTTTTCTCGTTGGAGAAAGGTGTTTTCAGAGAATGTTGGCCCATGGTTTGGATGACTCGTGTCATCTTTTTTTCACAGTCCTCTCAATAAACTCAAATTCTAGAAAAAGAATAGGCAGGAAGAGAAAGGAAATGTGGTGTTTTATTTAGCTCCTGTAATAAAAATGTCTGTTGGAATAAAAATCAATAAATACAATAAATGTTGCATCATTAATAAAATATGCTAGGCATTAAATCAGAGTCTGCTGTGCAACCTGAGCTCCTATTTACAGCCTGTTTCAAGCTTGATCATACTTGCAGCCAAGGGTGAAACATTCTAAAGTAGCTGTTGTCTCAAATAAAATTAATACAGTTGCGGTGCAAGGAAAAGACAGCTAAATACTTAAGGGGAATTCTGTTCTCTAGCTTGGAGTCAATTTCTGGGCAGAGCAAGTGGGGAAGGGTAGGCAAGGACTCTGTTCTGAACTAGCAGGCTCATAAGCCTGCAAATCGGATTGGCCTGCTTACAGCAGGCTCGTAATCCTGCATATCCAATTGGTCCGGAAATAGCGAGTCGTGATTGGTCATTCCTGGCTGATCCGATTGGCTAGTTAACGGGCTGCCGTGATTGGACACTCCAAGTGCGGCAAACTTGAATCATTGGGCGAGCCGACAGCAGCCAGCTCTATAAAAGGAGCTGCTGCTGTCAGGCTCATTCGCTCTGTTCTGAAGTCACTAATAAAGAGTTGAAGTTACTAAGCGATGTCTCCTCTCGTTATTGCGCCCATCCTCCGAAATACAACAGACTCCATGGTTTTAATTAGTGTTACTCCCTCCCCAATAAAGTTATACCAAAATGTACAAGGCTGAAGGGCAAGAAAGCTGTGCCTGAGGTTCTCTAAGTAGAATGTTGTATCAAGTCTTTTGTGTTAGGACTGTGCTAAAATTTATCCTGCATTTTACGTACTAGTGGTTTTTTTTATTCCATTGGAATAAGAGAGAACATGTCTTTGAAATTTCTTCTAAAGGAGGAGGTGATTTTGATGAAATCTTGACTTTTGTTTTGATTCTGCATTCTATAATCTGCATTTCCCCTCTTTCTTTTTTTGGACCATCCTCTTTCCAAAAGTCTGCCGCTTCTTTGGCTTCCTGGGGTTTCATTCAATCCCACAAAAAACCTATCAGGAGAAAGCTTCTTTTTTGCACAGGTTTTCTTCAGGAGGAAATTCCAGGCAACCAAAGAGGCTGCAGAATGGTAGAAAATATAACAGAGGCAACCCCCACTGGTCCCTTTTACAATCAAGCCAGCTTAAAAAAAAAAAAAAACACCTCAAAAAAAATGAAAAGAAATTCTCAAGCACCTTGTGAATAAACTATAAAAACTCGAAGCTCTGCCTTGGAGGGAGAAAACTTGAGAACTCTCTCAAAGCAGCTATGGGCCTTAATTTGGACTCTGGTAAATAGAAATTATAAGATGCGGTGCTCAGTGGCTAAGATGCTGAGCTTGCCAACTAGAAAGGTTGGCAGTTTGGCAGTTTGAGTCCCTAGTGCCACATAACAGAGTGAGCTCCCATTATTTGTCCCAGCTTCTGCCAACCTAGCAGTTCGAAAGCACATAAAAAATGCAAGTAGAAAAATAGGGACCACCTTGGTGGGAAAGTAACAGTGCTCCATGCACCTTTGGCATTTGGTCATGCCGGCCACATGACCATGGAGACGTCTTCGGACAGTGCTGGCTCTTCGGCTTTGTAACGGAGATGAGCACCGCCCACTAGAGCCAGAAACTACTAGCACGTATGTGCAAGGGGAACCTTTACCTTTAAATAGAAATTAAGCACATGAAACCAAGTCATGATTGTGGAGGCCTTAGACAAGGTCCAACATATTTTTCCCCATTTCTATTTCTTTACAACCATCCTAAGAAGAATTAGAAACTTAGGACTGGAATGGCCTTTTAAGGTCTTCAACCCCTACTCAAGGAAGGAGACCCTATACCATTCAGCACAAATGGTTGTCTGGTCTACTCTTGAAAATTTCCAGCAATGGAGCATCCATAGCTTTGGGAGACAAGCAATTCTATTGATTAATCGTTTTCACTGTCAGGAAATTTCTCCTTAGTTTTAGCTTTGATCTCCTTTTCATTAGTTTCTATCCATTGCTCTCTGATGCTTTGGAGAATAAGTCAATCCCTTCTTTTGTATGACAGCCCCTAGAGCAAAGGTCTTCAAACTTGGCAAGTTTAAGACTTGTGGACTTCAACTCCCATAATTCTTGAGCTAACATGACTGGAGGAGGAATTCTGGGATTTGAAATCCACAACTCTTAAAGCTGTCAAGTTTGAAGACCCCCTGCCCTAAAGTCAGTAGTGGGATTCAAAAATGTTTACTACTGGTTCTGTGCGCACGGCTTGGTGGGCATGGTGTAGCTTGGTGGGCATGGCTTGGTAGACATAGCAAGGGAAGGATACTGCAAAATCTCCATTCCCACCCCACTCCCGGGGAAAGTTTATTGCAAAATCCCATTCCCTCCCCACCCCACTAACCTGCTTTCCAGCTCTGTTCTCCTGTGCAGAGCAACAAAAAAAGACCCAGCCGACCAGCTGGGACTTAGGAGGCAGAGAATAGATGGGGGCAGGGCCAATCAGAGGTGGTATTTGCCAGTTCTCTGAACTGTTCAAAATTTCCACTACCAGTTCACCAGAACTGGTCCGAACCTGCTGAATACCACCTCTGCCTAAAGTATTGGAAGACAGTTATCATGTCATCTCTAACCTTCCTCTTTGTTAGCCTAAATGTACCAAGTTCCCTCAATCAATCATCTTACAGTTTAGGCTCCACACCCCTTATCATCTTTGTTGCTCTTTTCTGCAATATTTCTAGGGGCTCAGCATCTTTTTTGAATTCTGGTGAGCAGAATTGGATGCAGTAACTCAAAAGTGTAACCTCCAGAAGTGTTTCTTTTTGTCTACCCTTCCAACTTTTGGGTTTGCTGCAGAGTGACATCTTGGAGTAAATAACTTGCTCCCCTCTCTCCCACACAATCTACGACAGTGTTTGCTTTCATAATTAAACTTTTCCTAGAAAAAACGTGAAGGTGTCATGAAAAGGTTGACATGGGTCTTGGCAGTCTTCTGTGGGGTGTAAGCAGCAAACACTGCTTTCATTAGCATTCCTGCATTGCTTTGCATCTTTACCAAACAGGACTATCCTCCTCATTTAGAATATTTATTATATTTTATTTATTTAAGAGTTTCCTGGTGTCCCCAGAATGACATTATCCTACTCTATCCCAATGCTTGAAGAAAGAGTCAACTCTTCAAGGCCTTCCTAGATTTTGGAAGTTTCAGGATACTTAGTTCAAATAGTTTCTTGTAGCCAAATGTTTGTTGTGATTGGAGTGTAGAGAAAAATAAATATTGAAGGCAGCTATAGTTTGGGGACTGTTTGGCATGCTAAAGTTTCAATGGCCAGGAACTAAACTACAGGTGAAACTCAAAAAATTAGAATATTGTGCAAAAGTTCATTTATTTCAGTAATGCAACTTAAAAGGTGAAACTAATATATGAGATAGACTCATTACATGCAAAGCAGGAGAGTTCAAGCTGTGATTTGTCATAATTGAGATGATTATGGCTTACAGCTCATGAAAACTCCAAATCCGCAATCTCAGAAAATTAGAATATTACATGCAATCAATAAAACAAGGACTGTACATAGAACAATATCGGATGTCTGAAAAGTATAAACATGCATATGTACTCAGTACTTGGTTTGGGTCCCTTTTGCAGCAATTATTGCCTCAATGCATGTGTGGCATGGAAGCTATCAGCCTGTGGCACTGCTGAGGGTTATGGAAGACTAGGATGTTGAGGGTTATGGAAGACTAGGATGCTTCAATAGCGGCCTTCAGCTCTTCTGCATTGTTCGGTCTCATGTCTCTCATCTTTCTCTTGGCAATGCCCCATAGATTCTCCATGGGGTTCAGATCAAGCGAGTGTGCTGGCCAATCAAGCACCGTAATCCCACAGTCATTGAACCAGGTTTTGGTGATTTTGGCAGTGTGGGCAGGTGCCAAGTCCTGCTGGAAAATGAAGTCAGCATCTCCATAAAGCTTGTCTGAGGAAGGAAGCATGAAGTGCTCCAAAATCTCCTGGTAGATGGCTGCGTTGACCCTGGACTTAATGAAGCACAATGGACCAACACCAGCAGATGACATGGCTCCCCAAATCAACACAGACTGTGGAAACTTCACACTGGACTTCAAGCATCTTGCAGTGTGTGCCTCTCCATTCTTCCTCCAGACTCTGTGTTCTTGGTTTCCAAATGAGATGCAAAAGTTGCTCTTATCAGAAAAGAGGACTTTGGACCACTGAGCAACAGACCAGTTCTGTTTTTCTTTAGCCCAGGTAAGATGCTTCTGACGTTGTTGTTGTTCAGGAGTGGCTTGACAAGAGGAATACGACATTTGAAGCCCATGTCCAGGATCCGTTTGTGTGTGGTGGCTCTTGATGCACTGACTCCAACCTTAGTCCACTCCTTGTGAAAGTCCCCAACACTTTTGAATGGCCTTTTCCTGACAATTCTCTCCAGGCTGCGGTCATCCCTACTGCTTGTGCACCTTTTTCTTCCACACTTTTCCCTTCCACATAACTTTCTATTAATGTGCTTTGATACAGCACTTTGGGAACATCCAACTTCTTTTGCAATTACCTTTTGAGGCTTTCCCTCCTTATGGAAGGTGTCCATGATGGTTTTTTGTACAACTGTCAGGTCAGCAATCTTTCCCATGATTGTGCTTCCAACTGAGAGACCATTTAAAGGCTCAAGAACCCTTTGCAGGTGTTATGGCTTAATTAGCTGATTAGAGTGGGACACTTTGAGCCTAGAATATTGAACCTTTTCACAATATTCTAATTTTCTGAGATTGTGGATTTGGGGTTTTCAATTATGACAAATCACGGCTTGAACTTTCTTGCTTTGCATGTAATGAGTCTATCTCATATATTAGTTTCACCTTTTAAGTTGCATTACTGAAATAAATGAACTTTTGCACAATATTGTAATTTTTCAAGTTTCACCTGTAGGCTGCCAATTAAATACATAATTTGCTGTGATGGCTCCCTGTTTACCAAATGATCTTTTGGGAAGTGTGAATATATATCATAGTGTTTAAAATGTTGTACTGCTCTCTTCATAATGCTTCTCTCTATATCATCATCACTATCATTTACAATTGGAGACCAAAGTCATGGATTTTTTTCCCCCCAGGAAAGAAGGAAATTCCATGATCTCTTCTTTTGCTTCAAGATTTTCAAAACCATAGAACCAGATTCTACACTTCATTACCAAGATGTATTGCATTTTGCAAACAACGGCAATCAAAAGCTCAACAACAATCTCAAACAAAGCACCATTTCTGAAAGGGGAAAAAAACAGATTTTGCTTTTATTCAGCACATAATCTCAGTTCACCAACTTGAGTGCTTTGCATTTTGAGGGGGAGGTGGAAACAGAATTTGATTTCTCTTGCCCATGGGCTGATTATCAATCTTGCAGCTACATTTAGCCTCGCAAAATGGCTGCACAGTACTTTATTTGGTACACTATGCCATGCCTCAGCTGTATTTTCTCATCTGCAAGAATAGAAGGTTTTTAAGTCTTTTGATGCAGATTCAGCTGTACCGTTTCAAGCTGGGGTAAAATATTCTGTACTTCTTTAGCCTTAGAAGCAAGCTGATGAATTCATGATGGTTTTAATCCGCTATGAAGATGTTTAACTTTGAGCATGTAAGCAAGCCCAGGTGGGTGACAATTTGTCTCCATTATGGCCTGTTTGCCATCTCAAATGCATTCATTCCAAGTGATCATCATTTATTGAACCATCAGTGTAGGGTGAGCTGGGCAATGCAACCCCCCAAGGGGCCATATACAGCTGTTGGCCTAATTTCAAAAGCTCATTGCAAGCTACCATTTTTGAATGCTGACCAAAATGAGCTGTCAGTTGCCCGGCAGGAAGCAAGATCAAAGAGAATGTTAGAGAGAGTGCGGGAAGGAAAAAAAATGGAAATATTATTGGCCCTGCAGAAACGCAGAAGGAAACTTGCTCAGCCTGACATTCATTGTGCTTTAGAGAGCAACACAAACAAGAAAGCCTGATTCTTGTTATAATTGAGAGTTGACCAAAGGATTGTACCAGTGAATGAAGGAAAAAGAGGCAATGAGTACATTTGTCGACTGGCTATTTTAATCTTTTATGAATGCATTGTAATTTTAGTAGAAAAGTTATTTTATTTTCTCCTTTTTCCCTTCCCCTTTTCTCTTTTTAACTTTCTTCTTCTCTCTCACCTATATTCTTCTAGACAGCTATGGAATAGCTTGCCCTCGGAAGTTGTGGGAATGTCATCACTTAAGATTTTCAAGAAGAGATTGGACTGCCATTTGTCAGAAATGGTGTAGGGTCTCCTGCTTGGGCAGGGGGTTGGACTAGATGACCTACAAGGCCCCTTTCAATTCTGATTATCTGTTATGGAACATTGTTTTTTTTATAAAAAATATTGTCCACACCACCACCGCCCAACCTTCCTCCCCTCCACCCCACAAAACCCCCAAAGGAATAAATTGCAGTTGCAAATGTATACGGCACTCCTCGGCCTATGACCACAATTAAGCTGAACATTTTGATTGTTAAGCAAGACAGTTGTTAATTGGGTTTTGCTCCATTCTACAATTGTTTTTGTCACAGTTGTTAGGTGAATTGCTGCAGTTGTTATGTTAGTAATACAGTTAGTTGTTAAATGAATCTGGTTTCCCGACTGATTTTGCTTGTCAGAAGGTTGCATAAGGTGGCCCTGAAACTGTCATAAATATGAGTCAGTTGCCAAGCATGTGAATTTTGATCATGTGACTATAGGGATGTTGCAATGGTCATGTGGGGAAATGAAGAGTCACTAAATAAAGTCTTGTAAGTTGAGGAATCTCTCTCTCTCTCCAACCTATTTTAACCATGGTGGGGAAGACTGAGAACCAATGAACTGAGACTAAATAAATTAGAGTGTAACATTTAAATTTGTATATTAACCTTGAATATGTGTAAGAATTCTGGGATGGTTGGATAAGAAACTTGGAAGAGTAGAAAAGTGAGGACATGACAGCTCAGATAAATAGACTTATTGTAAAAAGCAGAATAGCATATTGTAAAAGAATTCCAGTGACTGCTGTGACTCGAAAACAATGCCTGTATTTAATGAAAGCTCAAATAATTATAACTTTACTGCTCACATACCGTAATGGAATAAAGCTAATCTGTTTTGGGCAGAAGTGCCAGCATTCTGTGTATACCTGTCTCTTGTCTTGTTTACAGACCTATCTAGTATCATGCTATTTTCTTGTAACAATAAAATATATGTAACAATAAAAAAATATTAATACTTTCTCTACTGTCACCCTCCAGATAGGCTGAACTAAAAAACTCCAGAACTGCCAGCCAGCAATAGTCCCCCAAGGGAACTTGGAGATCATTTAGTCCAATCCCCTTCTGTAGAGGGAGACCCTATACCATTTCAGACAAGTGACTGTCCAGTCTGTTAAGTTCTGCGCATGGGCGCAAGGATTGGAGACAAGATGATGAACAGTGAACTTCAACTCTTTATTTAACATTGTGGAACAGAGCAAAAACTACGGCAGCAATAACCCTTTTTATAGGCAAGCTGCTGATCAAGTAACCAATAAGAAACGGGAAGCGTTAGTTCCCTTAACCAATGAGAGAGGCCTGCTAATAGCCAATCAGATTCTCCTGAATGGACCAATCAGATGTCGCTATTATCGGCCAATCAGAAGTGCAGGGTCAGAACCCAGTACTTTTCTAAAGATTTTAATAATCTTTATTGAGCACTTTTATTAAGTGTCTGTCGATTCTTGAAAGGACCGAAGTTATCAAGGATTTGATCCAATGGCCATCCTTGCTCGACCCAGCTAAGAACTCGCGTCAAAATGGGATCGCGTTTGGTTTCGATCGCGATATCTCGAGCTGTCAGTGGTGGTGATTGAAGTGTTTCAATCTGGAGCGTCGCGACGGTTGGAGCTGGGTCATCAACTGTTTCAGGAAGTGGTGCATGGCTTAGTGCGTCAGCGTGGGGGATGGCTTTCCCCGGGCGGTGTTGCAGTTTATAATTATGTGTAGCCAAGAATTCCGACCAGCGAGTCATTCTGAGAGATAATATATAAGGGGTTGGCTTGTCCCTCGCTATAATCCCCAGCAAAGGTTTGTGGTCGGTGACTATAGTAAAAACTCGCCCATAAATATATTCATGAAATCGTTTAACAGCAGAAATGACAGCAAGAGCCTCTTTATCGATTTGACTATAGTTACGTTCAGCTTTTGATAGCGTTTTTGAAAAGTAGGCAATAGGGGCTTCACTACTGTTTGGTAACACATGGCTCAAAATGGCACCCACTCCGAATGGTGATGCATCACATGTAATCGTTAAAGGCAAAGTCTCATTATACTGCATCAAAACAGCGTCTGAAGTCAATAAGTTTTTTACTTGTCGGAACGCGTGTTCCTTTCGGTGTCCCCAGACCCAGGTTGCCTTTTTGTCCAACAGACGACATAGGGGCTCGGCTACGGTTGCTTTGTGGGTCAGGAACACGTTGTAGAAATTGATAAGGCCCAGGAAAGCTTGGAGATCAGTCTTATTTCGGGGACTGGGAGCGTTTTTGATTGCCCTAAGCTTGCTATCGGTGGGGTGAATGCCTTGTTTGTCGATTAAGTACCCCCAAAATTCTACCTTATCCGTACACAGTTGACACTTTTTTTTTTTTACTTTAAGGCCAGAGTCTTTAAATTTCTGGAGAACTAACCTCAGGCGCTCCCTTAGTATTTCTCTAGTTGGAGCAGCAATTAAAACATCATCAAAATAAGGTACAACCCCTTTTATACCCTGTAGTAGTCTCTCCATCAAGCTCTGAAAAATTCCTGGGGCTACGCTAACTCTGAATTGGAGTCGGTTGCACTTAAATGCACCTCGGTGCGTAACAATCATTTGTGCCTCTGCCGTTTTTTTTGTCTACAGGCAGTTGTTGGTATGCCTGTGCTAAATCCAATTTAGCGAAGACTTTTCCGCCCCCCAGGGAATGGAGAAGGTGTTGTACCACTGGTACCAGGAAAGCGTTCTGCTGAAGGGTGTGATTCAGGGTGGCTCGATAGTCCCCACAAATTCTAAACGATCCATCTGGCTTGATGGGTGTTACGATTGGGGTTTCCCAAGGAGGGTGGTCGGTTGGTTCTAACACACCCTGGGCTATTAATTTATCAAGCTGCTCATTAATCTTTGGTTTAAGGGCAAATGGAACTCGATGAGGCTTAAGGCGGATGGGAGCTACTTTGGGGTTAAGGTTAAATTATATCGGGGTCCCCTTGTACTCACCTAATTTCTCTGTAAAGACGTCCTGGAACTCCCGGACGATGGCTTCTTCCCAGTCGCCGCTGTTGGTTCGGTGAATGCCGGCTACTTCAATTCCAAGTGGGGCGAACCATTGGAGGCCTAACAAACTAGGCCGATCCCTGTCGACTACGGTTAGTGGGTAGGGATGCAGTACGATTTTTAAATGAGACACGGACTTTGTTGGATCCAGCGACTGGAATTCAATTTCCCTGATAGTCCTTAAGTACGATTCTTTGGAATCTGAGGTCTTGCCGCTGGACAGTGGGGATTAATTGTTTAAGGGTCTTCCAGGAAACCATCGAGAGGGACGATCCTGAATCGACTTCCATCATGCAGGGCTGGTTTTCGATGGCGACCTTCACCCGGATCTTCTTAGCATCTAATGATGAGGCGTGACCGATCGTAATGGTTTGGTGTGCCTCTTCTTGTTTCATTGACTGGTCTAGTGGTTTGTTTTTGTAGGAGTGGTTGTTCCATTGGTGGGTTAAGTATTCTCGATTCACAGGACGACTTCCTGTGGGCTGGCGGTAGTTGGTCCCCCTCTGAGGTGGGTTGGATCCTTGCTTGCTTCTACAGACTCTTCCGATGTGACCTCTTTTCCCGCACACATGGCAGAGCGCATCGAGGAATTTGCAGTCTGATCGTGGGTGGTTTGCCCCATACCCAGCACATTGGTACTGCACTCTCTGGTTACATTGATGGCGTTGGTCTCATTCAGACCGGAGCCGGTTGACCTCTTCTTCATCACTTTCCGATGACGATTCGAGGTTCTCGTGGTGGGCTGTCGATGCCTGTCCTTCCAGGTGAGGCGAGATTTCGCCGGCGAGTTGGCAGAGCGGGGCGTGGGTGCGGCGCATTCATGCAGCTGACTTCCTGGTTGCTTCTGCTGCAGTAGCGTCAGCGATGGCATCTGCAAGGCTGGTATCGTCTTTCACCATCAGCTTGCTCTGCACGTGTGGTGCATCTAATCCCAGAATTATTCGGTCTCTCAGGGCATCTTCGAGGTCAGCGAACCCGCAGAGGCCTCCCAAATTCCGGAGATCCGCTATGAAATCTGCAATGCCTTCTCCCTTCTGCTGGTCTCTCTGATAAAATTCATGTCTTCGAACATGTGTTGGTACGGTCGGTGTGTCGTGGGCCCGTAGGAGGGGCTCAAGGACGTCCCAGTCCATGGACTTCACCTCAGCTGGTTTGGCTAGTGCCTTGGCCATCTTAAACACGGTCGGCCCGCAGTGAGTTAGGAATACCACTTGCTTCTTTCCGGTAGTGGCATCCTTCAAATTGTTGGTCTCCAGAAACATCTGGAATCAATCCATATATGAGTCCCAGTCTTCTTGTGCCGGGTCGAATGGAGCGGGTGGTATGACGCTTCTGGACATGGTTCAGCCGTTGGTGCGTCTTCAGCCACGTGCTCTGTTTGGCGCTCTGTAGTGTTCAGTCTCCAAATCCCATCCTCGTCGCCAGTGTTAAGTTCTGCGCGTGGGCGCAAGGATTGGAGACGAGACGATGAACAGTGAACTTCAACTCTTTATTTAACATTGTGGAACAGAGCAAAAACTACGGCAGCAACAGCCCTTTTTATAGGCAAGCTGCTGATCAAGTAACCAATAAGAAACGGGAAGCGTTAGTTCCCTTAACCAATGAGAGAGGCCCGCTAATAGCCAATCAGATTCTCCTGAATGGACCAATCAGATGTCGCTATTATCGGCCAATCAGAAATGCAGGGTCAGAACCCTGCACTTTTCTAAAGGTTTTAATAATCTTTATTAAGCACTTTTATTAATTCACTTTTTATTAATTCACAACACAGTCTCTTCTTAAAAGCCTCAGTGTTGGGATATCCACAACTTCTGAAGGCAAGCCATTCCACTGATTAATTGTTCTAACTGTCAGAAAATTCCTCCTTCGTTCTAGGTTGCTTCTCCCCCTGCTTAGTTTCTATCCATTGTTTCTTGTCTTGCCTTCTGGTGCTCTGGAAAATAGGTTGACCTGTGTGGCAGCCTTTAATTAGCATAGCTCCCCCAAATTTTGCAATTTACACTCCTGCAAATTGTGTAGTTTTCTTTTTCCAGTGTTTTATGATGGTAGTTTTCTACGCCCTTATTGTTTTTATTGTCTATCATTAATCATGTCCTGCCTATCTATACTTTTGCTAATTTAGCATAAGAAAAGGACTTCAGATTTCAAGTGGGTAATATGAAACATACAAGAGCAGATTTCAAAACTGAAAATGGACTAGCCTAGAGGACTTATATTTAATTTATATTCCAGCTTGTCCCCAAGGAGCTATCCCTATTTTATTGACATGACAATCCTGCAATGTAGGTTTGGCTGAAGGTTAGCAAATGCCCAAGGTCATTAGTGAACTTCCTGGCTAAATGAAATTTGAATTTATCAAATGTTGTAATCCCACTGTTAAGAATTTATTAAAGATTTTATATATCAATAGTTCAAGTGTTAGCATGGAATCTAATAATAGTGATAGTAATGCCTTTTGCTATTAAAAGGACAGAGGGAGTTTGTTCAAAATGTGGATATTAAAAAAGGTGAAATTGATAGAATGTATTATTAAACCATGAGATGCGAAAAAAGTTAAAGGAAACCTTTTATGAAAATCGAACTCCCTTCTATAAATGATATGGAGTAAGAGTTATTCAAATTAACCCATTACTTGCTACTCTAGAAAGATAAAAAGGATAGTGAGTTTAGCCAAATTCTTTGTGGCCTCACACTAACAATTAAAATTCTTCCTTCCTTCCTTCCTTCCTTCCTTCCTTCCTTCCTTCCTTCCTTCCTTCCTTCCTTCCTTCCTTCCTTCCTTCCTTCCTTCCTCCCTCCCTCCCTCCCTCCCTCCCTCCCTCCCTCCCTCCCTCCCTCCCTCCACATCAGGATTTGGAGGGTGAATAAACAACCACAAACACACGCTCTAGGGTTATTTGTATGTGTATTTGTATGTTTTCTTCTGTAGCGAGCTGCATATCTATCAAGATTTTCCTTAATATAAATTTTGCTTTTTAGAAAAATAGTAAACCGCATGGAAAATTCAGACAATTGTGAATTTGGAATGACAGCTGAATTTCAAGTGTGTCTTATTTGAAAGATTCAGAATTCAATACATTCACATTAAATTGTGAAACAAATTTCTCACCTACTGTGGACCTTGTATTGCTATATGTTTGGAAATTACAGGCTTATTGTCTATTTTTTCTGTGCTTCTTCCAACTCAGGCTCTCATGTTAGAAGGACATTAAATTTCCCAGGATCTAGATATGGAAGGTTGGTCCAAATTGGATGTCCTCTCCTGAGGTTTCAGCAGTTGCTTCTCTTCTTTCCTAAGGATTATAGGATTGAAGCCTTTATCCTGGTAAAGGGCTGCATCATTATCATGCTTTTTAGGTTCATTCTCTATGGTTGAATTTTTCATTGATTTACAGATAAATTATTCGTAGCTGTACGAACCTTTTAAAGGACATTTACTGTGGAAGAGTTTCAGATCATTATGTTATTGATAGGAATTTATGATGTCATCTGAAGCTGGTTTACAGGGGAAAACTTAGTGTCTTCTTTTATTGCAGGATTAACAATATCAGTTACCTATGACTCCCAAGCTTTTTTTAAACTCTAGGCAGTGTAAGGTCATGCTGCTAAAATCTCTCTCTCTCTCTCTTTCTTCCTCTCCCCCTCCCTCTCCCACTCCTCCTTCTTTCATTCACTCATCTTTCTTTTTTCTGGCATGGCTACTGACTAGAAGGAGTGTTAAGAGCCTGTTCTCTGTGTAATATTATTTATTTTTATATGCTATTTGAAATGAAAGGTATATACTATCTACCTGGGCTTTTTTACTTGAACTTAAAGAAAAAGCAGGTTGCACTTACTTTTTCCTAGCTGCCCCTACAGGTTTTCCAATTCAACTTCTCTTAGTTTTCTAGCTTTTGCAGCCCCATCTATGAGCGATCACTGACAGTTGACGGATATTTTTAGGAAACTGACATAGTCAGAAATTCATCATGATGTGCATAATATGTATTTATACCTTTACCTAATTTATGCTTTCCTTTCTCTGGGGTGAAAATTGATCTGCTGAACCCATCAGTCTTTTCTTTAGATTTTTATGATTTCAAAGACTGTCTTCTGTTGAGTTAACAATACTGTAAAGATCAATACCTGAATGTGATTAATGTTAAAAATGTGTTTGTAAAAGGCAATGTTATCATAAAATGGCTATATGCTCTGCTCTGTTTTTCCTTTGTTTTGCAGAAGAGTCCACTATATGCACTTGCAAAGCTCTTAAAAGTTTTTTTTAACTCAACAAATTGCAGTTTTACTATTCCCTAAGGAATTGGGCATGTGTTTGTGTGTGTATGCACAGAATGCTTTGCATGCAGAAGACCTATAATGGGCTGTAGGCTATTCCTTTTTTGCTATAATACTCCCATCTATACTATATATTTTGGAGATTATACATCTGGAACCTGTGGCAGATATTGAAAAAAGAAGGGGGAAGGAAATGTATTTAAAGTTCATAAGAATCTGTATTAAGCATTAAGAATATAAGAACAGCCCTGCTGGATCAGGTCAAGGTTCACCTTAGTCCAACATTTGGAGTCTTATCAGATATATCCTCTGTCCTCCATTGTTCTCCTTTTCCCAATCCAGAGGTAATGTTGAGTCTTCAAGATTAATCTCCTTTTAAAGCCAATAAATTAGTGGCCATCACCCAGTCTTTGGTACAGATAAGGTAGGTAGGTAGGTAGATAAGCAGATAGATAGATGGATAGATAGATAGATAGATAGATAGATAGATAGATAGATAGATAGATAGATGGATAGTAGATAGATAGATAGATAGATAGATAGATAGATAGATAGATAGATAGATGTAGGTAGGCAGACAGGCAGGCATGGAGGGGGAGAGAGAGAGAGTGGGAGGGAGGGGGAGAGACAGAGACAGAGACAAAGAGAGACTGAGACAGAAAGAGACAGAGAGGCCTCCATGTTCAAAGACTGTACAGTTCGGTGTTTTCTTGCCACTGGTGGTGAAGTCCTACAGGTTGCTGGTGTGTTAGGTCAAGAACTTTTGTTTTGCCTGCTCAAAATCTCTTCCCTTTGACCATTTCTGATAGTCCTAGTTTGTGAAACTGGGAGGAAAATAGACCTGGTCTAATTTCACTATATTATGTATATTTTCAGAAAGTGAAATTTGGTTTCAATGCAATAAGAATATTGGGCAATATTGGCCTTTAGGGTTTAGTGAGTGAGATATAGATAATGGATTTCCCGAGGTTTCACTGGCAAAGGTAGTCTGTTTGTCTAGACCAGGGCTGTCAAACTCATAGCCTGTGGGCCAGATGTGTCACACACTAGCCATGCTCCTGCCCTGTTTAGTGATGGGGGAAAAAGTCCTGATACATCCTGATATGTGACACTGCTGGAATGACGCGAGTTTGACACCCCTGGTCTAGACTTGTTACTAAATCCTGAAGAACAACACAGTGCAACCAATACTCTTCACAAAAGCCTACACCGATGTATTTTCCCATATTATATTTCCAGTTAATGAGCTCCTTCCCCATTAAATTCATATATTTACATTGGTTGGATTGGTTGGGTTCCTGTAACAAATTAAACCAACATAAGACTGAGCGAGTTACATGTATGTCATGATGTGTACTTTGGAGAAATAGGAGATTTCTTTGAAGTTTTGGAAACTGCTAAGGACCTACAAATTGAAAAGAATTGGACTTGGTGATAAGTACTATAATTCTGAAACTCTTGGTGTCAGAAAAAAGAAAATGTGATGGCCACGAACTAGGCAAATGGTCTGGAGTTTTTGTTGTTTTAGTCTTTAGGTAATGATGGCTTCATCCAGCTCCAGTGATAGGTACAGTTATCTGCAGAATGGGGAAAGTGAGGAGTGAGAAAAAACATCACAACTTCTTTAAGCTGCCTTTAATTAGCTCTAAAGTCATTTTTGCAGCCAGTGGATTAATCAGTGAAACATGTTGAGTTCTAGCCAAGCTTTTATAAGTTCTTAAAAGGGTTTTGTCACCCTCCATTCTTTTGCTCATGATAGAACATTATCCCACAAGTCTGCCTCGGCTATTACATAAACTTCTTTTATTAGACTTTCTGGGTCTTGTCAGGATGAGACAGATACTTCAAGGACTGATCCTGGCAACATCATTGACAGCTGTGTTATTTTTCTCCAAGTGGTGGGACTGGTTAGAGAGAAGTATTTTTAGGAGTATTTTTTCTTCTAATCCTGCCGGGTTCATAGCTCCAGAAGCTGAAACGGTGAGACAAGGACAGCAAGTAATGGAGAAGTCATCTAATAAAAAATGGGGAAGAAGGGCCAACTCATCCAAGCATGCTTCCAGAAAGAGATAGGGAAAACTATTTTTTTGTTCTTCAGCAAAATTGGCTACATAGCAATCCTTGATCAACCTTTGCCAATCTATTCTATTCCCAGAATTCCAAGATGCTTGAGATCAACTTTGAGGAACTTGGCCTGTGGGTCATTGGCATAGACTGTGGCAAGCCAGAAGCGGCATTTTTGTGGCCTTAGAGTACCTAAGATGACCTAATTAAATGTCACTAGTGAGTTGAGGGAGGTACAAATGGGTGAGCTGCTATGTATTAAACTTGTACAAGATTGAAGAGTGCCTTCAAAGATCCCCATGTTATCAGAAGCATGGATGCTTGTGGCTGTGATTTTTTTAACAAGCTCCAATTACTTGGGCTCATACAGTACATGGCACCATGAAAAAAAAAACTGGGTCGTGCTACCCATCTTTGCACACTCCGCTAAACCAAGACTGAAGAAGCTCCACAGTTAGTCTGACGGGTGAGTCGTCATTTTGAAGTGTGTTTTTAAGAGCTTGCCAATGTCCCTTCTTTGTGCCCCATGGCTTCCCTCGACTTGTGTGTCTAGTGTCCATCTGCAGGCCTCTCTGATTTCACCAGGCAAGAAGCAGACACACTGAGTGGCCTCAGAAGGTCCTCTGGAACTGATCAGCCAGTCAGTTGAGAATGCCTGTCAGGCAGCCAAGTTCAACCGCACACTCCTCAGTCCCTCTGCCCAGAGGACTATGCAAATTTGCCTCTTTCTCTGCTTTTCCCCTCTCTTCCCTCCTGGCCAGCCACCCTGCCTCTGGCTGTACACAAAACTCCCAGACCTTTTGCAGAGAGCTTTTCTTAATCCCCTGGATTCTTTATATAGAAATTAATCTCTCTGCCACACTGGGAGAGCAGCAAAGAGACTGGAGCTCTGAGTGGGAAGCTGATGCATATGTCTGTATACGTGTATCTGTTTCATATGTGGAGGTCTAGACTGGTGTTGCTTTGATTTTTGTTTTTGTTTTGTTTTTTACTCTCTCCTGATCTGGATTTAGCTGCTTTCTTGATCAGGACAGGGACAATTGCAGTTGGATAAAAAAAAAACACACCCCTTTCTGTTGGAATTTAAAAGTTTTGGGGTGGCTTCAAGCCTAGCAACATGGCTGAGCAAGGAAGTAGTGGCTTGCAGGTGCTTCTCTCTACTTTTCAGGTAAGAAGACTTCAACTAGCTGGAGAGAAACCTGATGGCTGTGTGGCTCTTTTCCCTTCCTTTCCCTCAAGGCAAGCCAGGGGAATTGTCTAGTGGTGGAAACTTAGATATATGATTACACTTCCTGCATCCCAAATCGGAGGAGAGAGCGGTCTCTGTACTAGTCACGGTGGATGTATAAAAAGAGGCACTGCTAAGCAGCGGGAAGTCTGCCTTCAGTTTTCCCCTCTGCTACGGACTTCGCCACATGGTTATTTTAGGATGGTTCACCCCCCAGTTACACCTTAGGTACAATGCCTCTTAAATATTTCACCAAAAGAGAACATCCCATGCACCCAGAATATTTGAATATTCAATGGTGCTTTAACAATATTATTGGCGTAATGAGGGCAAGTCTTTTTTCCATCTGTTTTCAAGCTTTGGTGCTTTAGAGCAAACTAATATTTTTTTTCCTATGCACTTGAAATTTTTTTAAAGACAAGAACCTTGCTAAGGTGACAAGCTTGGATTCAGATCTGTTTAGGGAGAAAGATCTCTCTCTCTCTCTCTCTCTCCCATCCTCCCTTCCCTCCTCTCTCTTTGTGTATCCATTCTTGAATGGTTGCTTAAATCATCTGTGTTTAAACATGGCAAGTGAAAGCAAAGGAAAGCTTTGGGATTTGTTGTAGTTTACCCCAGGACATTAGAAAGAGATTTAAATGTTCTCAACTGCAAACAGAAAACAAGAGTTTTCATCATGGGAAAATTAAGGCTTTCAATATTTAAAAACTTCCCCTGCTGGAATATCGAGCATCCTGAATCTAGGTTTCAGGAGCTGTTGTAGAATCAGGACAACATCATAACTTGTATTAGAAGAGATGCTGCAGGCCTGTTAAGGCAAGCAGGTAGGAGAAGGGTAGAAATGTTCAGGATTAGCAGATTTATGTCTAGAACTAATTTGGGGGAAATAGAGTTGCTGAATTTAAGATTTTCTTTTGCTGAAGCAAAACCAAGTCTTAACTAGCCTACTTAGCACCCTTGTTTTTTTTTTTTAAAAAGTCAATTTACAAATGGGAGGATAGCATTCAATTTAGAAATTAGGGGTATCATTCTGCCATGATTTATCATAATTCTACAGCATGGTTCCAGCATTAATTGCTAGTTAGATTGTAGGAGATTATTTTAGACACTGTCATTAGCCTTAGACAGTGAGGTGATAATCCTTGATTAAACTGAATAGCATAAAAGGGAATTGTTGCCCCTGACAGATAGAGCTCTTCAGATTTTGGATAAGGATGTTTTCTCTTGAGTTTCAACCAGAGAATATCTTCATGCTGATGTTCTTTGAGTTTTGACCCTTTCAAAGGGACCATGGGCACGAACCCATTAGCTTTTTCAGTTGGATGTTGAAGTGCACTTTTTTTCCTAGCCAACTTCTTCATGATTGACTAATATCTCTTCAATGAATCAGTCAATCCATCAATGCCATAGTTAGTTCTGTTTTACCTATTGAGCTTTGTCTCTTGTGTGTTTCTGAAACTTTGCAACAATTATTATTTTTTTATTGATACATTTTTTATAAACATAAAAATTCCATATCTATCAGAACAGCATGCTGTCTGGTCACAGTTAATTTTAAGTAGAAATATAACAATAATCATAATAATCACGATAAACATGTCAAAATTAATCACAAGATAATAATATTATTAATTTGTCCATTTTGCAAAATTTTAAATAAGATTTTTAAAAATATCTTTTAAATCTTTTTAGTTTCTAACCTCTGTTTCTGTTAGTTCGCCATTGGTAAAATAAGTCCCATGTTAAAAAGCATTCTGTTTTTTCCTTCTCTTTTATTTTAAATGTTAATCTATCCATCTCAGCACATTCTAAGTTTTTATAACACTTTCCTCTGTAGGGATCTCTTCATTTTTTCATTGTGCAAACACAATTCTTGCTGCCATTAATACACTTAAAATTAAGTATGTGCTCCCTTTATCTCTTGTGTGTTTCTGAAACTTCATAGCAATTATTAAAGCATACAACTTCTAGGTGTAGAATCGAGTAATACAACCAACTAGATGCACCTCTGTTTTTGCCAAGACATATTCCAGAAAGGCAAAGAGATAGAGAACAAATATGTTTAACTGAAATCTTGTTGGGCGTTAGATGCTGCCATATGCTCCAGCCTTAATTATGGAGGAAAATCTGCAGTTTCTTTTATCCACTCACCTAATAAATCATTGGTTGTGTTTGCCCAACAGAATGAGACACAAATGAGCTAGCTATTGCTGGCAAACTCAGCCTGAGCACTCTGTGCTTGTTACATAAATCTTTAAAAATAGGATAATTCAATTAGATGATAATAATAAATAATAAAAGTTAGATAATAAAGGATTAGTGTGATGGCAAAAATAGCTCACAGTCCTGTTCTGAGTTTAAGAAAGATTTCTCCTTTTTTTGCCTGCTATTATTGGTTGCCTAAAAATGTTCCTTTCTGCTATTTCAGTTTCTGTTTGTTAAGATGATGATCATTTTGGAGGTAAGGTTTAGATGTCACTTGCTCGGTATGTAAATGAAAACAAAGCTGCAGTTTTAGAGTTTCAGCTCAAATTTTAAAGGGATGTTTATATGGCTGTTGAACGATTCTGTTGACTTACCTTTATTGCAGTGGTTGTTGATCATCAGTGTCATTATTTGCCAAAATACTCCTGAAGCAAAACTATTTTGACATATAGTGTTTTTCTGTTGGTGGCAGCATAAATTGTTCTCCAGGGGAGGCATTTTCTTCCAAGGCTACCTCTGGCTCAGGAGAAACAGTGAGGATTGAAACCGCATTACCCAAGGAAACAAACAACAATTATATCTTTTAATTGTATGTCCGGTTTCTGCCTCTCGTTTTAAATTGCTTTCTTTCAGTGAATTTGCGGTATTGGATTAAAAATGGCTTAAACTGCAATTCAAGTTTGGCAGTCTTAAATTAGCTTATTTTAATTGCATAGTATGATTTTTAGTTTATACGTGAGCCATCTTAACTGGGGTTTTGCCCAGAAAATAAATGCGTGAATTCTGATAATAATAACTCCTAATAAGCAAGCAAACCAGTAGTTTAAGTTTGGACATTAGAACCATGACTAGCAGTTCCTGCTCATTCTATTGCCATTCTTGTGCTTTGGGAAGATGATTAGCTTCAAAAATATTGAAGAATGTGGGAAACAAAAATTCAAGCGTTGAGCCTTTATGTGGCATTCATATTTGTGTTGCATCAAAGAGTTCGATGAAATGACCTTTAAGGTGCTAAATCTATTGATCTATAACTGTGACAACACAAAGGCAACACAGTCAGATAATCATTAAGAGTCCCTTTATTAGCTCCAACTTTGCCCCCAGTGTCCTGGTTACCTTCTGGGCTGGAGAAAAACTCTCCTAGGAACAGCCTTTGGCTGCAGAGAATCAAGTCCAAAACATGGTCAACAAAAACTGTAAGTATAAGTCCAATCAAGGCAAGAAGAGGTAATAAGTCTGGTAGGGCAGGAGAAGGAATTCCAGATAGGAAGGCACAGCAGTAATTCAATATGGTTGGGAGGACGCCAGGAACACAGATAACCAAAGTCAACACAAGATAAACTCATGTTTGTTCCCAGCAGCTGCTGCACTCAGCATGCATCTCTTTTAAACTCTCATCCCCAGGTGTGGCTCATGAAGGGAATCAGGGCCCTTTCCTCTCCCGTAAGCCATGCAACCCACACTGCTCTCTTCTCCATTCCTCCCTGCGTACCCTAGGATGAAGAGGGGGTGGGTTTGGTCTTCCTCCAAACTCCCTCTCCCTTGTTCTACTTCTCTCCTGCTCTGCCCAGCTGGACTTTGCCCTTCCCCAGTTTCCTCCACAGCTAACAGAGCCACACTCCCACTCCCTGTCAACTGTTCATCTTCCTCCTTGGATTTGGACTCTGACAGGGGCATGACAATAACCTTGGAAAAGCTTAATGATCCAGCTGATGATATAAACTGATAGCAGGACAGAAAGTTCTACAAATCATTTACAGTGGCTCTGTCTTGCAAAATCTATGTCCTACCCTTCAAATACTATTTGCTTCTGTTGCCAAACAACAAATCTGCCTTATGGGTTATCTATTTCATTAACATATACATCTTTAAGCATTTTCCATTTTAAATAGGACTGTGTGGATGTTCTTAGAAACCTGCGATCCAGGTAATTCTTCCCTTTTCAAAAATTAAAATATTTGCACATTTAAAACAAAATGGAAATAGACAAGCCATCTTTATTGCACATCGATCCACTCTGCAAGCACATAATTCTGAAATGTGGAATTTGAAATTTTCTTGCAGACATTTCATTACCCAGCTAGGTAACATCATCAATGTGAGTGAGTGTGTAGTTTGCTCTTTATTTATATACAGTGGGTGCCTGCAATTGGAAGGTAGGACTGTCTTCTTGGTAGTTGCTTGATTAGAATATTGTTTCAGGTTACTAGTTGGATAATAAAACATCTGCTAGCTCAGAGATCACCAAGGACTCCACAGCAATGCTGAGCTTTTTTACTAGAATTTCATTTAACTGCAATTCAAACCAGGTGAAAGACTAGGTTCACACCATTAAAAACATGGTTTTCTTAAGCATAGTTTCTTGAACAAACCCACAGTGGCTGCGTTCACACACTACCCTGAGCCAAAACCAAGCAAACCTTATCATGCCTCTGTGGAGTATACAAAATAGCACAAAGAGATGTTTAACATGAGACTAGGAATATTATATATACAACCTTTCCCCTCCCCATCCTTACTTTTTCATTGTTGACATTAGATTGCAGACAATATTGGATATCGTAATTGGTCTAACATTTGACTATTCTCAATAATTTGAATACAATGCATGTATTCAAGCTCATTAGGACTTGTGCTTTTTTGTAAGAATGTTTCCATTGCTTATTTTTAGACGTGGTCCCATTCCCTGGGTGCTTTATCTGGTACTTTATGGCATAGCCAACTCTACTTCATTGTCTCAATTACCTATCTGTAGGCTTTTTATTGAACAAAATCTGATTAAGTAGCATTCAGACAAGATTCCTGATTGGTTGGGACTTACATGGCTAATTCAGGAGGGAGGAAAACAAAATAGAAGAGGAAAAAAACAGAAAGAACCAAGGAAAACAATAATCACAAATAAAGTGGAGAGCAGGAAAGGATATTTTCTTCAGATGCAAATGTCTTTCAGGACATAACATACACCTTCTAATAAGTGTCTATATAAATTCTGATGGTTGAGAATGCCCAGAGCATTCTTACACATTTAGTATCAGACTGTGTTTGAAGCAGGAAATAATTTGGGTATCCTATTGAAAATAATGCTATAACTGTTCTATTTTGCATCAATTTATCTAGCAGTCTGAATGGAAAAAAAGTATTGGAAGAACATACTTGATTACTTTGGCATCCCATCTGCTGCTCACCTGTACATACAGTAGATAGCCACAAGGCCACAAGTAGAAGGGAATATTGGTATGTTTACTCCTCCCTAGTGATTAAGAAACTGGTTAGCTAAAATAATTCAGAACCCAGGAACCTGAGTGTTCAGTTCTGCGCATGGGTGCAAGGAACGGAGACAAGACGGTGAACAGTGAACTTCAACTCTTTATTAATCATTCTGAACAGAGCAAAACCCTAGAGCAACAGCAGCCCTTTTATAGGCAAGCTGCTGATCTAGTAACCAATAAGAAACATGGAGTGTTAACCCCCTTAACCAATGAGAGTGGCTCGTTAACAGCCAATCAGATTCTCCTGAATGGATCAATCCGATATCGCTATTATCGGCCAATCAGAAGTGCAGGGCTAGAACCCTGCTATTTTCTAAAGTTTTTGATAAACTTTATTTAAGTGTTTTATTAGTTCATAACACCCCTTCCCCCCGGGTTCCGTTTGGGGGTTGCGGTGACATAATCTCTGAGGTAGGAAGGTTGCTTTGACTGTCTATTGGATTTACGCTGTCCCACCGGTTCTTGTCTGTAAGTCTGTTTTGGCAGGACGTTTTCGGGCAAGTCGGGTGCCAGCGGTTTCTCATTGGAAGACTCGGTGCCACTAATGTTCGCGTTGTTGTCCTCTGGCTCTTGCGGGCTTGCCTCTGTTGAGGTGCTCCTCTGTGGCGAGGCCACGCCCTTCCTTGATCCTTCTTCATTAGTTACACCCGATTGTTGACTTCTTTCATTCCTGCTTTCCGCCATCTCGAAATTGGTTTCTTCGACATTCCCTCCCCCCTCAGTTTGGGAGTTGTCGGAGTTGCGGAAACTAGGTTGTAGCCTTGAGCAAAGCTGATCTATATGGCGTTTCCATATTTTTCTGTCGCAGGTTTTCACCTGGTACAACCTGGGTCCAGTGGCCTGAATAACAGTGGCTTTGATCGACAACGGTTTGCCAGAAAGGTTTCTGGTGAAAACTAAGTCGCCTATCTTGAACTCGCTGCATTTTCTGCTAGACCCACAGAGTTTCTCTGGCTCATAAGACGGGTGAAGCCGGTCGAGGTGGGAGCGGAGTTTGCATCCCATCAATAGTTCTGCTGGAGTCTTGTTGGTGACGCTGTGCAGAGTGATGTGTTGGAGAAGGAGTATTCTATTTATCTTATCTTCAATGTCCCCATAGTCCATTTTGTAGAGGGTTTTTTTTAACAAACTGTACCATGCACTTGCCTCTTCCGTTAGC
The DNA here is from genome assembly GCA_033807585.1 of Hydrophis major. NCBI lineage: Eukaryota > Metazoa > Chordata > Lepidosauria > Squamata > Elapidae > Hydrophis > Hydrophis major. The sequence continues at coordinate 18,234,858 of CM066337.1, forward strand.
TGCAGGGTGCACTGGCGAAGTTAGCACATGGCGAATACTGCAGTCCGCTAAGTATTGTTCAAAAGGGAGCGCGGTAAACTGGGGTCCGTGGTCGGATACCAGAACGTCTGGCAGTCCATGCGTCGCGAATAATCTGTTCAACTTCCGGATGACGGACTCGGTTGTGGTACTCTTCATTTCATGGATCTCAAGCCAGTTTGAATAGGCATCCACTGTTAATAGGACCGTATGTCCCTTAGTAGGTCCCGCAAAGTCAATATGGATGTGGGACCACGGTCCCCGAGGTGTTTCCCATTCTGTCGGAGTTGCTTTTGGTGGGGCATTGCTAACTTCCTGGCACTTATAACAAGTCTTTACCCAGGCTTCAATCTGTTTGTGTAGCTTCATGCGAGCGCTTTCATATGCATGATGATGGGGTGGCCCTCATGCAGTGTCTTTAATACCGCTCGTTGTAACCGCTCTGGGACGACGACTCTATCCCCCCACAGGATGCAGCCTTTTTGCGAAAAAAGTTCTGTTTGCCGATTCTTGAAGGGGATGAAATCATCAGGGGTTTGATCTACTGGCCATCCTCATTCAATCCAGCTAAGAACTTGCTTTAAGATAGGATCGCATTTTGTTTCGATTGCGATATCTCTAGCTGTTAGTGGTGGTGAATATAGCGTTTCAATCTGGAGCGTTGTAAGGGTTGGAGCTGGGTCGTCGACGGTTTCCGGGAGTGGTGCATGGCTTAGTGCGTCAGCGTGGGGAATGGCTTTCCCCAGGCGGTGTTGCAGCTTATAATTGTACGCAGCCAAAAACTCCGACCAGCGAGTCATTCCAGGTGATAATATATAGGGGGTTGGCTTGTCTCCCACTATAATCCCCAGCAAAGGTTTGTGGTCGGTAACAATAGTAAAAACTCATCCATAAACATATTCATGAAACCGTTTAACAGCAGATACAACAGCAAGAGCCTCTTTATCGATTTGACTATAGTTATATTCAGCCTTTGATAAAGTTCTTGAAAAATAGGCAATAGGGGCTTCACTACCGTTTGGTAACACATGGCTCAAAATGGCTCCTACTCCAAATGGTGACACATCACATGTGATTGTTAAAGGCAAAGTCTTGTTATACTGCATTAAAACAGCATCTGAAGTTAATAGGTTTTTTACTTGTCGGAACGTGTGCTCCTCTTGGTGCCCTCAAACCCAGATTGCTTTCTTGTTGAGAAGCCGGTGTCGGGGCTCAGCTACGGTCACTTTGTGGGGCAGGAAGATGTTGTAAAAATTAATAAGCCCCAGGAAAGCTTGGAGATCAGTCTTATTTCTGGGTCTTGGGGCATTCTTGATTACTCTTAACTTGCTACTGGTGGGGGTGAATGCCTTGTTCATTGATTAGGTACCCCAGGAACTCTACTTTATCTGTACACAGTTGACATTTATTTTTAACTTTAAGGCCAGAGTCTTTAAATTTCTGGAGAACCAGTCTAAGATGCTCCTTTAGTATTTCTTTATTCGGGGCAGCAATTAAAACATCATTAAAGTATGGTATGACCCCTTTTATTCCCTGTAATAGTCTCTCCATCAAGCTCTGAAAGATCCCTGGGGCCACGCTAACTCCGAATTGGAGTTGGTTGCACTTAAAAGCACCTCAGTGCGTAACGATCGTTTGTGTCTCTGCTGTTTTTTTATCTACAGGCAGTTGTTGGTATGCCTGTGCTAAATCCAATTTAGCGAAGACTTTTCCGCCCCCCAGGGAATGGAGAAGGTGTTGTACCACCGGTACCGGGTAAGCGTTCTGTTGAAGGGTGGCACGGTAGTCCCCACAAATCCTTTATGATCCATTCGGTTTGATGGGTATTACGATTGGGGTTTCCCAAGGAGTGTGGTCGGTTAGTTCTAAAACACCCTGGGCTATTAATTTATCAAGCTTTATCATCAATCTTTGGTTTAAGGGCAAAAGGGACTCGACGAGGCTTAAGGCAGATGGGGGTACTTCCGGGTTAAGGTTAAATGATATCGGGGTCCCCTTGTACTCATCTAGTTTGTCTGCAAAGACGTCCCGCAATTCCTGGATGAGGGCCTCCTCCCAGTTGTCACTGCTGGTTTGGTGAATGCCGGCTACCTCAATCCCAAGTGGAGCAAACCATTGAAGGCCTAACAAGCTAGGCCGATCATGGTCAACGACGGTCAATGGTAAAGATGCAGTACAATTTTTGAATGAGACCTGGACTAGGCTGGATCCAACGACCGGAATTCAATTTCCTTGATAGTCCTTGAGAATGATTCTTTGGATTCTGAGGTCTTGCCGCCGGACGGCAGGGATTAATTGTTTAAGGGTCTTCCAGGAAACCATCGAGAGGGATGATCCTGAATCGACTTCCATCATACAGGGCTGGTTTTCGATGGCGACCTTCACTCAGATCTTCTTTGCATCTAATGATGATGCGTGACCAATCGTGATGGTTTGGTGTGGCTCTTCTCGTTTCGTTGAATAGGCTAGTGGTTTCTTTCTCTAGAGTGGTTATTCCATTGGTGGTTCGAATGTTCCCGATTCACAGGATGACTTCCTGTGGATTGGTGGTAGTTGGTCCCCCTCTGAAATGGGCTGGATCCTAGCTTGCTTCTACAGACCTTTCTGATGTGGCCTCTCTTCCCACAAATATGGCAGAGCGCGTCGAGGAATTTGCAGTTTGATCGTGGGTGGTTTGCCCCACAACCTGCACATTGATACTGCAGTCTCTGGTTACGCTGGTGGCATTGGTCTCGTTCAGACTGGAGCCGGTTGACTTCTTCCTCATCACTTTCTGATGATGATTCAAGGTCCTCGTGGTGGGTTGCCGTTGCATGTCCCTCAAGGCGAGGTGAGGTTTCGCTGGCGAGTTGGCGGAGCGGGGTGTTGGTGCGGCACATTCGGGCAGCTGACTTCCTGGTTGCTTCTGCTGCAGTAGCGTCAGCGATGGTATCTGCAAGGCTGATGTCGCCTTCCGCCATCAGCTTACTTTGCACGTGCGGTGCATCTAATCCCAGAACTATTTGGTCTCTTAGAGCTTCTTCGAGGTCAGTGAATCCGCAGAGGCTTCCCAGGTTCCGAAGATCCGCGATGAAATCTGCAATGCTTTCTCCTTTCCACTGGTCTCTCTGGTAAAATTCATGTCTTCGGACAAGCATTGGTACGGTAGGTGCATAGTGGGCCCGTAGGAGGGGCTCGAGAACGTCCCAGTCCATGGATTTCACCTCAGCCGGTTTCGCCAGTGCCTTAGCCATCTTAAAAACGGCGGGTCCGCAGTGAGTCAGTAATACCACTCGTTTTTTCCCAGTTGTGGCATCCTTCAAGTTGTTGGTCTCCAGAAACATCTGGAACTGGTCCATGTATGAGTCTTCTTGTGCCGGGTCGAATGGAGCGGGTGGTATGGTGCCGCCGGTCATGGTTTCCGCCATTGATGCACCTTCAGCCACGTGCTCTGTTTAGTGCTCTGTAGTGTTCAATCAGCTCTGACGTCTCCGCATCCCACCTTCATCGCCAGTGTTAAGTTCTGCGCATGGGTGCAAGGAATGGAGACAAGACGGTGAACAGTGAACTTCAACTCTTTATTAATCATTCTGAACAGAGCAAAACCCTAGAGCAACAGCAGCCCTTTTATAGGCAAGCTGCTGATCTAATAACCAATAAGAAACGTGGAGTGTTAACCCCCTTAACCAATGAGAGTGGCTCGTTAACAGCCAATCAGATTCTCCTGAATGGACCAATCTGATATCGCTATTATCGGCCAATCAGAAGTGCAAGGCTAGAACCCTGCTATTTTCTAAAGCTTTTGAGAAACTTTATTTTAGTGTTTTATTAGTTCATAACACTGAGCATCTTATGCGGTCTTCATTTTCCACATAAATCAATTACCAGTATGGAAACAAATTAATGTTATCTAAATGTCATCTGGGAAAGGCTGGGTATATCATCAGCTACCAAACAACTTTAAGATAGAATAACAGAGTTGGAAGGGACTTATAGGTCATCTAATACAACCCCCTGCGCAAGCAGGAGACTCTACACCATTTCTGACAGATGGCAGTCCAGTCTCTTCTTGAAAGCTTCCAGTGGTGAAACTCCCACACCTTCTGAAGGCAATTGTGGGAGTTTCATCCCTGGAAGCTTTCAAGAAGAGACTGGACTGTCATCTACAATTATTGTGTAGATAATCTTGGGCTGCATCATTCTGGATGTCAACAGTAGAGTAGTAAGAGTAAAGTAGTAAACTTTCATGCCAAATGAAACACTAAAGCTAAGGTAGGCAAAATTCAGTTTCTTTACATAATAAACATTCACTTGATTCTGAGTAATCATTGAGAAGAATAGCAATAGCAATAGCAATTAGTTCTACCCTTTACAACATTGTGCTTTACAACATTTACTGGGTGGTTTACAATGTCAGCATATTGCCCCCAACAATCTGTGTCCTCATTTTCCTGACTTGGAAAACTGGAAGGCTGAGTCAACCTTGAGTTCCTCAGTATCGAACTCCAGGCTGTGAGCAACATTTGCCTGCAATACTGCCTTCTAACCACTGTGCCGGCAGCATTTTCAAGATAGGAAAAAAATCTCAGCTGAGCTTAATGCTGGTCCAAACCCTACTTTCTATGTCCTTGATTCTCCTTTCCCAAAGTTGGTATTTTCTGCCTTATTTTCCAGAATCTTGAATCATGTCATATAATGTTTTTGAGCACTTTTGATTGGAAGTAGCAGAGAGCTCCACTATTAGCATTAGGTTGCCTTTCAGCTAAATCTCTCCCATGGGAAGATTTTCTTCTCCTGAGATTGAATAGGAAGGAGAGAAGCAGTGGTGGGATTCAATTTTTTTTTACTACCGGATCTGTGGGCGTGGCTTGGTGGGTGTGGCAGGGGAAGGATACTGCAAAATCCCATTCCCTACCCACCCCACTAACCTGCTTTCCAGCTCTGTTCTCCTGTGTAGGGAAACAAAAGAAGACTTGGCCGATTAGCTGGGATTCGGGAGGCAGAGAATAGATGAGGGTGGGACCAGTCAGAGGTGGGATTTGCCAGTTCTCTGAACTACTCAAAATTTCTGCTACTGGTTCTCGAGAACTGGTCAGAACCTGCTAAATACCACCTCCAGAGAGAAGCCTGGGAATCTTTAAACCATTTGAGAGAAGACAATGCAGTGATAGACACATTTTTTACCACACATCCAGTTCAGCCACTTTATGCTCAGGATACATATAAAAAACCCACCTCACTCCTGAATTATTGATATTCTCTTTCCTGGCAAAAGAAAAGAGATCAGTCTTTTAAAAAATACAGATGAAAATTTCAGCACAATTCTAAATTATAAAGCCTGGCTCTCTGAGTAGAATAAATGAGTTCTTATTATATCAGTATTTCATGTAAGATGCAAGGGCAAATTTCAAGTGACCTAATAGGAGATGCTTACAGCTCTGCTGGATCATGCCTAGGACAGTCTCTTCCACTGTTATATGTGTTTTCTGATGTGTTTCCATTTCACATCCCTGGCTCATTTCTTTTCTTGAATAAAAATGTTGCTTAAAAAGGGATGTTGCATTCAGACAGATCTTCATTTTATTAGAACAGAGCTTCATGCACTGCTTTGTTGGTTAAAGCTCTTTCATTTAAAAGACAGACAAAAGAACAGTTTAATGAGAAAGAATTAAGAATTTTAAATTACTGTGCCCTGAAATACCAGTTGCTTCTCACAAAAACTTCTATTATATTTTCAAAGCCTAAATCTCTCTGGGAGATTTGCATCTTTCTGCACTGTCCTGCATTAGGCAGCATGCAGAGAAGAAAGATGTTTAAGATGTTTCATCATAACGATAGAAGTTCCATTGCTGTAACAAACTGGCCAATGGGCTTGATCATAGATTGTTGAGCATAGAGTCATGGAACCATAGAGTTGAGGGACTTTGACGTATTGAATGGGACCCTGCATGTTTGATCTAGAGTTCAGTACTCTTTAAAACTCTTGTTAATGACTTGGACGAACAGTGGAAAGAATAGTGATGACAATACAAAATTGGTTAGGATAGATCAAATCTGAATAAGCAGTTGGTTGGAATTAATTTAAATAAGAATTTTCTGAATCTAATTTTGGATAAATTAAACTTGCAGTTTATTAAATTAAAATTGACAAGTAAAGGACCCTTTCTTGGGGTTGCTAAAAAGTAGATTGGTTAGCCACCTCCAAATCCTACCAATCTAGTTAAACATGAGATAGTAGCAGGACCATAGACTGCACAAGGCCTTTAACCAAACTCAGAATTTTCATATAATAAAGGAGGACTACAACCCCAAACTTGCATAGAATGGGAAGACCTGCAAATAAATAACTCTCTTTTTCAATGCATAGCTTTGATGTTCTTCCTATTCATCCTTCTTGTAGGATTTTAATTGGGCTTTGTTTGTTCAGTTCTTCAAAGATGGGAGGATAATTTCCCAAACAGGCTCAACATTTTCCAGGCCATGAGATGCTCTTGGCCTTTGAATGGGGTACTAGGGGATGTAGTTAAAAAAAGAGAGAGTAGCCCATGAAAAAAAATGAGTTTATTTAATTAACCTGAAATTGAGTTGAAAATGATACAGTATAGTTCATATTATGCAATAATATGCCAGGCATGAAGAATCAGGACCACAGGTTAAATTCCAGTTAAGCTAATTTATTGCTCATACTATACACAAGAATCTAGTCAACTCTCTACACTAAATTGATGCTATACAAGAGTAATTGGAATTGAAGAAGGATTGGACTTAGACCACTTGTGAAAACGTAATTACTCCAAGCTAATTCCTTTCTAGATTCTGTTTCTGAGCTCTGTCTGTCCTTCTACATTAAACATCCTGCTCCATCATATTAAAAATGAGTATGAGTATTTGATAAAAAGTTCTTTGGGAGCAATCGGGAAGTGTATAGCCACACTTTTCTGTGATGACCCAGGGCATGGCACAAAGGCAACACAGTCAGATAAGCAATATGAGTTCCTTTATCTCCAACTTTGCCCCCAATGTCTGGGTTACTTTTAGCTGGAGAAAAACTCTCCCAGGAACAGCCTTTGACTGTAGAAAATTCAGTGCAAAACAAACTGTAGCTTAAAATCCAAACAAACCAAACTGAAGTAATTAGTTTGGCAGGGAAGGAGCAGGAATTTCAGACTTGAAAGCATGGCAAAATTCACACAATTGGCATGATTCATGCATAAGGCACGATGATACAAGATAGTCACATTTGCTCCCAACAGCCTGCTATACACAGCTTGTCTTTTATATATATATATACTGTGTTCCCAGCTGCAGCTAATGAAGGGAATCAGGGCCCTTTCCTCCCCAGTAAGCCACACAACCTACGTTGCTCTCTTCTCTGTTCCTCCCTGCATGAAGAAGAGGGGGTGGGCCTGGGTCTTCCTCTGAATTCCCTCTCCCTTGTTTTACCCCTTCCCTGCTCTGCCCAGTGACACTTTGCCCTTCCCCAGTTTCTTTCACAGCCAACGGAGCCACACTTCCACTCCCTGTCAGCTGTTCAGCTTCCTCCTCCGAGTCAGATTCCTAAAGGGGTATGACAATGTCTATCTTAAATCGAGCACATTGACTTTGCATAAAGCAATTTCCTTTGTCCTTAATCTGCATATTAAGAATGGGTGAATTTGACATCCAGTTCCAAAAAGTATTGACTTACAATACTCAGTTATGCAGTGGCTCTTTAAACTTTTAACACTTTGTAGCCCCTTTCTTAGCTTTTTTTAGATAACATTCATGAATGAGATTAATCAAACTTTAATTCTTAGCTGTTTTATTCATTGAACATTTTAAAGCCACTTCCTCCAATAGGAAACCTTACAAATGAGAACTTGCAAAGTTATAAAAAGTCACAGTTCTGAAATAATTGAATTGAAACCATCATGCTAAGAAAGAGTTGGCTTTTGGGCTGACTTATAAAAATAATTTTCTGCAATGAGAAATGACATTGAAAAAAAACCTGGTTAACAGCCTCTGGGTGAAAAAAAAATTGGATAGATAACAGAACAACATGGGCCTGGTGGAAATGAAGTCCATGTAAAGATACAACTACATTAACCATGGTAAAAAAAAGAAGAGAGCAAATGAACAATAAGACCAAAATTTAAAGTGAAATACCCGAAAAGCAACCCATTATGTAATAAAAGGTTTGCTCCAGAGAGAAAATTAGATTTCTTCCTTTTGAGGGAATATATAAGTCATAAATGGGGGGAAGGCACTTACAAAGGGGCAGGTGTTTTGATTTCTTTCAGGTTTCCTTGGTTCTCTCACTATTCCCATTTGATGAGAGGTATGCGGTAATGTGTTTTATGACAAGTTCTGCATAATAAAATATATGATTAGAAATGCATTAGGATTGGATGGAAGAGGGAGATGGAAGAGAAAAAAAGAAACACCACAAAGCAATTCAAAGATGGTTGGATGGAGTTTGCATAAAGACACTAATTTGCTCCAACTCCTTATCGTTACAGGCCACCCACCCCCTAGTGAGACTGGAGGAAAGAACATTCAGTTTACAAGAATTGATATAGAAACATTAAAATTAATAAAGTCTGCTGGGACAATCAGAACACCAAGGAGATGATATACTACAATGTATATTTTCTAAAAAGCAAGGATGGGACCCACCATTTTATATGTTGACACTAGAACATAGACTAGAACATAGAACATAGAATCAACTAAATAAATAAATAAACTAAAACTCTCTGATTCATTAAGGCTTATTGAATATATGAAAATATATCCCAAAAATAAGCAAACCAGGTTATCATCTGGCTCAACATATAATCCATGCTAAAGAGACTAGATGAAACAGTGTCTAAAAGCTCTTATTAATTTTTCAACTGATAGAAAAAATTGACAAGAGCTGTCAAGCCATTTAAACAAACCAACAAACACTTATGCCACCTGCCTGTTTTGTAGATTAAAATGGCATAGAATAGTTATGAAATATACTGCTAAGTAATAAGAAGATTGAGCCACAACTGTACTGGTAGATTTGTTACTCCTGCAAAGATTTTTGATTAACAATGAAAATAAGAAGTCAACGGTTTCTTTTCCTTTTCCAAAACTAGGCTGCTGAAACAAGGAAAGCTTTGGAGGTTTAATCCAGGATAGGATTTAAATGGAAGGATAGTGAATTCATCAGTGATGCTCATGGCCTGGTTCCCCTTGGAATCATATGCTCAGATATGTTTTTTCTTAGTGCTTAATATTTTTTCCACCTGAGCTACTCTTTTGCACTAGAGCCTTGGAGAGTTTTCAGCTCTCATGGTAAATCCCCCATGTATGAAATATATCCACCTCTGATAATAGCTTCATCTAACACATGACATATTCTGGACTCTGTGTAGACATAGAATTTAGCATAGAAAGTAAACACCATCAGCATTCATAGCTCTTTATAGGGATAATAAGCTAGTTAACCTTCTCAAGCATCTCCTAAGCTAAAATGTGAAAGAGGAAAGAAAAGTGGTAGAGTTAAACCGGGGGAAATTTATTTAAAAGTTTAAAGCTTGATGAAAGACAGAGTTGCAATAGAGCAGGGGTCTCCAACCTTGGCCCCTGGAAGCCTGGTGGACTTCAACTCCCAGAATTCCACAGCCAGCTGGCTGTGGAACTCTGGGAGTTGAAGTCCGCCAGGCTTCCAGGAGCCAAGGTTGGAGACCCCTGCAATAGAGGATGGGAAGCAGTTAACTGAACAATAATATTAAGCTGTGGGATCCTTGGTGCTCTCTGAGCTTGATGGCTTTCTTGCAGACGTTGTATTATCCAAACTAGGTGACATCATGAATGCTGCTGGTGTTATCTAGTTTGGGTAATGAAATGTTGCAAGAAAACAACCAAGTTCAGAGAATACAAAGGATCCCTCATTTCAACCCTTCAAATCTTCTTTGATTGGTACATTTTAAGCTGCCTCCAGCTTTCTTTCTCTTTTTCCCCCTGAAAGTAGCATTGACAGCAAACTCTGAAAATGTTCACAAAACTCTACAATCGCTACCTCCTAAAACTCCTTCCAACCTGCAAACATATCTACAATGCAACCCTTCCTTTTGGACCGCCAGTTATGGGATCGATGAGTGAAATAGGGGCATCAGTCAGTATTGACATTTGGTTAATGTGTAAAATGATCTTTTGTAGATCAAGCAGATCAAGGGGGAAAAAATAAACCCTTGCCAATTATGAATCATATTCTGGAAATGTCTCTTTAGGTGAACAATGTACAGTCTGAGGGTTATACGATCTTCTTCAGCTGTGAACACTTTTCGTGCAGGATTAAACCTGTTACTTAATATGTCTGGAGCCTTCTTTCACCACTTTAAATATGACTCCTCTCATGGATCTCACCTACTTTTGCAAACTGCCTAAATAGATCTGATAGGTTGACTGGCACATTGTTTGAGGACAGGGGAGAGAAAAATGACCTTTCATTTCTGATCAGAAGGAAAGGATGCATGATAATATACAATTTGGATGGAAATTGCTACGTAACTGAAGAGCTATTCTCTTGGGATCAGTATAGACCAGACCAATTTTAAGACGGTGATCTAAATGGAGAAATAAGCAATAAATAATTAAATGAAAAATCCCGATGACATTAATCACCTTTCAGACCAATGTGGTGAGGATTTCAGGTTGTGTTTTTGGCAAGAATAACAAAATGTTTTCCCAAAGGTGCTTTTTGAAGAGGCAACTGGACTTTTTGGTTTTTCTTTGAAAACATTTCATTTCTCATCCAAGAAGCTTCTTTAATTCAGAAGAAGAAGCTTTTTGGATGAGAAGCAAAATGACTTCAAAGAAAATCCAGAAAGTCCAGTTGCCTCTTGAAAAAGCACCCAATCTAGATGACTGAGAATCTCCATAGACATTTAGCAAAACAAAATGTTTTGCCTTTTTTTTTTCTTTTTTTAGGGTCTTTTTGATTTGAATCAGCCTTCCTGATTGTCTCCCATTCAGGTCCTCATCAAGTCTGATTCTGCTTACATTTCAAGGTCAGCCTAGGGAGCTGGTATGGATGTAGAAATAATTTATTTCTAGTATTATAATCAACAATTCTCTGTTCCTTTTGTACCAGTTATCCTTCAGCTTAGTGAAAGAAAAGTGCTTCAATGTTTCTTCTAATGGTGCATAGAACTTTGGTGAAATTTTTCCAGGTAGAAAGTTGTGTTCCTGCACTTATTAAATTATGAAGCAGAGTGTCATGATATGTACAGAATAACCCTTGAATAACAAGGATATGCACAAGGAAATGTTTATGACAGTAGTTATGAATAATTATTCAACCACACACAAATTGAGTTAAAGTTTACTTTAAGAAATAGCACAGTCCAATAAACGGTCCAGGTCATATACATTTAACAGTCCAAAGTCTTCTTACCGGTTGCCTTTGTCATTTACAATAAACAAAGATATCAAAGTATAAGCACAGCATAAATACAATAGAGAACCTTAGATAGCAACAGAATGTCAGAGAGACAGAATGTCAGAGAGAGCAAGCTATGATCTCTAGCTCCCTCTTATGGTAATTTGCACTATAATCAACCAATCGGAATATAGTATAAATCAATACAGTGATTTTGTCTTAAAGCTACAAACATACATTGTTGGTTTATATATTGCCAACCCAACTAATTGGTGGACAGATTCCTAACACAGAGCATTCACACATTCCTTAAACGTCTTTCATTGCTTTATCTTCTATTCATTGTTCTGCAGCCTCCCTGACTTCTCAAGCTTGAAAAGTCCTCTGATAGGAATATCTTCCTGACATTTTCTGTTAGAATTTAGTGAAAACCCATGAAACTGTGAAGATTTCCTGACTCTTAGAGAAAGGATTAAGCAATATAAGGAAGATTATTTACATGCATCCTTATCTAAAGGATAGGTGAATGCTCTGCTTTTCATTATGCATACTTTCTCCAGTAATTTAAAAGATTTCCCATGCTTCTTTGAAATCCCAAGTATACAATTCCTCTTATTAGATTTTCTGATTAGGAAATGTGGACAGAATGACTTCGAAGGGATAAATTTGGGAATAGCAAAGAAAATGAATATAGAAAAATTAGAATACATTTCATCACAGTCCTGTTAGAGCAATAGCTGTGTTTGAGAAATGAATTGGTTGGCTGAGAACTTCAGTGGTGGCAACCTCGCTGCAGCCAACTCATCATGGCCAACTTGCTGCGAAACATTTGCCATGGAAAAAGAGTTACACTAATATCGAAGAAATAGTGGAATATAATCATTAAAGAAAGGATGCCAAAGGACAGACAAGATGAAATGTGAATGACAAAAATTAAAATATTTTTAAACTATTTTAAATAATTAAATTGTTGTCCCATGGCGAGTGAGCTGTGATGAGTTGACCACAGTGAGTTCGCCATAATAAGTTGTCCCTTCTGGGTTTGTGATACAGTTTTTGATGTGACCGTTGGATTAGGGAATTTGGAAATATTCAAATATATACAGTTGTAGTTTATTTAAACTGGTTTGGATGGTTGGTAGAAAACAACACATTAAAAATATTTTTTGCTATTGTCAGTATCCACTTTTAATTACTTTGAGAATGTTCTTTTGAAAGTTTACATATTAATTGGAGATGAGAAACATCTGTTATCAAAAAACCCTAAAAAATATGACTAGTACTATGAGGAGTACAAACAATATTTAGAGAGCAAGACTTAACATCATTAATTACATCTATAATAATGAGACAACGTGGTTATAGAGAAATAATGTTTCATTATGTGCTTAATCAGCAGGCAAACTGTTTTAAAACAATGTTTTGCTAGTATGTAATACCATATGAATTATGTAAAATAATATGATTTAAAGTATGCTAATTCTTGAAAATGTCATAATGAAGAAAGAAGATATATATTCACAGATTATGGATTTGTAAATTAATCGAAACATTATGGAAGGGATGCAAAGGGAATTTTATCTTGACAAATTAAAACCAAAGGAAAAAACCTGAGCTATTTTATTTTTATTCAGTTTTCTGCAAATGGTATTTGTTTCTTATAATAGTAATTTTACTATCACAACTAGCTTCTCTGATATTGTAGGTATGGTTATATAAGGTTTGGGAGTTGAGTTTATTTTATTTATTTATTTTTGGCAACAATATAAGTATGATTTACCATTGCTGTTTTTGTGGTTTTTTAAAAAAGTAGGTGGTGGTGAGGGCATTCCATTCTAGGCTACAACCCTGGGTTTTTCTGATGATTGTTTATCCAAAATGTATCAAGAAGAAGAGGGAGAGGGAGAGGGGGGGGAGGAGGAGGAGGAGGAGGAGGAGGAGGAGGAGGAGGAGGAGGAGAAGAAGAAGAAGAAGAAGAAGAAGAAGAAGAAGAAGAAGAAGAAGAAGAAGAAGAAGAAGAAGAAGAAGAAGAAGAAGAAGAAGAAGAAGAAGAAGAAGAAGAAGAAGAAGAAGAAGAGCTGGAGGTTTCAAATTCAACTCCCTCTTCAAGCAAGAAACCCTATACCATTTCAAACAAGAAATGGCAGACACAGATACAGATAATCAGAGTTGGAAGGGACCTTATAGGTCATCTAGTCCAAACCCCCATCGAAGCAGGAGACCCTACACCATTTCTGACAAATGGCAGTCCAATCTCTTCTTGAAAGTCTCAACTGATGGTGCTCCTACAACTTCTGAGGGCAAGCTGTTCCATTGGTTGATTGTTCTCACTGTCAGAAAGTTTCTCCTTGTTTCCAGGTTAAATCTCTCCTTGTTCAGTTTCCATCCATTATTCCTTGTCTGGCCTTCAGGGGCTTTAGAAAATAGCTTGACTCCTTCCTCCCTGTGGCAGCCGCTTAAATATTGGAAGACCAGTATCATGTCTCCCCTGGTCCTTCTCTTTACTAGACTAGCCAAATCCAGTTCCTGCAACCATTCGTTGTATGTTTTAGACTCCAGTCCCCTCATCATCCTGGTTGCTCTTCTCTGTACTTTTTCTGGAGCCTCAACATCTTTTTTATAATGTGGTGACCAAAACTGGATGCAATATTCTAGGTGTGGTCTTACTAAGGCTTTATAGAGTGGTAGTAGTACTTCCCTTGATCTTGACTGTATCCCTCTGTTAATACAATTTAGGATTGCATTAGCTTTTTTGGTGGCGGCTACACACTGCTGGCTCATATTTAGCTGGTTGTTCACTAAGACTCCAAGATCCCTCTCACAGTTACTGCTATTGAGCCCGGTTTCACCCAGTCTATATTGGTACTTTTGGTTTTTCTTGGCTAAGTTACTTTTCTCTATATTGAATTTCATTTTATCAGATATGGCCCAGTGTTCTAGTCTGTCAAGATCCCTCTGGATCTTGAGCCTATCTTCTTGGGTGTTAGCTATTCCTGCCAGCTTAGTATCATCTGCAAATTTGGTAAGTTCCCCTTCTATTCCCTCATCTAAGTTGTTAATGAAGATATTGAAGAGTACTGCGCCTAAGACGGAAGCTTGTAGCATCCCACTGCTTACTTCCCTCCATGTAGACCTAGACCCATTAAGGACTACTCATTGAGTATGGTTTGCCAGTTGCAAATCCATCTAGTGGTAGTGCTATCTATTCCACTTTTTTCTTGCTTACTGAGAAGTAGGTTGTGGTCTACTTTATCGAATGCCTTGCTGAAATCTAAATATATTATGTCCACAGTATTTTGCTGGTCTACTAATTTAGTCACTGTGTTGAAGAATGAAATAAGATTGGTTTGCCACGATCTGTTTTTAACAAACCCATGCTGACTGCTAGTTATTACTTGACTTCTTTCTAGATGTTGGCAGATCTATTTTTTTATTATCTTTTCCAGTATCTTCCCGGGTATTGATGTTAGGCTGATTGGTCTATAGTTTCCTGGGTCTGTTTTTTTTTTCCTTTTTTGAAGATGGAAACCACATCAGCTCTTTTCCAGTCCTCTGGTAGTTCCCCGGTGCTCCAGGATTTTTGAAAGATATGGTGCAGTGGTTCTGAGATGACCTCTGCCAGCTCCTTTAAAACTCTGGGATATAATCCATCAGCCCCCCCCCCCGGGAATTTGTTTTCATCAAGATCAGACAGGTGTTCTCTTACTATTTTTTTGCTTATTTTAACTTTTATTTCTGGTCTGTCTTTTACAGTTATGTTTTTGGTGGGTTGAGCTATAGTTTCTTTTTGCATGAAAACAGATGCAAAGAATGAGTTAAGCAGTTCTGCTTTCTTTCTGTTGCCTATTACTTCCATGCCATCTTCTTTCTATAGTGGACTGACTGTTTCCTTGATTGTTTTTCTTATTATTTATATGTTGGAAGAAACTTTTTTATTATCTTTGACTTTTGTTGCAAGTCTTTGTTTGTTTTGAGCCTTTGCTATCCTGACTTCGTCTTTGCAGATTCTGGATATCTGCTGATATTCTGCCTTAACTGTATGTCCTTCTTTCCATTTTTTGTACTTGTCCTTTTATTCTTTCAATTTGCCAGAGAAATCTTTGTGTAGCCATGCTGATTGCTTCTTGGATTTCTTGTTTTTGTTTCTCAGTGGTATTGGGCTTCTATGATCATACTTTTTAGAGTTTCCCAAGATTCTTGAGTTGTTTTCCCCTTTAGGATTTTCATCCATGGATTCTTTCCCAAGTTCTATCTGAATTTATTGAAATCAGCTCTTTTAAAATCCAAGACTCTGGTGTCATTATGTTCTGATGCTTGTGTTTGTGTTACGTTGAATTCTAGTATGACATGGTCATTCTCACCCAAGGTTCCTGCAGTTTCAACTCCCTCTATCACTTCTTCTCTGTTTGTAAGAATTAAGTCCAGTATGGCTGTCCCTCTAGTTTCACCCTCTACCTTTTGGACAACAAAGTTGTCAGCTAGGTTGGTTAGGAACTTATTTGATTTCTCACTTGGTGCAGAATTAGTTTTCCAATTGATATCAGGATAATCGAAGTCTCCCATTTACTATTGTGTGTTTCCTGCATATGTTTGTTAGTTGGCTGGCAAAAAGGACATCTGTTTATTCTGCTTGATTGGGTGGCCTATAATATACACATATGGCCATGTCATTCTTTTTTTCTTTTAGATTGATCTATATGCATTCTAGGAGGTTTTCATCTTTGGTTTCCTGCATTTCTGCAGCAATATAGTGGTCCTTTACATACAGTGCAACTCCACCTCCTCTTTTATGGGGTCTGTTTTTTTTTTTTGAATAGTTTGTATCCTTCTACCAGTATGTTCCAGTCATGGGTTTCATCCCACCAAGTTTCTGTTATTCCAACTATATCATATTTACCTTCATGTATTCATAGTTCGAGTTTACCCTACTTGCTCCCCAGACTTTGTGCATTTGTATATAGACACTTGAGATCTTTATGTCAGACACTGTGTTTACTGTCTACATAACCTGTGTTGTGCCTGCCTGTCCCTACTTTCTTGCCACCTGTTTGATTAGTGCACATGGTATGGCACTCACTATTAAATGCTTGATTTTGGTTGACAGCAAAGTTGATAATTTTACCTGCACAAACACCTATATTGCATTCACTGGTATCCTTATTAGTTGGTTGCTGGAACAGAGATGTTCTGAATCCATTAATTCTCTGTCCCTGCTGTTCAATTTAAATGTTTATCCAGGAAATCTGTGAATTTAATGCCAAGTAACTCGGTCCTTTCTTTGATGGATACAAACCATCTCTTTTGTACAGTTTTTCATTGGACCAGCTGCAGACATCATGACTAATAAAACCAAAGCCTTCCCTTTGACACCACTCCTTTAGCCACACATTAAATTCTGCTACACGCTGCCCTTTCCCTTTTGGTTCCTTGTATACTGGTAGAACCTCTGAAAAGATAAGCCTACAGCCCATATTACTAAGTTCATACTCCAAGCTCTGGAAGTCATTCTGAACAGAAAGTACAACTTTCTGGGACAGATCATTTGTACCAAGATGTATAATAGCATCAACATCACAGTCCTTGCTGGCATTCTTGACTATCTTAAGAATACACTTCTTGTCTCTGCTGGCAGTCGCACCTGGTAGACACCTGACCTCTTTCAAAATCTCAGTATTCTTTCCTAAATTTACATCCCTTACAATTGAGTCCTCAACCAGAAGGTGGCTTCTCTTTTTGGATGCTTTGCTCTTCTTGTGTGACTGGTGCATAATACCTGATTCACACTTTCTCCTTTCCAAAGTAAGTTCTTCTTCTAGGACCATGATCCCCAGCTTACTTAAGTTATTATTATCACAACTACCTTGAACTGTCACTTTAGTGTCCCTATTAAGGTCAGCAAGGGCATTGTATCTATTATGCTGGGACACAGCAAAAGTTTTGTGTTTATGGTCCTCAGCTCTCACCCTGCCAGATCCCGCGGTTGTTCATACTGCCCTTTTCTTGTAGGATCTTTGTGGTAGTGGGGGCTGGTAGCACGGCAGCTCAATAGATGGCTGGATTGGGCACCTAATTTCTGCTTGGAGAGCACAGATTTGAGATTCTAGATAGGTAATCTGTCCATGTAGACTGGTAATTTTTTTACAAAGAGGACAGTATCCAAGTTTGAAAAGAGTACTGCAAAAGACAGCTGTAAAACAAGTATTACACTGAACTAAACCGGTCATTTTGAAATAGCATAGGTCTTACTCAATCTTAATCTGGCTGCTTTGCTTTTAAAGACCACCAAAAGTCAGTTAGGAATTCTCATTATTATTTTACACAATTTTATTAAGACTTTTGTTTATAATAATAAAATCTAATACACACTGAAGTTCTGGAAAGATATTTATCTCATAAAAACTAATCTTGCCACTTCTATATGCTTACAGTGATTTTCTAACAAGGTTTAAAATCCAATGTTTTATTTCATCTGATTTGTACCAAACAGTGCAGAGGGATCTGCCTTTTTCTCCCTCCCTCCTCATTCTGACTGTCTCCCACTCACTATTTAGTCTTAAAGGACTGATTATTTTTATTGTGTACTACATGTTATACTGCAGGGAAGATAAACACTCATCAAATAGAATATTTATTGACAAGGACTAAATATTTATTGACATTAAAAAAATGTAGATATATACACTGCTCAAAAAATAAAGGGAACACAAAAATAAGATATCCTAGATCTGAATGAATGAAATATTCTTATTAAATACTTTGTTCATTACATAGTTGAATGTGCTGACAACAAAATCACACAAAAATTATCAATGGAAATCATATTTAGCAACCCATGGAGATCTGGATTTGGAGTTACACTCAAAATTAAAGTGGAAAAAAACACTACAGGCTGATCCAACTTTGATGTAATGTCCTAAAAAAAAGTCAAAATGAGGCTCAGTAGTATGTGTACCTCCCTACAATGCCTGGGCATGCTCCTGATGAGGTGGCGGATGGTCTCCTGAGGGATCTCCTCCCACACCTGGACTAAAGTATCCCCAAACTCCTGGACAGTCTGTGGTGCAATGTGGCGTTGGTGGATGGAGCAAGACATGATGTCCCAGATGTGCTCAATTGGATTCAGGTCTGGGGAACAGGCGGGTCAGTCCATAGCATCAATGCCTTCGTCTTGCAGGAACTGCTGACACACTCCAGCCACATGAGGTCTAACATTGTCTTGCATTATAAGGAACCCAGGGCCAACTGCACCAGCATATGGTCTCACAAGGGGTCTGAGGATCTCATGTCAGTACCTAATGGCAGTCAGGCTACTTCTGGTGAGCACATGGAGGGCTGTGCAGCCCCCTAAAGAAATGCCACCCCACACCATTACTGACCCACTGTCAAACCGGTCATGCTGGAAGATGTTGCAGGCAGCAGAACGTTCTCCACGGCGTCTCCAGACCCTGTCATGTCTGTCACATGTGCTCAGTGTGAACCTGCCTTTATCTGTGAAGAGCACAGGGCGCCAGTGGCAAATTTGCCAATCTTGGTGTTCTCTGGCAAATGCCAAACGTCCTGCACGGTGTTGGGCTGTAAGCACAACCCCCATCTATGGATGTCGGGCCCTCATACCATCCTCATGGAGTCTGTTTCTGACCATTTGAGCAGCCACATGCACATTTGTAGCCTGCTGGAGGTCATTTTGCAGGGCTCGGGCATGCTCCTCCTGTCCCTCCTTGCACAAAGGCAGAGGTAGCGGTCCTGATGCTGGGTTGTCGCTCTCCTATGGCCTCCTCCACATCTCCTGATGTACTGGCCTGTCTCCTGGTAGTGTTTCCATGCTTTGGACACTATGCTGACAGACACAGCAAACCTTCTTGCCACAGCTCCAACTGATGTGCCATGCTGGATGAGTTGCACTACCTGAGCCACTTGTGTGGGTTGTAAACTCCGTCTCATGCTACCACTAGAGTGACAGCTGCCAGTATTCAAAAGTGACCAAACCATCAGCCAGAAAGCATAGGAACTGAGAAGTGGTCTGTGGTCACCACCTGCAGAACCACTCCTTTATTGGGGATGTCTTGCTAACTGCCTATGCTTTCCACCTGTTGTCTATTCCATTTGCAGAACAGCATGTGAAATTGATTGTCTATCGGTGTTGCTACCTAAGTGGACACAGAAGTGTGATTGACTTGGAGTTACATTGTGTTGTTTAAGTGTTCCCTTTATTTTTTTGAGCAATGTGTAGATAGATTAGATAGATAGATAGATAGATAGATAGATAGATAGATAGATAGATAGATAGATAGATAGATAGATAGATAGATAAATTTTGCTATCCCATACAAATCGTTCTCACTGTTAGGAAGTTTCTCCTTAATCCCTGGTTGCTTCTGTTCTTGATTAGTTTCCATCCATTGTTTCTTGTCTTGCCTTCTGGTGCTTTGGAAAATACAATGACCCCCTCCTCTTTGTGGCAATCCCTTAAAAACTAGAATAATTAACTGGGATAATTGTGTCACCCCTATTCCTTCTTTTCTCCAGACTACTCAAATCCTGCAACCATTCTTCATATGTTTTCATCTCCAGGTTTTTATCATCCTATTTGCTCTTCTCTGCACTTTTTCCCAAGTCTTTCTTGTAACATGGTGACCAAAACTGGATGTAGTATTCCAGGTGTGGTCTTACTAAAGTTTTATAAATAATATTTTATTTTATTTTGATTCTATGCTTCTGGTTTTTTTTTCCAACAGAGACTTACACAGTTGTTCTTTTTGACGGTTTATGATATCAGCAATGTCTCTCACACATTTATTTCCATATCACCTCAGCCTTTTGATAGTCTGTTAGGTTTCTACTCAGTTGGGACTTGCTGTATGGCACTTAGCAATTCATTCTGGCTGCTGTCCGCTGGTTTCTGATCTTGATCAACTGTTTCCCAGGTTCATGCATCAATGTTCCTAGCTGAAGACTGTATTCTTCCATTGAATAAAGTGATAGCTATTTTTTTCCTAACCCGCTCACCTATTTATTTAAGAAACTGCAATGCCAGATTGCTTGCTGTCTCCCAAAGTTCAGGAAACATTATAACAGAGTTGCTTTGTTCAAAGGCAATTGGCTTTTTTCTCTCTCCTCCTCTTCCCAATGTTTGATAATTTATTTTCTCTGAAGAAACAACATATGGATCTAATTTTCTTTATTTAATCCGTCTTGTTTTGATACATGATTACTTTTTAGCATATTCCCCACACATTTCAATATACTGTACATTGCGAGTGAAATCATGTTAGCTGGCTCTATTCCCTGAAATTAATACTGTCTGTGTGTTCTGGGTCTTTATTCAAACATAGTTTTAAGGTTGTGAGTAGTGATGTGTGTAAATCCAGGGGTTTGCTGAAAAAAAAGTAAATGTATATATATATATCTCTGGGCCCTTTGTCAGTTATTTTGCAGGATCTAGAAATTAGGGATTTGGAGAACTAGTGACCACAGCTATTGGTGAAGGCCACTCCAAGCACTGAGAAGATACATGGAAGATGCAATTTGTCTTATCCTATTGTGAGGAACTATAGTGTTTGTATAAAGTAGAAAGGCCATCTTCAGAGAAAAGATTGAAAATTCTTTGAGAAGGCGCAAGCTCTTAGGAATCATGAGCCTCATTCGATATGGAGAAAGGACAGCCTTCTCATCCTCTCTCCAGGAGAGGCAAGAGGAAGCTGAACACTATCAAGAAAGGAAGCCTTGTCACTAGAAATGCCTTAGGTCAATTTGTACAAGTGAAATATTACAAAGAGTTCTCTATGGAAGACAACTAAGGTATTTAGGATTGAATTGGATCTTGACAATCAGTAGATAATGAATAATGGAATTTTTGCAATAGTAACCACACACACTCACACACACACACCAACACCTGTCTCTCTCTCCCTCCCTCCCTCTCTCTCCAAGGAGTGGATGTAGTATGTCATTGAAGCTTGCTAACTTTCTCTCTGCAACAACAATTTCCTGTCCTTGATGCTGACTCCACAGTGCTGCCTAATATTTGCTGTTTGACCCTTTTGTGACTTTATATCTGGTACTAATAAAGCTGTCTTGACATCTGGGATGTTCCAGTCTGCTACACACATTTGAGTCTGCTGGAACAAGGTGCAGGGTCAGCCATATCAGAACAGTGATATTGGCAAGAAAGTGATGTAGAAGGGCTGAAGGAAGATGTAATTTCAAATGCTTGCTTAGAAACCATGTATTCTGTGCCTTGTCCCTCCCATTGACTCCACCTCTTGATTGGTTGAAAGGTTGAAATTATGTATTGCCTTTTTTACTTTACTATAAACATGGCCTCATTCAAAACCTGCAGTTTTGAAACCTGCAGTGGTTAAATTAACAGGAACATCAAATTGGGCATGAGGAACAAGAGCTTGGAATAATGAAGGGCTTGGAAACTAAGTCTTAAGAGGAGATATTGATTTAGCCTTTCAGACAATGATTGATACGATGATACTTTTCAAGTATCTGAGGAGGCATCATCTAGAAATCTATAAGCATGCAAAGGCTTCAGTTAGAGGAAGGCAGACCCTGGTTAAATATTAAGGAACAGTACCCAATAATTAAAAGCTATTTGGCAGTGCAACTATCATCCAGAATGGCAGTGAGCTGTCCTTCACTGGAATTTTTTTAAAAAAGAAAATGCTATCAGCTAGGAATGTTTTAATTTGGATTCCTTTGCTCAACAATGAGTTGGGCCAAAGCTCATCTCCAAGTTTCTTTGATTTTAAGAGTACAAAATAGGAAACTGGGCCACAGAATTAGTATGATTTTGGATTTGGCTGTGAATGAGATGTGAACCTAGTCATTGTTTGTAATCTACAGTTTATGGCTTAGCATGAACCAATTCACAATAGATTTTTCAATGTCATGCTTAAATGAAACCCATCACTGTAAAATGCAGCAGAAATAGAAACATTTATTGAGGCTGAGTGACGTTAGAGAGTTGAAAGGGTGATTGAGTTTTCTCTTCCTCAGGTTCTGAAAACTGGTCTCTCTCAGAAGGAGTTTTCTCTGTGACTACATCTAGAACAGCCCTACCCAGCTTTGTTGTGTAATTCAGATGCATAGATTTCAATTCTAGAATTGTCAGCAATAGGCTTTCTGGCTGGGAAATTTTGGGGGCTGACATTCACAGATCTAGAAGATGACCAGCTTAAGAAAGCTGGTCTGGAAGGTTCTGGGGTGGTTTGAGATCTTCAGGAGCAGATTATATTATTTGGGGATTATCAGGGAGTTGAAGTGTCCTGTCTTCCAAGATTCAGGGTGAATTGGAATGAGATCTTTGATGATGAACTGCCCAAAGCAATCAGAGGGCAGATTAGTTTGTATGTCTAGGTGTACTGGTGTAATGTAACCTTTTTCTCTCTGGGTAGATGGATGTCATGTTTAGATGTCAGCAATAAAATCTTAATTGATTTATAGTCCCCTTACAGAGTTGTTTATGTTGTGCCAATCAGTTTGTCCGTTGCCAGGCTACTAACAAAAAAACATGGTGACAAGGTTATTTTTTTCAGCTTGGCTGATTAGTTTATCAAGACTCAAGCACGTTACTCAAGAGAAATGGGCAGATACACCTTTCAAACTGGCCTTGTGTAAGCTCTATTAAACTTTTCACCTAGCATTTAACCCACCAACCTTGGGAGAGTTAATTTGGAAGTCCCTGGGTGACATACAAAGCAGCACTTCTGTTAATTATAAATAGATGTTTAATCCATGATCTTTCTTGGGGAACATCAAAGTTAATTCTGAGACTTTGCTGTTTTCCCCTTCCTATTTTCTGATCCACACATTGTGCTGTGTTGTGATTTATCATGTTTTATTGAGCAAGCTAAAATTGGCTAGGTTTATATTACATGCTAAGTTAACCATGGCAGAAAATAAAGTCTGTTTCAAGTCAAATTTGACTTCACTTATGCAGGGGTAGGGTTTTTTGGACATGATTTAGAAGTGATTTGATGGGGCCAGCATATATTTTATTTATTTATTTATTTTTTAATTTGTCAATCACTTACAAAATAATAGGTATAAGTATAAACCTGAGTAAGAATACAGAAAATAGGTACGATTAAATGGAGACAATTGAACTTCCAAGATCCAATTTGGTCTGATGGTTAAGGCACCAGATAGAAACGGTAACGGTGGAGTTTCTCAATAATCCAGGTCACAGTTGTATCAAAGGTGCTTTTTTCTTCAAAAGGCAACATCTTCCTCAAGGAAAAAACAAGTCCAGTTGCCTTTAGAAGAAAAAATCAGGCCAGCTTCAGAGTTGACAAGTATCTTTGAGACAGGAGACTGTGGGTTCAATCCTGCCTTAGGCACCAAAGTTGGCTGGGTGACTTTGAGCCAATCACCAGGAGACAGTGAGTTGACAGTGAGCCATGAAAGTTGGCTGGGTGAGCTTGAGCCAGTCACACTTTCTCAGCCCACAGGGTGGTCGTTCTGGGGAAAATAGGAGGATGAAGGTGTGTGAATATGTTCCCTCCATGAGTTATTTGTAAAAATAATAAAGGTAGATATAAATAAATAACAAATGATCCCCCATCCAAATACTCTCAGGTGCAACACTGTTTAGTTTTCTGGACTGCTTGCTGAATGACACAAACCACTTTAGCTAGTTTCACATGAAAAGATTCGTCAAATCCAAACAAATTACCTTGTTAACATGCATTAGTCATTATTGCTTGTAAAAAAATTCGTATCAGTACTATTAATTCTCCAGTGTCAGGGCCAGAGTGTTTCAAAGTAATCATTTTACCTAAGCATCATACAATTATCTGTATTTTCCTCAATTCTTATCTTACTGCATTAATTTTACCTTTTACCTCATTCGTTTGTACCTATTAATTTAAAATAACTCTTCATTTCTCCAACAAGTAGACTCTTTCTCTTGAAAGCTTATGGTATCATAAATCCATTTGTCTTAAACTCCTCTTCAAAGTGCCTCGGGTTGTGTTTTTGTTTTTGTACTTTTGATCTCCTGCTGAAGTTCCAGCTTAGAGCAACAATAGCAAAAAGGATCTCTAATTGCACCGTGATCACATGTTTAAACAATGGAAACTCAGGCAGCCTGTGTTTATGCAGACACAGACAATTGGTCTATTCTCTCTGGAGCTCTTGTCAAGCCCATCTCACCTCTAGAGTGCCTAAAACCCTTTTAATGAGTGGGATTCCTTTTTATAAAAGAATACAATACATTGTAAAAGCAAAATAATGTTTATGAAGGATTGTGTTTATATTGCAGAGTTCCCATGACAAAGACGTGATTCTGAATACCCTTAGTATTCTCACAAATCTTCTTTCTGTTGGTAAGTGGAAAATTAAATATTCTATTGTAGGATTTAAGATGAAAAATCCTATATTAGAAAATACATCCCAATGTACTAATCTCTGGAAATATAATTGGATAATATTAAGCTATGGTTTTCAACCCACACTTTTTACACTGTAATATGAAACACATTATTTACATTAAATAAATAGATAGATAGACAGATGATAGAGACAGAGAGAGAGAGAGATGTCTTTTCATCTTATTTAATCTCTCTCTCTCTCTCTCATCTATCTATCTATCTATCTATCTATCTATCTATCTATCTATCTATCTATATCTCTATCTATCTATCATCTGTTTATCTATCTATCTATCTATCTATCTATCTATCTATCTATCATTTATCTAAGAACATTATGGGTGTTTCTTTTATTTAACATATTTAATGATGATAAGGAAATTTTACCCTCTGTAAATGTTGTCTAATCCACAAATTAAAACGGATGCAGGGGGACATCTGAATTAGACGATTGCTTTGTAATAGAAAAGCAGCTGCCACACAGATCATGGTCAAGATTGAATATGTTATGGACAAATGGGGAAATGGAACGTAATATAAAAGAAATAGAAATTGAATCTAACACATGGGTGGACCATAATCCCATTAAAATAATTTGGAAAGGATTGAAAAAAAACAGAAGATGGATGCTAAACAAGGAGATCCTAAAAGAAAAAGAATGTGTTAAGCTGATGGAAAAAGAATTGGAGTTCTTTCTGAAGGAAAACAACAAACAACAAACATCAATTCCAAACCTATGGGACATGACTAAAGCATGTATCAGGGGCCTAGCAATTTCATATAATACACATAGATATGAGGGGGGAAAAGGATAACAATCTAAACCTAAATAGTCTTAAGAAGTTAGAAAAAACACTAGAAAAAACACCATATAATAAGATAACAAATATGGAGAGGATAATGATTAGATATAAATTGAATATGTTAGCACAAGATGAATGGTTACAGGACTTGAAAAAGATAAAACAGAATTAATTTGAACATGCGAATAAGCTGGGAAGGTGGCTAGCCTATAGACTTAAGAAAGAAAAAGAAAAAAGAGCAATTCAACAATTGAAAGATGCTGATGGTACCCTACAACATCAAACTGAAAAGAAAAAACATATTGTTAAAAGTTTTTTTGAGGAATTATATAGCAGGGAAGACATACCAGAGGGAAATATTCAACATTACTTAGAAGGAAAAGAGCTACTTGTGATCCCGGAAGAAGATAAAGAAGAGATAAACGGAAATAAATTAAGAGAATTACAAGAGGCAGTCCTGAAACAGAAAAATAATAAAACACCAGGATCGGATAGTCTCCCAGAGGAACTGTATAAAACGCTCCAAGAAAAGTTAGAAATTCAATTATTAGAACTCTATAATGAGGTACTGATGACAGCAAAATTACCTGAGTCATGGGGGGAGACATACATAACATTTATTCCAAAAGAAGATTCGGACCATCAATTAATTCAAAATTATAGGCCCATATCCCTTTTAAATGTTGATTATAAAATATTTATGTCCATAATGGCAGAAAGATTGAAAAAAACCCAAAACAGATTCTTACCGAATAGACAAATTAAAAATAATACCAGAATGGTATTGAATATAATAGAATATTATGAAGCAAACCCAGGAAAACAATTGGCAATGGTCTTCCTCAATGCACAAAAGGCATTTGGCAATGTTAATTGGCAGTTCATAATACAACAATTAAAAAGCAAGCAATTTGGCAATAAATTTATTAAATTGATTTCAACAATTTATACGTCACAGATGGCCAGTGTAATAATGAATGGTGACAGAATGGAAACATTCAAGACCAACAAGAGAGTAAGGCAGGGATGTCCACTGTCACCCCTTCTCTTTATTCTTACCTTAGAAAACTTACTGGAAAACGTAAGGAAAAATGTAGAAATCAAAGGGGCTTTAATTAAAAAGGAGCATTATAAGGTACAGGCATTTTCTGATGATATAGTATTTTTTTGGGAAGATCCAGAGGATACAGGAGTAAAATTAATAAAGGAAATAGAGGAATTTGGCAAGGTCACAGGCCTTAAGATTAATAAAAACAAAACAAAATTATTGACTAAAAATTTAAAAGATAAGCAAAAAAAAAGGAATTAGAAGGAAAATTGGGAATGCAAAGTGTGAAAAAGGTAAAATATTTAGGCATTTGGTTTACAGCAAGATGTTCTTCAATCAAAAAAGATAACTATGACAAATTAATAATGCAAATAAAAAAAGAATTGGAAATGTGGGGGAAATTACAGCTATCACTACTGGGGAAAATTGCGGCAATTAAAATGCCTACCCTACCAAAAATGCTATATCTTTTTCAAACTGTACCAATAAGATTAGATAAAACCTTTTTTAGAGAATTAGATCGAATAATAAGAAAATTTGTTTGGGATGGGAAAAAAGCTAGGATAAAAATGAAATTGTTACAGGACAAAAGAGAAAGGGTGGCTTTGGACTCCCTGACTGGGAACTGTATTATTAGGCTACAGCTATGGTATGGATTAAAGATTGGATCAACCTGGAAAATAGAACAATATTGTCGATAGAGGGTCACGACTTGCAGAGAAGGTGGCATAGTTTCCTATGGGATGGGAAATGTAAACAGCATGCATATTTTCAGAGACACATGATTAGAGATTCATTAATTCGGACATGGAACAAGATTAAAAAGAATCATTATCCTAAAATACCGAACTGGCTGTCAACTATGGAAGCACAAATCTACCCAAATGCAATGGATCTGGGAAAAAAGAGGAATTACAAAGACCTATTAGACACACAAGGAAGATTAAAAACGGGACAAGGATTACAACAACAAAATATAAAGATAGATAGGTGGCCATACATGCAAATTCAGGCGAGATATCAGAAGGACAAAGAACAATCTGGTTTCTGCATGGAAAAACATCAATTAGATAAAATTCTACAAGAAATGGAAAAGAAAATGATTTCAAGAATATATAACTTTCTACTAGATTTTAAAATGGAAGAGAAGGTGGTCAAAGAGACGATGGTGCTATGGGTGCAAAATGTTGGCCACAATATAGACATGGAAAATTGAGAGAGAATGTGGGGATCAAATTACAAACTAATTACATCCACAGCATACAAGGAAAATCAATAAAAATTTGTTCTACAGATGGCACCTTCCTCCTGCTGGATTGGCAAAAATGTTTAACTCAGACACAAATTGTTGGAAATGTGAAAAAAAGGCACTTATTTTCATACCTGTGGACATGCCAGGAAGTGAAAAAATATTGGAATATAATTAGACAATGGATAGAAGAAATCACGAATCAGAAAATTGAATTTAATCCGGAAACTTTTTTATTAGGTATAATAACACAAAAATGCAATAAAACAGATAGATATATTATGTTACATATATTAATAGCTGCAAGGATTTCATATGTACAACTCTGGAAGAAAAAAGGGTTCCACCGGAAGGCATGGTTATAAAAAATAATAATAGATTGTATAGAGATGGACAGGCTAACGATGAAAATAAAAGACAGAGAAGATTCAATTTATCATAGGGCCTAGGATGCCTGGGATGCCTGGGATGAGTGGTTTAAAAATAAAAATAAAATAAAATGGCAATTAGGAAAAGAATGAGAGAATATGTAAATATGTAAATATGTAAATATACCATGGAGAAGATTGAGATGTAAGGATAAAAGATATTGATTTATAGTAAGAGTAAGATGTAATGGTAAAGGAATAGGTAAATACATATATTGAAAAATGTGAGGAGATGCAAAAGATGTCTTGATGTTGATAACAATGTATAAAATTTTATTTTATGTTTTTAAAATTTGGAAACTTAATAAAATTTATTTTAAAAAGAAAAAAGAAAACAGCTGCTGGAAAAAGAATTGTCAAGGGTGCCTAATGCAGTTTAGAGCATGAAGGAAAATTGTGCAAAGGGAGTTATTTACTCAGTTACTTTTTTCACCCTGATCACAACCCCTAATCCTAAATGTACTAAAAAAAATGTCCTTTCCCTAAATTGGCAGAATATTCAGTTGGATTGTCTTCTTTGGCTTTTAGAATGATCTAAGCTTTTGAGCTGTTTGGTGTAGTGGTTAAAGGCACCAGGCTAGGACCAGCAAGCCCATGAGTTCTAGTATGACCCGCACCCCACCTCACCCGTTGGCATGAAGCCAGCTGAGTCACCTTGGGCTAGTCCTTTTTTCTTACCCCTAGGGAAGAGGCAATGGCAAGCCACTTCTAAAAGCCAAGAAAAGAAGCAGGGACTTGTCCAACTAGCAGTCAGAAGTTGACTTGAAGGCACCATCAAAAAAAAAAAAAAAGTTTCTGAGCATCACTGTACCTTCTCCTTTGGAATCTGTCAGCTCTGTCCATCCTGCTATGTCAGGAGTTCTTGGGTTTCAATTTCTAGAATTCCCAGGTAACAAGTGCAAACCCATTGTGGTAGCTTGGAAACCAAAGTCAAAGTCATCTGGAGGATAAGAAGGTTAGACAATTCTTGCACTGAACACCATTCTTACCAGGTGGCACATTCCACTGGGTGTGAAAAAAAATCCCATATATAAGTGTGCAAAGTAAACCTGACTTGCTTAGAATCAACACAGTGAGTATCTACTACTTTATAACTGTCTTTTCCTTTCTCCAGGGACAAACAGGAGGGTCCAGTATGCTATTAGCAAAGGGGGTAGCGAAGCCCTTTTGCAGGCATTGGTGAATGCAGCACGAACTCCAGTACCAGACTATGACATCTTGTTACCTCTCTTGCGTTTGCTGGTCAGAATTGGCTGTAAAGGTAATTATGGACGAGAGCTGTTCAATTCCAAATGGTTCAGGGTGGTTTTCATCAAGCAACAATAAACATTAATCACCAACAGCTAAATTACGACACAACCAACTGTGCCATCCAACAGAAGTAGATCAGTCCTCATTATCCATAAATGCTTTCTGAAGAGCCATGTCTTCATGACTCAACAAGGATGAAATACTCTGGATATCGGGGTGTGGGTGGGGTGTGAGTGACAGGAAGACAGTTATCTTTGGAAAGGTCTGATTCTTTCATTCCCATGGAGAAAAGACATATAATAAACCTTCTTTCCAACTCTTACTGGATGGACAGTCTCTAACTGTAGCAGGTGGTCTCCAAACCATCTCACCATGTATAGTAGGACTTTAAAACTGCCAACCAATACTTTGAAATGCACCTGGAAGTAGCCTGGCAGTCTGTGAGAAGACAGTTTGCCTGCAAAATGGCCAGTACCTGGGCAACCTGTCTCTTTAAGACCTTTCCCTAGCCAGCCCAGTGGCTGGTAGCTATAAAACTTGAGCAGAGAGGCAGTTGAGTGGGATTTATGACAACTCACTGTGGGGCAGCTCACCATGGTTTACTCATCATGGGACATTAATATTGAAGAAATAATGGATTAGAATCATGAAAGAAAGGGTGCTAAAGGAGGTGCAAAACGAAATGTGATGACAAAAATTAAAATAATATTTTCATTATTTTAAATAATTAAATTGAATTGTTGAATAGTCCTGCAGCAAGTTCTCTCATGGTGAGTTGGCTGCAGTGAATAGGCCATGACAAGATGACTGTGGTGAGTTGACCTGGTGAGTTGACTGCACCAAGTTGTCTGTGGAAAGTTGTCTCTTTCTAAGCAGAGTGTGGTCATGTTAAAGCAGGGGTGGGCAATTAATTTCTGTCAGGGGCCACATGGAAAATCAGATTTGCGTTCAACGGCCGAACCAATTTTATAAAAGGCCCTTATAAAGGGCCCATTATAAAATGCGGCTAATTATATATAAGAATATTTATAACCTAAGAATCAATATAACCGCAGAATGAATGAATATATATATATATATGTGTGTGTGTGTGTGTGTGTGTGTGTGTGTCTGGCATTCAGCTTTGTTCGGGTATTTTCCCACGTGGTGCTTTTAAAGTTGTAGCAACGTTTCAGCAGAATCTCATCTGCCATCATCAGGCTTCTGTATAGTGTTTGTCTGTGAGTCAGACTTTTACAGTGGTTTCAGATTTAAATTTGGGGCAGCCTATTGCTGTGTCAGAATGGTTTTTTCTTCCTCCTGATTGGTTGAGAGTCTTGGTCTGTGTTTATTGGTCTTGGAGTTTGCTGTGTTCTGCTACTAATATCTTCTGTCTGTTTTTTTTTGGGGGGGGGCTCTTTTTGTATCTTGATTGGCTGGCAACATTGTGTTACTTTATTGGAGGCCTTTAGTGCAGCTTGGCTTTGGGTAAATGGACGGCTATCATTCGTTAGGAAATTGGGTTTCATCTGGGTGCCTGGTTGGGGTATGTTTGAGCTGGAGGTATCAGGGGGGATCTGTTTGTGCCCAGGTGTTTGCCTGGCTTGTGGTGTGGAGATTTTTTTGTTGGTGAGTGCAGGCTTCCAAATGATTGACAGCCTGGTGGAATCATCTCTTCTATTCATGCTTTCTGGTCTTTCTTGCATGAATAGAAGAGATGATTCCACCAGGCTGTCAATCATTTGGAAGCCTGCACTCACCAACAAAAAAATCTCCACACCACAAGCCAGGCAAACACCTGGGCACAAACAGATCCCCCCTGATACCTCCAGCTCAAACACACCCCAACCAGGCACCCAGATGAAACCCAGCTTCCTAACTAATGATAGCCGTCCATTTACCCGAAGCCAAGCTGCACTGAAGGCCTTCAATAAAGTAACACAATGCTGCCAGCCAATCAAGATACAAAAATAGCCCCCGCCCAAAAAAAAAGAAAAGAAAAAGACAGAAGATATCCGAAACACCAATCAAGCAGAACACAGCAAACTCCATGACCAATAAACACAGACCAAGACTCCCAACCAATCAGGAGGAAGAAAAAACCATTCTGGCACAGCAATAGGCTGCCCCAAATTTAAATCCGAAACCACTGTAAAAGTCTGACTCACAGATGAACACTATACAGAAGCCTGATGATGGCAGATGAGATTCTGCTGAAACGTTGCTACAACTTTAAAAGCACAACTATTATGACGTGGGAAAATACCCGAACTAAGCTGAATGACATACATATATATATATATATATATATATATATATATAAGAAAAATATATATTATATATTATATATAAGAAAAAGTAACACTGTGGCTGCTCCTGCTACTACTTTCCACGCTTTCCAAACGCGAGTCCCAGGAGAGAACAAACAGCAAACCGCACTCAGGTGCATCCAAGCCCACCTAAAGCTAGGTCGCTGCTGGTGGAGCCTTGACCTGCCCTGGTGCCCCAGCTCGGCGGTCCTGCTCGGGCAGCACTTTAAAAGCCCTCCTCGCGTACGCGCCTGATGAGCCGCTCACCACGACAGCGGCTCCCAGCACCTGAGCAACTTCCCAGCAATTTGTGGCTTGCTTTTTCTTCTCGGGCGCTTGCGCCTGGCCCTGAGCCGCACGGCGGAAGGGAAACCCGGAGTGCCGCCGGGTCTCCTCCTCCAAGCAGCCCGCCCGCCTGCTGGGCGGAACCCTTCCCGCTCATCTCTTGGGTGTCTGCCTCATTCCTCTCTCAGTCGCTCTCTCGCTCCTCTACCAGCCCAGGAAGAAACTGCTTCAAAGAAGCCGGCAGGGTGGCTTCCTGCAGGCGCAGCTCCTCCGAAGCGCCCGTTCACCCCCACACAGCCGCCCGCGGTTCAATCCAGTGCTCCGTTCTGCCTGCCTGCCTTCATTTCTGGTTGTTTCGGAGCAGCTTCGGCTGAGAAAAAGAGGCGAATAGTTATTATTCTCAGCCAAAGCTGCTCTGAAACAACCAGAAACGAAGGTAGGCAGGCAGGCAGGCAGGCAGACAGAACGGAGCACTGGATTAAACTATGGGTGGCTGGGTGGGGTGAACGGGCGCTTTGGAGGAGCTGTGCCAACAGGAAGCCACCTTGCTGGCTTCTTTGAAGCAGTTTCTTCCTGGGCTGATGGAGGAGCGAGAGAGCGACTGAGAGAGGAACGAGGTGGGAGGAAACCGAAGCTGCTGAGCTGGAAAGCAGGACAGGCTTCAGTTGCTTCCTCCCTCCCTTTCTCTCCTTTGTGTTCTTGATCCCTGATCCCAGCAGCATTCACCGAAGGTGAAGAAAGCCGCCATTTTTTTATTTTTTTATTTTTATTTCTTTGTGGCCCGGTACAAAGTGATCCACGGACCAGTACCGGTCTGGAGCCCGGTGGTTGGGGACCCCTGCTCTTTGCACTCGAAGGTGATTTCGAACTGGAAGGGGTTGTAGAAAGGCGAAGGGTTGTCCAGCACCACGACGTTGTTCACCTGAACCTTTGCCATATTGGGTGGGAGGGGAGGGGTGGGGGAAGGAAGCGTGGGGAGAGGACCCACAAATAATAATCGGAGTGTGTTCCTCCTGGTGCCCGGGAAAGTGCCTCACGCAGGAGACGTACGCCGGCCAGGGATGGAGAGGCGAGTTAGGAAACTTTGCCGCTGGCTCTCCCGTCTGCTGCTCCCACTGCCTTCGGTGGAGGCATCGGCCAGGCGGGGGCTGGCGTTGTGTGCCTCTCTTCTTTTCTTTCCTACCCCGAGAGTGCTCTGCGCTGTTTTGCAGCTTTGGGGGCCATGCGGCGCAGGGCAATACGCCACACCCAGTGATTTTTTTCAGAGGTGGGCCGGATTAGACAGACCAATGGGCCAGATGTGGCCTGCGGGCCATAGTTTACCCACCCCTGTGTTAGAGGCTTGGGGTTGGTGTGACATGAAGGTGGTTTGTATTCATTTGGGGAATTAAAGAGCCTCAAGCAAATAGAAGAATTAGTGTTCTTTAGAAATATTGGAGGAACAGAAGTTGTAGTAGAATAGGGAAACAGTAGTATAGAAAACAGTGAGAACCAGCTTTTGAACCCTTGTGGGGAGGGATGGGATTCTACCAGTTCGCACCTATTTGCTAAAACTGGTTGTTAACATTCTAAACAGTTCAGAGAACCGGTTGTTAGAAGAAATTACTGGCCTAATCCTGAAGGAAGGCAGAAAGAAAACATTTTGGTGTTGCTTACAGAAACTGCCTCTCTGTTAACTCTTATTAAATTCTTGGCAGGACTTCCTATCTCAGGAACTTCTCTGGAGAATTTTCCCCTCCCTTCCTGGTACTTTGCTTTTGTGCAGTGACCATTCAAAGTTACAATGGCACTGAAAAAAGTGACTTATGACCATTTTTCACACTTACAACTGTTGCAGCATCCCCACAGTCAGGAGAGGCCAGGAGAGGAGATGCGTGCCTCGATGTGAGTGATATTGAGTTGGCCATGTCCAGCCAATAACATGACCACCAAGCCATGTCCACCCAGTCATATGACCACCAAGCCATGCCCACCACCTAAGCCAGGTCCACAGAATCGGTTGTTAACAATTTAAATCCCACCCCTGCTTGTGGGTATGTTGCCTAGAGACCAAGTAGGGTTGTGTTGGCTCTCTAGGGTTTTGTAGTCCAATGACCCGGGTATACAAGAATCCATTCATCCTCAATGCAACACTTGTACTTGTGGTGTCACAAGGATGAATTTAGATGTGCCTATAAATACCCAGTCTATTGCATATTATACCAGTGGAAGCTTCTGGCTGGTCTTCATGAGTTGTAATAGACCAATAGCCTCATGTAGAATGAGTTGTAATAGACCATCCTTGGGGTGACAAGGACATGAATGGCTGTGTACAATATATCCGATGCAAGGTTGGCTAGAATTGTTGCACCTGATTGGCCTGCCCAAAGGTTCCTCTGTCCATAGCCCCCACAAATGCTGTTGAAAGAGGAATTATGAGTCAAGGGGGACCCCCAGATGCAGCTGTTGAACTTGTTTTTAATGGATTAATTACTGTTACAACCTGAGCTTTGCCCTTAGGCCAAACATTGTGAAGAGATGTCAGCTACCCACTGTGCATGACATTCCCCAGGTATAACGGCTAGTTTATTACAGACAAAACAAAGTGACAAAATTACTTTCTGAGCCCTTGAATGATTATGTAGGGTTTCACACAGTCCTTATGTAGTATATTACCTAGAAAGAGGCTCACCCACTGTGATGTTTTGAATGGAACTGCCTGTTTCATGAAAGAAAACTGGAACCTAGTGTCAATCAATTTAAAAGCATATGCTCTTGTAATTTCCTCTTTGCCACTTGTGACAACATCAAGGAAACAAGATAATTGAGGAAATGATAAAGAGGAATTCGCCAACCCACTGCTTTGGGATCTTGATTCAAGTTTATTTTTTTAAAAAAATCCCCGTGTTGGTTTTTTAAAATAGATGCATTCAGGCATCCTTCTAATCCTTAGCAGCCTTTTTCAGCATCTCTCAGAAGTTTTATAAGCATAGCGTTTCATTAGTATAGAAGAGCCTTTTCTGTTGTGGCCCCATCCAGTGGAACT
The DNA here is from genome assembly GCA_033807585.1 of Hydrophis major. Lineage (NCBI taxonomy): Eukaryota > Metazoa > Chordata > Lepidosauria > Squamata > Elapidae > Hydrophis > Hydrophis major. The sequence continues at coordinate 18,270,003 of CM066337.1, forward strand.
TCCACCAGAAGTGAAAACTGCCCCTTAATTTTTGGCATTTGGGAAGGGTACCAAAACCTGGTTTTCCCTGTTCGCCTGGGCCCTTGAGGGGGATGTCCACTACTGGAGGTGGCTGTTGGGGTAGAAGATCTCATCCATTTCTTGGTTCTTGTAGGTGTGGTTTTATCATAGTTTTAAATAATATTTCAATGTTGGCTCATTTTAATCTTTTAATTATTCTTCACCCATTTTGATAATTTTTAAGCTGCCCAGAGTCACCTTGTAGGGGAGATGGATGGCATGGAAATTTAATAAATAAAATAAATAGTGTACAGAATTTGTTGAGAGTAATAGCAAGATCTTGCAGCTACATTCCCACTGTTTATTCCTGATTAGGAAAACTGGCCTCTGAACTTGATCAAACTCACCCTTGTTCCAAACCAAGTTCTACCGAGTTCAGTGATGCTTATCCCTAAATAAACATGTATGAGGTTGAAATCTCAAGCTGACTTTCAAACTTGATCCCATGCTTGGTCCTTTAAAAGAGGAGGTAGCAAGAAGGTAGTTATCTTCAGTGTATATAATAAGTTGGATTTTTTGAATGCTGGAATAAAAAACCGCATGAGCTTTGAATGCATTGGCTGGAAGTGTTTTGCTCTGAAATTATAAATTGCACAAATTGGCTTCACTGTAGTCACTAGGAGAACCAAAACACACCAAAACTCCAGATGGAGTTGTCAAAAAGATGAATAAGATGTGAAGGTGGAATATCTCAGTGAAAGAAGTCCTCCCCCCCCACACACAATCAAGACAACTCTTATGTCTCTTATCATTAGAAGGTCTCTTAGTTAATATTTATTTTCCTTATTCCCTTTTCCTAGATAACAAATTTGGATTAAAAGCACAGCGCCTGGGGGCAATTGATATAACCCTCAGTCTGGCACGAAAAAATCTTCACCACCATGAGAATCTCACCCACTGTCTCTGGGCATTGCAGATTTATGCTTCTAATGGTATGTATGTGTGTTTGTTTTCACTCTGGTCGCTGCACTTTAAAGTTGGGTACAAAACATATTTTGATCATCAGAATTCAGTAGTCAGTTTTCATGGGGTTCTGGGATTGCTTGGAATGCTGAGAACCTATCATGGCCACTCCAACCAAATAGGAGTAAAGATCAAGTTCCATACACTAAAAGGTTGAAGTCATCTCCATCATTCATTCTAGATTATTATTATTTTAAAAATGAATTGGATAGGGAACTCTGTGGACTCTTGGAACATTGCTTCCTTCACTTTCATTTCTCCAGTGTGCTGCAGCTGCCCAAAAAAAGCCAATGCAATCCTAGGCCTCATTAGTAGAGGGATAGAATCTAGATCATCTGGGGTATTAGTACCACTTTGTAATGTCTTGGTAAGACTCACACTACATCCAGTTTTGTTTATCACAAAACAAAAAAAGATGACTCTAGAAAGAGTGCAGAGAAGAACAACAAAGATGATCAGGGGACTAGAGGCTAAAACAGGGGTGATTTGAGGGGCTGCCACAAAGAAGAGAGAGTCAACCTATTCTCCAAAGCACCTGGAGGCAGGACAAGAAGCAACAGATGGTAGCTTACTAAAGAGAGATCCAACCTAGAACTAAAGAAAAATTTCCTGATGGCGAGAACAATCAGTGGAATGATTTGCCTTTAGAAGTTGCTTCATCACTGGAGGTTTTCTTTTTTTTTTTTGATTTTTTTTTTGATTTTTAAAAACAAACATAAACAAACAACACATAAAATATAAAAACGTAAAACATCTTTTTTGAAAGCATCTTGATCCCAGGTTACATCTTTTGGTACAGACACAAATTCAAATTCATGTTCATTTTATATACCATTCCATATCTTGTTACCATTCTACATTTTCTATGTAGCTTCTCCCCTCTTTTAAATTTCTTAATTTTATTTTATTTATTTCATCTCAGTTCAGATCATTATACTTATATTCTTTGTCTGTCCTGTTTCCAGCTGTCTATTATCTTTTCTCATTAAACAAAATTTCTCCTGTAATCACTGATTGGAGTATGACGCCTTTATATTTTTCTCCTAAATTTATAACACTTAATATAATACATAACTTCCATTCGGATTCTGCTTAGTACATTCTAAAATTACACACTATATTTTAAAAAGAATAAAAATTGTAAATATATAATATAATTAAAACCACAAATCCATGTCAATTCAACTCTATTGTTAATATTAATATTCATTTAAATCTTAAACATTTTACACATTACTTTTCATATAAGTATCATACTTCTGTGGGAACACTTATAAACTTTCCATAGTTGCTTATTTTAAAACATTATATCATTGAGGTGTTCCCATTCCTTCCTAATTCAATTCTCTCATTTATTTCATTTCATTTATTTTGTTCATAAAAGTTTCACTGAGTTACACTGAGTATTTTATTCCACTTTTTAGTCTTATGTTATTTCCAATCTTCTAACATAATTTCTAATACAAATATAACAATACAATCTTATGTACCTTTGCAGAATCACCTTTTCAGTTAGATTTTTATCCATTATCTCTAAATAAATCCTGTTTCGTTACATCTTGTTTCACACCTTTGTAGCTTCTCTTCCTTTCCTTCCTCCCTTGCTTTTTCTCTCTGCCCTTTTTACCCCCTTGTCTTTCCACCTCCATTTCCCTCTTCTGTGTTCCTTTTTTCTGTTGCTTTCTAGCCTTATATCCACTTTGCACCTTATTTTTCCCTTTTTAGTTGCTTTTTGGGGTCTTAAAGTCTCCATTCTCTTTCCCCCTTCTTCCCTAATTGAAGTTACTTGTTCATCAAAGATGGCTTCTTCTTTGTCCCAACCTTCTTGTTGCGCAGTCAGTTTCTCATCGGTACAAATTTCAATTTCTAAGAAGTTAAAAACAGAGCCAAAAGAGCCCTTCCCTTCTTGTTCCTCTTCTTTATATTTTTTGAATTCCATTTTCAATTCATCCACAAGCGATGCCATTGTAAAAAAAAATTTTTTTTTCAAACAACCACCCAAGTGTTTTTAATCATTTAGATATAATTTCCAAGAGTCCCAAAGTCACCAAGCAATCCAAATACACACAAACTGTTTCTTTTAGCACTTCTTTTTTTACTTTCTCTTCCTGGGGCTATTTAGTTACAAAGTTCCAGTTATGATGTATCTTTTAGAAGTCTTGTTAGAATTTAATCAGATTCTTCTAAAATCCAGGCAGTCTCCTCCTTCCAAATCTTATTTTTATTCTTTTCCTCTCCCTTCCCACTTACAGCAAGAAGAAAAAAAATTTTTTTTTTAATATTCAGAAATCCTTATTGTTCCCCTTGACATTTAATTATCCAGTTTAAATAACTCTTAATGCCAAAGCAGGTTTTTCTGATTTCTCATAAGGTCGCTGTCAATGTAAGGAAGGAGAGTGAAGAAAAAAAAACTTTCCCTTTTAACTTTCATTTGCCGCTTCCGAGCCTTCTTAGGGAGTGATGTATCTTTTACAAAATTTAAATTTCTGGGTACCTTAGTTGTTGCTTTTGTCCTGGTCAGCCAAAAACTTTCACTTCTTATCTTCCTTTTTAACTTTCTTTTCCGGCTGAGTGCTTCTTTGAGGTGGCCATTTCTGACCGCCACTCTTACCGCCTTTGGAAAAGGGAGTTTAGCTGCCTATGGGGGAGAGGTGCGATTCTTCTCGACCCTGCCAGATCTCTCCTATCTTCACCAACCTCTACGGGGTGGCTTAGCCCCAAAGCTGGGTGGCTCGGGGCACTCCAGCGGTGAGCGCAGGCAGAAACCATGAACGATCATGGATTCCTGCCTGCCCCAAAGCGCTACAAACCGGAACCCCATCACTGGAGGTTTTCAAGAAGACAGTGGACAGCCATTTGTCTCATATGGTATAGAGTCCTCTGCTTGAACAAGTTGTTGGACTAGAAGACCTCTAAGGTCCTTTTCAACTATATTATTCTGTATTTTAAGTTATGCTAACCTATTTTGTTTCTGTCTGCAGCCAGTTAGGGCCAGCCCTGACTATTGCACTACACATGGTCTACTTCTGCTGGGGGATCTTTGGCAATTCTAAGTGTGTCTGGTCTTTTCCAGCTGCTCTCAGTTTTATTTATTTATTTATTTATTTTGGTTCACCTTCTCTGACCTCATTGTCATTTCCCTTGTGGAGACTTCTAACTGTATCAGCAGCAGCAATGGCCCAATTTGACGTGCTTAGCATTTTAGATCTTCCCCTTGAAGATTTAGTGCTACTGGCTGCTGGCCCTGTAAGTTCTCCACGTGCAAGACCCCAATGGTCTTCATTCACTCCAGGCCTTCCTGGGCAGGCAGCCAACCTTCCCTGTCATTCTCTTTGATATAAGCAGTATTTGAAAGGGTGTGTGTAACAGAGAAGACAGTTGAAAGGCATCTTCAGTGTGATGTATTTATTCCACATGCCTTGCACAGTCAGTCTTTCCTTGTGGCTTGCTTTTTGTTTTGGGTCCGCTTTCACAGGCTAAAGGAAGAGAAACTAGTATTTGGAAATGCGGAGGCAGAGTGATGGGCTAGTTACTCAGGACAGCCTGAGTTGGTTACTACAGATTTAATGGTGAGTGAAAAAAATGTGGGGAAGATTGACAAGGAAAGTGTAGTGTGCTGCATGGATAGAGATCCTGTTATTCAGGAAATGTGTTAAGAAGATCTTACTGTCCTTTCTACCAACTTTGAACAAACAGCTGTCTTTGATGCAGTTATTATTGGTGCTTTTGGTCATCCTTCCATCTCCCTCTAAAAATAAGATGAAGCTTATACTTGCCTTCATTTACAGAAGGTGAATTGAGTGACAGTTAACACTGGCAAGAATCCAGCATCTTGTTGTTCTCCCCATCCAGAGGCTGTGAGTCAAGCTACAAGGGCTATCCTTTTCTTTTGAAAAAAATAAAATAATGAGCAACTTAGAAGAAGCAATTGAAAAGATGCTAGTCAGACCTTTTCACAGGAAATCTACAAAGAATTTACTTCAAGTTCTACCATGCCTTTCATGCCAGGAAGAGTTCTGAATTTCATTCCATTTTTAAGAAGAAGGGTGATACAACTAAGAATAATTCTTTTAGTATTGGGAAGAGACAACTGTACTATATTAACAGAAATATAATTTCCACATTAAAGTATAATTCCATATTAGTCTACTTTGGTCAAACTTAATCTGGGAACCACAATTTTTAAGAAAGATTTAGATAAATTGGAGAAAATTCAAAGAAGGACAAAAACGTGATCAGGAGACTCAAGTCTTATAATATCTCAATATTAAAGGGGTTAGTTATTTTGATTGATTGATTATGTGTCATCAAGTTGTTTTTAATTCCTAAGAAACCATAGATTTTCTCCATAATATTATATACAATTATATTCTGAACCTGGAGTGGTGCAATGGCCTAGACATAGCGCTCTCACCTTACAATCAGGAGGCTGTGAGTTCAATCCTATAGGTAGAGGCAGATATTTCTCTCTCTGGCCACACTTGAGAATATATCTGCTGAACAAAACTCTACATTGGTGACAGGAAGAGCATCCGGCCATTAAAACACTCTGCTAGCTCCATGCAGTTGTCCAGATTCTTCCCTGCAAAAGATTATGGGGTCATTAAATCATGATTATATTAGTAACCTATTCTTTTTGGTCTTCCAACAGTGCCTCTGTAACTTGAATCCATCCTCCTTGCTGCTTAATCAGAACTGAGTTTAGGCATAAGCTAAACAATCTATCATTTAGGTTCTCACAATCCACAGGGTTGCATGAAAGTTTGGAATATTACTTTTCTGATGTTGCAAACAAGTTCATTATTAGTTATATTAACAAAAGTGATCATGATTATTCATATTTATAAACATTTTCTATATATATTAATGTATCTTAAAATTATTTTAAAAATTAGACTTAAGTATTGTTGCCAGGGTATCTCTGTGTGTGTATATACCGTGTTTCTCACATAATAAGGCCGGCCCTTTTTTTTTTTTTGAGCCACGAAGAAATGGCTAGGCCGTCTTTTTGGGGGTGACTTAATTCCTCCCCTTGCATCCTCGCCAACAACCGCACCTTTGACACCCGCCGCTGCTGCTTTCCCTTCTGCCCATTCTGCCACCACGTTTGGAGCTGCCGCTTCCATGTTTGGAGTGCCGCCGCCATTTGGAGCTCCAAACGCGGAAGTGGCAGCTCCAAACATGATGGCAGGTGATCTTTTTATTTTGGTCCATGCGAAATTCAGAGTGAGCAAGAGAGGGAGACTGCGATGCCTCCATCCGAGATGGCAACCTCACTAGTGGATCACAATGTGGCTGGAAGCCCGAATCAGTGGGATATGATGGCAATCTTTTTGGAGCGAGAGGAAAGGGAGAGAAGAGTTGCGAGGCGTAATTTGCAGGAGGAAGTGGGTGTACCCCATGGCAGGGAGCCCAAGGAAGAAGGGCCGGTATGCAACGGAGAGCATTCTGTCTTTAGGGTTTCTTTCCACCCAGCACAGATCAATTCTGTAGCTGAGACACTCATCTCCAGAACAAAATGCTTAGCCAATGAACAACACCTAAAAACCGAACTACACACTCTCACTAACGTACTAACAGCCAATGGATTCCAAAGAAAGAAAATTACCCTCCTAATCCAAAAAGAAACCCCAACCAAAATCCAAGACAGAGAACAAGAGAACGGCAAAGCTCTCCTCCCATATATAAAAGGCACTACAGACAAAATCAGCAAGATCCACCAAAAACACAACATTAAAACAGCATTCTGCACAAACAGAAAAATATCCACCATCCTAAGAAACCCTAAAGACAGAATCGAGTTAGAAAACCAAGGAGTATATGAAATCCCATGTACCGCCTGCCCCACATACATCGGACAAACCAACAGAAGAATTATTGCACATACTGGAGAACACAAGAACTCAATCAAAAAAGAAGAACCGACCTCTTTCCTGGTCCAGCACCTCAAAGCCACAGGACATGAGATTGACTTTAAAAATACCAGAACTATCGCCAAAACTCAACACTTCAACAACAGAATAATCAGAGAAGCCATAGAGATAGAAAAACGCCCACACAGCATGAATAAACGAGATGATATCTCCTGCCTACCAGCCATTTGGAAGCCCACCCTCATTAATACCTAACATGAAGAATGACACCAGACCCACACCCACAAAGGCCACACAAGATGCTACCATCATACTTCCACGTAGAAAGCAGATTCACACCCACATAGATGATGAGACACGACCACGGACCAGAAGTCGTACCGCAGCTGCATCACTACTCACTTCAAACACCTCTGACCCATACATGAAGTGAACTGACACTCAACATGAAGATGTGGCACGACCACAAATGCAAAGCCAAACAACAGGATCACAGCTCACCAGCTCAAATCCCCCAACAAGACTAACCTGAACACAGCCAAGCCCCCACATGAACAGAACACACCCCCAGCCAATCAGAACACAGCCAACCCCCCAACCAATCAGATCACAGCCAGGCCCCCAACCAATGAGAACACACCCCCACCCAATCAGAACACAGCCAAGCCCCCACCCAGTCAAGTTGCACTCCCACTGGCAGTTAAAAGGAAAAACAGCTGCAAGATCACATTACTCCAAGAAGCACAAAGCCGAAGATGCAAGCTTGAAGATGACGAATGAGTTTTGTCGAAACGTCGCCAAAATACTTCCAATTTTACATGGGAGAAAACCCGAATAACCAAAGATCCACATACAAATACCCACGAAAACCTCAGAAAACAAGTATATATGTATCTCTCTATATATGGTACTTAAGTTCTTCACGTATTTTTCCACGTCTTAATATTTGTGCTTTTATTATAGCGACATTTCAGCAGAATTTCATCTGCCCCACCACCAACCTGGAAAAAACCACCAAATCCAAAATAAAAGCCTCTCCCATCAGTGAAGAGATCCAGCAAAGAATCATCCCCAGAGGAAAATCATCCTAAGCTCTATGGCCTCCCCAAGATACACAAAGAAGGAACAGCACTCAGACCCATAGTCAGCTCCATAGGCTCACCTCTACAGAATCTTGCCAAATTTCTTGCCAAACAACTCCAGCCCTACACAGAATCCATCACTTCACATGTACCAAAACTCTTTCCACTTTATAGAAACAATAAAGAAATAAAACCTACAACCCAGTGACTTCATGAGCTTTGATGTCATATCCCTCTTCACCCACATTACCTATTAAAGAAGCCTTGACATCTATCCAAAACAAATACAACTCCGCTAAGCACATCCTAGATCTGGCCAACCACTGCATAACCAACACATGCTTCATCCACAATGACAAAGATACAAACAGATAGAAGGAGCACCTATGGGATCACCCCTCTCACCCATTATCACTAACATATACATGGAACACTTTGAAATCAACGCTCTAGACAAATCCAAACACAAAACCAAACTCTGGCTTAGATATGTAAATGACACTTTCATAATTTGGCCATACAGGAAAGAAAAACTGGACAACTTCCTCACACACCTCAACAGCCTACACCCCAAAATACAATTCACCATGGAAACAGAAGCCAACAACCAACTTTCCTTCCTGGATGTCCTAATTTACAAAAAAACCCAATGGCTCCCTAGGACACACCTTCCACCAGAAGAAAACACACACCAAACGCTACTTAAACGCACAATCCCATCACCACCCTGCACAGATCAACTCCGTAGCCAAGATCCTCATCTCCAGAACCAAATGCCTAGCCGACAAAGACCACCTGAGAACAGAATTACACATCCTCACTAATGTATTAATTTCCAACGGATTCCAAAGAAACACAATTACCAACATAATCCTAAGGGAGATACCCCAAAAAACTGAGACACAGAACAGGACAACGGTATTGCCTTCCTCCCCTACATCAAAGGCACCACAGACAAAATCAGCAAAATTCTCCACAAACAGTATCAGGACAGCCTTCGGCACTGACCAAAAAATAGCCAACATCCTAAGAAACCCCAAGGACAAGATCCAGCTAGAAAACCAAGGAGTTTATGAAATACCATGCAACAATTGCCCAGCCACATATATTGGACAAACCAACAGGAGAATAAATTCATGCATCACAGAACACAAGAATGCAGTCAGAATATAAGAAAATACTTCCTCCCTTTTCCAGCACCTTAAAGCCACAGGACATGACATTCATTTAGAATGTACCAAATTAATCTTGAATACTGAACACTTCAACAAGAGAATAATCAGGGAAACCATTGAAATAGAGAAACACCCCCATAACATGAATAAATGGGAGGATACCTCCCACCTACCAGACATCTGGAAACTAGCCCTTATCAACAAACAAGTCCCAACCACAAAAACCAACACCGGACCCAAACAACGCATGATGACATCACTAATCTCCCTCACCAGACTCAAACCCAAACCCATCCCATAGACGAAAGGCAACCACCGTCCAGAAACCAGACCACAGCTGCATCACCAGCTGCCACACACCCTGACCCCCAAACCAAGCAAACTGACATGTGCCATGAACACATAGCCAGAACTCAAACTCTGAGCCAAACTAAAACCCCAAATGTTACATCACAGCCACCCACTCATGATATCACTTCACGGAACTCAGGAGGTTACACCACAAAACCTCAAGATGTTACAACACAGCCAACGACCCAGGAGATTACAGCGCAAGACCCAGGAGGTCACAACAATAAAACTCAGTAGGTCATCACACAGCCCATTACCCAGGTCGTTACAACACAGGAGGCTGATAGACATACAGCCAGCACCTCAGCCACACAGGTTCTTATGAAAATGCCAACCAATCTGCAAACATCAACCAATCAAGAAATAACAACACAGCCAACCAGCTCACTTACAATAGACCCAGCACACCACACCTCCCCACTAGTATTTATAGAGAGACGGTAGCTCTGATCATGCTTTGCTCGCACAATAATGCACCTTCGTATTGTTGATCTGGACTATAATGTTCAAGATTCTTGTACCGAAATGACTGAATTAAAGGGGAATAAATGAGTTGTAATACAGATAGTCCTTGACTTACAACCATAGTACAGCCCAAGATTTATGTTGCTAAGCAAGACATTTTTAAGTGAGTTTGTCCACATTTTATGACCTCTTTTGCCCAGTTGTTAAGTGAATCAATACAGGTATTAGTAACATGGTGGTTCAGTGAATCTGGTTTCCCTATTGTTTTTGCTTATCAGAAGGTCACACAAAGTGATCACATGACCAGGGGTGGGATTCATTTTTTTTACTACTAGTTCTGTGGGTGTAGCTTGATGGGCATGGCAGGGGAAGGATACTATAAAATCTCCAGTCAGAGGCGGGATTTGCCGGTTCTCTGAACTACTCAAAATGTCCACTACCAGTTCTCCAGAACTGGTCAGAACCTGCTGAATACCGCCTCTGCACATGACCCTTGGACATTTCAACCATCATAAATGTGAGTCAGTTGCCAACTGTCTGAATTTTGATCATGGTGCTGCAATGGTCGTAAATGTGAAAAATGGCCTTTTTTCAATGATGTTGTCATTGAACAGTCACTAAATGATATGTTATAAATCAAGGATTACCTGTAATATTAACTGTCCAGATCTCAGGAGAAGCTGATAGGGAACTACAAATAGAGGCAATGGGTTTGCTAAATTTGTTTTTTTCTAAATATGCTTCTAAATGTGCTTGGTAAGGAATTATGTTGCAGCAACTTCTGTTTTTTATCTACTTTGATGCAAATGGATGGTCCAGCCTGTGCAACCAAACTCAGGATAAAAGGATGCTGAATAAATTGTTTGGGGTTCTTCCACTTTATGGAAGAATTCACCTTTATCTCGCTCTGAATAAACGTGTGACTCAGAATTGAACTCTGCCTCTTTGTTCATGTTGGTCCAACCTAGATTTCCTGCTTGACAGTATTTCTGCCATCTTTGAAATTAAAATACAATCTGAACATTCATGGTTTGAGGGCTGGAGCAATGGATAAGATGAGTAGGCATGTTAAGTTAATAAAGATGCTTTTTACATTTACTTGTTAGGGAAGATTTTGAAGAGAATAAAAAAAGGCAATTGCAGACAATTTCTTTCTATTGTGTCTACAAGGATCATTTCCCAAATTCCACGTTCTGAGTCTGTTTTTTTTCCTCTCTGTCATTCATTGCAGTTACAGTAGGAACTATGTTGGGCATTAATGGAGCGATGGAATTGCTCTTCCAAGTTATCACACCATATACCAAGAAGCATACCACCACAACAAGGTAAGTTGAGAAACTCATAAAATACCACCTTCAGACATATCAGATTGAGAAGAAAGCACCATGTTTGCCTATGACTGGAGAAGGGTAAAAATGATATTTTATTTCTAGTCTCAATCCAAATTAAGCCAAAGCATGAAATTTGGGATGGATACAAGAGAAAAGGATGACTATTGTGGCTCTTGATGCGCTATTCTTTCTCTTGAATCCTAAACATTGTAATTTAAATACCATCTTGTACAGTTGATAGGAAAAGGGTTATGTGAGGTCTGTGCTCATGTGTGTCCCAAATCTGTTTGGTGTCTGTGAGTTACAAGATGCTACCATGTTTCTCACAAAATAAGGCCAGGCCTTATTCTTTTTTTACCCCACCAAAAAACAGCTAGGCTGTTTTTTGGGGGATGACTTAATTTCCTCCCCCACCTAGAGCAGCCCATACGCACGTACCTCCCACAAGGCCGTTTCTATCGGCCAACGAAAGCTTCCCAAAGGCACAATCCCCAGCTGCTTTGGGGCGAGGCATGGCTACCCATGTCCCCTCACCATTAGGCAGTGTTTTTTGGGTGATGGAAGTTCCCCAAGGGTAGTCAACAGCCATTTCGATTGGTTGGTAGAAGCGGCCTCGGAGCGAGTGCGCACACACATACTTCCCTCACCGCAAAGTCGCTTCTATTGGCCGACGAAAGCTCCCTTGAAGGCAGAGTCCCCAGCCACTCTGGGGCAAGGCGTGCCTATGCATCAGGTTCCCAACTGCAAACTCAATGCAATGTACATATGCTGTTGTCAGAATAAATATCAGGCGACTCCAAGATTCCCGCTGCATTTCTGCTTCCTGAGCCACCTGCTCTTCTTCGTCCTCTCAAATAGCCTTATTCCCCCCCCCACCTCAATTTCCCACTGCAACCATTTGGATCGCAGGAGGGTCACTAAAGAAGCTTTTGTTTTCTCCTGTCCCACTCTTTTAAACTTCTCTCTGCAACCTTGGAAATCCTCTCCTGGGGACTCCATCCCAGCTCCAACCCTACTTAGTTTCCATCCTGGACAAGTCCCCTCCCAGGTGCGCTCTGAGAATCCAAGGCTTGTTTCCTCCTCCCCCACCAGATATCTGACTTGAGCAGAGCAGGCACTGGGGGGCAAGGAGGGGGCAGAATAGAGGGGCTCCTGGGCTTTTTGGCTGAGCTGGGTGAAGATCTTCCTGGTGGACCCAAAGGGTGGCCTTTCAGATTGCTCTAATGATTAACAGGACACTTTCCTGAACCCCCAACTCCCTCCAGTAGGGAGGACGGCATCTTGCTGGGCCCGGGAGAGATGATGGCTGCGTTGAAAGGAAGAAACACCCCCCTGGTGCAATTTAACTGGGGTGGGGGTAGGGTTGTCCCAAGAGCCTTTGAGTTTATTCATTCATTTACATTTCCCCAAGGGGATTTTTTTTTGGGGGGGGGGGGTGTTTCTTCCCTAAGCAGGGTTGGAGCTGGGATGGAGTCCCCAGGAGAGGATTTCCAAGGTTGCAGAGAGAAGTTTAAAAGAGTGGGACAGGAGAAGACAAAAGCTTCTTTATCAACCCTCCTGCAATCCAAATGGTTGCAGTGGGAAATTGAGGTGGGGGGGGGGAATAGGACTATCTGAGGGAATGAAGAAGAGCAGCTGGTTCAGGAAGCAGAAATGCAGCGGGAATCTTGGGGTCGACTGATAATTATTCTGACAACAGCATATGTACATTGCATTGAGTTTGCAGTTGGGAACCTGATGCATAGGCACGCCTCGCCCCAAAGTGGCTGGGGACTCTGCCTTCAAGGGAGCTTTTGTTGGCCAATAGAAGCGGCCTTGCGGCGAGGAGAGTGTGTGTGCACTCACCCCAAGGCCGCTTCTACCGGCCAATCTAAGTGGCTGGTGATTGGCCTTGGGGAGCTTCCATTGCCCGAAAGACACTGTCTAATGTTGAGGGGACACAGGCAGCCACACCATGTCCTGAAGCGGCTGCGGACTCTGCCTTCGGGGAGCCTCGTGGCGAGGGGAGTGTGTGTGTATGTGCTCATTCTGAGGCCACTTCTACTGGCCGATCGAAGTGGCTGATGACTGCCCTTGGGGAGCTTTCATCGCCCGAAAGACACTGCCTAATGGCGAGGGGACACAGGCAGCCACGCCTCGCCCCGAAGCGCCTGAGGACTCTGTCTTCGGGGAGCTTCTATCAGTTGATGTTCTATCAATAGATCAGGGTTTTCTAGCTTAGGCTTCCTTCAGGGCACTCCTAAAGGCAAGTTTTCTCCACCCCACCCCCGCCCTTCCTCCCCATTTCTCTTCACCTTGTGTAGTTCTAATGAAGGATGTGAGAAATAGCCAGGAAATGCATGGTTTAAATAGGCCTAAATTTTGGGGGTGGGGCTTAATTTCACCTCATGCCTAGAAATCATGCTGGGCCTTCCTATTGGTGGAGGCCGTATTGTTGGAGAAACACAGTAGAAGCTCGGAAGCTTGTGCAAGGAAATTCTCACCTTATTTTATATACCTGTAAGGGGTAGGGATTGTATCTCTGATTTTCTGCATGCAAAGTATAAACTCTATCCCTTGGCTGCAAACTTCTTCTTGAATGATATGGTATAAAATACTGGACATTTGTGGTAACTTGAATGTTAACTATTGAATGGACTTTGCCTTGTGAATTTATCCTATTTTTGCTTCTCCTTTTTGCTGGATGGAAAAATAGATATGAAAAAATGCTCTACTTGCTTTTAGTCTGTAAATTCAATTCTATTTCTGCATTCGTTTGCAATTCTTTAAAAAATATCTTTATATAAATATATATTTAGATGCTATATGTAAATACTCTTAAGTAGCTATTTAAACATTTCTTCTGTATCTCATTTTGGCATAATTGCCAAGAACCACACCAGAACACTTGTAAAATAGGGATAGCTAAATTAGAAACTGAATTATAAAAAGCAACAATGTTTTGTGTTGTGTATGCAATATAATTAATAAAGTGTGAGCTTGGAGTAAGTGCAGGGTTCTGGCCCTGCACTTCTGATTGGCTGTTAAGCGGCCGGACCGGATTGGCCCGTTCCGGGGAATCCGATTGGCTCTTAACAGAGAGTTCTTATTGGTTATAAAAGCTAGCGTTCCTAGCTTGTTATTGGTTAAACGTTACAAGGCTTGCCTATATAAGGAGGGTTTTACTGATGTTAAAGGAGCAAGTCACGATGTAAATAAAGAGCTGAAGTTCACCGTTTAGAAACTTGTCTCCATTCTTTCTCGCCCATGCTCAAACTTAACACTGACGATGAAGATGGGATGTGGAGACATCTGAACCAACGAAACTTCGAAGAACACTGAGCATGTGACAGACGATGCCAACAACGGAACCATATCCGGCGGCATCATATCACCCACTCCGTTCGATCCATCACAAGAAGACTGGGAGTCTTACATGGATCGTTTCCAAATGTTCCTAGAGACGAACAACTTAAAGGATGCCACAACTGGGAAGAAATGGGCGGTGTTCCTGACGCATTGCGGTCCAACCGTATTTAAGATGGCTAAGGCACTAGCCAAACCCTGAGAAGTGAAGGCCATGAATTGGGACGACCTCGAACCTATCCTGCGAGACCACTATGCCCCGACCGTGCCTACGCTCATGAGATGCCACGAGTTTTATCAAAGAAGCCAGCGAAAGGGAGAGAGCGTAGCCGACTTCATAACAGACCTCCGAAATTTGGGAGGCCTCTGCGGATTCACCGATCTAGAAGAAGCACTAAGAGATCGCATAGTTCTGGGATTAGATGCACCAGGCATCCAAAGCAAGCTGATGGCGAAAGGCAACATCAGCCTTGCCAACGCCATTGCCGATGCTACCGCAGCGGAAGCAACCAAGAAGTCGGCTGCACAACTACGCCGAAACCGCACTCCGGTACCACCACCGGCCAGCAAAATCTCACCTAGTTCAGAAGGGCAGCTCGTGACAACGCACCATGAGGACCTCTCTTCATCATCAGACAGTGACGAAGAAGGGGTCCATCGACTGCGGTCCGACCGGGACCCTCGCCCGAAGCCCTTACGCCCTTGCGCTGGCTGTGGAGCCAACCATGCCAGGTCTGAATGCAAATTTTGCAACGCACTCTGCCATGAGTGTGGGAAACGAGGCCACATCAGACGGGTCTGCCGCAGCTTGCCACGACCCAGCCAGGCCTCAAAAGGGGCTAACTATCGCCAATCGACAGTAAACCATCCTGTAGGAGTGGCCAGTAAACCACTCCTACAGAAATCGAGCTTTGCAGAGAGAAGAGGCTCACCATACTATCACTATCGGTCACGCCTCAGCCTTGGACACTAAGAAAATCCGAGTCACGGTAGCCATCGAGAACCAGCCTTGCCACATGGAGGTTGACTCGGGATCGTCCCTCTCGATGGTGTCATGGAAGACACTCAAGCAACTTATCCCAACAATTCAACGCCAAGATCTCTGTTTCCAATGCCTCATCCTCAAGGACTACCAGGGGAATCGAATCCCCGTTGTCGGGTCCTGCCGAGTCCGAGTCTCTTTCAAGAAGCACACAGCATACTTACCTTTAACGGTCATCGATAGAGATAGGCCTAGCCTACTGGGCCTCCAATGGTTTGCGCCACTCAGCATTGAAGTGGCCGGCGTAAACCGAGTCGGTGGCTGTGACTGGGAGGAAGACCTTATCTCTGAGTTCAGGGACGTCTTTACGGACAGCTTAGGCGAGTACAAGGGGACCCCAATCTCATTCAGCTTAGATCCAAAAATAGCTCCCATTTGCCTAAAGCCCCGTTGAGTTCCGTTTGCCTTAAAATCGAAAATCGACGAACAACTTGACAAACTGATAGCTCAGGGGGTGTTGGAGCCCATCGATCACTCCCCGTGGGAAACCCCTATTGTAACACCCATTAAGCCAGATGGGTCAATCCGAATTTGTGGGGACTACCGGGCCACTTTGAACCACGCCCTGCAGCAGAACGCATATCCAGTTCTGGTGGTGCAGCACCTCCTCCATTCCCTGGAGGGCGGGAAAGTTTTCGCTAAATTGGATTTAGCTCAGGCTTATCAGCAATTACCAGTAGATGAAAAAACGGCACAGGCCCAAACTATTGTGATGCACCGAGGTGCCTTTAAATGTACCCGGCTGCAATTCGGAGTAAGTGTAGCCCCGGGGATTTTTCAGAGCCGTATGGAAAGATTATTGCAAGGGATTAAGGGTGTGGTCCCCAATTTTGACGATATATTAATTGCAGCCCCTACAAAAAAAATCTTACAGGACCGGTTAAAATTAGTCCTAAAAAAATTCCAAGAGGCCAGTCTTAAGGTTAAAAAAAACAAATGTAAATTGTGTACTGACAGTGTTGAGTTTTTAGGGTACCTGATTGATAGCCAGGGCATTCACCCTACTGAAAGTAAATTAAAAGCGATCAAAAATGCTCCCAGGCCAAGAAACAAGGCCGATCTCCAGGCATTCCTAGGCCTCATCAATTTTTATAATGTATTTTTACCACACAAAACAACTGTCGCTGAACCATTACACCGATTGTTAGATAAAAAAGCAATTTGGTTATGGGGTTACCATGAAGAACAGGCGTTCTGAAATGTTAAAAAACTGCTCACTTCTGACTCTGTACTCATGCAGTATAACGAGACTTTGCCGTTAGTTATAACCTGTGATGCATCGCCTTTTGGGGTGGGCGCCATTTTGAGCCACGTACTGCCTAATGGGAACGAAGCCCCTGTTGCATATTTTTCAAAGACTCTGTCAAAAATGGAGCGGAACTATGGACAAATTGATCAAGAAGCCCTCGCAATTGTCTCAGCTGTGAAAAGATTTCACAAATACGTGTATGGTAGGGTTTTTACTATTGTGACTGACCACAAGCCTTTATTGGGGATAATAGCTGGAGATAAGCCAACTCCCTACATATTATCCCCTAGGATGACCCGATGGTCAGAATTCTTAGCTGCTTATAACTATCGGCTGCAATACTGCCCGGGGAAGGCCATTCCCCATGCTGACGCATTGAGCTGAGCACCGCTTCCAGAGACTCTCGACGATCCAGCACCAACGGTAACCACGTTGCAAATCGAAGCGCTCAACTCGCCGCCACTGACCGCCCAAGATATCGCGAGAGAAACAAAATGCGCCCACACCCTAGCATGAGTCCTAGGCTGGGTAGAACGTGGATGGCCATTGGACCAGTTATCAGATGACTTCACACCATTCAAAACTCGACAGACCGAACTCTTCTCCCAGAAAGGCTGTGTCATCTGGGGCAATAGAGTCGTTACTCCAGAATGGCTCTGAAAAGCGCTGCTGAGAACTTTGCACGATGGCCACCCCGGCATCGTGCGAATGAAAGCCCTTGCACGAAGCTATGCATGGTGGCCGGGCATTGACAAGCAAATCAAACAGTGGGTTAAAGCTTGTCCCAAATGCCAAGAAGTCAGCAACGCCCCACCAAAAGCCATGCCTACTGAATGGGAGACACCACGTGGACCCTGGTCCCGAATTCACCTGGACTTCACGGGGCCAACCAAGGGCCACACCTTCCTGCTTACCATCGATGCCCACTCCAATTGGCTCAAAATTCATCGCATGACGACTACGACCTCCGAGGCGGTCATCAAGATTCTAAACTCTTTGCAACCCACGGATTACCAGACGTCCTGGTATCCGATAACGGCCCACAATTTACTGCACTAGCGTTCGAGCAGTACCTCGCTGACTGCGGCATCCGCCATGCGCTCACCTCACCTGCGCACCCTGCGACCAATGGCCGAGCAGAACGCATGGTTCAATTTGTGAAGAAAACCTTGCAAAATGTAGACTACGACAACATTAACAACAAGGTCAACCAAATCCTCTTCTTGCAACACATCACCCCACATAGCATCACCAACAAAACTCCCGCTGAACTGCTAATGGGACGGAAGCTCCACTCCCACCTTGACCGGTTGCACCCTGCATATGAACCAGAGAAACCACTAGGATCCAGCGGCCGCTGTCGCACCTTCCAGGTAGGAGACCTGGTTTATGCAAAAAACCTATTGGGCGACCCGTTGTGGGTGGAAGCGACAGTAGTACGTGTAACCGGCCCTAGATCCTACCTCGTGCAATGCCTTGATGCTAATCTTTGGAAACGGCATATCGACCAATTACGGTCGCAGCTTGCAGCGGCCAGTTCGCAACTCCCCTATGACCAAACTGAGGGGGGGGGAGGTACGGAAGAAGATGAAGCCCTAGGAAACCCGTTCGAAGGAAACGACGATTTAATAGAAACTCAGGAAGCGGAGCCGGAGGGAGAAATGTTTGCACCTCAGGGAATCACGGAAAATGTGGGCAACGACATAGAAGTGAACTCTGAACCAGAGACAGCCCCACTGCCAGACAACGATCTACCTCAGCGGGATTGCAACCAACCGATACAGCGAACATCAAAGAGACTAAAAAAGACAACCGTCCTACTTAAGGGACTATGTAACTGTGCCCTGAACTAAGGAACCAGGGGGAAGAGGTGTTGTGTATGCAATATAATTAATAAAGTGTGAGCTTGGAGTAAGTGCAGGGTTCTGGCCCTGCACTTCTGATTGGCTGTTAAGCAGCCGGACCGGATTGGCCCATTCCGGGGAATCCGATTGGCCCTTAACAGAGAGTTCCTATTGGTTACAAGAGCTAGCGCTCCTAGCTCGTTATTGGTTAAACGTTACAAGGTTTGCCTATATAAGGCGGGTTTTACTGATGTTAAAGGAGCAAGTCACGATGTAAATAAAGAGCTGAAGTTCACCGTTCAGAAACTTGTCTCCATTCTTTCTTGCCCATGCTCAAACTTAACATTATGTGGTTGTTTTTTTAAGACAGGAAGGGTGAAAAACAAATTGGGGATGCTAAATTGCTGAAATATTTACCCAGGATAGTGTTGGAACAGAAGAAATTATTTTAAGATAGAAAAGGGGGTACATACCTAATGTTGATGATCAACAAAATAACTCTATGTCCATCGTATTATTTAAACACAAATAAAATGAAACCTTTATTAGGACTACAGACGAGCATATACTTCATATCTGAATTATAGGAGATGTAGTTGAAACCATTTTTTGCTTCCGGAGTTGAAGAGACTCGTGATGAGGGGAGAGGTGAGATGGTGAGAAGAGAAGGGAAAAAGCTAAATTGTAAAAACTTTTCTGGTTGCTTCTTTCCCCTAAACAGGAAAAGGATAGAAAATGTAACATGGACAAATCTAGTTCAACTAACTATCTCTGGTTTGGAGGAAGATGTTGAGGTTTCAGATCCCAACTGCTATCCAGGAAGTCCATCTTATATCTGCAACTACTTGGAAAGCCTCAAGCACAGTGATTCTCAACCTTGGCAACATTGAGATATGTGTACTTCAACCTCCAGAATTCTCCAGGCGGAGTCCACATATCTTAAAGTTGCCAAGGTCAAAAGTTAAGGTTGATCACTGCTCAAAAGTCAGATAGAAACTGCATTTTTTTTCCTGTGAATTCAGTGCCTCCTTCCCTTTCCCCTTTCACCACCAAGACTTAAATCTGATCTGGTTCTCTTACATGAGGCTAAAATTAGCTTTGCAGCTGTCTGCTCCAGTCCTGTCCCTAGCCAGTTTTCAGAGTGAGATTTACAAGGCATGCACACATTTTAAACAAGAGACACAGAGACTTCAGGTTGCTTAGACTGTTGCTGCTTTTTCCCCTTTCACCGTTCTAAAAAGGCTCAGAGAAAATCCAGAGAAGGTACAGAAAGGCAGCCTAGGTGATCAGGGATGTAAACTGTCCCAGTGGCTGAATTTTTCATAGATTAGGAAAAGACAAAGAGGGAATTTTAGATTGGCACGGCTCCTGGCTCTCTAATGTCCTGAAATGCTGCATCTACAATGGTGGTGATAATATATATATATATATTTTGTTTGCAAATATCCTGGTTTTTGATGGTCATTAAGTGCTCCACGTTGTTTTCTTTAATAGCAATAGCAATAGCACTTAGACTTGTGTACCATTTTATAGGGCTTTATAGCCCCCTCTAAGCAGTTTACAAATTCAGCATATTGCCCCCAACAATCTGGCTCCTCATTTTACCCACCTCAGAAGGATGGAAGGCTGAACCTTAACCTCCTCTGTTGCTTTTTCAGCCCTCTGTTTCATATCACACTGAACAGTGGTTTCTTTGACACACTATAGTGTTCTCTGGCACACAATGTTTCAGGGTATAAATTATGCTTTACAAACCACTAGTCTTTGGGGTCATACATTGCAGAATTTGATTGTTAGATTTATATCCCATCTTTCCTCAGCATATCAAGATGGCATCCATGCATATTCCCTCTGCTGGATTTCCACAACAGCAATCCCAGAAAGTAGACTGAGACTATAGATCTCCTGTGAATTTCTTTGGATAAGGATAGAGTGCCAGTGGAAATTCTCAATCATCCAGGTCATGGTTGACCCAAAGATACTTTTTCAAAAGGCAACTGAACTTTCTCCTAGAATATGTTTCTCTTCTCATCCAAGAAGCTTCTTCAGTTCTAATTGTATGCTGGAGAATTCCTTTCTCCACCATTCAGTCAGAACTGAAGAAGCTTCTTGGATGAGAAGTGAAAAATCTTCAAGGAAAAACAAAGAAAGTCCAGTTGTGTTTTGAAAAAGCACCTTTGGGTAGGGATACACTTGAAGCTGAGCTTTTCCTAACCTACTTCAACACTAACCTTGATTCTGATACTAAGCCAACAGCCAAGTAAGCCATAACAAAACCCAGGAAATCTTCATTGTCAATGAAAATCCCAAACTACCCAAGTTGTATGTATGTATGTATGTATGTATGTATGTATGTATGTATGTATGTATGTACTGTATATAGGTAAATAGATACAGTACATGATAGATAGATAGATAGATAGATAGATAGATAGATAGATAGATAGATAGATAGATAGATAGATAGATAGAGTGCTGAGTCATCTGGAGGAAAAACAAAGCTATGTGAGGATGCTTGTTGTGGACTACAGCTCTGCATTTAACACTATTGTCCCAGATATACTAGTAACCAAACTGTATAATCTGCAGGTCCCCATCCCCATGTGCCCCTGGATTAAGAACTTTTTGACAAACAGACAACAGTCTGTTAGACTTGGCCCCCACCTTTCTTCCACTATTACACTCAGTTCTGGTTCCCCCCAGGGTTGTGTCTTGAGCCCCCTGCTATATGCCTTGTATACCTTTGACTACTCACCAAGTCACGCAACAAACACCATCATAAAGTTTGCGGATGACACGACTGTGATTGGTCTTATCTCCAGAGAGGATGAGACAGCATATAGGGCAGAAGTAGAGAACCTGTCTATCTGGTGTTCACAGAACAATCTGTCACTGAATGTCCATAAAACCAAAGAACTGATTATGGACTTCAGGAAACATGGACAGGACCACGCCCCACTCATTATCAATGGAGAACGAGTGGAAACTGTCCCTACAATCAGATTCCTTGGCATCCATATTTCAGCTGATATCTCCTGGTCCCCTAATACCAAGGCCATAGTGAAGAAGGCTCAGCAGCGGCTGCACTTCCTGAGGGTTCTCAGGAAGAACAATTTGGATAAGAAGCTGTTGCTGGCTTTCTATAAAGCCTCTGTGGAGAGCACTCTGACATACTGTCTGGGTGTGTGATATGCAGGCTCCACAACTGAGGACAGGAAAACTGTACAGAAGGTGATAAACACAGCTCAAAAGATCATTGGTTGCCCTCTGCCCTCCCTGGAAGACTTAGCCAGGTCCTGCTGCCAAAGCAGAATCAAGGCCATCATAGAAGACCCCTCACACCCTGGCAATTATCTTTTTGACCTGCTGCCATCTGGATGGTGTTTTAGGTCAATAAAATCCTACACCACTAGACTAACAAATAGTTTCTTTCCCTGGGCCATCCAAATCCCAAATAAACACAAAGTCACTACCTTATTAAGATGTGAAAAGATGTGAAATCTCAATACCCCATTCAGATGTATAATAACATATTACAGTACAATCCATCTCTTGTGTATTATACTCAGCTAAGCATTACAGTCAGTGTTGGATGTATATTTTGTATATATTTGTAGATATTGTATTCTCAAATTGCAAATGGAGACATGGGTACTCTATTTTTCTTATCTTCATTTTTAAGTGCTTTGGTTTTATTGTATTGCGAACAGTTGCTGGGGTGCATCCACAGTTTTGTTGTACTTGTACAATGACAATAAAGTTCTTCTAATTCTAATAGATAGATAGATGATAGATAGATGGATAGATAGATAGATAGATAGATAGATAGATAGATAGATAGATAGATAGATAGATAGATAGAAAGATAAATGCAGTAGATGCTGGTAGATACAGTAGATGGATGGATGGAGAGAGAGAGAGAGAGAGTTAATTTATACCTTGATAATCCTAGTCTTCTATTCTAAAACTTCCATGGTTACTTTTGATAGAGGCATTAGGGATTAATTCATGAGATTAATTCCATCTGAAGCTCACAGAATCAAAATAGAATGGCAAGATATGGTAGGATAGGAAACAGATGACCCATAATCACCACTAAGTTTCAACAAGTCCCTTTTCGGTAGCTGTGAAGCCACATTGGATCCCAAATAACAAAACCTTGTCATAACCTTTTCCATGATTATGGTTATTGAAATGGCTAAAAAGATGCTATTACTCCCACCAAAAATTAGCAGAGCCTTGATGGAGAGACAGCTGCAGGAAGTAGTGCATCTGTTGGGTCCACTTAACATTTTTAGCAAATGAACAATTTGCTGCCCCATTAGGAGCTGGTAACAGGAAGTGACAAAGAACTAAACAAAACTGTAAACAAGATGGTACAGAATTAGATGCCTAATGTTGCTTTTGCACCTACGAAAATGTGGAATGTTGCTAATGGCAGGAAGAGTGATAACTCTAATGAACTTTGTCAGGTTGGGGATTTTAACAATTCTGAGTAGCCAGTTTATTCATTGCTGGTCTGTTCCAACATGTAATGAAATCATGATTCTTTTGTAAAACATGACCTGTCTGGTTATAGAATCATAGAACATAACAGTTGATAGGTGTCTTGAAAATAATTCATTTTAACCATTTATCAGGGCAGGAATCCACTGCTATACCATTAGGAAAATATCCTGACATCTCACTAAAATCTGGTCTCGTGATTTAAACTCATTGCTTTCTGTCCTGTCTTTCTGAAACAAGTCTGCTTTGTTTTCTATCTGACAACACTTAGTATATCTGGAGAGAGTTCTCATATCTTTTCCAGGTTAAACATACCCAATGCCTCCAATCATTTCTCAAGTTTTTTTCCTTCCAGGCCCCTTGTCACCTTGACTGGTCGCCTCTGGGAACATTCCAATTTGTTAACATCCTTCCCAAAATGTGGTGCCTGGAATTTTGATCAGATTGGATTTTGTATTCAGTTGTTATCCATATTACTTTTGAAGCATTGGTATTATAGTATGTGTGACTATTGATTCTCTGTTCTTATTTTTCTTTTTTCTTTATGTTCCTCCCCTCCCCCATTAGATGGGAATGTGTGATGTTTTCATAAGGGACAAATATATTTTAGAACAAACTAAAGCTGTGTTGCAATCAGCCCAACAATTGTCATCAAAAGGAAGGCTGTAACTCCATAAATACAAAAGCCTAGCAGATACATGTAATGAACAGTTTCAAAAAGCAAAAACATCAAAGAAAATGGTTTTTAAATGCTCTTTCTCTGTGTATGTACATTCTCAAGGAGCAGCTAGACAAGATTGCTTATAAAATAAAATTCAGCCACTAAGTTTATGCTTCAAAGTTTCTTCTAAGAGACAGTACTCAAGGTAACAAAAGATTTTAACACTGTATAGTAATATTACGGAATCCTATCTGCTTTCAGTTCAATTATTGCCTTTGTTAGAATTCAAGATATTCTCATTACTTATCTCTGGTCATAAGATCGTTTTTCACATTATAATTTACATTAATGAAGACATCTTTTTCCCATCCATCTTTCTCTTTTTTCCCCATTTGAGAAGTCTAGAATAGGCTTGCCAGGACTTTTAGAAATCTGTTGTTTCTTAATTTTATAGCATGTGCTGGCTTAATTTAAAAAAACAAAACCACCTCCCAAACCCTAGGACTCCTGTTTCCCATTTGCTAGCTGCAGTCACTTCTGCTGTTGCATTTCATATTTATCATGGTGATAAATTTAATGCACAGATAGGTTTATCTAATGAATATGCAGATTCATCAACATAACATAAAAATTGATCGACTTACGGTTTGAGTTCCTTCGCCGACAGACTGAAACCACGATCGTGTGCAGTTTTGATCCATGCTTGCCAGCAGAGCACCCCGAGCTGGCTGGTTTCAGGGCTAAGCCACCCCGTAGAGGCGGTAAAGAGGGGGGAGACTGCCAGCAGGGTTGAGGAGAGCCGCATCTCTCCTCCTCAGCTGGCCATTACTCCCTTTCCCAAAGGCAGTTGCAGTGGTGGTCAGAAATGGCCACCTCAAAGAAGAACTCGACCAGAAAGGAATGTGCAGGAGGAAGACAAAAAGAGAAAGTTTTGGTTGACTGGGTTAAACTACAAAAGCAACAATGTAAGGTACCCTGGAATTTAAACTATAAAAAAAATAACATTGTTCCCAAAGAAGATTTTGAAGCAGCGAAGGAGAGAGGGAAGGGAAAGGATTTGATTTTCTCTCTCTCTCCTTTTCCCTATATTGACAGCTAAGAGACTTAAGCAAGAAATTTAAAAAAAAAATCCACTTTGACATCAATAGGCATTTAAGCTGAAAATAAAATATCAAAGGGATAATAAAGATTTCTGGAAACTTAAAAGCTTTTAAAAGCAGGAAAGGAAAGAAAAAGAATAAAAGGGCAGGATCTGGAAAAATGGAGGAGACTGCCTGGAACTAAAAGGAATTTACAGTGAAACCTCAACAAGATTCCGAAAAGATACATTTTAACTGAAACTTGGCAACAAAATAATAGAACCCCAGGAAGACAAAGTGGAAAAAAGAAGCAAGAAGAAACAGCTTTGGATTATTTGGATTACTTGGTGATCTTTTGATTTTTGGTTATTGCATTTAAATGACTAAAATCAATCGGGTGGTTGTTTAAAATGGCACCACTTTTAGAAGAACTGAAAATGGAACTTAAAAAGTACAAAGAAGATGCACAAGAAGGAAGAGGTTCTTTTGGCTTCATATTTCAATATTTCATTTATTGAATGCATGAAATATTCATATAATATATGAATATTTCATATATTCAATATTTCATATATATTGATTCTTCATATTTTAGAAACAGAGATCTGGAACTATGAGAAACAACAAGAAATGCTTGCAGAACAAGAAGACTGGGACAAAGAAGAAGCCATCTTTAATGATCAAATAATTTTATGTGGGGATAAAAAGGAAAGGGGGGAAAGAGAATGAAAAGTTTAAGATTTGAAAAAACAACCAAAAAGAAGAAGAATAGTTTGAAAAATAAGTATAATATTAGAAAGCAACAGAAAAGGTAATATTAGAAAGCAACAGAAGAGAGAATTAGAAGTAGAGCGATAAGGGGGTTAAAAGGGGAGGGAGAGGAAGAAGGAAAGGAAAAGAAGTTATAAAGGACAGAAACAAGATAGAGAGAAACAGGGAAAAGGTATAAGAATTGAAAGTATAAGCCTGATTAGAGATAATGGGTGAAAACTTAATTGTAAAAGGGATTCTGCAAAGGTACAGAATATAGTATTGTTATATTACAAATATAAATAATTTTAGAAAATATGATTAAAATGATGGATAAAATATTTATCATAATCTAGTGGAATGTTTGTTAATAAATAAATGAAATCAAGTGAATGAGAGAATTAAATTAGGAAAGGATGGGAACATTTTAATTATTATAATGATTTATAAAATATAAGTAAAGAGAAATATGGGAAAAAAAGAATTAATTATGGAAAGTTTATAAGTGTTCCCAAGGAAGTACGATATTTAATTGAAAAGAAATGTTAAAGATGTTAAGATTTTAATGAATATTAATGATAGGATTGAATTGGAATGGAATGAGTGATATATATATATATATATATATATATATATATATATATATATATATCGTATAATTGTGAAGGTTTGCATCCCGAGATATAAGTTCAGAAGAAAAGGAGATTGCTCTTCGGGAAAAAGTTTTTATTTTTGTTCAGAATTTTCGGATTTGTTATCTCAAGTCCGTCTTCAGTGAACAGTTAGTTGGAGATGTGTCAGGGAAGGAGCTTTGGTCGTTGTTTCTGTCGTTGGTGTCAGCGTTCTATAGATTGGCAGCGCGGGCATCAATCGCGTGATTGGCTTGTTAGTTGTTTTGGGTGCGAGCTGGGTTGTTGCCACAAAGACATTGACCCCAACTATCAAAGTTTACGTGATAATTGGATGAACAACATCAAAAAACAACCCAGCTCGCACCCAAAACAACTAACAAGCCAATCACGCGATTGATGCCCGCGCTGCCAATCTATAGAACGCTGACACCAACGACAGAAACAACGACCAAAGCTCCTTCCCTGACACATCTCCAACTAACTGTTCACTGAAGACGGACTTGAGATAACAAATCCGAAAATTCTGAACAAAAATAAAAACTTTTTCCCGAAGAGCAATCTCCTTTTCTTCTGAATATATATATATATATATATATATATATATATATATATATATATATATATATATATATGGATCTTTGGTTATTCGGGTTTTCTCCCGCGTAAGATTGGAAGTATCTAGGCAACATTTCGATGAAGTCTCATTCATCATCTTCAGGCTTGGTCTTCAGCTCTGTGCTTCTCAGAGTGATGTGAGCTTGCAGCTGCTTCTTCCTTTTAACTGCTCCTGGGGGTGTGACTTGATTGGCTGGGGGCTTGGCTGTGTTCTGATTGGATGGGGGGGTGTTCTCATTGGTTGGGGGTTTGGCTGTGTTCTGATTGGTTGGGGGTTTGGCTGTGTTCTGATTGGCTGGAGGCGTGTTCTGTTCAGGTGGGGGCTTGATTGTGCTCAGGTTAGTCTTAGTTGCTGGAAGGTTTGAGCTGGTGAGCTGTGATCGTGCTGTTTGGCTTCGAGTTCGTGGTCGTGCTGCATCTTCATGGTGGGGGTCAGTTCGCTTCATGTATGGCTCAGAGGGGTTTGAGGTGGGTAGTGATGCAGCTGCAGTGCAGCTTCTGGTCCGTGGTCGTGTTTCATCTTCTGTGTGGGTGTGAGTCTGCTTTCTACGTGGAAGTGTGGTGGTGGCATCTTGTGTGGCTATCAGGGGTGTGGGTCTGGTGTCATTCTTCATGTAAAGTACGCGTCTGTTCATGAGGGCGGGTTTCCAAATGGCTGGTAGGCGGGAGGCATCATCTCGTTTATTCATGCTGTGTGGGCTGTATGGCTTCTCTGATGATTCTGCTGCTGAAGTGTTCGGTTTTGGCGATAGTTCTGGTATTTTTAAAGTCAATCTCATGTCCTGTGGCTTTGAGGTGTTGGACCAGGGAAGAGGTCGGTTCTTCCTTTTTGATTGAGTTCTTATGTTCTTCAATGCGTGCACCTATTCTTCTGTTAGTCTGTCCAATGTATGTGGTGGGGCAGGCAGTGCAAGGGATTTCGTATACTCCTTGATTTTCTAACTCGATTCTGTCCTTAGGGTTTCTTAGGGTGGTGGATATCTTTCTGTTTGTGCAGAATGCTGTTTTAATGTTGTGTTTTTGGTGGATCTTGCTGATTTTGTCTGTAGTGCCTTTTATATATGGGAGGAGGGCTTTGCCATTCTCTTGTTCTTTGTCTTGGATTTTGGCTGGGGTTTCTTTTTGGATTAGGTGGGTGATCTTCTTTCTTTGGAATCCATTGGCTGTCAGCACGCCGGTGGGAGTGTGTAGTTCGGTCTCTAGGTGTTGTTCATCGGCTAAGCATTTTGTTCTGGAGATGAGTGTCTCAGCTACGGAATTGATCTGTGCTGGGTGGTGGTGTGAGAGTGCGTGTAGATAGCGGTTTGTATGTGTTTTCTTCTGGTAGATGGTGTGTCCTAGGGAGCCATTGGATTTTTTGTATACCAAGACATCTAGGAAGGGAAGTTAGCTTCTGTTTCCATGGTGAATTGTATTTTGGGGTGTTGGCTGTTGAGGTGTGTGAGGAAGTTGTTCAGTTTTTCTTTCCCGTGTGGCCAGATTATGAAGGTGTCATCTACGTATCTGAGCCAGAGTTTGGGTTTGTGATCATATTTTTCTAGAGCTTGTGTTTCAAAGTGTTCCATGTAGAGGTTAGCGATGACAGGTGAGAGGGGTGATCCCATGGGTACTCCTTCTATTTGTTTGTATTTTTGTCCGTTGTAGGTGAAGTATGTATTGGATAGGCAGTGGTTGGTCAGATCTAGGATGTGCTTGGGGGCTAAGCCATCCAAAACAAATACAACCCCCCCAATCAAGCCCCCACCTGAACAGAACACGCCTCCAGCCAATCAGAACACAGCCAAGCCCCCACCCAATCAAGTCACACCCCCACTAGCAGTTAAAAGGAAGAAGCAGCTGCAAGCTCACATCACTCTGAGAAGCACAGAGCTGAAGACCAAGCCTGAAGATGATGAATGAGACTTCATCGAAACGTTGCCTAGATACTTCCAATCTTACGCGGGAGAAAACCCGAATAACCAAAGATCCACATACAAGTACCCGCGAGAACCTCAGAATATATATATATATATATATATATATATATATATATATATATATATATATATATATATATATATATATAAAATCTTTTTTTAAGAATATAGTGTTTATTTTAAGAATGTACCAAGCAGAAGTTATGTATTATATCGAATGTTATAATCTTAAAGGTATGCATTGAAGCTTAAATAAGAGTTGAATGGATTAAATTAAAAAATATAAAGGTGTCATACTCCAATTAGTAACTACAGGGGAAAATTTGTTTAATGAGAAAATGAAATTGAAACAGGACAGACAAAAGTATAAATATAATGATTTGAATTGAGATGAGATAATCAAAATAAAGTTGAAAAAATTAAAAGAGGGGAAAAACTTTGTAGAAAATGTAAAACAGTAATAAGATATGGAATAGAACACAAAAATGAGCATGAAATTGAGTTTGTGTCTGTATGAAGAAGTGATAATCCGGGACCATGCTATTTTAAAAAAAAAAAGATGTTTTATTTGTATTATGTTTTTTTTGTGTGAAAACCCAAATAAAATTCCCCCCCCCCAAAAAAAGATAAAAATCTTGGAGGCAGTTCTTTGTTTCTGCCTTAGAACTTATTCTTTCAGCTCCATGAGTTGCTTCCAAAATGTTTAAGAATTAATTGCGCCTTGATTGTTTATTTTTGGTTATATCACCCTTTCCTTTTGGAACAGCGTCCTCCTCTATTTCCAAATCTTCCTGTTTATAGGGGTTTTTTTTTTTTGGAAGATGTGCTTTTTCAGGGACAAATGAAGATCATGTTTCTTCCTCTTATTGAATTATAATTGTTATTAATGGTTTTGGTTTTTAACCCTGTTTCAATGAAACTTTGTAAATTGCTTGGAGTTTCCAGAAGTTGCAATAGACTTATATACCACTTCATAATGCTTTACGGTCAGCACATTGCTCCCAGTAATCTGGACCCTCTTTTTATCAACCTCAGAAAGATGGAAGGCTGTCAATCTTAAGCAGGTCAGGATCAAACACCTGGCAGTGAGCAATAAGTTAGCTTGCACTACTACATTCTAACCACTGTGATGGCCAATACCAATAAAGAATAATATTTAGCTCAGAGTTGAAATGAGGCATCCTTAGTGCGTGCTGAGCTTAGTTATTTTCTTGCAGAGGTTTTATGACCCAAACTATAGCAATAACAACATTAGTGCTACTCATAATGATGATGAAAATGACTAGTGATGATGTTACTTAATTTGGATCATGAAACATCTGCAAGCCAACAACCAAACTCGGAGAGTACCAAGGACCTCTAGTTTCTGGAAGTATAATTTTAAATAAGAAAATAAAAGAGCAAAAATCCAATTCATATGGCAGGCAAATGTGTGTATCATCAATGCATGTTGAGGAAAGGCCTTATTTGTGTTGTCAGTAGACAAGTCCATCTGGTCTTTACTTAGAATCATTGCATTATTACACTGTTGTGCTAATGATACACAATGTATGTAGTCTGTATGATTGGCATGATGTCATGATATATGCAGTTTAATAATAACTTCATGGAGTCCAACATTCTCAATATCCAAGAGATGGCACCGTCTGCCATTTTTTTAAAACAAGTTTTATTAGTTTTTAAAGACAAACAAAAACAAACAAAACATAAAAACATTCAGCTTTCTTTCATAAATGTACAAGCAGTGTGTTGGTTGGTTTACACATTTTTGTGCATCCGTTTCATAGTCTCAATTACAGTTACATTGCATAATAACTCATATTATCAATCAAAAATTGAATACCCTAGTATCACTATTAAACAATCATTTGACTATAATTTTGTTCATTTATACTTTGCAAGATAACTATAATTTACTTAGTTTCTTTTATAACAATTCATGTAATCCTCCCAAATCTATCCTAAAAACATTTTATAGATATGATAACAAAAAAAGAAATACATCTTTATATATTCATTACTTTCTAAAATTCTAGATATTCTATTATTGTATTTTATTATCTAACCATTGATAGAAAAGGCCCCAAATTTTATAAAATTGTTTATCCCCCTGTTCTCTAATTTCAAATGTCAATCTACTCATTTCAGCACATTCCAATATTTTCTTAATAATTTCCTCCTGTAATGGTATTTTCTCATTTTTCCAATTTTTTGCAAATACAATCCTAGCCACTGTTAATACATTTACAATCAAATATTTTAAATCTTCACTGTATATATCAGGTAAAATTCCCAATAAAAATATATCTGGTTTCAAGTCTATGTTTTTTTGTCATTTTTCCCAACCACATGTGGATTTTAGTCCAGTATTTTCTAGTGTCCTCACAATTCCACCACATATGGTAATATAAGCCAGGTATCTGATGAGATTTCCAAAATTTTTCGGATTTATTCTTGAACATTCTTTCTATTCTTGTCGAGGGAAAATGCCACCTGTAAAACATCTTATACAAATTTTCTTTATATGCTGTTGACGTCATTTTATAATTTTGAGACCACAATTTTTGCCATTTCTCTAAATCAATCCCATACCCAAAATTCTTCCCCCAAGCAATCATAGTTTCTTTAACTTATTCTTCCTCTAATTTAGTTTCCAATAAATAATCATACAATTTTTTAATTACCTTTTCATCAGTACCTGTCAAAATCTTATCTAAATCAGTCAATTTGTCATAAAATCTTTCTGTTTTGAGATCTTCATCATACCTTGTATGTATTTGCGCATATGAAAACCAATTCATCTTGATACCTTGTTCCTCTAGATTTTGCATCGATTTAAGTTCACCCTTTTCATCCAATATTTCCCCATATATAACTGTTTGTTCCTTCTTATATATTATGGGATAGGAAAATGCTTCAATAGTCGATAACCAGACTGGAATTTTCCAATAGTCTTTTAATCTTCTCCCAATTTAACCACAGAGGCTCCCGTATATGATGTCTTCTAAAATAGCCCTGTGTTTTAGTTCCCTTATACCATAGAAAAGCATGCCACCCCGACAACAGATCATGTCCTTCTAATGTCAACAATCTAGTATTTCTTAATGTTATCCATTCCTTAGCCCACATCAAGTTTGTAGCTTGGTAGTATAATTCCCAATTAGGCAAACCAAATCCTCCTCTAATTCTAGCATCGTGCAAGAGTTTTAACTTTATTCTTGCTTTCTTACCTTGCCATATATATTTCAACACAATTTTATTTAAATCTTCAAAATAGTCCTTTCCAAGCCTAATTGGTATTGTTTGAAACAGGTATAAAATTCTGGGTAAGATCTTGATTGTTGAGATTCTCCCTATTAATGACAATTGTAGATTTTCCCATTTCATCAAATTTAACGCTATCTGTTGTTTAAGTTTAATGCAATTGTTCTCTTTTAATGTACTATATCTTGCTGTCAAATGTATCCCCAAATACTTAACCTTGTTCATGACTTGAATTTTCAATAGGTCTGCCAGTTCTTCTTTTTGTCTTCGTAGCATATTCTTTGTCAAGATCTTTGTTTTATCTTTATTTATTTTGAAACCAGCCACCTTACTATATGCCTCTATCTTTTCCAATAATTTTGGTGCTGTTTCTAAAGGGTCTTCCAAAATAAAGGCCAAATAGTCTGCAAAGGCTTGCAATTCTTCCTTTAAATTCTTCCTTTTTAATTTTCATTCCTTTTATACTCTTATCGTCTCTAATATTTCTATTCAACACTTCCAAAGTTAATACAAATAGCAAAGGTGATAGTGGGCATCCTTGTCTTGTACCTTTTCTTATATTGATGGAATCTGTCAATTCTCCCTCTATCATTACCTTTGCCATTTGCTTATGGTATATGGCTTCTATTGCTTGAATGAATTTTCTGGCAAAACCCATCTGTTCCAATAATAATAGCAGGAATCTCCAATTCAGATTATCAAATGCCTTTTATGCATCTAAAAATATCAAAGCCATTAGCTTTTCAGGGTGTGCCTCATAATATTCCAAAGTATCCAAAATTACTCTCATATTATCTTTGATTTGTCTCTTTGGCAGAAATCCATTTTGATCAGGATGAATAAAATTATTTAAGTATTTTTTAAGTCTTTCTACCAAAATTGAAGCAAAAATTTTATAGTCTGCATTTAGTAAAGAAATAGGTCTATAATTCTTGATTTGCAGTAGATCAGCCTCTTCTTTTGGAATAAGCGTAATATAGGCTTCTGACCATGTTTTAGGTATCTTCTTCTTTGACATAACTTCATTCATGACTTCTAGCAAGGGAAGGCTCAGCGATTCTTGTTATGTTTTATAAAATTCTGCCGGAAGCCCATCTGGACCTGGTGCCTTTCCATTATTTTGCTTCTTAAGTGCTTCAGTTAATTCCATCATTGTTATATTGCTTTCTAACATTTTTTCAGTCTCTTTAGGTATCGTAGGTAAATTAGCATTCTGTAAGTACTGTTTGACTCTTTCCTCATCAATATTCTCTTGCTTACATAGTTGCCCATAAAAGTCTCAAATAATTTTCTTTTTTTCTTTATTGCCATAGCAAACCTGACCTTGATCATCTATTAACTGCAATATTTTCCTTGATTCTTTCTCCTTTCTCAGTTTGTATGCTAGCCATCTACCTGGTTTGTTTGCATCTTCAAAGTAATTATGTTTAACACTACTCATTTTCTGTGCTAATTCTTCTTTTTCTATTTGACCCATTTTGTGTTTAATTAAGCCATCTTTTAATCTTTTATTTATTAAAATATTTTTATGCTACCCATTTCCTCATAAAGTGGCTCTTCCTTCCTTTTGAGTCTATATGGAACATGAGAAATTACATAGAAGTAGAGATGTCATGATTAGGAATCAGAACCTCTTCTGAAGTGGTCTAGTCTCAAAGGGGGGACAAATAAGATCATGATGACTCAATTGTCTCAGCAATTATGATCGAACATGTATGTTAGTGTGTTTTCAATCAATAGTTTCTTGATGGAAGAATATTAATGATCCATTATTCAAAAATCAAAGGTGCATTTTGCACCTGATGGAACAACTTGCTTCAACTAGGTTCAAGCAACATTTAAGGCATAACAGCAGCCAATTCAATAAACAATGCCTATGCATGCCTTTGGTATCTGAAGCTTTTAAAGGAAATGTCTATTTATGTCCTCTTATTTTTAAGAACTGGGTATCTGGGAAAAACAAGGGAGGACAGGTACAAAGCTCAAGATTTTCTTGGCTCCCAAGCCATAAGGTCTCAGACAAGGTAGCTATTGGAAAAATGATTGATACATCCTAGTTACACTTAACTGAGCAAGCTAATCCTGTTTTCATTATTTCCTTTCTTTTTTTCTGTATTGTTGCAGAAAGATTAGCTAGCAAAGCATATTATAACTTCCGAGGATATGCAGAGAATGGGACATGCACCACTGCAACCAAGGGATGACAAGATACCAGTCATACCAGATAATAGAGTGGCTAGCAGATGACAGGACTCATAGCTCTTCAGATGCCACCAAAGAAAAATCCAAACAGATCTAGAGAAAGTGTTCTAGTGGCAAGCTCTTTTGATGCCCAACTTAACTTAGGAGTGTTCATTGCAAACTCTGGGATGCAACATCATGTACCTTGGTTTGAACAAGTGAGAAAGGAGTAAATAAATGATTCAAGTTCTCTGAAATGAATAACTGCAATGTTTGGGGCTATTTGGCTTCAAAGAAAGCCATTAAGAAGGGCAGAAGAGGGTGGAGCTGTATAAAATGAAGAGTGGTCTGGGAAAAAAGTATCCATTGCTCATATGCAATTGCTACAGAATGCCATCCTTTTATGTTAAATGGCAAGCAAGGGCTGATAGAAGAACACTTATTCAATACATGAAAGTCACAGCTACCACATACTGTACAGTGACAGCAGCCATACAGTGACAACCATACCGTGTCAGCTGTAAAGGGGGACTGAATAAATTTATGGAGGATGAGATCATCAATAGCTAACAGTTCATCATTGCATTGGTATGCTACTTCCTAAAGGGCAGCATTGTTGAAATGTTATCTGTGACAGGCATTAGAAGAAGGCAAACATTCTCTGAACTGTATGGGTAAAATTCTTGAATGTATTTGATTGACTAATGATAATGCAGAACATGGTTGAGCAGTTTGAGCTGTTGGCATTTTGGATTGTTGCATTTTGCTCACAGAAGGATGTTGATTTGCAAACACATTATTCCTATTCTAGATATTAGAATAGAATAAGCTAGAAAGGACTTTCTGAATTTACTGAACAAGCCTTGCTCCCTTCTGTGGTGCTTAAACTAGAAGAGAATTGTTATATAATATCCCATAAATTTCAATGGAAATCTATTGTTGGTTAGATGATATAGAATACATGTATTTCTGAATAAGAATCAGAGTGAAAGGCTGATATTTTCAAGCTAATGACATGGAAGGAAATGCTATGAAATGAAACAAGAACCAGTTTTGATTAACCATATGATTTGGGTATGACTCATTTATTTTTTTAAAAATGTTGAAAACTAAGGGCAATCAGTTTTCCTTCTCTTTCTTTCTTCCTCTCCTGTTCCTTTCATTGCAGTGTTAATAGTCTCACAAACAGAAACAAATCACATTGTCTTCATTGATAAATATATCTCTTTTGGTAGACATGCTGTCTCAAAAGACTATTTTGAAGCAGTTCTGTCTTATTTTTTCAAAGACGACAGGGAAAGATAACAGTGGCAGTTATGTTAGATAGGAAGACAGTGAACAATAGCCAACCCAGTTTGTCTCCTGGCTCTGACTCCTTTGCCATAGATAACCCAAGATCTTCTAATAAATGGTGCAGAGATTTTTGTTGGAGAAGATTAATGCTTTTCTTCATTGATCCCTTGACTACAAGATAGACATAAGCCTAGAATTATCAAAGTTCAGTTAAAAGGAGGTTAATTTTAGTTGAACATTGGAGACATTTCTTGATTACCAACTCAGCTCCATAATAGAATAGATTGTTGGGAATGCATAGAAATTTCTGCTGGAGATTCTCAAGTAGCCAATGAATTGTTTTTACAACACTGAAGTAGGCAATTGTAAGAGATGTATGTGACTTAAACATTGTCAAGGCAAAATAGAATCTGGCATTCAAAATACAATGCAGTCACTTCAAGATATACACCTCCTCTCTGTTACATATATCACAGTGATTCCTTGAGTCAAGTTGACTCAATGCAGAAGTCAATGCAGAAGTCCTTCTGAGATGCTTGTTGATTTCTCAAATCAAAACTACAATCCTGTTGATGACCTGCCATTTAAATTCTGACTCGGTATTCCTTGGCTCAGCCTTTGTAGACTTGTATCCACATCAAATTCCAAATTGTCATCTCAAGGTCTGTAGTAATTCCTCTTCCTATTGAGAAGAAGGAGCTGATTTTCAGGGCTGACATGACTTACTTAGCTGCCAAGGAAATAGTATTGACAATTCATCCTTTCTTCTAGTTACTCATTGCCTAGTGCATGTTGTCTTTGCCCCATTAAATCAAGGTCATTTTGAAAATCAGCTCCTTTAATTGTTGGGATTTCAACTATTTACTAAGCCAGCTACCATGTAGTAGCAAGATACATGTTGCCATTTATTTCACTTAGTGCCAGCTCTTGAGTTATTCAGATGAAAGTTCATCAAATGTCCCAGCTGATCTTATTTGGGAAGAATTCCAAATGATTCTTCATAGAAACTGGACTTGTCTATCTTTTCTGATCTGGGACATAAACTTTTCTGCCACTTTTAACAAAAATATAATCATTAATGAATAAAAACAACTTCAAAGAACTGTCAATCTAGTTAGAAGGTATTCTCAAATTTAATAAGGGGAGTGAATGACAAGAGTTTCTGGTCCTGGGGCTGCTGAATAGGATTGCACACTGCTTTGAATTTGATGGAATAAAGGTGCTTCAGGGCACATATACTCATGCACATAATAGCTGTAACTCCTTAAGCCAATTATATTTACCCAGGATCACATGGGAATTGCATGACCCTGGGAGAAGAAGACCCAGCTACTTTAATAAACTACAGATGAGTGCAATGTGCTTGACCCCATGTGTTTTCTTTTTGTTTTTGTTTTGCTTTCAAATCCCAGACACTGAACAGCATCTATGCTTCCCTTGATAATTTATGATAAGCATAGGTTATTGTCACTTCTGCTTAGTCTCAAAAGATTCTAGCAGTTCTCGTTCCTTCATGAATCAAAGCAACAGAGGCTATCTTAGGGCTGACAGAAGCTCCTGTGGCACTCTTCATCTTTGCTGAACACCTTAGTAAGTATAACAGGTGGAAGGCCAAGGTCATTTTGCCAGAAGGGGATTTGTGGCAGAAAGAGAAAACCAAAAATAGGAAAATAAAATTTTGGAAGTGCCACCCTTTTTTTTTTTTGAAACTGGGAAGTAAATGAAATCACAGCAGGTGATAGCGCTGAGCTGACCTTGGCTGATTTCAAGAATGCTGACAGAAATCAGGGCTCATGTGCCTTTCAAGAAATCCCAAAGCTGGAGAGTTGACTAGAAATGGGAAAACAATGGTTTGCAAAAAGACAAGAGCAAATTATTTCTGTATTGCTATCAAGAACATAACATCTAGGTGTCTTTATGTTTACCTTTCCGCTATTGTGTCTGTGGGATTTTAAGAAGAAATTGGACAGCCATTTGTCTTAAATAGTATAAGGTCTCTTGCTTAAGCAGGGGGATGGACTAGAAGACCTCCAAGGTCCTTTTCATCTTTGTATTCTTTGAATTCTTTGTATTCCCTAACCTTCAGAAACATTCATGACAGGGTAAAAGTGGTGAACAGTTGCAAACCACTGCTTGGTTTTTTTTTTTAATTTGTTAGAAACTGGTGTCCTTTGAGTGGACGTGCCTTCTGTGGCATGCTTTAAAATTCCAGATGTGCCTCTTGGTTTCAAACACGAGGGGATTCATTCAGGAGTGGGATTCAAATTTCTTAACAACTGGTTCTGTGGCCGTGGCCTAATTTATGGGTGTGGCTTGGTCATCATGTGACTGGCTGGGCATGGCTTGTATGTAA
Organism: Hydrophis major; assembly: GCA_033807585.1. Taxonomy (NCBI): domain Eukaryota; kingdom Metazoa; phylum Chordata; class Lepidosauria; order Squamata; family Elapidae; genus Hydrophis; species Hydrophis major. The sequence continues at coordinate 18,308,033 of CM066337.1, forward strand.
ATATTGTAAATATATATGTAAAGATTGATTTTTTTTTTTTTAAAAAAGAGCAACTTTTACCCAAAATCAGGCAAAGCCGGCAGGCAGATTGAGTTGCTTGCAGAATCACAGCTTCACTCCCAGATCTACCTCTCTGCAATCTGCTGCCTGAGTCTGCACTGAAAAATAGAAGCTTCAATCCTAAGGAAGGTTCAGCTCTGCTCTCGGGCCGCTTCTCCCTCCCCCAACCCCCTGAATACCACCCTTCACTGGGTGTCAGGGAAGCCTCCTGGGTGGGGAGGGGAGGTGCCAGCCAGTGGTGTGATTTGCCGGTTCTCTGAACTGCACAGAATCATAACAACTGGTCCAAACTGGTAGAATTCCACCCCGGAGTCATTCCTCATGTATGCAAGAAACTCTTCAGATGAATGGAAGTGCTGAAGTTAGGAGAAGGGAAAAGCAGGAAAAGATATATTAGGAAATAAGTGTAAGTGAAAAACAGAACAAGCATGTTGAGGGCAACACAGTTGATTCAAGCTGTGAAATGTTTCTACCAGTGGACTCCACCAGGTATTCAAATGCAATTCTGCTTTTCTGAGTGTTTGACAGTGCTTGATTTGAATAAAGGTTGGGAAGTATCCATGTTTCTTTACTCCACACTAGCCTATATTTTGCACCTGAGAAAGGAAATCACTGACACTATTTATTTATTTATTTTTTGGCAACAGATTGTATTGCTGGTCTGTTTTGAGAAATATTCTGTGGAGACCACTTGATATATTTAAACTGCTTCGGAGATAAAGTGGGAGGCAAGCAAACATTAATTTCAGCTTGCTGGTGGTTATTCCTGCCTGCCTGCCTGTTCCATTTATAAAGATTCCGAGCCGTTTTCAAATAAAAGCATAAAAAGTCAATAACATAAACAACAACACGGCCCTAATGGGTCACACTTCAAGCAGCAGAATTTTCAAGCATCCTTAAATACCTTAATGAACTATGTAGAAGTATGTTTCTACAGCTCTTTGAAAATACAAGGGAGGGGATGATCCAAGCAGCTGGTTGGCAAGCTGTTTTGGAGATGGGAGACATCAGTGATAAATCTTGATCATGGAGCCCTTGTAATTCCCTCAGATTTAGGATACTCAGTAGAATGTTTTTATTCTGCTTTTATTATTCTTTTATGAGCAACTCAAGGTGATGAACATATCTAAAATTCCTTCCTCCTCAACAACAACTCTGTGAGGTCATCCTGCTGGCTTTCATAGAATCAAACGGAATGGAACGGAATGGAACGAAATGGAATGGAACAAAATAGAATAGAATTCTTGATTGGCCGTGTGATTGGACACACAAGGAATTTGTCCTCAGTATACATAAAAGAAAAGATACATTCATCAAGAGTCAAGAATCATAAGGTGATCTCTATCACTTAGTGGTAGTCATAGGGTACAATAAGCAATCAAATCATACTAGGAAACAATATAAATCGTAAGGATACAAGCCACAAAGTTACAGTCATACAGTCATAAGTGGCGGGGGGGGGTAAGGAGTGATGAGAAGATTAATAGTAATAGTAGTGCAGACTTTGTAAATAGTTGGACGGTATTGAGGGAATTAGTTATTTAGCAGAGTGATGCGTTTGGGAAAAAAATGTCCTTATGTCTAGTTGTCTGGTGTGCAATGCTCTATAGCATCATTTTGAGGGAAGGAGTTGAAACAGTTAATGTCCAGGATGTGAGGGGTCTGTAAATATTTTCACAGCTCACTTTTTGACTCATGCAGTATACAGGTCCTCAATGGAAGGGAGGTTGGTGGTAATTGTCACAAGTGTGGAAACTGTTCTCCTTTCCTACATAAAATAGTGTTTAGTTTATCTACAATTTTCAATTGCTTTGAGTCAAAATTCAGCAATAAATAGAACAGCTTCATTCTTTTTGACTTGTTCAGTATACAGGTCCTCGATTGAAGGCAGGTTGGTAGTAATTGTTTTTTCTACAGTCCTAATTATCCTCTGAAGTCTGTGTCCTGTTGAGTTGCAGAACCAAACCAGATAGTTATAGAGGTGCAGATGATAGACTTCATGTCTAAGGTGGGACTACAATTCACTTTCTCCTAGTGAATGGCCCAAAACCACCCAGCTGGGTTTCATGCATAAGACAGGACTAAAACTCCCAATCTCCTGGTGATCGGCTCAAAGTCACCCAGCTGGCTTTCATGCCTCAGGCGAGACTAGAAGTCGGTTTTCTGGACCAGCACCTTAACCACAACACCAAACTGTCATTTTTCTCCTCAGGATCTTACCAAGTGCACAGATTTAACACTCCAAGATATCCAGGTCCTGATAGCATTGGAAAGAATCGTGACTGTATTGTGCATGGATCCCAGCAAAAACCAAGTTCTAAAATTAGCCTAGTTTGCCTAGTTGCTGGCAGTTTTGCAAGCCCCTTTCTAATCCTGCATACAGGGTTTAGAACAGAACATCCTGCTTTTAAAACAAAATAAGAAAGGACTTACTTTATTGAAAAGCATGACGGCATACAGAGACAAGCCTGCCAACAAGGTCTGCTTTCCCACTTTAAACTTTCCTGTTTTCCTGATACCAGGTTTGCTCTGCCCCCCTTTTTAAGATGAGGAAACATGTAGTTTTGGCAGTGGCCTCTGAAAAAATGGGCAATTAGATCCCAAAACTGAATGATGCAAAATGATGCTAAAATGATTTAAATTCTAACAAAAATTAAATTAAATTAAATCCACACATTTCATGATGATGTACAATATGTTGAATTTTATTTTTTCCCTTTTGTTACATCCCAAGTTAAAGTTTGCTGCCAAAGAATGGTTTTACATTTATAGGTTATGCAGTTTGTTTTATATCTCTGGTGGGGTGGATACTATGTTTGCTGCTATAATTAGGTTGGCCTCACACCCAAAAGTCTTAATGAAACTTCTCTGGGATCCTATGTGGAAAAATATAGCCCATGGCATTTGTTAGAATGTGTGTGTGAGAGAGAGTGTTGGAGTGAGGGTTTCCTTTTTAATTTTTTTAAAGGTATAGCAAGTCTTGTCAATACTTGCCTCATTTTGTATTTGATGAAAGCACATCATTTGTATTTGTATGGGGACATGGCACATGCTATGTCATTTGCCCCAGAACTTACCTGTTTCCTGTGAATGCTAATGGATCCCCATAATCTCGAGTACTCTTGATGGCTTTGGACTGCAGTTAATGTATTTCTAGGGAGCTCACAATTGCTTTGTGTGTTTGTGTTATACTACAAAGTCAATAAAGGGGTATGATGGCTCAGCAGTTAAAGCAATTGTCAATCAGAAAGCTGATAAAGCCTGGGTTTGAGACCTGAGCACCGCCAATAGGATGAATTTCCATTTCTCTGCTCCAATTCCTATCCACATCGCACTTCGAAAATATACAACTGAGAGTATATAATAGGTACCACTTCAGTGGAGGCTAAAACATATGAAGAATGGTTTCAGGAACTGAGTATGTCTAGTTTAATGAAAAGAAGGACTAGGGGAGACATGATAGCAGTGTTCCAATATCTCAGGGGCTGCCCCAAAGAAGAGGGAGTCAAGCTATTCTCCAAAGCACCTGAAAGCAGGACAAGAAACAATGGCTCAACTAATCAAGGAGAGAAGCAACCTAGAATTAAGGAGAAACTTCCGAACAGTGAGAACAATTAATCAGTGGAACAACTAGCCTCCAGAAGTCGTGTATTCTCTAACACTGGAAGTTTTAAAGATTGGATAACCCTTTGTCTGAAGTGGTGTCGGGTTTCCTGCCAAGGCAGGGGGTTGGACTAGAAGACCTCCAAGGTCCCTTCCAACTCTGCTATTCCATTTGATTTGATTCAGCAGGAAAGTAACTGCGTTCTTCATGTATAGTCATGCCGGCTACATGACCAGGAAAATGTCTTCGGACAATACCAGTTCCCTCGGCATGCTAAGAAATGGAGATGAGTATCATCCCTGCCTGACATCTGGACAGGGAAACCTTCACCTTTACAAAGTTAGTGTATTTGTTGCTGGGAGTTTCAGATTGTGTGTGTGTGTGTGTGTGTGTGTGTGCATGAGTGTTGGAGTGAGGGTTGCCTTTCTACTTTTTAAAAAGGTATAGTAAGCCTATTTTAGCTTGCAGTAAAGTTAGCAAGTTTTCCTACCTCATTATGATGAGAAATTAACATTGACTACAAAGTCAGACCATGCCCTTAGAGATATAGGAAAGGAATACATTTGCATATGAAGCTGGGACATGTTTTACCTATCCCCATCTTAGTGCATGGTCAAGCTTGTTTCATTCAGTGAGCGATGGTCCCACAGACCATGACTTAGTATGAAATGCAGCCTACATTTGGCTCAGTGCTTCCCCTGCTGATAATGCTAAAGATGGCAATCATGCTAAAAGTTGGATGGAAGATCTGTACTCATTACTTTGCCAATAGTTGTTAACTTGTTAACCTGGATGGCTTGGCACACAGGGAGGTAACATCAGCAAGATAAGTGCACACAGCATTGGATTTGAGCTGTGTACCTTGGGCCATCTGAATGCACCAGTGAGCCCTGATGATGGAAGCATTTTCATTAACACACTTCCTGATGCATCTCTGTTTTTCTGTCCGCATCATTTCTTTCTTTGAACACCCAGGCTCAACTTGTAATAAGCAATAAAACACTATTCCATAGAAATGCTCCTTTGAGTTGACATGATTGCCCTGCCAAATTTTGTATTACTGATGCTGTGGCTGTGTAAGCAGAAAAAGCAGAGGAATTGGAGAAGTAGAAGAACAAGTTATGGTGGAAAAATAGATGTTTTGGATGAGTTTTTTGAAAACAGAGATAATGAGCTAGAAGCAAAGGCGAAAGAGACAAAGAATATGGGTGCGAGGATATGCTGGTGGAGACCCCTGGAAGATTCTGTATTGATTATAGCATGAGAGAGTGAAAATGGTTTGGTTTAGGAAAGAGAAAAATCTGTGGTGTAAATTTTCATAGATTGCATGTCCATCAAAGGCAATTGGTTAGCTGAAGACACCAAATACTCAACTAATAACTACAATTGAGTCCAACATTTCTGTTTATAAACAAGATGGTTGTTAAGTGAATTTTGCACTATTTTATGACTTTTCTTGCCAACTTGTTAAATGAATCACTGCAGTTGTTAGTAACATGGTTGTTAAATGAATAAGGTTTTCCCATTGACTTTGTTTGTCAGATAGCCACAAAATGAGGCCAGGTTAGGGTTGGGAAGGAGTCGCCAACCTTTTGAACCTCAGGGACCACCAAACCCATAATTTTAAACCACAGACCAGAGAACCTGGGAAAATCCCCAAAAAAGTCTGCAGGAAAATTTCCCACCCCATTTTCCTACTGATTGATCATTCTTTATTTGGGATTGCAGGATACCATCTCCAGCTTCATTCTCAGGGGGAGAGAGAGACTTTTGGCTTCATACAAAGAAAGCAGCAGAAGCAGCAGATACCTTTCTCTTCCCCAAACTCTGCCAGAAATGAATCTTTGCCAGCACAGCCTTTTGGAGCAGGATTGCAGAGTCCCAAAGACTAATTCCTGGCAGAATTTGGGGGAGGGTAATGAAGACTTTTGCTGCTTTCCTTGCATGCAGAAGAAAGAGGTGGAAAGAAGCAGATGGCCAGGCGAGGCACATGGGACGAGTGGGGCAAGCTTCCCCCCTCAGCCCTTCCCCCTCTCCCCTCACCACCTTGTGCTGTTTGCAATGTGACGCAAACCTTGTGTTCCCACATAGCCTGGATTAATTGCTTTGGAGGGTGCTTTAGGGGTTGACATTTCTCTGTTGGACCACCAAAATTTTCTCATTAACCACCAGTGGTCCCTGGCTCACTGGTTACTGACCACTGGGTTAGGGTATGTAAATGTATTTTATGTGATTTTCCAAGACAATTTATCACAGTCTCTTCTGAAATCCTTGCCATTTCCAGGGTTGTACCCAAGGCCATGTTTAATAGTTTGGTAAGGGATGGTCAACTTGTGATAGAAACAATGCACAGGTTCCTACTATGATAAACTTGTCAAGGCTCTTCACATCACTCCTACTTCTTGGGTTGGTATCAAGGTTGGCAGTGTCAAGTCAGAGATCTGTCAATAAAATACTAGAACTGGGTTTTCTTTGGTTTGATTCCAGGTAGAAGTTGAAATCTTTGCTGGTTTGGAAGAGACATTCCTAAAAATGTCAACCCAAAAGGAAGTTACAGCAAAAATGCTTTTGTGAAAGGTTGTTCCCTGAATGTGTAAATTGGATGGGTTTGTTGAAGTAAAAGAAATATTTCTTTGGGCCTTTCAAGGCAATTTGCAACATCACAATGTCAGCTGAGCGCAAGCTTATAAAATCAAAATGCATTAAAATAAGACCTATAAAATGACTTACAGGCAGGATAGTATGAAAATAAATGACAAACCTTGCAAAACGTTGGTGATAAAATGCTAACCTATCTTTTTAAAATTGTCATACTTTCTGGGATTGGGAAAAGGGGTGGGGTGTTTCAGCCCCATTCTGCTCCCTAGGTAAATGAAGACAACTGCTGACAACCTTTAGCCAGTCCTTGCAGTTGGAAGTAAAGAATAAATGATATGAATAGAAGTGCACAAGTCAAAAGTGTGGTCTTCAGCCCATAGTTGAGAAACCCTTGTTAATTTTGTGCCTGCCTCCCTACCAAGTGATATTCAAAGCCATAAGTTGCCTCTCTCCACAGCCTTCATTCATAACAGCAGTTGATACAACTATTTTCTCACAGCTGCTGGGCTCCAGATGTGATAGATCACAGCTTACATGATTTAGTGCTGGAGTCTTCAGGATGTCCCAAAAAACTAGAATCAAGCAATCATATGGAGTCGTGGTGGTGCAGTGGTTAGTAGGCAATACTGCAGGCTACTTCTGTTGACTGATGGCTGCCAGCAGTTTGATGCTCACTGGTTCAAGGTTGACTCGGCCTCCCATTAAAATGAGGACCCAGATTATTGAGGGAAATATGCTGACTCTGTAAACAGCTTAGAGAGGGCTGTATCAAAGCACCACGAAGTAAGTGCTATTGCTAAAGGCATCCTATCTGGTACATCTCCTGGTATGCTGCCCCTTATATGGAGATGGGGAAGATGCCTCTGCTCCCCTCATTCTCTACCCTCTGCCCTAATGGATGAAATGCATTTAATGTCAGTACTTTTAAACTCTTGGAAGGAAAGAACCATTTTTTTCATCTTACTCCCCTGCTTTCATCAAGGACTGTGGATAGGCAGGAATTTGATGATGCTATTGTGATCTTCTGGTGATCCTCCCTGTTGTCATTTATTCCAATTCTTTGGTCAGGAATTCATTATCCATGAAATAGTCTCCTGCAGTTTATTCTTTTCTTGCTATGTAAGCTGAACTCTCTCTTTTTTAAAAAAAGTTTGTCTGCAGCTCTCTACATTCATTCCTGTTTTCAAATTAATTTTGCTGCATGCTGTCTCCTCTCAGATAAACCTAAAAATGAGGTCTCTTATCTCTTGTACATCAGCAACCCAGTGGCTTGAGAACACTTTGCATTAGGTTCTCTATTGATGGGAATATTTTTTATCTACAAAGTGCCTTAAAAGTATGCATTGTCTGTCTTTCAGTGTAGTACATCTTGACGTCAGATATATCCCCAAATATTTAACTTTGTTCGTAACTTGAATTTTCAATAAATCTGCCAGCTCTTCTCTTTGTCTTAGTAACATGTTCTTTGTCAGAATCTTTGTTTTGTCTTTATTTATTTTCAAACCAGCCATCTCACCATACATCTCTATCTTTTCCAATAGTTTTAAAGCTGTCTCTAAAGGGTCTTCCAAAATAAAGACCAAGTCATCCGCAAAGGCTTGCAATTTAAATTCCTCCTTTTTGACTTTCATTCCTTTTATGTTTGTATCCTCTCTAATATTTCTATTTAACACTTCCAAGGTCAATACAAATAACAAAGGAGATAATGGGCATCCTTGTTTTGTACCTTTTTTAATATTGATAGAGTCTGTGAATTCTCCATCTATCATTACTTTTGCCATTTGCTTATAATATACGGCTTCTATTGCTTGGATAAATTTTCTAGCAAAGCCCATCTGTTCCAATAGTAATAACATAAATCTCCAATTCACATTATCAAATGCCTTTTGGGCATCTAAGAATATCAAAGCCATTTGTTTTTCAGGGTGCGCCTCGTAATATTCCAATGTGTCCAGGATTACCCTCATATTGTGTTTAATCTGTCTCTTTGGTAAAAATCCATTCTGATCAGAGTGAATAAAGTTATTTAGATATTTTTAAAGCCTTTCTGCCAAGATTGAAGCAAAGATTTTATAGTCTGCATTCAATAAGGAAATAGGTCTATAGTTCTTAATTTGTAATGAGTCAACCCCTTCTTTTGGAATAAGTGTAATATAAGCTTCTGGACCATGTTTTAGGTATTTTCTTATTTATCATAACTTCATTCATGACTTCTAACAGTGAAGTGCTCAACGATTCTTGTAATGTTTTATAAAATTCTGCCGGGAAACCATCTGGTCCTGGTGCTTTTCCATTGTTCTGTCTGTTGAGTGCTTTGGTTAATTCCTTCATTGTTACAGCACTTTCTAACATTTTCCGAGTTTCATCAGGTATCTTAGGTAGGTGAGCATTTTGTAGATACTGTTTAATTTTTTCCTCATCAAGATCCTCCTGTTTATATAATTGTCCATAAAAATCTCGAATGATTTTTCTCCTTGTTACCATAACAAATTTGACCTTGATCATCTATTAACTGTGATATTTTCCTTGATTCTTTCTCTTTTCTCAGCTTATATGCTAACCATCTACCTGGCCTATTTGCATCTTCAAAATAGTTCTGTTTAGCACTTCTAATTTTTTGTGCCAGTTCTTCTTTCTCTGCTTGATCCATTTTATGTTTAATTATGTCCATTTTAAGTTTAATATCTTTTTTCTGTGGCGTCTTCTGTAATTCTTTTTCCAGTTTTTTATAGTCATCTTCTAGAGCTTTAATCATTTGCCTCTTCCTAATGTTCTTTTTCTTTGTATAGTCAATTATTAATCCTCTTGCATATGCCTTCATTGTATCCCAAACATTCTGTATTGAAGTATCTTCTTTTTTGTTTTCATTAAAGAAGAAGGCCAATTCTTTTTCCATCCATTGTGTAAAGTCTTTTTCCTTTAGAATAGTATTGTTTAATGTCCATCTAGATCTTCTTTTTTGTCCTTTCCATTTAATTGTCATTGGATTATGGTCTGCCCATGTACTTGTTTCAATATTTATTTATTGAATATTAGATAATAATTCTGTTGATGTCCAAATCATATCTATTCTGGACCACAATAAATGTCTATTTGAATAAAAAGTATATTGTTGAATTTTAGCATTTCTTTCTCTCCATATATCTTTTAAATTTAATTCATCTGTCATTTTGAAAAAGGATTTAGGGAGAGTTTTCCTATTTTGTCGTGTTGTTTTTACTGTGTAGTCCAGTTTATTGTCTACAATTCCATTGGAATCCCCCATCATAAGTATATTAACATAGTCCAGTTCAATTATTTTCATATGTAATTTTTTATAGAATTCTTCTTGTTTATCATTCGGGGCATAAATTACAACCAAGAGTGTTTTTATATTATTATCCACTATTTCAACTATTAATACTCTTCCATCTTCATCAGTATAAATCAGTTTAGCTGGAGTGGTTTCTTTAATGTACAAAACCACTCCTCTTTTCTTACAATAAGTCAGAGAAGTAAATATTTTCCCTAACTTTGGTCGTGTCAATAATTGTTCATGTTGTTTTTTAATGTGTACTTATTGTAAGCAAATTATATCAAATTTTAGCTTCTCTAATTTGTGAAAAGTTTTCCTTCTTTTGGCAGCTGAATTCAGTCCATTTATATTCATGGAAATCAGTTTTTTTCTTCCATGGTTATGCTTTATATTTAGGTCTAACAGCTCTCATGGATCTTATTTCACGTTGTTCTTTGATCTCCATTTGTCCACCTATTGCGCCTTCTTCTTTTTCCATCTCCATTTGGTCCTCTTCAGATTCAGTTAAAATATTCTCTTTTTCTATCTCCATTTCTCTTCTTTCGAAAAATTCCTTGTAGAATATTTCTGCTTTCACAATTGAATCAATTCTGTGTCTCTGTTCTTGCCATGTAAACATTAATCCTTCTGGAATGAGCCATCTATAGTTCACCTCTTTTTCGATAGCATTTTGGTCAAAAATCGATATTCTCTTCTAATCTCTCTCATTTTTCTAGGTACTTTTTTTAAGACCAGGATCTCTTTGTATTTCAACCCCTTCTCTCTTACCACTTGTAATATTTGGTTTTTAATAGTTTTTTTGGTGAATCTAACATGGACCTCTCTTGGTAATTGGTTCCTCGTTGCATATCTTGTGAAGACTCGATATATCTCATCTACTTCATCCATCATCTTTTCCTCTGTTATTTCCAAGACTCCAGCCAAGATTTCAATCATTACTGCTGCCAAGTTTTGTCCTTTTTCTTATTTTGAATAAGATATTTTGAAATCTAAGATAAAATTCTGACCTGTCCATCTCCCACTTCAACATCCCACTTTTTTCTTGTTCGACCATTGATAATCTGTTATCGATATTTCCAATTGTATCATCTCTTTGCTTGTCTTTCTCTTCTATTTTTTTTTATTCTCTCATCATGTTTCACCATCATTTGTTGAACATTTTCAAATTTTTCATCAATCTTTCCAATTCTTTGGTCAATACTCTCCATTCTTTGTTCAATACTCATTTTAAGTTCTTGTATTCCTTGCATAACCATTGTTAAATCCACTTGCGCTTTATCTTGCTTCGCCATTGTTGAGAGTCGTCCTCCAGATGATGGGGAGACAGGAGCAGAAGTTGAGATGCCCGAAGGTAAAATTTTCTTACTAATTTCGATAACTTCCGGGTCTTTTAATCCAATTAGTGAGGTAGCCAATTATAATCCAATTAAGAAAAGGGAAAACACCATAAAAAACAAAAAACAAAACCAATAATAAGTAAAAAGCCCAAAATTAAAAAGGAAAAATTCTTCAGGTTCTTCAAGACCTTAATCCAATTGTGAAATACTGAATTATAATTCAAAAGTAAAAATTAAAAATAAAGAGAAAAAAAGAAACAAATTAAAGCCCAATAATAACAAAAAGTAATAAGCAAAGAAAAAGGGGGAAAAAAAGAGTTCTTCAGGTTCTTCCCACCTTAATCCAATTGAAAGACCTCAAAAAATGAAAAGTAGCCATAAAAATAAGTCAAAAATAGAGATAAAGAGGCAGACATCCCTATGAAAAAAAAGCGAAAATAGAATATTCTGAGACTTCCCCTTTAAAAAAAAATAAAAATGAGGTAAAATAAAAAATAAAAAATAAGTATATCAATATTACAAAATGCTGTGGGGTTGGAGGGGAGGGATAAAACAATTAATAAAGGATTGGAAAAAAAAGCGCACACTGCCTTTTATTTATCCAAGGCTCTCATTTGGCTTCTCCACAAATTTCAAAGCCAAGCTTCAAATATTCAGTTAATAATAGAAGTCCCAAAGAGCACCTGTATAAACATCCTCCAGTGCTCTTCCCTCTATCTTATCATTTCCAGTAGCCTTGAGAAGAGTTTTTCAAACAAGAGTTTTTCAACTTCAAACGAAATATTTTCAAGCCTCTAGTTGGCAGTGTTACAAAGTTTCTTCAAACCACTCCCCCTTCTTCCCCTTGAAAAAAGCCTAAAAAGAAAAGAAAAGTACATATGTATATTTATGTATATTTAAAAAAAAATATTAAAGGGGGCCTCTATTTTAAAAAATATAAACAGTCAAAAAGGAGAAGAGAGAGCAAGTAAATATAAAAATATAAAAGAAAAAAAACCAGTCTGATTAACTAGATTGCAATAGAAATTCAGTAAAGAAAAAAAAAAGTAAAAATAAAAAGCCAAGCCTCACTTTGACATCACTTAAAAAAAATTGCTGGTAAATCAAATTTTGTCAATAAGTTTACAGATTTCTTCTGATATTAGAGTGTTCTTAAGTCCCAAGCAAAAAAAAAAAGATCCTCACCAGCTGATACACTTCTCTTTCTATCTTGTCCTTCCGGAGCTGTCCCAGCTTCAGTAGCTATATTAAACTTAAACAGCAGATAGTATCCGATCTGAAAAAATGGGAAAACCTACAATTGTCATTGATAGGTAGAATTTCTACAATTAAGATGAATATTTTACCCAGAATTTTATATTTGTTCCAAACAATACCAATTAGGTTAGGTAAGGATTACTTTGAAGAATTAAATAAAATTGTGTTGAAGTATATATGGCAAGGCAAGAAAGCGAGAATAAAATTAAAACTTTTACAGAATGCTAGAATTAGAGGAGGATTTGGCCTTCCTAATTGGGAGTTGTATTATCAAACTGCAAACTTAATGTGGGTTAAAGAATGGAGAACATTAAGAAAGATTAGATTGTTAGCATTAGAAGGTCATGATTTATTATTGGGTTGGCATGTTTTTTTATGGTATAAGGGAACTAAATCACAGGGTTATTTTAGAAGGCATTATATACGGGAATCGTTATGGTTGAATTGGGAGAAAATTAAGAAACAATGTTATTTGAAAATCCCAGTTTGGTTATCAACTATTGAAGCTTTTTCGTATTCTATAATCTATAAGAAGGAACAAACAGTTAGATATGGGGAAATACTGGATGAAAAGGGTGAACTTAAAACGATGCAAAATTTAGAAGAACAAGGTATAAAGATGAATTGGTTTTCATATGCACAAATACATGCAAGGTATCTTAAAGATTCTAAAATAGAAGGATTTTATGATAAATTGACTGATTTAGATAGGATTTTGACAGGTACTGATGAAAAAGTGATTAAAAAACTATATAGTTATTTGTTGGAAATTAAATTAGAGGAAGAACAAGTTAAAGAAACAATTATTGCTTGGGGGAAGAATTTTGGATATGGGATTGATTTAGAGAAATGGCAAAAAATGTGGTCACAAAATTATAAAATGACAATGTCAACAGCATATAAAGAAAATTTGTATAAGATGTTTTACAGGTGGCACTTTCCCCCGACAAGAATAGCAAGAATGTTCAAGAATAAATCTGAAAAGTGCTGGAAATGTCATCAGATACCTGGCTCATATTACCATATGTAGTGGACTTGTGAGGAGGCCAGGAAATACTGGACTAGAATTCGCATATGGCTGGAAAAAATGACAAAGAAACACATAGATTTGAAACCAGAGATTTTTTTATTGGGAATCTTACCTGATATATATAATAAAAACTTAAAGTATTTGATTTAAATGTATTAACAGCAGCTAGGATTGTATTTGCTAAACATTGGAAGAGTGAGAAAATACCATTAGAGGAAGAAATTATTCAGAAAATATTGGAATGTGCTGAAATGAGTAGATTGACATTTGAAATTAGAGAACAAGAAGATAAACAATTTTATGAAGTTTGGGATCTCTTTTATCAATGGTTAGATAATACAATATAATAATAGAGTATTTAGAAATCTAGGAAATAACGAATATATATTTTTTCTTGGTTTTGATAATATTTTTAGAATATTTTATTAAGATAGATTTGGTATGATTCTATGATCTGTTATAAAATAATTTAACTCAATTATAGTTATCTCGCTTAAGTATGAATTAGTAAAATTATAGTCAAATGATTGTTCAATAATGATATTAGGATACTTAACTGATGATTGATAATGTGAGTTATTATGTAATATAATTATTTTGATGACTATGAAATGGATGCACAAAAAGGAGTGGTAAACCAACCGATACACTGTAAATTTATGAAGAATGATGATTTTTTTATGTTATGTTTTATGTTTTATGTGTTTTTGTTTGTCGTTAAAATCAATAAAACTTTTATAAAAAAAAAAAAAGAAGTATGCATTGTCTGGAGAATACAGAAGTTTATAGAGGAGATTAGGGTTCAACAGCCAGGGTATAATGGTAGGTCTTAATTCAAGACAGAATCTTCCTTTCTGTCCAAATGTTATTTTTATTTATCTATTTAATTTATATGCTGCCTATTGGTAACACAAAGTGGCTTATACAATGTAAAACCATATTTAAAACAAAAAATAAAAATAAAAAACAATAAAAACTAACAAAAACTATCAAAAAGAATCAAATAAATTAATAAAGTACAATAGAACAAAATCTGGAAAAATTGAAAAAAATAAAAAATCATCCCCCAACCCCATCCCTCGCCCCAACGACAGCAGATCACACTAGCCATTTGATGGACTCCATCCCACTCTGGGTTCCCCAGGCCCATTGGCAAAACCAGGTCTTCAGTGCCTTTTGAAAGAAAGTTAGAATGAGGCCCATTATTATCTCTGGGGGAATGATATTCCAGAGGGAGGGAACCACTATGGAGAAGGCCCTTCTTCTGAGTCCCACCAGGTTTATCTCCCTTGGGGATGGGACCCACAGCATTCCCTGCCTTTCCACTCTAATGGGTCAGGTAAATGTGACCAGCAAGAGATGCTCTTTCAACTAACCTAGTCCCAAGCCATGAAGGACTTTAAAGGGGACAACCAGCACATTGAATTGCACTGGGAAGCAAATCAGTATTCAATGCAACTCCTGCAGGAGAGGTGGCACATGTGCACACTGGGGGCTGCACAAAACCATTCAGGCCACTGCATTTTGCACCAACTGGAGCTTCCGGATGCTGTTCAAGGGCAGCCCTATATAGAGTGTGTTGCAATAATCAAGATGGGAAATGACTAGGGCACATCCAGGAAAGGGCACACACAGACGACCAGGGCACATCCAGGAAAGGGCATAACTGGTGTACAACCTGTAGTTGCACAAAGTGAGCTACTCTGATTCTTACTCCAACAATATAAAAAAGTCTTTATTTAGCATACTGGATAAATCTGGGAAATTAAGATGTTTCTTTGCACAAATTTATTCCCCCCATCTAAACAGTGGAATATGTTACATGAGAGAAAGCTGGCTGGCATCAGATATGGCAGGCATTCTTCTTCACCTAATCATTTGACATCTTATGGGACTTCTGCAAATCATTGGAACAGAATCTGATTCATTTGGCATGGAGAACAATGGTGGATTCCCCTACCCATTGTTCAGAGTTTGAGTGTATTTAATTTGCTAGCAGCGTTTGTCAGCCTGTTTCATTGTGTATAATTCAGTCTGTAATTTGGAGAGGCTTCAAAAGTCTTTTGTCATTCAGAGCTCTGTGGCCAGATTGCTATAGGTTTTCCTTGCTCCAATGGTTTTTAGTTTATGAAGAATCTTGTATCATTCTGTCAGAGAAAATGAGCAGTCAATCTGTTAAGGAATTTGTAGTCATCATCTGCCTTTTCACTAATTAATTTATTGATTAGCCAACCAACTGAATGTATAGACAAAAATAATATATTCTTTTGAGATTTTGGATTAATCCTCAAATGAGATCATTATTGGGGAAAAAATACAGAACAAAATCCAGTGTTTTGGTAAACTTTGTTTTTTTTTTCAAGTAGCTAAAGTTGGCTGAGTTCACATATTTCAGTGATTCATGATTACATGATATCATTTTAGTCATGGTCTATCCACTGCAGGAGGAAAACCTCTTCTGCATGTTTCCAACCCATATGGTCCTGAGTTTTCTTTCGCCAATTGGACCCACAATACTTATTGATGTTGTCAATCCATCTTGTTTTAGGTCTTCTTCATGGATGCTTTTCATCAAGTGGGATCCATTCTATGATTGGTCCACCTGCCATCAGTTCTTCTTGCTATGTGACCAGCCCATTTCCATTTCAATTCTTCTACTATCTTCTAGTCTGTAATCGAATACTTTTGTTTTTATTTGTTCCATTTGCAGGTCTTTCAACTTGCCTTGTAATGTTGAGCATGTATCTTTCATTGGCTCTTTGTGCCACAAGATAATAGACCAAACCCAAGCTAATCGACGAAGTCTTAATAAGTTGGACCAGACTACCTGGCATGCAGGCATGCAGAGTAAGAGTTCATTCAGGATAGACTGACATTAGAATGGAATTGATCCAGGATTTGGCTCTCCATCATGAAGGTTTCAAGCCAATAAATAATAGATTTAGACTGGGAATGAGCTTTCTGTTAATATGCTTGCATCTTACCCTTTTTTGGTCCCAGTTTCTTGCAATTCTCAGTTTGATAAATTGCAATTTAATACCTAGAATCACTCATTGTGTGATTTGTGAAATATATACTAATCCCATCAGTAACATACTCAATGCCTCAATGACTCAAATTTATCCCGGAGGGGATGTAATTCAATGTATGAAAAAGCTGCCAGTTTTGAGAATATTAGGCAATATTATTTTCATATTGTCTCCACTGACATATACGTTTACTTCTATGTTTGCACCCCTCCCCTCCTGTCAGTAATGAAAGATCAAGTCCACATCTGAAGGTTAAATTAAACTGATTTATTGCTAATCATGCCTATGCACAAGTATTCTTCTCAACTAATGGTTAATGCTTGTTAGGAGTTAGATAAGGGTCAATGGAATTCACAGGGAGGTTGGACTAGTTCACTTGTTGCTAAGTAGGTAAGGATTCCAGGCTGATCTCTCTTTTAACTCTGCCCTCAAGTTCTGTCACTCTTCCTATACCTCTTTTTCAAATAGATTTATAAAATAAATACTTGCTGGAAACTTGGTTATTTTATACAGAATACTGATCTGAAGGCCATTAATAAAATCCATGAATTAAAATTTGGTGTAGGTTTTGCCATGTATCTTTCCTCATATAAAAGATTAAGGCTGTTCCTTTAGCACATGGTCTCTTTCCCTAATGCTTTAGAGCTTTGTTTTTTCTTTTGTTTTTCTCACTTTTCAACAAACTTCCCCATACTTTACTCAATTATCCTTCCATCACCTCCTCCCACTTAGCCAGTAGTGTTAAATCAATATTCAAATTGTTTGTCCCTTGGAATCTAGAATCATGAAACAGACTTGTGACTTGGAAAGCAGGAAGATATCACCCTGCTGAGCATAAGTTACGTAGAAACATCTCTAGAATGGAAATGGACTCAGTATGGAGCTATACTGTCCTTGGGCTGTCTTATTTCAAGAAGAAGGACATGCCTTTAGAGGAAGACAGCTTCATATTGGGAGCTCCTCAAGTCAGAGAAGATACCGGAGCTTTAAAATCATTCTTCAAGTCAAAGAATAATAAACTCCCAAAATCTCCAACTTGGTAAGCATCTGAGATTAGAAAATCTGGAAAGGACATTTAAATGTTTAGATAATTCCTCAAGAACTTGTGATTAAGTTTTAGTTAGCTTTATACTGTTGCCAAGACTTTATGTGATATAATTAAGGAAAACTTGGAACTCGTTTGGAGTCTTCTTTCTTGCTCCTTTTCTGCCTAGTTCCCTTAGATCTACTTTTATATACTCTTATTCTAAAGGGAAGTCAGTTCATGGAGGGCTGTTCATGTGGTATAATAATGTTAAAAAGAGACTATGAAGGAGGAGAATGACTCATCATTTCTTGGTGAATGGAGGTTCTTAAATTATATTATCAGTGGTGATTAGCCCTGCTCTTTTAAGACTAATTTTGCTATTGTAACATCAGAGAATTGGATACTATTCCACTAATCCAGCGGTTGGATTTTGGACAGCAATGTTGCTACTTTTCTTACAATGTAGATTTTATTTGGTCAAGCATCCAGAACCAATGAAACACGGTAAATAGCAATAACACCATCATATCTAACGCTTTTGTTTTCTTCCAGTGAATGTGAAATGGCTTTTGGATTGAGTGACGGTGAAGCACTAATGTTCTTCTCCCTTCTTTGCTAAAGCTGTCTATATCTTGTTCCTCATTTATAATCTCCATTGGGCACAAGGATGTCAGTCTTTACCACATGTTGATTGTGGTAATAGATGTGCCAGTAGGTGGCATCCCAATGCCCAAAATAGTTAATATTGCATTGGCTAACTCTCAATAACAATATGGTTGTTATCTCTCCCTCCAATGACAGTGATCACACCCCTGTTTTTCAACCAGCAAAGTTCCAGCAAATTGCTAAAACTAAAGCATCAGCCCAACTGGCTCTTATATGTTATTCATTTGCTTCTAGGGCTCCAAAATATTTGTGTGTATAAAACATTGAAGGAGCAGTAGCCTTGGAACAGTAGATGTTGGTAGGAAATGCTAGAATCTCAGTTCTTCTTGGCTGTAGAGTGGACTTGCAATGAGAAATAATTGAATGGAAATGAAATATTTATTTTTGGCTGCAGCTCAATACTTGGGCTGGTGGCAAAGTTAATGTGAATCAGTACAGATTTTGTTTATAAAGAGATTTTAAAGGTATATCAGTTTCATGATGAGATTGATTCCAAGTGACTTCATGGACATGGGGACATAGTTCTCTTAGCTTGTTACCAGCTATTTCTGGGATATCCAAAAATATCTTATCCATCTTATCCATCGTTGTGATTTTGGTATCTTGCAAACATTTGTTTGCCTCTTACGTTGGTTCTCCCTTATTCATATGTTGATTGCTAGGTACGCAATCAAGAACACTCTTAAGATGAAACAATACAGCCAATCAAGCCAAATCAGAAACAGGTCCACAAACGATGACATGTGGGAAAAACTGCCCCACATAAACTACCAGCAAAGCCAGCTCTGATGTTATTATCTATTTTGGTAAGAAAACATTTGCAAGGAGAAAACCAAGCTCAGCTAACACAAAGTCCCCAACACCCCCCATTAATTTGTTTCCATTAACCAGTCTAATGTGATGATGATGTTATCCAGTCAGTCATGTTCGATTCTTGGTGATTCTGTGGGCCCCACATTTTCCAATCGTGCACTACTTTTTTGAGCTATTCCATGCTCTGCCTGGTATCAATGTTGATGATATCCAGTCACTGTGTGTTCTTTGGTGGCCTGGTTTCTTTTACCACTAACTCTTCCTAGCATAATTGCTTCCTCCAATGAACTTCCCTGCATGACATGGCCAAAGCAAGTGAAATGCAGTTTTGTGAGATGTTGAAATTTTTTTGTAGTTATCATCCACATTCTTGTTAGGCACAATCTTGCCTATCTTTTGAGCCCAAATGAAGCATGTTTGCTGGAATGGTTAAAGGCACTGAATCCCCAAATTCTAATCTTAAATTACGAACAAAAGCCAGCTGGGTAACTTTGGGCCACTCATACACACTCAGTTCTAGGAACAAGGTAATGGTAATCCATTTCTTAAATTTTGCCAAGAAAACTTCATAGATCTGATTACTAGAAGTCAGGGGTCACTTGACAGATAACCATCCCAACAAATACAGCTCTTATAGCACTTTGCAGCCTTTCTTTATGAAGTATGGGGAAGGGAAAAGGGATGAATGAGAGATGAATGGTGTTGAGCTGCTGAGATCCCATTTTCATTACTCAGATAACTTTTTAAAAAATGGCCATTTCAAAAACAATGTAATGTTATTGATGAATGGAGCAACTGGCTGAAACATCAGAACACTAGTTAATTTGAATTAGTTATGATAGCAGGGTTGCTGTATTTGAGGGGCTATCACAAAGGAAACTATTCAAGAAGAGAAGCAATCTAGATCTAAGGACAAACTTCTTAATGGCAAGAACAAGGTGCTCCATTACTGAAGGCTTTTAAGAAGAGACTAGACAGTCACTTATCTGAAATAGTATAGGTTTCCTGCTTGAGCAGTGGGGTGGACTAGAAGGACCTCCAAGGTCCTTTCCAACTCTGTTATTCTGTTAATAGCTAAGCTTAGATTTGATCTGACAACTAATACCAAACCAGCAGTAAAAGTATTAGAGAGAGATAAGTATTAGAGAGTATTAGATATAAGTATTAGAGAGAGATAAGATATAAGACACTCTTGAGTTCCGGTTTGTCAGGCTTCGGAGGCAGCAGGAATTCGCGTTTGTGCGCGATCCCTGCTGTGCTCGCTGTTGGAGTGCCTTCGATCCAATTGGATTGGGAGGCTATAGTTATCCTGTAGGGATAACTGAAGAGAGGGGAGATCCGGGCAGGGGTTGGGGGATATCATACCCCCCTTCCCCAGCCGGCTTAACTCCCTTTTCCAAAGGTGGTGGAGTGGCAGTCAGCAATGGCCGCCACAAAGAACCTCTCAGCCGGACAAGTTTTGTGCAGGAGGAAGTGAAGAAAGAGAAGGCTTTTGGCTGAACTGGGATGACAATTAACATCTGAATACCCTGGAACTTTGGCTCTTTAAGTGATATATTGTTTTCCAGAAGATCGTTAAGCTGCGGTGGAAAGTAAAGGGAAAGCTTTTTTTTTTTTTCTCCTCACTCTCCTTCCCCACGGAGACAGCAGATGGAAATCGGAAATACCCGCTTTGGCAGCAGAAGGTACTAACTTTGAAAATTAAAGCCAAGGGGACATTAGATTTCTAAACACTGATATTTAAAAATTAAAATCTTTTTGCTTTAAGTGGGAAGGAAGAGAAGTAAATGATTTATACCAACGTTTGTTGAAGGAGATTGCTTGGAGTTTTATAAGATCAGAGATTAAATTGCAATAAAACTTCCAAAAAATACCTTGGAATTGTGTAATTGAATTCTACCCCAGGAAGAGAAAGTAGAAGAACGTGCTAAATGAAACAGACTGTGCTGATTGTGCTGACTTTGATTGCTTGATGACTTTGGGACTTTTTTGAAAGACTAAGAAAACATTTGGAATGTTTAAATTTTTTTTCACAATGGTATCTGTTGAAGAACTGAAAATGCAATTTGAAAAATTAAGAGAAGAAGAAGGCAAGAGCTCCTTTGGATCTATCCTTTGCTTCTTAGAAATGGCGATTTCTCTTAAAAAGAGGAAAGAATAATAAATCCAAAATGATTAATATAGTTAAATAATAAATCTAAATGTTAAATCTTGTAACATTCCAATTATCTATTTCAAAAACAAACGCTACAATAGTAAGTTTATAATAACATCAATACAACAATCAATTAAACTCTTCAATTAAACTCAATATTTTAAACATTCCTTTTAATATTTTGTTAAATTTTAAAGTCTATCATTACTAAACATTTCAATATTTTAATCTTTTATTAATTCTTATAACATTATAGTTTTCTATTTCTAATACAAATACTACAATACCATCTTATGTACTTTGCAGAATCTTCTTTTTAAAAGAAATTATACATTATCCTTTATCCCTAAAAAGGATTCCTTTTTTCCCATCTTGATTCATACCTTTGTGGCTTCCCCCCCACCTTTTCCCTTTCTTTCTTATCCCACCTGGCCTTTTTACCCCCCCTCCTACCTTCCTCCTTTTTAGCTTCCCCTCTCTGCTGTATTCCTTTTTTCTTTTGCTTACTAACATTGTGTAGATTTTGCATCTTATTTTTCTCTTTCTTGGGTGTTTTTTTAAGTCTTAAGTCCTTCATTTTCCTTCCTCTCTTTCTCCTTTCTTTCTTAATTAAATTTTGAGATTCATTGAAGTTGGCGTCTTCTTCTTCTTCTTCTTCTTCTTCTTCTTCTTCTTCTTCTTCTTCTTCTTCTTCTTCTTCTTCTTTTTCTTCTTCTTCTTCTTCTTCTTCTTCTTCTTCTTCTTCTTCTTCTTCTTCTTCTTCTTCTTCTTTTTCTTCTTCTTCTTCTTCTTCTTCTTCTTCTTCTTCTTCTTCTTCTTCTTCTTCTTCTTCTTCTTCTTCTTCTGTTTCCTCCATCTGTTGTTGTGTTTGCTGATAAATAGCAAGCGCCATTTCTAAAAAAAGGAAGGCTTCTTTCATAGCGTCCTTGCCTTCTTTTTTTATTTTTCCATATTCCTTTCTAAGTTCATCAACAGGTAAAGCCGTTGTAAATCTTTTCTTTATTCTTCTTCTTAAAACAACCAAGATGTTTCAAAAGTTAGAACAGTTCCCCAAAGTCCCAGAGATATCAATCAATCCAAACAAAGCACAAAGTTCTCACTTTCTCTTCCTGGGGTGATATCAATAAAAGGGAAAAGAAAAAAAGCCCAATCTATATTTTAAAGCCTTATTGCAATTAATTTCTAGTCTCAAAATCTTCAAGGTATCTCCTCCAGCAAGATCTTAATATTTTCTTCTTCTTTTTGTCCTCTCCCTTCCCACATATAACAAGAAGCCAAGTTTTCATCTTTTATAAAAAGACAGGTTTCTCAATGGCCATTTGTTGATTCCATAGGGAAGGAGAGTAAACTTTCCCTTTCAGCACCTCAAATTTGCCACTTGAAATTCTCCTTTGGAAACAAAGTATCATTCAAAAATAGGCATAGTTTTCAGGATGTTAGGCGTCTCTTAAAGTCCTGGGTCAGCCAAAAAACTTTCTCTTGTAAACTTTCTCCCCTCTTCCTCCTGCTCAGTCTTACCCAGCTGCCGGCTTCTTTGTGGCGGCCATTACAGACCGCTGTTCCACCGTCTTGAGAGAAGGGGGTTTTGCCGGCTGGGGAGGAGGTCTGCAATACCCTGAAACCCCTCTCTGGCTCCCCCTATCTTTGGCTGCCTCTGCGGGGCAGCCTTAGCCTCCAGACCCATCAGGATCGGAGGCACCAAGACGGCTAGCGCCACAGGGATCGCGCAGGATCGTGAATCCCTGCCGCTGCTGAAGCCGACAAACCAGAAATGAAAAATCGATATAATGTCAGAAAGCAACAGAAAAGAGGAATACAACAGAGAGGGGAGACTAAAAGGCTGGAGATTGAGGGGGGTGGTGTAAAAAGGCTAGATTTGACAAGGAAGGGAAAAAGTGAAGGGAAGTTATAAAGGCTTAAAACAAGATGCTAATAAACAGGTTTTTTTTCAGAGAAAAAGGGTAAAACATAATCTTAGAAGAGATTCTGCAAAAGTACACAAGATTGTATTGTAGTATTTGTATTTGAAATATGTGTTAATAGAATATTGTAGGGAATGTGTAAAATGTCTAAGATTTAATTAATAGAGTTTAATTAATTAATTTGTTATGGAACATACTATAAGATTTGTATATTTGTTAATATACTATAAGATCGTTATGTTTTATATTTTAAAATGTTATGTAGAATGTACTAAGCAGAATCAGAATACAAACTATGTATTATTTTAAGTGTTAAATTTGAGGGGAAAATAGAAAGGTGTCATACTTCAACCAGTGATTACAGGAAAAAGTTTGTGTTAAAGAGAAAAGATAAATAGATAATTGAAAAAGAACAGACAAAAGATACAAGTATAATGATTTAAACTGAGATTAAATAAATAAAATAGAATTAAGAGAGTGAAAACATATGGAAAATATAGAATGTTAAATAAGATATGAAATAGTATATAAGGTGAGCATGAATTTGATTTATGTCTGTACAAAAAGTTATAACCTGGGGTTAAGCCGCTTTCTAAAAAGAAGTTTTATGTTTTTATGTTATATATTTTGTTTGCTTATGTTTGTTTAACGAGGATTAATGATGTTGGATAAGAACATATGAAATAGTAATGATATGAAATATAGTAATATGAAACACATGAAAGT
Organism: Hydrophis major; assembly: GCA_033807585.1. Taxonomy (NCBI): domain Eukaryota; kingdom Metazoa; phylum Chordata; class Lepidosauria; order Squamata; family Elapidae; genus Hydrophis; species Hydrophis major. The sequence goes on from CM066337.1 coordinate 18,331,552, forward strand.
ATAAGTTTAATGAATAAAATTGAACAGAAATAAAGGAAGAAACAGTGAGAAGTTGGAAAAGAGTAATAAGATATGAAGTTGAATATATAAGATGTATATTAAATTGTGTGTGGAAACGTGATAATTTAGAATTATGTTGTACTTAAATGAGATGTTTTATTTGTTTTGTTAAGCAGTTTTTAGAAAAGATGTTCTATGTTATTATGTTTTATGTTTTGTTTGTCTGTGTATTGTCTTTGAAAATTAATAAAATTTGTTATAAAGAAAAAGATATAAGACACTCTTAATAATAAAATATTGCCCCAATTACTTGGACATTTGTACCAACTGCTCAGTGCAGATCAGCTAATGTAAAGGCTCTGGGTCTAATTGTCTCATGGAACCAAGCATTAAAGATGTAGCCTTCCAAGTCCACAAGAATACAAGAATAAAACCTTTTCTTTGGAACTCTTCTATCAGTTTGCAATTGCTAGGAGGAGAACCACAGGAGACATTAGAAAGCCAAAGGTTACTGAAATTATGGAAGAAATGACATTTCTCTTTTTTTTCCCTTCCCCTCTTCTCTCTTTAGAGCAGCAGTTGAAGCTTTGGCAGCTTTGCTGAAATCAAGTAAGTGTTTCTACCTTTATCATATATTTTTCTCCCTACACACTGTTTCCTGTGCTGTCTGTCTACATAGAAATGCTCTCATTTCTATAAAGTTTTTCCATCTCTTCCTTCCTTCATTTTAATTAGGATCATTCCTCTGAAACTGCAACAGGACACTGAGACTGCAAAAATGCAGTGCAGAAGGCATATGATACTTTGAACATGTTACACTATATTTACCTTTCTTTAGGGTACAGTACATGAGATATAAAAAAGAAGAAAGTTGCCAATGCCGCCTTTAAAAGGGCAGAATTTATAGTGTAGTTGTTTCTCATGTCTACCGTATTGTTTTCTGCCGAATTCAGAGAACAATTTAGGGCAGGAGAAATGCTTAGGATTTAGACAGCCCAATGTGGGTGCTGTCGCAAAATGGTGGTTGTGATTAGTCATTTGTGACAGAAGTCAAATTAAGGTTAATTCTTGGTTTAGCTCTTTCCTTTCTGCCAAGTGTTTCTATACTTACAAATGTCTTGTTTTCTTTTTCCAATTCAAGGACTAAGATTTATCACCCTTGTTTTATTTTGCAAGAATGCCTATAGGACATATGAGGGCTTGGGGGCATTTTCATAAGTAGGGATGATGATAAGTAAGAAGGATGCTGTTAGAATAATTAATCTACAGCAGACAGTTGTGTAAGCAACAGCAATATATTGTCTATTTTGAACAGATTTCTTGTTTGAATCATACTTGAATTGTAAATTCTGTGAAATGTTTTTCTTCAGCATCTTTCAATAAGGCTTCTAACTTAATTCCTGGAGAACCTTTTCCCCAGTAATCCTTGACATTGGGAATACTATTTGTCCACAAATAATTTGAAGTGCAAGGCTAGAAATATTGGAATGGTTCTTCTCCAAAAACCATTCCAATATTTAATATGAATTTGCTAAGGATGGTTCAGCCTCTAGCCTTAAATAATAAAATAGAATGGAATGGAGTTGGGAGTGGAGCAGAGAAGAGCAGAGTAGAATAGAGAATTCTTTATTGGCCAAGTGTGATTGGACACACAGTGAATGTTTCCAACACATAAGCTCTCAGGGTTGATATATATTAGCAACGGTATTGATGTACTCCAGTATTTGATGTACCAGACCCATTAAAAAGAGGGAGTCATGGACTTTTATGTCACTGCTACCATCACTATCCCAATGGGATCTTTGTGACTTAAAGAAGAGATGAAATGACATTCTGGAAACCAGGATATTACCTCACCAGCTTGTGTATATCTGTATTTTGTGTGTGTGTGTGTGGATGAGGTAAGGTTCCTGGTGGCAGAGAAGGAAAGCTTTGGAGAATCACTGAACATTGCTGTTATGGTGACACTCAACTGCAACCTTATTTATGCAGGGTTTAAAGTATCTACTAAATGAAAAAACAGGCCCTTGCACAATCCTGCACAAAGAATGAATGTTCCTGAAGCCAGTGTTATATCACCCTGTGTATCTTCCTCACATCCCAAAACAACTTGGGCATTTATTACCAGAATTTAATAAAGCTTTGTCTCCAATTGAAGAATGCTTTTTCTTCGTCAATCTTCCTGATGGTAAATCACAAGCCTATATTTTCCTTTTCCACTCTTACTCATGAGTGCCCCTTCTTTTTCACTGCCCCAAATCCTTGCATGCACTTTGATGAGTAAAGGAATCAAAGAGAGAAGCAGCTTAGAACTGAGCAAAATTTTCCTGACAGTGAGAACAATGAGAACAATTAATCAGTGAACAACTTGTGAATAACAAAAAATACATATTCCTTCATTTCCATCAGTGAAGTTTTGTAGTTATTTTCCCTGTGCTGAAAAATTTATTTTTTTTAAATTAGGAAGAGTGTTCAATGCTACCATAAGGGAATCTCCATGGACACCCTGCTGATTTAATGCTAGTTATACCTCTGCTTGGCACATAATGGGAACTGAAATTATTGTATGGAGGTAGCACAAAGTGTAATCAGGCATACATTTGTGAAATTATTAGAAAATTACAACATTCTGCTTTTGTTCCTTTTTTTGTGGGCATGGGTTAGGTATATACATTGCTCAAAAAAATAAAGGGAACACATGTTATTAAACAGTGATGGCAAGGCTTCTAAGGCTTGCCATGGCCATTGTTCTCCTGTGGTGGTTCCCCCACAGACAAAACAATTGGTTATTGCAAGTTGTTTTGCAATTTTTTCTGCCATATCCACGAACAAGTTTTTTTGCAATAACACTGGTATCAGGGGCTTTTTCTAATTTCCTTAAATTATTAGATACCGACCAGCCTAAGGATGTTTCCTTACCTTCATATATTACTTCAGTTTTTATGGTAATGTAAGTGTTTGGATCTGATCCTGTGCCATCAATCCCAATACCATAAGTATCCAAGGCAGGGTGTTGCCTGGAGATGGTGATTTCTACCTTATTCTCTGTGGTAGACCCTGATATTCGTTTGAAATGTGACAGATGATTGCAGCCTGAGTACCCTCCCCCAGTATAATCACAGACACAAGACCAACCCGAGCACTCAATGGAACCTCCACAAGGGATCCATTGATTGGGGTTCCCTATGGCCCAGTTAATGGGTGCATGACACAAATATTTATGATTGTGGGTGTACGTTGTTTTCCAGTCAGCCGACCCGCATGAATGTCCCCCTGGTTTAGAACAAGCAACACAAACATCAAAGATTAAAACAATTGGGTTCGTACCATCTTTGAGCACGATGGTGTGGTTTAGGTAATAAAGTTTTCCCTCCCCCTCAGGATCAGATCTGCCAGAGGTTCTTGGAAGTCCTGCCCATAAGGTAACGTTGAGACGTACAGCCGTCTTGGGATTGTACCAAATGGTTTTTGAGTTCTTCTTACATAGATGGTACATGGTCCCATTGTTTTGGCAAGTTTTTCCCGTAGGAAGGCACTTCTGCGGTTGTTGGGTATGGTAGATGAGAGTTAGTTGAATGGAGCCTGCTTGCATGGTTTTGGTCAGGCAGGGGGCGCAGCCATCTGACGCGCTGGTGGGGTTCTGCAATCTCTTAACCTGATGTAGAAAGGGGGTGGCCTGAACATCAGGTTGATTTGCGAATTGTCTGTGATGATGACGAGGTGAATGGGGTCTGAGGACTGTCCAGGATTCATAAATATTGCGTATGGAATCATAGAGGTGTTGACCGGAACAATAATAGGTGGTGGCAGTAGGGCAAAGTATGAGGAGTGTAGTCCAAGGAGGTTGTTCCGGAAAGAAGCATTGCTGGAGATATGGAGCCATGGCTGAGGGAGTGTCGACCATCTGAGGTAGGGGGGGAAATGTCCCCAGATGTGGTGCAGGTCAGCAGGAGGGGAGTACCTGGCGTGAAGTACGTCACTCGAGACAGAATGGAGACCTTGGAGGCATGTGCGGCAAGAAGGAGGAAGAGGGTCGGCAAGGCAACGGGACGAATCATGTTGATATGTCTGCGGGTGGTGATTTTTTTATCTTGGGGTGATATGGTGTGACGTGTCATCCAGGAACCCACAGGACATGATCTGGAAGCTGGATAGCTGCGTAGCCACGACCCCAGGTGAGGAGAGCAGCAGGACCCTTCCAAGTAGAGTCTGGCAGTTGGCAGTAGTATACCTGTGGTTTGGGAGAATCAGGGGAAGGGGGGAGGAAAAATGTCGCTCCGCTGCCGTTGTAGTAGGGGTACCAGAGAGATTTGAGGAAGTTGAGTGTATAAAGACAGAGATTAAGGGTGTCTTGCATCGCCGGGAGGCCAAGGGCTTTTTTCCCTTTGATCAAATGTTGTTCTAATGCTGTTTTTAGCATTAGGTTGGCTTTCTCTACCAGAGCTTGTCCTTGACTGTTATAAGGGATTCCGAATTTGTGGATAATTTGCCACTTAGCGCAAAATTCTGACATGGCTGTGCTAGTGTATGCAGGACCATTATCTGTTTTTATTTCATTTGGGCGTCCCAACGATGCAAAGGTGTGAATGCAATGGTTGATGACATGTTTGGAGGCTTCTCCTCTTTGCGGGGTCGCCATTATAAACCCTGAATAAGTATAAATTGTGACATGCAGATACTTCCAGGGGGCAAACGGAGGAAACTAAGTAACGTCCATCTGCCATATTTCACAGGCTTTCAACCCACAGGGATTTACCCCTAAGGGAATAGAATGGGCTTGTTGACTGCAGGTGGGGCACTGCTGTCTAATGGCTGAGGTTTCAGCCATAGTGAGGTTGAAATGTTTCATGAGAGCTTTAGTGTTTTGATGGAAGTATGAATGGCTCTCCCAAGGAGTTAAGGTGTATGAGGTCATGATACCTGCAGCCGCTTGATCAGCCACATCATTGCCTTCCTGGAGGATTGCTGGGAAGGGTTGGTAGCTGCAGATATGTGCTATAAAGAGGGGGTGCTGACACTGTGCAACAAGGTGTTGCAATGTAACAAAAAGAGAGAGAAGGTTTTTATCAATAGTGGGAGAGAGGTAAGAATCGTGAATAGTAGAGACTATTTGGGTAACATATAGGCTGTCTAGGATTAGGTTTGTTAAAATTCTGGAGGACTAATATGGTTGCAGCAAGCTCAGCCCTTTGTGGTGATGTTTGCACAGGGGTGGTTTTAGTGTGCCACACCCCATTCCTTTGCCAAGCTTATGCCCCTCGTTCCCTACTGCCATCAGCAAATATAGTCAAGGCGTTGACCAAAGGCCTTTTGCTGATGGGAGAGGAGAAAGAGATGGGTATTGTCTGAATGATTTGAAAACGTGGATCAGTGGGCGGGTGGCAGGAAACTAGTCCAGGCCAGTCAGCTAAGGCAAACTGAATTTCCTGGGAGTTTTGGAATAGAGATTCCCATATTTGTAGCGAAAAAGGGATGAAAAGTGTGAAGACATCTATTCCCATAAGTAATTTTGCACGACTCCTGCCTTTTGTGATCAATTGAGCCAATTGAGCTGATTTGGAAGTGATGGAGCATCGTGGCATATGGGAAAGATGGATCCACTCTATGATGTGGAGTTTTTGGCTCTTTTGAGTTACTGCTGCAGTCATAAGCCTCGGGGTGGCTAAAATGACCATATCTAGAGGAGTATTGGCAGCAGCTCTGTCTACCCATAGTTTTTGGATATTCTCTTCTATTTGAGTTATTGCTTGAAGCTGAGGTTGCTGCAAGGATATTATGTCAACAGGCTTTTTTCCCCAGGTAAGAGCTTCAAACAATGGAGAAAGAATATCAGTGGTTAAAGACAGAAAGGTCGAGCCCAGTTAATGGTATCCAGATATTGCTGAAGTTGAACCAGGGTGGGTTGAGAAGGCAGAGACAGAGAGGGAAGTGAAGGATAGGCAGTAGCAGAAAGCATTTTATAGCCCAGATATGCGTATGGAGTTAGTACTTGCACCTTTTCAGGTGCTATGTGCAAGCCTCCTTTTGCAAGAACGGCTTTCAGGAAGGAAAATGAAGTGAACACCGTACCTGGTGGCCCAGGAGCGGCAACAAGGATATCATCCATGTAATGATACACCAGAAAGTGTGGAAAAGCAGAACGATAGGGTAGCAGGACATTATTGACATAGTGTTGACACATGGTGGGGCTATTGAGCATACCTTGAGGTAGGACTTTCCACTGAAAGCGGGAGGAGGGAGAGGAGTTGTTTAAGCGAGGTAGTGTAAAAGCGAATAAGGCACGATCTTGTTCATGCAGAGGGATAGAAAAGAAGCAGTCTTTTAAATCAATGACCATTAGATCAAATTTTTCAGGGATGATGTTGGGATTTGGAAGACCACATTGTAATGCCCCCATTGGTTTTATTATAGTGTTTACAGCTCGTAAGTCATGCAATAGCCTCCATTTTCCTGACTTCTTCTTTATGACAAAAATGGGGGTGTTATATGGGCTGACAGATGGTTCAACGTGCCCTTTGACAATTTGGTCCTGAACAAGTGATCGCAGGGCCTCTAGTTTGTCTATAGTGAGGGGCCATTGATCTACCCAAACAGGTTCTGTGGTTTTTAATTGTAGCTGCAGTGGAGTTCTAGCAAAAGATTCCATTAATCAATAATGAGTTTTGCATTAAGTTGAGACATAAGATTATGGCCTCACAGGTTAGTATGTAGTGGAAGAACCAAGGGTTGGAGGTAGGCAGTGTGAGAAATATCAGAGGAACTCACCGGTAGCCAGTGTTTGCTATGGTGGGCGTGCTGAACTCCTCCCATTCCCCAAATGGCTGGGGTAGTTTCCAAAGGCCAATTGTCCGGCCACTCAGCCATTCAGATGGCACTTACGTCAGTTCCAGTATCTAAGAGACCCGAAAAGACTTTGTTACAGATTGTGAATTGTAACACAGGCCTGGCTTGTTCCACTGTCTGATGGACAGTAAATGCCCATGCATCAGCCGTTTTAACAGGTACTGGAATAGCGGTTGCTACTAATTCTCCCTTGCTAAATTTTGTGGGAATATTTCCATTTACTGCCATGGCCACTGAGGAAAAGTTGTCGGAATCTCTCAGAAACGGAGAAGCAGTGATTCCCCTTGCCATGAGGTCTCGGATGGGATAAATTATGAGGAGCATCATGGCAGGAGGGATCATTTTCAGGCATGTGGGGAGAAAGTAAACAGTACCTGGAATGTCAATTTCCATATCTTCTGAGGCAATTAGTTGGAAAGATATGGAGTCAGCCTTTGGAGCGGGGCTGGCTAATTGCCCCTCCTCTAGTTTCCCTGTGGCTGAGGAATGTTGCTGCAACACTGGTTTGCCCAGTGGTACCCTTTCTTGCACCTTGGGCATAACGTCTTAGGCTTGGTGTTGTTTTGTGTATTGTCTCTGGCTCTGCATTGTGCTTTGAAATGGCCTGGCTTCCCACAATTGAAGCAGTTTCCAGCTGGCCTGTTTTGAGAATTTGCTTGCTGCAAGGCCATGGTCAGATGCTCCATATTGTAGGAGACAGTTCCCACGATTCTGCAAGCCTTTAGATAGTCTGAGAGGGAAGCCCCCCCCCCCCTTGGGCAGATAGAGGCTGCAGAATCCTCTTGCAATCCTCATTAGCATTTTCAATGGCCAGTTTTAACAGAAGCTCTTTACGGGCTTCTTCATTCGATATTTGTCTCTGAATGGCTTTCTGAAGTTCCTCTGTGAACTCAGCATAAGGCTGATGTGAGCCTTGAGCAATTTTTGAAAAAGATCCTACAATGCCAGAGGTAGAATCATCAACCTTGTCAAGGGCTTTGACCGCTATGATACTGATAAGGGCAAGGATACGTGGTGGGAGCGCCATCTGAGCTGTTAAGTCCATAAATCGGCCCATACCGAAAATTTGATCTGCTCTCGCGGCCGCGCCACGATCATGGGCAAATTTTTCAGCTCCATCCCCTATATATTCAACAGGACAGAGAGAGAGCTCTTTCAGAGTGAGAGAGCTGTCCCTGCGTCATGGCTTGTGCGATCGCTCCCATGGGTGTCTGATCCTCTGCTGGATTTGAGTTTGGAGGATTTATGGGTTCAGGGGCAGTGGGGGAGGAAGCTTCTTCTTTTTTTAAAACAAATTTTATTGATTTTAAAGACAAACAAAACATAAGACATCAAAGTATATAACCTCCTTTCTCAAAAACTACTTATAAGTTTTAACAAAGCAAATAAGGCATTATTTTTTAAAGCATAGTTCCACATTATCACATTTCCATTTAAACACATATATATCTTTTCCAATTTTCTCATTGTTTCTCCCTTCACTTTTATCCAATTACATTTCATTCTATCAAGGTTTTATTAATTCTCCATCAAGCATAAACACACAAAATACAGAACATAAAACAAAACATAAAAAGATAAAACCTTCTTAATTATTATTTATACTTGTCTTTTCCAAATTTCTCTCCCTTTTTTTAAATTCCTCCAAGGTTTTATTAATTCACAATCAAAACATAGCTAACCAAAACACAAAACATAAAATATAAAACTTCTTTTGAAAAGTGGCTTAGCCCCTGGTTACATCTTTTTTGACAGACCTAAATCAAGTTTGTGCTCACCTTATATACCATTCATATCTTATTAATCATTCTATATTTTCAATATAACTTCTCCCTTCTTTTCACTCTCAGTTATATTTTGTTTATTTCATCTTATTTCAGAATCATTATATTTGTATCTTTTATCTGTTCTTTTCCAATCATCTATTTATCTCTTCTCTTTAGCAAAAGAATTTCCCCTGTAATCACTTTTAAAGTGTGATGCCTTTCCCTAAAATAACACTTAAAATAATACATAATTTCTATCCTGATTCTGCTTAGTACATTCTACATATTGCATTTTGAAAAGAAAAAGAATAATAAACTTATAATATAATTAAATATATAATTTCCATTCTAATTCTATTAATAGTATAACTAAACATTAATCATTTTACACATTCTCTTTGATATTTTGTTAAATATTGAAATCTATCATTATAAAACATTTTAATATTTTAATATTTTGTTAAATCTTATAATATTCCAATAGACTATTTCAAATGCAAATACTACAATGCTATCTTATGTACTCTTGCAGAATCTTTCTTCAATTATACATCCTTTAGCCTTTATCTCTAAAAAAAAATCTTGTTCCTGAATGAGAAAATACCATTACAGGAAGAAATTATAAAGAAAATATTGGAATGTGCTGAGATGAGTAGATTGACATTTGAAATTAGAGAGGATAAACAATTTTATGAAATTTGGATAAACAATTTTATGAAATTTGGGATCTTTTTTATCAATGGCTAGATGATAAAATACGATAATAGAATATTTAGAATGCTAGACAGTAAGGAATATCTTTATTTTGCTATTATTTTGTTATTTGACATATTTATAAAGGGTTTTTTAGGATTGATTTGATATGATTATATGATTTGTTATAGAGTAAACTGGTTTAAAGTATTGTTAGCTCATAAAGCATGAATGATTAAAAATATAGTCAAAAACTTCTTTTTTAAGTGATATTAGGATATATAAGTTTGGATTGACAATATGAGTTGTTATGTAACATAATTGTAATTGAGACTACAGAATGAATGCACAAAAATGATGAACCAACTGACACACTGGATGTACATATGAGAGTTGATGTTTTTATGTTTTGTTTGTCTTGTTTGTTTGTAGAAAATTAATAAAATCTTTTTCAAAAAAAAAATATATATATATCTTGTTCCAGACCGTGGCTTTTTCCCCCTTTTTCCCTCCCTTTCTTCTCCAGTCTGATTTTTTTGCCCCCCTTCTCCTAATCTCCCCCTTTTTAGCTTCCCTTCTCTGTTGTAATTCTCTTTTCAATTGCTTTCTAACATTGTACCTTTTTTTCACCTTATTTTTCTTTTTCTTGGTTATTTTATTAAATCTTAAATTCTAATTTTTCCTTTCTCTCTTCTTATTTTCTTTCTTAATCAAAATTTTTTGTCCATTAAAAATGGCTGCTTCTTCTTCTTCTTCTTCTTCTTCTTCTTCTTCTTCTTCTTCTTCTTCTTCTTCTTCTTCTTCTTCTTCTTCTTCTTCTTCTTCTCCTTCTCCTTCTCCTTCTCCTTCTCCTTCTCCTTCTCCTTCTCCTTCTCCTTCTCCTTCTCCTTCTTCATCAAGTATTTGCTGGTATGTGGAAACCGCCATTTCTAAAAAGTGGAAGACAGCTCCCAATGAATTCTTGCCATTTGATTCTCTTTCTTTTAATTTTTCATATTCCATTTTTAGTTGATCCAGAGATGGTGCCATTGTAAGTTTTTTTAAAAAAAACAACGCAGATATTTTTAGTCTTAAGGTAATTTGCAAATGTCAAAGTTATCAAACAGTCCAAACAGCCAGAAATTATTTCCTTCTCTTTGCAACTTTTCCTCCTGGGGCAAAATCCCAAATATATTTTAAAGCTGTATTACAATTAGTTGTTGGTCTTATAATCTTCAAAGCGTCTCCTCCAACCAGTTTTAAAAGATTTTTTTTTTTTAGTCCTCTCCTTCCCACTTATAACAATGAGCTTGTTTTTACCTTAAAGCAGCAGGTTTTTCAGTGCTCATTTGCTTTCTACGTAAGGAAGGGGAGTGAACTTTCATTTCAGCACTTTCGCCGTTTTAACAACTTTTTTTGGAAACAAATGTATCAATCCAAAAGTCAGGTTTCCAGGGTGTTTAAAAGTATCTTAATGACCCGGTTCAGCCAAGAAAACTTCTCCTTCTGATTCTTCCTCTTGCACAACTCTTATCCGGTTGAAGATTCCTTTGAGGCTGCCATTTCTGACAGCTGCTCCACCACCTCAGGAAAAAGGAGTCTAGCCAGCTGGGGAAAGGGGGTGAGATATCCCCAGACCCCTGCCCGGATCTCCTCTGTCTTCCGCTGCCTCTTCGGGGCAGCGACAACCCCCAAGTCCAATTGGATCGGGGGTACCTCAGCGGCGAGCGCAGCAGGGACCCGCAGAGAAGCGGATTCCTGCCGCCGCCGAAGCCTTGCAACTGGAACTGCTGGGGGAGGAAGCTTCTAACGGGAGAGCGTCCTTTGTCTTGGTTTCAGCTGTATAAGGAGGAGGACCCTCCTTAGGGGAGGGGGCCTTGGTCAGTGCTGAGCCATGGATTTTTAAGCATTCCATGACTATCCGCCATGTGGTCAGAATTTTTGACAGAGCCCTGGGATTGCTATGAAAATAGTCACCCAAATGTTGCCATGTGGAGACTTTCAAGGACCCGGATAAGCCGGACATTGTGTATAGATGTAAGTCAAAAGGGTGATAAGGTCCTTTTTAGTTGGAACCGGGAGCGTTTTGCCCTGATTCCTAAGAATAAGAATTGAACTCTTTGTTAATTCTCCTAATTCCTGCAAATGCGCTTTGGAGAACTTTCCACCCATACTCACCTGAAGGGAGGATGTCTCCTTTAGGGAAGATTCCTGGGGAGGGATCCGTGACACAAGACGGCGTCCCTGAGTTGCAACTGGCTCGTCCGGTCGGGTGAGATAAGCAGTCGAAGAAAGATGCACTCGTTTCTTTTAACGGATCACGTCGGGGTCACCAGATGCGGCTTTGCTCCGCATTTGGAAGGCTTCTCACTGGGTGGTCGAATGCATCAAGAACGACACCAGGCTGGTTCTATCTCGGGTGAGCTGCCCCGATCACGAGCTCGGGAAGCTCTTTTATTAAAAACACACAGTAATATGTCACAAGCGGTGAACTCTATCCAATCATTATGTTACATGAGCAAAAATATTAGTGGACACATAGTAGCATCAAATCACAGTGCTATATGGTCAGTTTTAGTAGGCACAAAGTAGCCAATCAACGCTTGCAGTCCAGTTAATAGCCCATGGTGTTGTATTGCTGATTGATGTTCTTTGTTCCTGGTACACGCTTGCAGCCTATGTGAGGCCTTGGGGGCTTGGGGCCTGGCATGTACTGAAACTTGTTGATTCATTACTGCATTTATGTGGTGTCAGGAAGGACATCTGGCCAGTAAATGCTTAGCTCCATCCAGTCTCCCTGACTCTACCCCAAATTAAGGGATTACATGAAGTAACAAAACACTGAATTAGAGATACCTGTGATCTGAACTATCATTGTTTCTCATATGTTCATATCAAGTAGTTTGTCTCTGACATTAATCGCAATATTGCCCATTCTGGTCTATGACCATAATAAATATTTGACTTGACTTGATTTGCAATATTGCAAGTTACAACTCTGGAGACCAGAATCTCAAGGCCAGTATGTGTGGCACTTTCCATGATTTTCATTTAGCCTCATTTCATGAGACTAAAACATATGAAGAATGGTTGTAGGAATTGGATATGTCTAGTTTAATGAAAAGAAGGACTAAGGGTGACATGATAGCATTGTTCCAATATCTCAGGGGCTTGCCACGAAGAACAGGGGGTCAAGCTATTCTCCAAAGTACCTAAAAGCAGGAGAAGAAGCAATAGGTGGAAACTAATCAAGGCGAGAAGCAACCTAGATTGAAAGAGAACTTTCCTGACAGAACAATTTAATCAGTGCAATGACTTGCATGTGAAAGTTGTGGATGCTCGAACATTGGAAATTTTTAAGAAGAGACTGGACAACCATTTGTCTGAAATGGTATAAAGTTTCCAGCCTGGGCAGGGGGTTGGACTAGAAGATCTCCAGGGTCCCTTCCAACTCTGTTGTGCTATATTGTGCAAAGATGCTTCAGAAAGCTACCTTAGTTTATATCCTAAACCTGAGCCACCATATTGTCAGTGTTGTGGATCTCTAATAGAGCAGTATAGCAGCAACTGAATGGTCACCTATACATATATTTTCCTATATTTTCTCCTATCATCACTTTGTGCCTCTGATATGAGCGTTTTAAGGAAAAGGCTAGGTAGGGTCTATTCATGCATTTGAAAATTTTTGAAAGAAAAATCAAGCATTTAAACAAGAATCTTAATTTCGGGTGTAAAGTGGCCCAGTTCAGCCAAGTCACAGTCACCTAGCTAATATCCCTCTTTTATTTTCCAAACTATCTCCCAACTTATCAAATTTAATAAGAAAAACATATTTGTCTGGTTTGGCTGGGACATCACTAGGATATTTCCCCTCCTGTAACCATGGCATGAAACATAGCCTCATGGAGTTTGTGCACTTTCAAAAAGTTATATTTTGCTTATTTTATATTGCAATTTGTAATGGAAGTTGTAGAGGGTTATATAATCTTCTGTAAATTACTGTAAATTTTTTATATAAATAAAAATTTTCAGGAGATAGTTAAAATATTAATGTTTTGTTTTTCTCCTCCTGCATACTCCAAATCTTATTTTTTCCCCCTTATAACCTGTATTATTTTGGCTCCACATGGGGGTGCTCTTACCATAACTATCCCAGTTTTCCAAAAATTGTAATCCACTATTTATTTTTAGTGACTAATTTGTTTATCAGCTGGTTATTTTAATCTGATGTTGCCATATTTATCACTGTCAACCAGGAAGCATTCCCCATCATTAGAAATTGATGCAATTTGGAAAGTAATTAACATGTGGAAGCTGTTCTCAGAGCCTTTGGTTGGTGGTGGTATTAGGAAAAAAAAGTGGACTGGGGAATCCAATTGTATTGTCTTTTTGAGGGACAAAACATACAATTTAGAAAAGCTGGATATGACAATCTATTGAATGGTTTCAAAAGAGGCTGTTTTGCCAAAAATCTCTTGTTTGGATCCAATGTAGGCTGTTGATCACAGAATGATATATTAATATTGGAATAGTTACAAAAATATTAGTAAACCCCATATCGTTCGGAAGTTGTATTATATAACACTGATGATTATTCACAGGAGAAAATCTTGAAAGAAGTTTATGGTGATAGAAGTTTGTAGGGATAAAAAAATTTTTCAACATGCCACTAAGCCAGAATGGGCTCTGCTCATTTCAATTTAAGTATATTGCATGATCCCAGACATTGGGGTTTCTAAATCATGACTAAGTGCATATTAATCAGATCACAATGATTGATGATGATGGTGGTGGTAATAATGGTGGCAGCAATGACAATTTGGTATAAACCAGCCCTTCCTCATTATCATCCTGTATTAATCTATCAGTATATCTTTGATTATTTGTAGTATTCAAATAGTTTCCTTAGAAAGCATTATATTATAAAGGTGTGCTATTATTCCCATTAGATTATTAGAACATTAACAGCTCGTACATTCCATTCAACAGTGCAGTTCTTCAAATTGTATAGTTCAGGTTTCATTGTATCCTTTCTCAGCCAATTTTTTCTATTCTAAAGTACATGCATATTGAGTAGTTCATTTATGATTGATAAGGGGATCAGCTCAAAACTTTAACAACAACATTTTTCTGTGGACATTGTTTTGCTGTATTTGTTTTTCTTCTGGAGAGAACAACAGAATGAAATTCTGCACATCAAAATGACAACTGTATGAAAGAGGAAATGTCACTTTGAAAACATTGAACCAAATAATAATTAATAATATTTGATCAAAAACTATGTTTTCTCCTGTTTTAACCCATCTCATATTTTGCGAAAATGTGGAATGTTGCTAATGGCAGGAAGAGTGATAACTCTAATGAACTTTGTCAGGTTGGGGATTTTGACAATTCTGAGTAGCCAGTTTATTCATGCCTGGTCTGTTCCAACATGTAATGAAACCATGATTCTTTTGTAAAACATGACCTGCCTGGTTATAGAATCATAGAACATAATAGTTGATAGGTGTCTTGAAAATAATTCATTTTAACCATTTATCAGGGCAGGAATCCACTGCTATAGCCACCATTAGGAAAATATCCTGACATCTCGCTAAAATCTGGTCTCGTGATTTAAACTCATTGCTTTCTGTCCTGTCTTTCTGAAACAAGTCTGCTTTGTTTTCTATCTGACAACACTTAGTATATCTGGAGAGAGTTCTCATATCTTTTCCAGGTTAAACATACCCAATGCCTCCAATCATTTCTCAAGTTTTTTTCCTTCCAGGCCCCTTGTCACCTTGACTGATCGCCTCTGGGTACATTCCAATTTGTTAACATCCTTCCCAAAATGTGGTGCCTGGAATTTTGATCAGATTGGATTTTGTATTCAGTTGTTATCCATATTACTTTTGAAGCATTGGTATTATAGTATGTGTGACTATTGATTCTCTGTTCTTATTTTTCTTTTTTCTTCATGTTCCTCCCCTCCCCCATTAGATGGGAATGTGTGATGTTTTCATAAGGGACAAATATATTTCAGAACAAACTAAAGCTGTGTTGCAATCAGCCCAACAATTGTAATCAAAAGGAAGGCTGTAACTCCATAAATACAAAAGCCTAGCAGATACATGTAATGAACAGTTTCAAAAAGCAAAAACATCAAAGAAAATGGTTTTTAAATGCTCTTTCTCTGTGTATGTACATTCTCAAGGAGCAGCTAGACAAGATTGCTTATAAAATAAAATTCAGCCACTAAGTTTATGCTTCAAAGTTTCTTGGGTTTCCAGTTCTGCGTGGCTTCAGTGGCAGCAGGAATTCACAACTGTTCACAATTCCTACTGCGCTTGCTGCCGAGGTACCCCCGATCCAAATGGGTCAGGGGGATATGGTTGCCCTGTAGGGACAGCTGAAGAGAGAGGGGAGCCGGACAGGGGGTTGGGGGTGTCGCAGACCCCCTCCTCATCTGGAAAAACCCCTTTTTCCTGAGGTGGTGAAGCGGCGGTCAGCAATGGCCGCCACGAAGAAGCCAGCAACCGGGTAAGATTGTGCTGGAGGAAGCACGAAAAGTGAAAGTGCTGGCTGAGCCGGGTCAATCAACATCTTTTAAATTCGCTGGAACTGAGCTGTCTGAATTGCTGGAGGATACATTGTATCCCTAAGAAGATTGAAAGCGGCGGAGAAGCTGTTAAAGGGAACTTTTTTTTCTTCACTCTCCCACCCCATGGAAACAGCAGATGAAGATTTGAAATTTGTTTGGGCACTGAAGGTGAACTATTCTGAAAGTTGAAGTTAAGGGACAAAAGAGTTCTTGGACATTGAATTTAAAAATTTAAGAAATTGGAAAACCCTTATGAGAGGTATGGATTCCTGATCATTTAAAAATTGATGTTGCAAGTGGGAAGGAAGAGGAAAAAAATTGGAGCAGAAATGGAAAAAGGAGGAGATTGCCTAGAATCTCAAAGAAAGATATATGGTAATTGGACCTCTTTGATTAAACAGTCATCCCAGAAAGAGAAATAGAAGAAGGAAGAAAAGTATTAACTTTTGGAACTTTTTTTGAATTATTTTTGATTAAAAATACTTGGTTGGTTGTTTTGGGGAAAGTTTCTGTTTTCAGGATGGCATTGCTTGTGGATGAACTAAAGATTGAATATCAAAAATATAAAAAGGAAGAACAAGATGGAAAAGATACTTTGGGCACTTTATTTCAATTTTTAGAAATGGCATTATGTACTTATGAAAAGTTGATTACGCAGCAGAATGACTGGGACAAAGAAGAAGAGGAACAAGAAGCCATCTTTGATGAACAATGGGTTTTTTCTGGGGAGGAGGAGAAAGAGGATAAGAAAAAGGGGATTTTAAGGTTTGAAAAAACAACCAAAAAAGAGAAAAATGAGAGGAAAGGTGGATGCAAGGTTAGAAAGCAAAGGAAAGGGAGTAAGAAAAGGGAGGAGGAGAGACAAAGGGGTAAAAAGGGCAAGGAGAAGAATAAGCAAGAGAGAAAGGGGGGGAGGAGAAGCCTCAATGCTGGGAAGCAAGATCTAAAGAAAAAAAGTTTATTTAGAGACAATGGGTGAATCTAATTAAGGATAAAAGGGGGATTCTGGAAGGTACATAAGATTGTGTTTTTATATGTGTATTTAGAGTATAAAATTTATTGTGTAATTTTAGAATCTACTAAACAGAATCCCAAGATAAATTAAGTCTTATATGAAGTATTTTTAAGTTAGGGTAATGAGTTAAAGGCGTCACTCCAATTAGTGTATAGGAGAAGTATAGTAAAAGAAAAAAGATGAATGGATAGTTGGAAATAGAACAAAGAATGTTATTGAAAATGTTAATAAGATATGGAAGGATATATAAAGGTTTTGTTATGTTTTTTTGGGTTTTGTATGTTGATAAAAGGCAATAAAATTTTAATTAACAAAGAATTTGGAAGTTGGGATAAGATATGAAGTTAAATAGATAAAGTAAATATTGATATTATAATTGGGAATCATCATGTTCTATTGGTTTTCTTCTTTAATTATCACTATTTTTTTTTAGAAAAGAATTTATAAGCTGTTATGCCTTGATTGTTTGTGCACTGTTTTTGTAAAATTAATAAAATTGGTTTATAAAAAAAAAGAAAATGATAATAAGATATGGAAGGATATATCAAGTGAATATGATGTTTGAATTTGTGTCTGTGAGAAGAGTTTCAACCCGGGATCAGGCAGCCTTCAGAAAAGATGTTTTAGTTTTTTTTTTTTTTTCTATGTTCTATGTTTTGTATGTTTATGAAAGGCAATAAAATTTTAATAAGCAAGAAATATAATTTGGATAAAAGGAGAAGTCTGGATAAGATATGAAGTTAAATAGATAATGTAAATATTGATATTACAATTTGGAATTATTTTGTATGTTCTATTGGCTCTCTTTAATTATTATTATTTTTTTTTAGAAAAGATTTTTCAAGTTGTTATGCCTGGATTGTGTATTGTTTTTGTAAAATTAATAAAATTTGTTATAAATAAATAAATAAAAAAAAAGAAATTAGGGAGAGTCTCTTTGGGTTATGCTGTCTTTCCTCCCCATATATCATTATGCACATTTAGTACCATAAGCTCTCACACTCTGATTTTGGCCCATCAGATACAACAGAATCTATACGTACATATGTATGTACAGAGTCAGCCTATTGCCACCAACAATCTAGGTCCTCATTTTACTGACCTCGGAAGGATGGAAGGCTGAGTCAACCTTGAGCCTGATGAGATTCGAACTGCCAAATTGCAGGCAGCCAACAGTCAGCCAAAGTAGCCTGCATACTGCCCACTAATCACTACACGACCATGGCTCAAATAATTTCATTGATCCTAGCTTGCCATCCAGATTCATCCAGATGTGGAAGAGAAAACATGACCTCCCAAAGGAAAGGAAAAGATGCAAGAGGCATGTTACTCTCTCCTGTTTTAAAAGTTTAGCTGAGAAGGGAAACCCAACCTCCTGAATGGTTCCTTGACATTTGAAATTTCTCAAGCTTCTGGTTGTTTCTGGGTGGACAAGTCAGCTAACTTTCCTTTCATCTTTTCAGTGAACCAAAATTTCCCCACTTGTTGCAATGTCTAATAATTGAACTGCATCCATCTGCAGACATTTCCTGCAGCTGCTCAGTTGATCTGATCTTCACTTACAGAATCCAACAGTCGCCGAGCTGTACACAGAGGCTACTTTCGTCAGCTGCTCCGGTTGTATCAAGATTGGCATCATCGAGACTCTTCAAATAACTACATTCTAATCCGGAGGGGTCTTTTGCTTTGTCTCAAGCATGTCACCAATGTCCGCTCTGGCAGAGAAAGTTTCCTTCTTATTCATGGCATGGAGATGCTTTTCAGAACAACACAGGTAAACAAACTTTCATTCTGAGTTTAGCTCAGCCTTAGAGATAGTTGACTGCCAATTGTACCAGAAGATTGTTAATTACCCTGCCAGTAGACCCACTCCTTCTCCTCCCGAAGTTATGTACCCCTTTGTGGTGGCTTGTCTTCTGCCTGCCCTGAGCTTCTTCCCACCTTAACATATTGGGATGCCATTTTTTTTGGTAGGTTGAAACCACACACTATGGGGATTAGGTAGATTATCCTCTTTCCCTTTAATGACCCATTAATCCTCCTCCCTATTTTTTCATAGATGGTGAAAGCAGTGGAAAAGTAGAGAATCTTGCTTGAATATTTGTAGCTCAGGTTGAAATGAGGGATCCTTGGTTCTCTCTGAGCTTGCATGTTTTCTTGCAGATATTTCATTATCCTCACTAAGTAACATTATCACTGCTAGTCAGTGCTAGCACTGATATTATCTAGTTAGGGTAATGAAACATCTGCAAAAAAAACCAAGCAAGCTCAGAAAGCACCAAGGATCTCTCAATCTTGCTTGAATTGTTGGGGTTAATAGAGGAATCCTTAGTGCCTTTGGATCCTCTCAGTTCAACTCTGAACTACCAATATTGTCTGCTATTGGTTAATGGTTGCTTCAAGAGATTGTTCCTGACAGGTCAATAACAGATAGCGGAACCCAAAATTAGGTTCAATTTGAAAGATGGACCACATTGAGGTAAACTAACGGAAAACAAAACATTTGACTTACAGACTATGGTTTAAGTTCTCTGCCTTAATGATAAGTTGATCTATAATATATATTCAGTCAACATTCCAGGACACATGATGTGGCTTTAATGAGTTAGGACTTTAGTTGACAAGGCATTCGATAAGATTTATCTTTAGACTTACAAATTGTCCCAAGGATGAAATGCATCATTTAAAAACAGATATAATCCATGGAAAATGTAATGAAATCATTGTGTCATGATATTACATATTTATTTTCATTTAAGTACAAATACCAAATTTAGAATGACTGTGATCAAAATAAACTCATAGCCAAGGGTGAAATATTGATGTTTAGATGTATGATCTCTTGTGCTTACAGGTTTTTTTACCTTTATTGTAGACTTGGATTGGGTAGTCTTTAGAGATCACCCTCAATCCGAAAGATCAAAAGTCCTTGAAAGAGAGATTCCATCCTCCATAAAGTATTAACACTCTAATTTATCCCCAACATCCCTTGTCTTTTGGAAACTGTGGATGTAAATTAACATAAAGTATAACTTGAATAGACAAATTAGTTTGTAGTCAGTAATGTCTTGCAGACTGAGTCATATTTTCTTTATTAACTAATCCAGTTTTAACGTACAAGTTAGAATAATATTCCCCAAATCATCTAACATTTCTTCTTAGAATTATGAATAAATAATTCATTAAATCTTTTCTATCTCAGTTCTGCACCTGTAAGCATTTTTTTGAAGTGTGAATTTCATATTTATTTCAGTATTGGATTTTTTTTAAATCAATGTCCCTTTTATATGCAATGTCCTTAAACCTCTTTATTCTCTGAGGCAGCTTTCCTTAATAGTTAGACACACTGCATCACCAAATTCAGAGAAGTAAGAAGTGAAACAGTTCTGAAATGCATAATTGTCTGATAGATACGAGTGAGATTTGTTTGCTCAAAAATGTAAAGCAAACAAAATTTTCTCCATCTCCCTTTAGAAATAGAGGGTTTGCAAACATGTATTTGACCCTGGAACTTTTTGTTAATCTTAAAATATTGAATCCTGTTATGGATTTTGCATCTTGGGCTACTTTGGATTGAAGGATAAAACAATAGGCCCAACTTTAGTTGGTCATTAGCAAATTGCATCTTTATTATATTGGTTCCATTTCACAAACAAGCTGAAATAATTCCAAACTCTAAAACTGGAAACTGAAAATCTGCATGAAGAAGACCCTGAAATGATAGTTACGATTTTAAGATAAGCACCTTCTCAGCACTTCCAACAAATTAAAAGACTTATCCCAAGAGCCAAATAACCTCTAACATCAGAACATTTTTTTTACCATTTTAAAAGTGTAGCATTTTGTAATGTTGGAAGTTTTGTTGCTCTCACACATTGTGGTCTCCAGAGAGAAGAAAAGAGAACACCCCAGCCATCATATATGTTTCTTGCTAAGCTGTGTGATGACGATCTACATAAGAACATGATTGGTTTTTCATCCCATTTGTTTTGAGCAAAAAAACGGTCAATATCCTCTAGAATAAAGGCACTCTGAAAAGTGAATACACAGCCCTAAAGATCTATTTATCAACAAATAAACCAGTAGAACATTTTTGTTGCTTATGTTACTGAAAACTATACATATGGCTTTCAAATCCCCTCTAACTTTGGCCATCGTTGTAACTGCTAATTTGATAGAAAAAGAGTAGTTATTAAACTGATTGATTGAGCCAGGAAAAAAATGATAATCTGGATGTTCATTTTTTGCTCTTGTTTAGGGCAGTCTGTTCAGCAAGAATCTGGACCCTATCGTCAATACAGTGACTCAGATCCTCAGGAAAACCTATCCAAAGATGCCCTTTCCTTCAGCTGAAATTAGCAGTTCCTATTCTTTTCCCATTCCTGGGAAAACAGAATTTTCACTTTCCAGACCTGAAGGTAAGTGGTTTCAAAGTCCCAAGTAGAAAAAAATGGGATTCCCTCTGTCTCCAATATTTAGGTTATGACGGTTGATCTGCTTTCTAGTGCAAAATATGCACACATGGACCAAATGTCAACTCGTAAAGCATTCCTGGACTGCTCTCAAGTTGCCATAGGCAAGAAGGCAGGAGAACTGATGAAACAGCTTTGTTGCTAAGACCAGAAGCACATTCCATGCATATCTTTCTCCAGATTGTATCCCAGATTACTAGAGCCAACTAGAGAGGTGTGTTTTGTACAGCCTACAAAAGTGCTCTGTTGGAGAATGTGATTTATGACACACCCTGGGAGGAGGGAGGAAACAGGGTAGGTAGTTAATTACTTGGGGTGGAGCTGACTGCACTTGGGAAAGTGCTGACATGTTGCTCCTAATAAATAATTTGATTTCTTTTGAAACTTGTCTTGGCTCATGAATTAATTAGGGCATCCATCAGAACCCTGATACTGCAAAGAGACAGCCACACACTTAGGGTAATGGAGATGTATGCAGAAGGATAAATCTCCACATGAAGCAAAATATCTTCCGAAAGAAGAATATGCCAAACTAGGCCAATAAATGAGGGTGATCTGAACTGAATAGTGGAGCAAACAGCAAATTCTATTTAAGATGCGTGCAAATAGCCCTCAAGTGTCTGCTTGTGATTTTGGTTAAAATGCCCTGTTTTGCATACTGTTTCTTTCTCTGTTACAGAGGCATAGCTATACTGTTTCTCCTTTGATGAGACTTATTTTTGTGTTGTGGATGCTATCAGTGACTAAGTCACCCATGTGGGAAAGAGCTCATTTCTTTGATTATTGACTTTTGGCTTAGTTGTCTTTTCTTGCAGATTATCTTGATGAAGACACTGAGGAAGAGATTGAGAAAGATTGTGATAATGAAAACGCTGAAAATAAGGAGGAAGTAAGTAAACTTGTTTTGTAGCAAGCTCCCATGTGTTTGGTAGCCAAGCCTTTATTCATTTATTCATTTATTCATTTTAATAGATGATCAGAAGAGATATTAGCAGGAATTTATTGTCCTTTCTGAATGTCTGTCAGATATTCTATGACAGTGGTCCCCAACCTTTTTTGTACCAGGGATCAGTTTCATGCAGAAACACTTTTTCAAGGACCGGGGGTGGGGGGAGGAGTCCGAGTTTGATGGTTTGCTTGCAGACGTTTCATTACCTGACTAGGTAACATCTGATGTTGTTACCTAGTCGGGTAATAAAACATCTGCCAGCAAACCACCAAGTTCAGGGAGCGCCAATGCCTCCACATTGCAACCCTGTGACAGATATTCTCTTCTATTGGGACATTTAAAACGGAGGGTTTCAGCTGCAGATTCAGCAACTGTGCCGAGCTGAGGAGCACCTTCAAAACTGAGCGCTGGGCGGTGGCGGCCCATGGCTGTCTCTGCGGCGCAGGACAAGTCTCTGCAGGACTGCTGAGAAGCCCCGCCTCTCGGCCCTGCCTCCCTCAGCCTCATCCCTCAGGTGTCTCCCTCCCTCCCTCAGCCTCATCCCTCATTCCTCTCTCAGTCTGCCTCATTCCTCTCTCAGTCGCTCTCTAGCTCCTCCACCAGCCCAGGAAGAAACTGCTTCAAAGAAGCCAGCAGGGTGGTTTTTCCTGTCGGCGCAGCTCCTCCGAAGCGCCCATTCACCCCCACCCCGCCGCCTATGGTTCATCCAATGTTCCGTTCTGCCTGCCTGCCTTCATTTCTGGTGGTTTCGGAGCACAGCTCCTCCAAAGCGCCCGTTCACCCGCACCTCGGTGCCTGTGGTTCAATCCAGCGCTCCGTTCTGCCTGCCTGCCTTCGTTTCTGGTGGTTTCGGAGCAGCTTTGGCTGAGAAAAAGAGGCGAATAGTTATTATTCTCAGCTGAAGCTGCTCCGAAACCACCAGAAACGAAGGCAGGCAAGCAGAACGGAGCACTGGATTGAACCGCGGGCTGCGGGGTAGGGGTGAACGGGCACTTTGGAGGAGCTGCGCCGACAGGAAAAGCCACCCTGCCGGCTTTTTTGAAGCAGTTTCTTCCTGGGCTGGTGGAGGAGCGAGAGAGCGACTGAGAGAGGAACGAGGCAGGAGGAAACCGAAGCCACTGAGCCAGAGAGTAGGACAGGCTTTGGTTGCTTCCTCCTTCCCCTTCTTTCATTTGTGTGCTTGATCCCTGATCCCAGCAGCATTCACCTAAGGCGAAGAAAGCCGCCATTTTTATTTTATTTTTTATTTTCTTTGTGGCCTGGTACAAAATGATCCACAGACTGGTACCGGTCTGCAGCCCGGTGGTTGGGGACCCCTGTTCTATGAGATCCAGTCCCAATTAGCCATAATTGCAAGCCTTGCCTTGCAAAGCAAGATTCAGACCAGGCCAAAGTCTGAAGGAGCATTATAATAACCGTTATGTTTACGATAAGTTGCTTTTAACTCTGACTCTTGTCTGGATGGAAGAAAACGAGGGCCTAACCATACATTACTGCAAAATCCATGGTAGAACACAAGTAGGATACTGTATGAATTGAAATAATTAGTCATCATCTTGCTATTTATGAAAAAAATCTTATTTTGAAAGGATGATGATCTAGAGAAGGATATTAACAAGCTTCTATCAAGGCCAGAGCTTGACCGACCTGAATTGGAACTGAATCAGTATATGGTCATGTGTCCTGAACTTCAGTATAACTTTCAGGTGAGATCCTTCTTGGTTTTTGGCTTTCCAGTCCATCCAGAAAGCTGCTGTATGCAAGGATCCATAATGGTTGGTTGTCTTTCCCTTATTTCAAGGGAAATGAATTGGAGCCTAACGATGAACTGAATTCTGTGGACATCCCTGGGATCCTGACCAGTTCCTGCCTCCATGTCATTCCATGTGCTGCTTCCCTGAAGTGCCAGCACAAATGTAGAGAAGGGGACCAAAGTATAGAAGAAAAAAAGCAGATCCAGAGGACTTTAGAGAGGCCAGTATACAGAGAGGAAAGAAAGCAGAAACTCCATGAACCTGAAAAAAGAACTTTGGGTGAATCAGAAACTTCTTTCAGAAAAGGTATGATCTCCAGTAAGGGTCATGAAACCCAAGAGGGATTACGGAACTGGCAGACATCCCAGTTCCAACATGTGAATTCCTGTGGACCTGGCTGCCAGGAGGGAACAGAAACTTCTGAAGTGGTTACAAAGCTTTTGGAGAGGCATCCTGGGAACATCTCTTTCCACAAACCTAAGTTATTTATGGCAAGGGCTAACTGCACCCGCTCCATTCCGGAGTACAGAGTATTGGCATTCCCAGATCTCTGGGGTCATCAACCTCCTCCTCACAGCCAGCCTTTGCAGCAAAGGAAATGTGGTATCCAAAAGTAAGTAACTCTCCCATTACTTCTAAGCCTGTGTTACGAATCTGTCCACCAATTAGTTAGGTTGGCAATATATACACCAACAATGTATGTTGGTAGCTTTAAGACAAAAACCACTGTATTGATTTATATTATATTCGAATTGGTTGATCATATTGCAAATTACCATAAGAGGGAGCTAAAGATCATAGCTTGCTCTCTCTGACATTCTGTCTCTCTGACGTTCTGATATTTTGATATTTTTGTTTACTGTAAATGAAGCTTGTTTTTAGTGTTTTACACCCTGTGGAATATGAAAATGAACTTTTTTTTGAAATCCGAGCTCTTGTATCAAAACTTCTGCCATATGGATGAATTGAGTCTGATACACCATTTTGAGATTTGCCTTGGGATAACTCCTCAGGAAAAACTCGGATACGAAAATTAAGCTGGTTTTCAATGTTTTCCACCCAGGGCAACTTGAAAATAAACTTCTTTTTGAAATCCTAGCTCTGTATCAAAAGTTGTGTTTTGTGGATGAATTGAGTTGAAGCCACCATTTTAAAATTATGTTAGGACATCTCCTCAGGGAAACCTTGGATCTGAAAATCAAGCGAGTTTTCAATGTTTTCCATTCTGGACAACATGAAAGTGAACTTCTTTTTGAAATCTAAGCTCTGTATCAAAAGTTGTGCTTTGTGGAAGAATTGAGTTAAAGCCACCATTTTGAGATTTTCTTGAAATATCTTCTCAGGGAAAGCTTGGATTCAAAAATCAAGCAGCTTTTCAATATTTTCCACTCTGGGGAACATGAAAGTGAAGTTCTTTTCAAAATCCTAGCTGTGTACCAAAAGTTGTGCTTTGTGGATTAATTGAGTTCATCCCACCAATTTTAGATTGCATTAGGATATCTCCTTAGAAAAAACTTTATCTAAAAATCAAGTGAGTTTTCAAATCTTTTCAATTCTGCATAACATGAAAGTGAACTTATTTTTGAATTCTGAGCTCTCTATCAAAAGTTGTGCTTTGTGGATGAAGTTCATGGCACCATTTTGCGATTTGCCTTTAGATATCTTCTCAGGAAAAGCTCGGATCCGAAAATTAAGCAGATTTTCAATGTTTTCCACTCTGGGGAACATGAAAGTGACCTTCTTTTCGAAATGCTAGCTCTGTATCGAAAATTGTGCTTTGTGGATGAATTTTGTTCAAGCCATCATTTTAATATAGCGTTAGGACACCTCCTCCGGGAAACCTTGGATCTGAAAATCAAGCGAGTTTTCAACGTTTTCCATTCGAAGGAACTTGAAAGTGAACTTCTTTTTGAATTCTGAGCTCTGAATCCTAAGTTGTGCTTTGTGGATGAATTGAGTTGAAGCCACCATTTTTAGATTTCCTTGGGATATCTTCTCAGGAAAAGCTCGCATCCAAAAATTAAGCGGTTTTCAATGTTTTCCACTGCGGAACTTGAAAATGAACTTCTTTTCGAAATCCTAGCTCTGCATATAAAGTTGTGCTTTGTGAATGAATTGAGTTCATCCCAACATTGTGAGATTGCCTTGGGATAATTCCTCAGGGAAACCTTGCATCCCAAAATTAAGTGGGTTTTCAATGTTTTCCACTATGGGGAACCTGAAAGTGACCTTCTTTTCGAAATCCTAGCTCTGCATCAAAAGGTATGCCTTGTGGATGGAGTTCATGGTACCATTTTGGGATTTGTCTTTGGATATCTTCCCAGGAAAAGCTCGGATCCAAAAATTAAGTGGATTTTCAATGTTTTCCACTGCGGAACCTGAAAGTGAACTTCTTTTCGAAATCCTAACTCTGCATCTAAAGTTGTGCTTTGTGAATGAATTGAGTTCAAGCCACCATTTTGAGATTGCCTTGGGATAACTCCTCAGGGAAACCTTGCATCCCAAAATCAAGCGGTTTGTCAATGTTTTCCACTGTGCGGAACCTGAAAATGAACTTATTTTCAAAATTCTAGCTCTGTATCAAAAGTTGTGCTTTGTGAATGAACTGAGTTCATCGCAACATTTTGAGATTGCCTTGGGATAACTTCTCAGGGAAACCTTGGATCCAAAAATCAAGCGAATTTTCAATGTTTTCCATTCTGGGGAACGTGAAAGTGAACTTCTTTTAAAAATCCGAGCTCTGCACCAAAACTTGTGCTTTGTGCATAGAGTTCAAGCCATCATTTTGAGATTTGCCTTCAGTTATCTTCTCAGAAAAAGCTCGCATACGAACATTAAGCGGGTTTTCAATGTTTTCCACTGCGGAATCTGAAAATGAACTTCTTTTCGAAATCCTAGCTCTGTATCAAAAGTTGTGCTTTTTGGATGAATTGAGTTCATCCCACCATTTTTACACTGTGTTAGGATATCTCCTCACGGAAAGCTTGTATCCAAAAATGAACTGGGTTTTCAATGTTTTCCACCCTGGTTAACATGAAAGTGAACTTCTTTTCGAAATCTGAGCTCTGTATCAATAGTTGTGCTTTCTGGATGAATTGAGTTCAAGCCACCATTTTGATATTAGGGTTCGGGTTCGGATTTGGGTTCGGCTTAGAGTTTGGGTTAGGGTTAGGGATATGAACTCAGGGAAAGGTTGGATCCAAAAATGAAGCAGGTTTTTGAAGTTTTCCATTCTGAGAAATTTGAAAGTGAACTTCTTTTCGAAATCTGAGCTCTGCATCAAAAGTTTTGCTTTGTGGATGAATTTAGTTCAAGCCACAATTTTAAGATTTGCCATGGGATAACTCCTCAGGGGAAACTCTGATCCGAAGTATTAGCGGGTTTTTTATATTTTCCACCCTGGGGTACATGAAAATAAAGTTCTTTTCAAAATCTGAATCCCCAAAAATTTCCTTCTGGGCATGTTCTTCACCACAACATCAGCTCTTTTGTTCTCTTACTACAGGGTCAAAATATTTGATGACATACGTCGTGTGGTCCAGCCAGCTGATATAACCAAGCGAGTTGTCTTCAGTTTAGACGGCTCTGAGTAAGTGAATTTTTGTTAGTTGAGACCATTGTTAGTGAGTCATGGATTCTTTTTTTAAAAATAAAAATTTTATTTGGGTTTTCACAAAACCTAATACAAGTAAAATTTCTTTCTTTTTTTTTTAGAATAGCATCGTCCCGGGTTATCGCTTCTCCATACAGACACAAATTCAATTTCATATTCATCTTTGTGTTCTATTCCATATCTTATTACTATTTCAACATTTTCTCAATAATTTTTCACTTCCCTTAGTTTTCTCAATCTTACTTTTAATTATCTCATTACTATCTAAATTCAATAATATATATCTTTTTTTAAATTTCAATACCTTTCTAGTCATCATATTTATACTTTTGTCTGCCCTGTTTCAATTTCATATTTTCTTTTCTCATTAAACAATTTTTTCCCTGTAATTACTAATTGGAGAATGACAGCTTTGTTTCTTTAAATTTTTATCCATTCAGCTCTTATTTAAACTTCAATTTATGCCTTTACAATTATAACATTCAATATAACACAAAACTTCCAGTTGAATTCTGCTTGGTACATTCTTAAAATACACAGTAAGTTCTTAAACAGAAAAAATATAGAACAATAATAAATAAAATACTTATTCTATTCCAATTCAGCTCTATCATTAATGTTAGTTATAATCTTTGACATCTTTACCATTTCTTTTCAATAGGATATCATATTTCTGGGAACACATAATATTTCCATAATTTTTTCATGTTTCTTTCATGTTCCTCTTCACTTAAATTTTTATAACACATTTATAATAATTAAGAAGTTCCCCTCCTTTCCTAATTTCTTTCTCTCATTCTCTTTATTTCATTTATTTATTAAATATTCCATTCCATTACAATGAGTATTTTATCATTTTAATCACACTTGTTTCATATTTTCAAAATTCATTTCTATTTCTAATATAACAATACTATTTTTTGTACCCTTGCAGAATCCTCCTTTCAATTAAGTTTTCACCCATTATATCTGTGTCTTGTACATATTCCCTGTTTCTCTGTGTCCTGTTTCTGTCCTTTATAATTTCTTTTCCTTTCCATCTTCTCCCTATTCTTCTCCCTTCCCTTTTTAACCTCTTCTCTCTCTAATTCTGATTCTCTCTTCTGTAATCCTCTCTTCTGTTTCTTCCTAATGTTGTAATTACTTTTCAAGCTATTCTTTTTTTGAGTTGTTTTTTCAGATCTTAAACTTTTCACTCTCTTTCCCCCCTTTCCTTTCTTTTCCCCACATAGAAATACTTGGTCATTGAAGATGGCTTCTTCTTTGTCCCGCCCTTCTTGTTCTACAGGCATGTCTTGTTGTTTCTCATAGTTCAGGATTTCCATTTCTAAAAATTGAAACACGAAGCCAAAAGAACCTCTTCCTTCTTGTGCATCTTTTTTCTGTTTTTTAAGTTCCATTCTCAGTTCTTCCAAGAGTGATACCATTTTAAAAACTTTTAAACAACCACCCGATTAATTTTAGTCCTTTAAATCCAATCGCCAAAAATCTAAAAATCACCAAGTAATCCAAATAATCCAAAAATGTTTCTTATTGTTTCTTTTTTTCCACTTTCTCTTCCTGGGGTTCTCTTATCTTGTTACAAAGTTTCAGTTAAAATGTATCTTTTAGGAATCTTGTTAAAGTTTCACTGTTAATTCCTTTCACTTCCAGGTGGTCTCTTCCATTTTTCCAGATCCCACCCTTTTGTTTTTTCCTCCTTTTAAAAGTTTTTGAGAATCCAGAAATCTTTATTGTCCCTTTGACATTTTATTTTCAGGTTAAATATCTGTTAATGTCAAAGTGGATTTTTGCTGGTTTCTTGCTTAAATCTCTTAGTTGTCAATATACAGAAGAAAAGAAAAAAACCCCAAATCATTTCCCTTTCCTCTCTCATTCGCCGCTTCAAAGTCTTCTTTGGAAACAATATTGTTCTTTATAATTCATATTCCAGGGTACCTTGTATTGTTGTTTTTCCAGTTCAACCCAGTCAGCCAAAACTTTCTCTTCTTATCTTCTTCCTGAACATTCTTTTCTGGTCAAGTTTTTCTTTGAGGTGGCCATTTCTGACCACCACTGCAATCACCTTCGGGAAAGGGAGTAAGGCCAGCTGGGGAGGAGAGATGTGACTTTCCTTGATCCTGCTGGCAGTCTCCCCCCTCTTCACTACCTCTACAGGGTGGTTTAGCCCTGAAACCAGCTGGCTCGGGGCACTCCAGAGGTGAGCACAGATCAAAACTGCACGATTGCAGATTTCGGTCTGTCACCGAAGAAGCTCAAACCAGAAGTTCCCGTGAGTCATAGACTCTTAATGTCCTTCCTCCCCCTCTGAACATTCATAAAATCTTCCCTGGAGTGTCCTCTTCTGGAGACAGGATGAAGATAAAGCCAAGGTAGTTTAGCGACACTATAGTTGGCCTTGAACTGGAGGAACCCAGGTCCAAGTAGTACTGATTGGTATGAAAATCTTGCTATTAGTTTGGGGCGTAATTTTCTATCAGCCCAAACTTTCTCAAAGGATTGTGGTTTTAGAGTTAAATGCACTGTGATCTCTATATAAGCCACTTTGTTCTCCCAGAAAAAAAGGACGGATGTAAATACTATTAGAAACCTATGGGGAACCTAATCATTATGAACTACCTCTATTTCTGTGAGTCTCAGTGCTTTCTGCTAATTTCTTTAGTGGTTAATAGGTCTAGCTATTTCTCAGTCAGCTTTGCACTAATTGTGTTGCCTTTTGTTTCAGTTCTTTGCATTCAGATCAACAAAATGGCTTAAAATTCTTTTCCAAATTTGAATCTGGGAACCTCCGCAAAGCCATTCAAGTGCGGGAGTAAGTATTGCAAATAATCCCAGCAGAGTATCTGAGGTGTTCCAGGCCATTTGGGGAAGACCATAATAGAAGGCAAACATATGCTTGACAGTATTATCTAGCAGGGAAATATATGGGTCATAATGTTTAACTTTTTGGAATTCCATCATATTTAATA
This sequence comes from Hydrophis major, assembly GCA_033807585.1. NCBI lineage: Eukaryota > Metazoa > Chordata > Lepidosauria > Squamata > Elapidae > Hydrophis > Hydrophis major. Next base: position 18,362,185 of record CM066337.1, read on the forward strand.
GGGGAATATCTTCACAGCATGGTTATGAAGAAAAGTTATTTTCAGAAGACAGAAATGACCCAAGGAAGAAATTACTAGATTACCAGATTGATCATTCTCATTCTCAAAGTACTGTTTCAGGAGACAGACAAATGTTTGGCAGGTACAGGTGTTGACCTACTCTTATGTTCCAACCATTGAGCCAAGCCACCATATATCTTAGGTCTAATGCTAAATAATCAGCTTATATAAGCAGATTTCACAGTCCTATGGTACAACTAACTCCCAGTGCATGCCAGATGACCAGGTCTCTTTGTTTCTCCTGTTCTCCTTGCCTAGCTATATACCATGACTTTAATATGTGGGTTAATATTCCATGGATTCTGCCAAGTAGTATATCTTTTTGTATCTTGTGGATGTTTCAGACTCTGTTGTTGTGCTTTGTGAACCCAGGCATGAATATGATTTGATCCTCAACCCTGATATCAACTGTGCCCAATACCATCAATGGTTCTACTTTGAGGTCAGTGCCATGAAGTCTGCCATTCCTTATCGCTTCAACATCATCAACTGTGACAAGCCAAACAGCCAGTTTAATTATGGTAAGAGTTGTCATATTGAGGAAGGAGTTGAGTATTTGTCTGTGGTTACCCTCTCCTGGGAAAGTCAAGTGAAAGAGCCCTTAAAACATGGATCCTCCAGAGCTCTTTTATTTCACCTTTCTTATTGTGTACTGAGATAGTTTCCATACTGGTGTCTAGTTACATGGAATTCCAACCACTTCCTTCCTTGGGCAGGTAAATTAAAGTGATAAAGTGATAAAACTAAGTGATAAATTAAAATTCAGCAACAAAAATCCCCTTCTTTGATAGAATAAATTGAAAACTATATGTTTTCTTTCTCTAGCCATAAGACAAATGAGGGCAGGAAAATGGAAGTTAGCTAAAGTGGGGAGAATGTAAAGTTGGGGTAAATCAGTAGTTGTGAATAAGGATGGAAGACACCAATGGATGGCTCAGAAGGTATCTACTTATTATTAATTATTATGCTGTTATCCAATATAAGAAATGTAAGAGAAGGAAAAAATAATCAGTTTAGTGTAATGGTTAAAGGGTCTAAGCTAGAAACTGGGAGACCATGAGTTCTAGTTCTGCATTGGGCATGAAGCCAGCTGGGTGATCTTGGGCCAATCACTCTCTCTCTCAGTCCTAGAAAGAAGAAGGCAAGGGTCAACTGTTTCTGAAAATATTGCAAAGAAAACTTGAGGGACATGACCATGGATAAAATAGAAGTTAACTATGACTCTAAGGCAAAAGAAGTCAGAAGACTCAAATCCTCATATGTCTCCAATATCAGCAACAGGGGAGGCATAGAAAGGGAGGTTGAAGGTTTTGTCATTTGGAAACTTGGTTTTAACTGCTAGGAATGAACCTCCTGAAAGATAATGCAATGGAACTGTGATATCACATAATAACAATTTTATTGCAATGGAATTCTTAATACTTTCTTTAATAATGTAACCTGCATAAATTACAAACTGAGCTTCTTTTCAAACTCATCCATTTTTTAATTATGGTTTCCTGGATCTTGCAATTTGGGGAAAGCAGTGAAAATTCTCCGTGAGAATTATTATCACCCTTTCTTCTATCAGATCCTAAAGGTAGGAAGCTCCACGTCCAAAATTACAAAATTGGAAAGATGGGAGAGGTACAGAAGCAGATGTGTGCTCTGGACACCTAACTGACTTCTGAAACCTGAAATGTGAAATATGAAAAGCACTTGAGGTTTAGCTCAGCCAAATGTTCTTCTGTATGATTGGAAGTCTTGTGCAAGGCAGTTGTCCTCTCATGAGGCTTTCTTGATGAACAGAAGCAAGAACTGGGGATAGCAGTTTTATAAAATCAGAGCAATTTGGGGTTACAGCACAGACTCCAATAATGTACACTCTAATATATATCAAGCAGAGAAATGAAGGCTTGGGTTCAAAGAAAGTTGAAAACAGAAATAATATGAAAGAACTTGGAGGACTTGTAGTTTCATATATAGCACTGGAGCAATTCCAGTTGCACAGGTTGAACAACTGATTCACAGAATTAATCAAACATCATATCAGCCATCAAAATGTACTTACACAACTGTTTTTCATTTCCACCAAATGGAAAACCATTTGGAGGCACCTGGAAACATTTTTCATGACATCAGAGGAGGTCAAGCCAATCAAGGTCATACAGTCTAGGATTGGCACAAAAAGGTTTTGCTTTGAACTTGCAGAACATTTCAGATTGTCAGCAGTTGAAGGTGGTACAGAAAGTCTTTGTGATATTAAAAAATATTATTTCTGTCTTCATTCCTAAACATGCCATATGTAAAATGGCTATTCCCATTCCACTGCAGTGGAAATCATATCTCTTCTCCTCCCCTCCCAAACTCCATTTTTTGTGTAGGTATGCAACCAGTCATGTATTCAGTGAAGGAAGCTCTACAGGGGAGACCTCACTGGATTCGAGTGGGCTATGATATCTGTTATTACAAGTAAGTGTCTGATATTCCTTTTTCTGTGTGACATTTGAGCCTCCATATACTTCTGCCTATTAATACTACTTACTTCATTGTATTGCACACCATATTTTACACCTTTCCAAAATAATGGGTGATATGTTGAGACCAACAACATAACTTTTTCAGCTAGCATGGCCACTCTGGAGATTCTAGTCCCCAAATATCTGAAGCATCTCAGTTTCAGGAGAGTAGTTTTGCAATTTCCCAGCAATCCTCCAAACTAAAATTCCCCAAGCATGCTTTGCTAAACATGCAACAAAGGATTGTAGGATTATCTCAAAGAAACTTTTTCAAGAAGTTCTTCAGTTCTGAAGAAGCTGTTTGGATGAGAAGTGAAATGTCTTCAAGGAAAAAGAAAGTTCAGTTGGCTCTTGAAGAAGGACTTTTGGGACAATCATGACTTGGATGACTGAAAATCTCCATAGTCAGATTGTAGGATTGGTGTGTTTGTGTGAGGGCTGAAGGATGAAGAATAGAGGCACATAGATCATACCTGCAATGCATATTAACAATGGAAAAGAATTTCCCTCATTATATTCTTTGTATTCTTTTTGGCAATCCTTACTCTTAAGTGGGTTTTCTCTTTTCTCTTCAATGTCTTATGATGAATCACTTCAAGGATACAGAAGTTTTTTTGAAACAATGGGAAATGTTCTCATTGTTTGTTTCCAGTCTTTACTGGGTGAACATTTCTACCATGGATCCCATTTCAGAATTTTGTAAGATCATCCCACTTCAGTGAAGACTTTCTAATCATCTCTCCATAAGCCACTCATCCAGAACTTTCTACAGTCACTGAACTGTGAATCACACAGAGGAACAAGGAGGAAATTCCTCTGAAGAGGAGCTCAGTCTTGTTTTTTTCAGCCTTTGAATGGATCAGAGGCATTTCTTCGCCTTCAGCTTTCTAGAAATGAACACTAAACAAAATTTTATTGAATGAAAACACTTGGCTAAATAGGATAATGATCTGAGATACACAGAACATAGAATAGTAGGGTTGGAAGGAACCAGTCTATTTAAATGTGCTTCATCCCCCCCCCCCCCAGTTAATCTACCATGTTATGTTTTATAGAGTGGGAGATGGATGGGAGGAGAACCACTTTTTGAGCTATCTAGCAACCTAGCCAGTTAGGTAACCATCTTTGGCCCTTTCATGATATAAATTATTGAGATAATTTATATGGCCACCCAACTGCTAACAGAAGTAAAACCCTAAGTATGAAACCCAATAAGCCCTCATCTCACTGGCAGCAACAATCAAACAATCCATTTGATGGATCCTGTATCACCCTGAGGTTCCTAGGAACCTTGAGGTTCCTAGGTTCATCGGCAAAACCTTCAGGGCCTTTCAAAAGTGTACCAAGGTGGGGGACATTTCTTACTTCCATGGGGATGGAGTCACCATAGAGATGACCTTTCTACTTGGTCCAACTAGATGGACCCCCTTAAGATAAACGATCCATAACTTACCCTGCCTTCCCTCTCTAGTAGTCAGGTAGATGTAACTGAAAAAGACAGTCCTTCAAATAATGTGATCTTTTAAAAGAACCTGTGATTCTTGTTACTTCCAGTTTCTTTTACCATGAATAGTTGTTTCTATCATAGCAGATCTGTAAACAGATGCAAGCATATAGAGTTTGATTGCTTCCATAATAGCATTAAGAAGGCTGTTACTATTCATGGTTAAATCACTGCTGACTGGTGCAATTAAATTATGGAAGTACAATTAAGTTCTTAATTGGAACCTGGTTGCAGATGATGGAATGGGGTTCTCCCCATTTCATTTTCCCTGGATGGGAAATAGAGTGAATTTAATTCCATAGTGCTCTGAACAGCTACAAATCTGTCATTGAATTTATGTTCCTGAATTTTAATTGTTCCAAAATCTACTTGGCACCACAAATCTATTGTTATTCCGTCATATTTCTTGAAGGTGTATTCTGAAGGTTATAGCTAGTATTATAGGGCCCAAATAATGCCACTTATACTCCTCCCTCAAACCCCCCCCCCCAACAACAACAACCCAGCTTTGCTGAACATTTGCAGAATCTCTCACTTTACTCATGTATATGAAATTCTTGATGGGAGAAATGTGTAGAGAAGCGTGTGTGTGCTCCAAAATATTTTTAAATCTACCATTTTAACTGAAGTTGCATCAATATCTTAACATTTCAAATATTTCCATTTCTTGAAGTTTTCAATGAGGGGAAGCATGTCTTCTACTCCATGCTGTTGATTTTTCTGCATCCTATATCAAAGAAAGAAGATGGCTTTACCTATTTGATGTAGGTCAGTCATTGGTGTAGTTTAAGGCACCAGGCTAGAAAACAGGGCTCTGAGTTCTAGTCTCACCTTAGGCACAAAGCCAGCTGGATGGGCTAATTCTTCTCTCTCAGCCCTAGGAAGAAGACAATAAATAAACCTTTCCTGAAATCTTGCTAAGAAAATTGGACGACTTTTCCAGTCGGTTGCTATGACTCAAGACTTAACTCAAAATCTCCTTCTCCTTGCAAATGTTGAGAAACAGCCATCACTGAGTCTCTTGTTTGCAGAGTCTGTAGAACCTTGAAAGACTATCCAAATTATTCACTTTTTGAGGACAACGGGATCAAGGCCTCAATATTCTGAATCTCCTTCCTAGGCATTTTGCTTTCCCCAGGCTGTGCAATCATTTTACCTCTGCCTCCTCTTATTCAACAGATAAATCTCTATAGAGTAGATTAATATTGAAGGAAAATAATTCCCAACATTTATTCCTGAAATGGCTTCTTGATATTATCTAGAAAAAATAGATATAGGTCAGTAGAGGACAACCTTCAGCCTTGGGATCCATGGCTTTTGCTCTCATGTATACAGATAGTTACCTGATATCAGAAACTCATTGCAAGAATCCTGCTAGGAACTATCTGCAATAGTGTGGTAAATGGACAGGGAGAGAAGAATAATATCAGGAACAGAAAGGGAGATGAAATGCCATTAATATGATGTCTGAACCCAGTTGGTATCTCTCAATCATACATTCCTTTCTCCTGTTGTAACATGCAGGTATTAATTCTGATCTAATCATAATATGCTTTTCTATGAAGATTGCTGGGATAATGCAAAGCACTTTGAATAGCTTGGTGTAATACATAATTAGACTACTTTATGATGCAAAACTGAAGTTGAAGATGGTATCTGAAATCCATGTAGGTGGCACTTTTTACAAAATATTACCACACAGAGAATATTACTGGGCTCTTGTAACAGGGTCACTATAATCCGAATGATAATTTAATTAATTTTTGTTATTTCAGGAGAAATCCTAGGGGGAGAAAAGGGAGAGTTTATACAGCAAATATCCTCCATTTTGGAATAAGAATTGGGGGGGAGGAGAAACCCCAAGAATGGCCTTCAAACTGAATACTGATACAAAGTGGTCAAATGGTTGTGATTTCATAATGCTCTTTCTAATCCTTGTGCACTGCCCAGAGTCACTCTATGATGGAGATGGGTGGTTTGTAGGGTTTTGGGAGATCTTTTAACTAAGATTCTGTGCAGTTTGGAGAATCCCCAAATCCTAATCCTGGCTGGCCCTGCCCACCTCACCCTGCTCCTCCCAGGAGTCCCCACATAGTCCATTTTGAATGCAGGTAAATGTGTTTGTTCAGGGCACACACAGAGGCTCCAGGAGGGTGAAAAACAGGCCTCCCGGAAGTTTGGGAAGCCCAGAAACAGGCCCATTTCTGGCTTCCAGAGAGCCTCCCGAGCCCAGGGTGGCTGTTTTTGCCCTACCAGAGGCTCAAGGAAAGCCTCCGGTGCCTGAGGAAGGCAAAAACACCGCCCTCCCACCATGGTGCAGAAGGCTGACTAGGCCATTTTCACCATGACCATACCCACCCAACAACCTGGCAGAAAACCCATTGCTAAAATTTTTGAAGCCCATCTCTGGTGGCTTCTAAACATAATATAGATCAGGGGTGTCCAACCTTGGCAACTTTAAGACTTGTGGACTTCAACTCCCAGAGTTCCTTGGCCAGCCGAGGAACTCTGGGATTTGAAGTCCACAAGTCTTAAAGTTGCCAAGATTGGACATCCCTGATATAGATGAACAAATAATTATTCATTTACCATAGTTCAAGTGGCAAAATCTATCCAACCTTGTTTGATCTTGGATAAGAAAATTGGAGTTATTGGTTAGAACTTGGATGGGAAACTTCCAGGGGATGTAAAAGCTGCAGGCTACAGTAAAAATTCAGAAAGAGTTAAGGACAAATCACTTCCGTATTATCGCAACACAACTATAAGAAATGCATTGATGAAGTCTCTATCCCTTGATTTCAACTCAGAGAAGACTTTATTTTTTACAATCTCCACTCAGTACCTTGGTTGATGGTATTACTGCCCTAAGCAGATCAATAGATCAGATTGGCAGAGAACTATAAAAATGGGAACCAAAAGCTTGACATGGAATACCAAATAGAATAATAGCACATAATAATAGAAAACTAGCCTTGGGATTGGAGGAGAAAAATAACAAGGATCTCATTGGTGAGGGAGCTTAATCAAAGAATTCAGTTCAGATTAGAAGAAGCATCCATGACTTCCTTCCCCACACCTGATGGGGACAAATAATATTCTACCCTTTTCTCATATTCTTTCTTTTAAAATCATGACCTTTTAGCTGATTGGTTTAACTTACAGCAATAGCTTGAGACATATCCGATCAGAAGTGAATGTCTAATGTCATAACTTCAAGCATAATCACACAATGCTTTATCAGTCCAGACAGTTCATACAATTATGTATTCTAAAGGAATGCTTGCATATGTTGCATAATATGTGAGCCCTCTAGCTGGGATGTTTGTTGTATAATTTGTTGTTCCTGCAGCCCACCATGTAAAACATTTTCAAGTAAGGCCCCATAATTAAGTAAACAAGAAAGCAAGCTTCCTATAAGCAACATTTTTCTTTAAGAGTACAGAAATAAAAAAATAATCCATTGTTTTAGATTAGTCCTTCTTTGGCACTGCTGTACATTTTTGATACAAGTATGTTCTGAACTGTAAGGAGATTCAACCAGTACTGAATAAGATTATTCCTGTTGCATCCTTGAATTTGGAGCGAGTCCATCACTCTCAGGGAAGTCTAGTGCAGAGATTCATGGCAGAGAGGCAACAGGCAGGCACTGTGATTAGTGGTGGCTTTGTTTATGATTGGAAAACCTTTAAAATACGCCAGTTTCTCTTCTGTATGCTGGGTTAGTCTGTGTAGTGCATACAGTTCTAATAGCTAGTCATATCCATTTTGCTTTGCATGGAGAAACAAGGATAGTTCACTCACAAAGACAGATGTGACAGTCACAGCTCTGGTCATGTGCCATCTTCCTTTCTCCTCTCCAGAGTGATATTTTTTATGTTACTGAGATTATTAGAAACATTTCTGTTAAAAGGGCCTCGGTGATGGCACCATTCACTTGTTCTCCCCCTGTGCGAAGTGACAGATGTTTGCAGGAAGAGAACTTCACTGCCAGAAAAATGATCACAGTAGCCTTTATAAAAATGATCTGATCTGCAGTTGTTCTCCTGGCAACTTTTCGCATTGATTACACCAAGATCAGCACTGAAGACACGTGGCAATATTCAAATACAGAATTACATCAGTCTTTTTTCCAGTCTCTGGTGTAACTGCATCTGAGCAGAGGCAAAATGGATGGTTTGAATTTTGGCTAAATGGATGGGGTAGGGTGGAGTGGGGCTGAGCATCTGAAAAGTTTATCTCAGCCGTTGGCTCCAGACCAAAGGAATTTTTTTTTCAAATTGACCTTTCAACATTGCAAAATTAGGATTGTATTTGCCTTCTTCCAGATTTTTAAAAATTAATATAATGATTATATAATCAATATAATCCTCAGTCTAAATTCAAGTTTCTTTATTATTGCAGTCTAAAATAAAAAATATGCCAGGAAAAATTTGTATTCATTCATTCATTCATTTATTTGATTTGTCAATCGCTTACAAGATAATAGATATAAGTTTAAACATGAATAAGAATATAGGAAATAGGTATGAATAAATGGGGATAATAGGACAGGGATGGTAGGCATAATGGTGCACTTATGCACACCCCTTACAGACCTCTTAGGAATGGGATGAGGGCAATAGTGGATAGTTTGAGGTTAAAGGAGTGGGGGTTAGAGGTTAACAACAGAGTCAGGTGGTGCATTCTTGGCATTGACCACTCTGTTGCTGAAGCCGGACTTTCTGCAATCAAGTTTGAAGAGGTTTACATTGAGTTTGTATCTGTTATGTGCTCTTGTATTGTTGTGGTTGAAGCTGAAGTAGTCATTGACTGGTAGGACATTTTAGCAGATAATTTTGTGTGCTACGCTTAAGTCTAACCGTAGGCGACGTAGTTCATTATTGGCATACTGTAATCGCTAAACACTATGAGCTAAGCAGCAATCTCAATACAGATTCTATAGGGAATATTACAATATTTAGATAACTTAAAAAGATACATGGTCCTTATTGGACAAAAGACATTGAAAGTAGAATATGTGAATGCCTGGAAAATTAATGGGCATATATATTGTGCTTAGGAATCCTTATAAAATTAGTGTATAAGAAGAAATATGTTACAGCTTCTACAGGTACCAGGCCTTTGAGGTAATACAGATACGAAGCACAAACCACGAATGCTTACATAGTTATTGTAAGGTTAAAATAACTGAATTTTGCAAGTCTGAAAGTTCTCCCCTTTCTTCTTGATAAACTAGAGAGTCTTCTTTGAGATATTTCCCATACTCCTTTTTCTTCTATGGGCTGAAATCCCTTTGCCAAGTTGTCTAGATTACTGCTCTTTCTCCTGACTCCCAAACAAGGTCATTCCTACATACCATTACAATAGAGCTCTCCTCAATTGGGCAAAGCCAACTTTCATACAGGAAGTCCCAAAGGTCCTTTTTCATGAGGCAACTGGACTTTCTGTTTTTTCTTTGAAGAAGCTTCTTGGATGAGAAGCAGGGAATGGCAAACCACTTCAGAAAACCTTACCGAGAAAACTTCAGGGACTTGTCCAGGAGTCAAAATCTGGTGTGGGCAGACAGAGAACTATTTGATCTGTTCATTCTCAGACTTGTCTTGTTTCTTTCTTGTTACCTATATTAGACAATGGAGGAAGCTCTTACCCATGTGGGAAATATTTTATCAGTGTGATCAACATCCCCTGCATTTTGATTCTGGGACTAGCTTTAAGAGATGTAGCTTAAAATACAGAATAATATAGTTGGAAGGGACTTTGGAGGTCTAATCCAACCCCTGATCAAGCAGGAGACCCTACATCATTTCAGACAAGTGGCTATCCAGTCTCTTCTTTAAAATTTCCAGCGATGAAGCACCCACAACTTCTGGAGGCAAGTTGTTCCACTGATTAATTGTTTTATCAGGAAATGTCTCCTTAGTTCTAAGTTGCTTCTCTCCCTGATTAGTTTCCACCCATTGTTTCTTGTCCTGCTTTCAGGTGCTTTGGAGAATAGCTTGACTCCCTCTTCTTTGTGGCAGCTCCTTAGATATTGCAATATTATTGTGTCACCCTTAGTCCTTCTTTTCTCTATACTAGTCATACTCAATTCAAATACATAAAATGAATTTGTGGTAAGAGATTCTTACAAATGTGTTTTCAAGGAAAATCAATGTATTCTGCCTCCCATGCCAATACGTGTGGGTGTGTTTGTGTGTATGTGTCCACATAATCATTTCATTATTTACTGCCACTCCTTGAATAAAACTAAATGACTATCCACTTGAAAAATCAAAGACATGAATATTCGGGCAATTCAAACAGGATCTCTTGCATTCTTTGATGGTGGTTGTTTTTCTGCATTTTGATGCAGCAACAAGAATAGCATCAATCAAAAAGTGAGAGGGAGAAAATCCACAGGGCACTTCAGAATAGGACATGTCAGCAGTGGGATAATTGGTGCTAGGTGGGGGAAATTATTGTCTAGAATATCCTCAGGAATGCAATTTTATCTCGTTGAAATGCGTGAATTAACTCTTCATCACACCTAATGGGAAATCTTTCACCATCAGCCTTGAAACCGTGTCTATTAAAAAAAAATGCCAATAAAGAAGAAAGAAAAAGTTGGTTGTAGAAAGAGAAATCTGGTGTACATTTTACTTTTTCTGTCTGTGAAAAAACAGGCAGAAAGGAAATATGAGAGGCACCAATACTCTGGGACAATCTGTGTTCTTCTTTACAGTATTCTGTTCCCTGAAATATTTGACAAATTTTAATTCCTCTTTTTGATTCTGATTTAAGGAGGAATCCGTCATTTGCCACCAATTTTATTGGTGACAAAATCCCTTCTCTTCCATTTCTTTCTTTCTCAAGAAGTTATGCAAAAGTTAATTATCAAATCAAATCTTTATTAGGAAGTGTAATGAGTAATTTTATTGCACAGAATTAGAAAGTCCTACATATGAATGAGTTCTGCCTATAACAACTCACAAGAAACCTGTCATATAACTTTGCTGGTTCCAAGGTTCATGTGATGACCCGTAGTCTCTCAAAATAACCCAAAACCCAAAACATACATTAAAGTCCGGTAAGGCCTTCAACTTAACTTCATTGTTTTATTAGGCACAGTTTAAAGTCACAAAAGTAAATAATGAGGCAAAAAGAAAACCAAAACAAATCTCATTGACAAGAGTTCCAAAGCAAGCCAAGACAACTAATCATAAACTCCAGGAAAATAACCAAGGAGAGTCCATGGGAAGAATGCCAGAAAAGATAAACCTCTTTCAAAGTAAACACTGAACTTTGACTCCAGCAATTCTGACTGCGCAGTTACAAACTTATATACATAGCTCCCAGCTACAAGCCACAAGGAGGATCATGGTAATCTCCTCTTGAGTAGACTTCACTTTCCCCTGATCCTCTCCTCCCTGCGTGACCTAGGATGGATAGGGGATCCGCCTCTGACTGCTCAGCCAGCCTCTGCCCTTCCTTAGCCTCCTCCACCACCTCTGGAGCCACACTCCCACTCCCTGTTGGCTGTTCCTCCTCTTCCTCAGAGACAGTCTCCACCAGGGGCATGACAGTTCAGCTCTGGACCTACCACATTTTCAAGTCACTTTGTTCTGGGTTACTCTTTCCTTAGCCTTGAATCGATTGTCCACCTATCACTTGTGTTACAAACAGTTCTGTCTAATGTGAGAGTCAGATTTCCCAGATCATCGACTGTTCCTTATTGAATTTTCTGTGTCCTCCAGAAACTTTATCAGATTCCATTTTATAGCACTGATGAAGTTCTACCTGCCAAGGTAAATTATCATGGCACTAAAGAATACATGGCTCAGGTAAATCAGGCATCCTGGAGAAAAATTAAAAAGTAATCTTAGTGAGATGGTGTCCAGCTGCTATGCCTACTGAATAAGGGAAAAGCACAAATCTAAAGGATGGATTTCAGAAAGGGTACACTGATTTTTTTCCTGAGGGGAACCCCTCCAATTTGTGGCTTAGAATGATCCCCAAAGCACTGAGGGACACAATGTGGAAGAGACAAATTAAATTCCACTGGCCCCATGGACTGAATTTCTCTGCCTGCTTTTGAAATGGATCTCAACCAACGGCTAAACTCCTTTAGTTTTCCTTGCTTGCATCAGAATAAGGAAGTCTTGAAAGCAGAATTTGACTCAATGGGTTGAGGGAATGGGGGGATATTTGGAGAATAGCTTGACTGCCCTCTGTATGGCAATCCCCTCAAATATTGAAACATGCCGTGGTCACTTTCCGTCTTGATTATTGCAATGCGCTCTACATGGGGCTGCCCTTGAAGAGCATCTGGAAGCTCCAGTTGGTGCAAAATGCAACAGCCTGCATGGTTTTGTGCAGACCCCGATGTGCACATGTATCACCCCTCCTGCAGGAGCTGCATTGGTTGCTGATTTACTTCCGGGTGCAATTCAAGGTGCTGGTTGTTGCCTTTAAAGCCCTTCATGGCTTGGGACTGGGTTATCTGAGGGAACATCTCTTGCCAGTGACATCGACCTGACCCATTAGAGTGAGGAGGCAGGGAATGTTACGGGTACCACCCTTGAGGGAGATATACCTGGTGGGACCCAGAAGAAGGGCCTTCTCCATGGTGGTGCTGTCTCTCTGGAACATCATTCCCCCAGAGATTAGAATGGGCCCCTCTTAGAATGGGCACCGAAGACCTGGTTTTGCCAGTGGGGCTGGGGAACCCAGAGAGGGATGGAACCCATCAAATGGCAAACATGATCTGCTGTCATTGAGGTTGGGAGGGGGTGGGAGTTGGAGTTTTTTTTGTTTTGTTTTTTGTTTTCCCAAATTTTGTTCTATTGTACTTTACTAATTTTTTTTAATTTTTCATTTTTTTTTACCTTAATAATACTTTTTGTTAATTTTTATTGTTTTTATTTTTATTTTTTGTTTTAAATATGATTTTACATTGTGTAAGGCACCTTGAGTCGCCATGGGCAAATAGGCGGCAATATAAATCAAATAAATAAATCAAATAAATAAAAGATTTCCTTCCACCAATCCTACTATATGCACCTTTCTGCACCACCAGAAGTAATTTTATTGCCTTGTCACCTTACTGGAAAAATAACCAGAATGAGCTTTTCCAATGTCCCAAAGGTACTTTTCAAAAGACAACTGGACTTTCCCTTTTCCCCCCTTGAAGACATTTTTCTTCTCATCCAAGAAACTTCTTCAGTTCAGAATGAAGAAGCTTGTTGGGTGAGAAATGACATATCTTCAAAGACAAAAACAACAACAAAAGTCTAGTTGCCTTTTGGGACCTTTGGGACAACCATGACATGGTTGACTGAGAATCTCCACAGAATTTTTTCTATGTTTTTCCCCAAAAGCCTGTACACTCTACCCTCTTTAAAATCATACTTTCTTGGTTTTGAAGGCAGGCAGGAAAGCCACTTAGTGGTGTTTTTTCTCTTCCCTTTCCATTCAGAAATCACTACCGAAACTATGGCCCAGCAGCGGCAGAAGGTCCTTGTGGGAAGTCATGCTATACTCTCACCTTCAGCCTCGTTTTCCCTCACCAAGAAGATGTTTGCTACCTGGCCTACCATTACCCATACACCTACTCTACCATGATGGTAATGCTGTTGTTCTAGAGTTTGAAGGAAAGGACTCATGATGTTAAGCTATTTGGCTTAATGTGTCATGCAAACCTAGTTATGCACTGCATAGCAGCTGGGTTCCAGCTAGTCTGTAAATGGACGGTTAAGGCTTTCTCCAGTTGATTTTAGTTGTTGGTAATTTCATGAGTACTTCTATATATTTTTGTGGGCAATCAGATTTAAGTGGTTTGCTATAGATTTGACTGTGTTTTGCTTTCCAGGTTTAACCTATACCCCTAATATTATCAAGTAATCTTCCATTTAATACGAGTCAGGTATCATTTTTTTTTTGCTTTGCTGCCATCTATTGTTGGCAAGTAATTTGTAGCCTAATTGTAATAATGTCCTAGTAGCACAGAAATTAGAATGCAGTATTGCAGGCTAACTCTGCTCACTGCCAGGAGTTCGATCCTGACTGGCTCAAAGTTGACTCAGCCTTCCATCTTACTGAGGTTAGTAAAATGAGGACCCAGATTGTTGGGGGCAATATGTTGACACTGTAAAATGCTTAGAGAGGGAGTATTATATATAAGTATATAAACACTGTGGAGTATTAAATATAAGTATATAAGTCCAAGTGCTATTGCTATTACTATCACTTCTTGCATGGTTGGGAAATTCATACAAAATCAGGGCCTTCTTTCTAGGATATGTGATAATTTCCAGGGTCAGATAACATATTTAAAGTGCATTTGTATCTGGCTGGGCAGTTGCAGAGGTGATCAATGTGAAATCAATGTATTCAGTATGCAAATTGGATCCCAGAATTTGCAAGAAGGATTAAGAGAGGCCCCTAGTCTAAGGTCCTAGAGAAATACAGCTCATTAATTCAGATAATATTAATGCCCATCCAACAAAAACTCTAATGACATCATGGGAAGAGTGAGGTTAAGGGTCAGGAGGATATTTCTTGATTTAATAGCCAGCCAGTCAAGGCTGCAGATGTCCAGTTTATTCAGCAAGATTTGGCTATTTGGGTATATCGGTGGATGAGAAATAGTTAAAAGAAAGAGAAGAGTAAGAGGGCCTGTTGTGTAAACGCTGCTTCATAAATTAACAATAAAGGAATTTTTGCTTTACATTGGTTTTTTTAAAAAAAGGAAAGAATGCTTCTGAAATTAGAAGGAGCTTTAGCTTAATTTTAGATTAGTATCCAATGAATACAAGATTCAGTTTTGCTCTACTGAGATACAGAGAAACATTCATTTCCTGACATTGCCTGAATCATAATTTCAATGGATATCTCTGTAGAGATAACTTTGACCGGGGTCACTTAAATAACTCACAGATTTTTATTACCCCTGCAAAGCGATTTTTAAAAATCCAGTAAAAAACAATTTCATTTTTACAGACTGCATGATTCCCACCCACCCCAAAAGAAAAACAAATTTCACACTTGTGTTTCACTAGGTTTTCTTTCTCAGCCTCTGATTGTACAAGTGTGTGTGTGTGTGTGTGTGTAGGTATGCATGTAGGTGTGTGTAGGTGTTGTGGGTGCATCTTCCCCCTTTTTTCTTCAGAGCAGTAATGAATTCTAAGTGCTTTTGCAACTCAGGAACTCAATTACCTGCGCTAGGCATTTGGAAAGGCAATAAAATTCCATATGGAAACTGACTTGGAAACTCTTCACAATCTAATATGCATTTAATAACGGCAGACATATTTACAGCACCCTGAGAAGAAACCACATGAAAGACTGGCATTGAATCGTACCATTTCTTTGAGTCGGAAACCAACTGTTTTTGTTCTTCAGGATGATAACTTCAAATAACTGCTGATACATCCTTGCTTGCCCATGCAAGCTGAAAGCTCCATATTTTCATTAAACAACAACAGTGCAGAAGGACAGACTTTTGATTCAGTCTAATCCAATATTTTTTAACTATGACTGGTAATACCAAGTATTTCAGGCAGATTTGTGGTTTTTTTTCCCTGATTTTCTTTCATATTGAAGATGACAGAGACTGAACCAAAGATTTTCCTACATGCAAAAACATTTCTTCTACGGTCCACTTTCAAGGTGGTCAAGGTCAAGGAGCTGCACCAAGAAAAAGTCAGAAGCATAGAATGCCCCAAAGGAACAGAACTAATAAAATCATTTATCTGCTCACTCCTGCAACTACAGTGAATAGGTAGTTTAAGTGACTCTCAGCCTGGATTTTAGGGCAGGAAGACACTAGAGGTAGATGAAATGGCTATGATTCACAATCCCCACATTGTGGTACAGTGTGCAGGTTATTCAACTGTCATTGGTTTTGCTTCTTTTCAGCAGGATCTGTGAAGATTGGGTGATGAGAGATACAGAGTATGTTACCCCCCAAAAAAGAAGAATATTTGTAGCTCAGGGTTCAAACAAGAAGTCCTTGGTGTTTTCTGAGCTGGGTTTTCTTGGCGGATGTTTCCTTACCTAAACTAGGTGACATCATCAATGAATGAATGAATGAATTCTTTATTGGCCAAGTGTGATTAATTTGGCTTCATATGCTCTTGGTGTACATAAAAAGAAAAGATACATTTGTCAAGAATGCTAATAAGAAGTGATTCCTCTAATGATGTTGGCTAGTTTGGATAATGAAATGTCTGCAATGAAACAATAAAGAGAACAAAATAGAATGTAGAATAGAATAGAATGAGCTGGAAGGGACCTTGGAGGTCTTCTACTCTAGCCCCCTGTTCAAACAGGAGCATCAAAGACCCCTCAGAGTAGATGTTGTCTTTCTTTCTGCAGCCTCTAATGCTCAGGTACCACTTGGCTTGTCAACCTGTCTGTAATCCAGGAGTGTGGATAGTACAATTGAAGCATGTCTACTAAGATGGTAGAAGTCCGGTTAGAAGATTTGGGCAGTTGTAGTTCAGCATCTGTGCATTGTTAAGACAGGCTGATAGTGAAAACCTGACTTAGGTAGCTGTATTCCATGATTCATCAGCAAGCAATCAAGAAACCTCTAAATAAGAAAATACAGTAGTTTGTATAATTGTTTATGGTGTGTTCCCATTATTCAAGCTCATTTTCTTGCTTCCTATTCTCATAATGTTGAAATTAGGGTTCACACAAAGAAATTGTTCACAAACAAGAATAGGAGAAAGAGAGAGAGGGAAGGAGGGAGGGAGGGAAGGAAGAGAAGGGAAGTTAGTTAGTTAGTTGTCCTCAATTTGCTTGTGTCATTGGCCTCAATGAGAAGTCTGCCCATGGATCTGAGCCTTACAGTTGCATATCTATAAAAGGTGTTGGATTAGATAGTTTCTCCCAGCAGGACATTTTGTAAATTATTACATTTTCATGTTTCCATTTTTACAGTCTCACCTTGACATCTTAGAGCAAACCAGGAATACAAAGAAAATCTTCTTCAAGAAGCAGATCCTTTGCTACACTCTAGCGGGAAATGCGTGCCCACTGCTTACCATCACTGCCATGCCTCAGTCGAAAAGCAGGAATGACCTGGAACAGTTCCGTAAGTCACTTCTTCCATTTGGTTCTTTCTCGACCCCCTCTAGATCTCG
The DNA here is from genome assembly GCA_033807585.1 of Hydrophis major. Taxonomy (NCBI): domain Eukaryota; kingdom Metazoa; phylum Chordata; class Lepidosauria; order Squamata; family Elapidae; genus Hydrophis; species Hydrophis major. The sequence goes on from CM066337.1 coordinate 18,379,374, forward strand.
AGTTACCTACATCTGAATGTCATAAATGGCACCCAGTAAAACCATGAGCTGGGTTAACATGGCTCATCCATTTTCATTGCTGTTGAGAAAAGCTCATTTTTGAGAGAATTCTTGAATATGTGCTTGCAGAAAGGGAAAGGTGTAGATCTGATTCATACTATCCATGACAGAGTTATCTGGATTGATTGTCGTTCAGTATTCTGCATGAACCTAGCTATTGTGGTTTGTGACTTAAACTGGAACTATGTAGTTCCAGTTTATTCAACAGCCATGTTAAACAATGGTGGCTAAAACTATCAAATAAGTGTGAAAGATCTATATGAAAGACAATTATTTCAGGAACAAATATCCATTCAGCAGCTGTCACTATATAGTTAAATATAATTCAATGTAAGGTATGCATAGTTTTGTTGCAATAATGCAGACTACTTGTTTTTATTGGGCAATATGGGACAAAAATAAAAGACCCTGTCATGTTCAGACTTGCATTGGAGCAAGACTTCATAAGTATCTCCTTTTAAAAATAGTTTTTATTCAATATTGAAAAAAAGAAAAGAAAAGAAGATACCATCAAACACGGTAGCTTCGGAAAGAATTATCTCCATTTTTGTTTCGTTGAAGCAATACAGAGAATTACAGTTTTTGGAACCTTTGATTTATTTGCTTTGACTTTGTAGATGTTCTCTAATTTACAGAACAAGGAAATTGTTATGAAAGGTTTCTTTTGTATGTTTCAAAATGATAAATGCGGCTCAGATTTGCAAAAATGCAATAGAGGTGGAAAGGTCTTGTTGATAGAAAAAGGAGTGGAAATGTTTTCAGATTAGTCTTTGCTACTTGACAATTGGCCATGTGGACACCGGCTGGTATCTGGTACAGGAGAAGTAGAGGTGCTGCTAACAATTCTGTTTTTATTATTATTATTGATCCATCTTCAACCCTTTCAACTCCTAATGATTCATCTTCAACCCTTTCAGCTCCTCATATTTTATTTTAGAGTTAAACTTGGATTCACTCATTGTGTTAAATATGATTTGGATTTCACATAATCTATGAACATAATCTATTTTGGCTTATAACCCTGATTCATACTTTAGCATGCTATGCAAATTTAGCCAATTAAGATTTATTCAGTAAATCATGTTGAACACCCTGGTTTAACATGATATGTGAACTCAGCCTGATATTGCTTCCTTAGAGAATTCTTTGCATAGATACACAATATTTATAGATAATCAAGCTGGGAAATAATTTAATTTTTCAGCTTTTATAAATGGATTGCTTGCCTACATCTATATGTTTCTTAAGGCACATTGGTTGTGAATTCATGAGACTATTATCCTCATTGCTGAGGATAATAGGTTTTGGAGTGCAGGCAAGAAGTGATATGGGGGGGGGAGAGGGCATTTCTAAATCCCATATGGCATTGGTACCAATGCATATCTGACTTCTATAGTATGGTTAGATTAAAAAAAAAAAAAGCAGCTATCATGGAGTCATGATATAGCAGTAACAATAGCACCTATATACCATTTCACAGTGCTTTGCAGCCCTCTCTCAGCATTTTACAGAGTCAGCCTATTGTGCCCAAAAATCTGGGTCCTCGTTTTACTCACCTCAGAAGGATGGGAGGCTGAGTCCACCTTGAGCCTGGTGGGACTCGAACTACTGGCAGCTGGCAGTCAGCAGAAGTAGCCTGCTGTACTCCATTCTAACCACTGCACCATCTCAGCTCTACAAATTTATTTAATAATTAATAAATAAATGAAACTTTTTTCATCCTGGGATGAAGGTGAAAGTGGCGTCTCTTGTGTACACAAACTAGCTGAACTGTCCTTCACATTTTATTTCAATATATGAGACAACATCCTGTTCTACCTATGGGAGAAGAGAGGTTATTGGATAAGCAACATGATTTTCAAGCTCTGACTTCCAGTTTTTTTGCTCACCCAAATAGAGGGAAGTGAAAAGTTTAAGGCAACACAAGAAACTGTGATGGAATATGGTAGAGACCAGAATGGTTTGCAAAGATACAAATGTATGGGGAAGTATAGTGCCTAAAGCAAATGTAAACTACATTTTAAAATGGTTTTTCCTCCCATTGTATCTTTTAAACTGCCCAAACTTATAAAGAGGGTAAGTAACTTCTAAATGGATAAATAATTTGAGTATCAGAGAGAGCATTCAGGCAGGCCAAACATGTTTCCCAGAGAACAAGTCAGAAGGTGATCTCATAGGACAAGAAACCTCAATGAAGCTATAGGATCTCGGTTTCAGAAGTTGGTGGAAAATTGCCTCTAGCTGATGAGTTTCTTGGTGTTAATAACTAAGGCTGAGGTCCCTCAAAGCTCTGTCTAACTTGCTTTCCTCTATGGTCTGGGAGAATTAAACTATTATTTTTCTTATGCCACAGAACTGTTTAAAATATCTAAAGTGTCCCTGGTTGAAAGACCTATCTCAGCTTACCTATACTTATACTTTCAAGACATTTTGAAACAGGCATTGCAGTTCATCAAGACTTGAGTCTATGGAGATTCTCAATCACCCAGGTCAAGGTTGTCCTGAAGATGCTTTTCCAAAAGGCATCTGGACTTTCTTGATTCTTTTTTTCTTGAAAACATTTCACTTCTCATCCAAAAAGCTTCTTGGATGAGAAGTGAAACATTTTCAAAGAAAAAACCAAGTTGTCTTTTGGAAAAGCACCTTTGGATCAGCAAGACACACAGTAGATTAACTGGAGTTTCTCCAGTGGTATACAGACCAAGCTGCTTGGGCTCTGTTACTAGATGTCCTAGATTGGACCCGCCATTGGTGTCCTGGTGGCTTAAAACATCCATTTCTGCTTGAGTTTGCCTACTGTTCTACTTAGCTTCTGCAATAATTGGTTATTCCTTATCACCAACAGAACACAGTCAAGAGGAGAAACAAACCACTCTAATGTTCAACTCTTATGAACAAACCTATCAAGGAGTGTATGTTTTATACATCCCAGCACCACAGCCTTTTTCTAATTCTAGAGATATGGATCAATTCTCACAAGCTACCTGAGCCTGCTTATTAAAATGTCATTCTGTTTCTAGAAACAGAAGAAGAGCCCTCTTAGAATTAATTGAGCTTGGTCTCTCAAATGTTCTTGTGCTGACTAGACTTCCCAGAAAGTCAATTTGGTCATTCCATTCCGCATCCATTATCTTATGCCCCCTCTTCAATGGTCCATTTTGAGACCTGGAAATCAAGCAAATGTCTGTGAAGGGGCTCTTGCTTATAAACAAAAATAAAGATCCTACCCAGAACTATTTTGTTATGAAAAGTGTAATGCTTTATTATGCATTGTGCTCAGGCTGCATCTTATAGAAACTGCACCGATGGGAGAAATTAAACTGTCACTGAGCCAAACGCTTAATGATCATGTTAGAAAAAAAAAAGAAAAAAGAATGGTTGCTGTGTAGCCTGTTGAGTTTAAAAACTGTGAGATAATTCATCTACATTTCATAAGGGCTACTGGCGCTGCCAAAAGCTTCTATGTGTACCTTTTCATGTATGTATAAATGTGCATGTGTGTACACTATGTGTTTAGATACAAGCAATTAGATTCAATTGTAAAAGATTCAAGTCAGTTATTTTATTGATTTCTGTCTATATTACAAGAATCTCCACAGACTGCCTTCCCTTGGAGCAAACAGGTAAGGTTTCATGGACCTTAGTGCTGTGTATGTGTGTGTGTGGGGGGGGGCAGGCTTATACCTCTTGTAGCTGTGCAAGAACTCAAGGCTATTTTCTCACTTGACCCCTCATCCTTGCCTGACTAGGAATTTTCAAAATGAATCCTGTTAAGGGGAAAAACAAAACACCTTGATGCACATACATCCAGGCTTTCTGTATTGTACAGAGAACACAGCAACCTCCCCCCCACACACCATGAATTTTAATCCTGCAGTATTTGCAAGTGCTCTGCTGAAATTTGGCAACCTCCCTCCCTGAGGGAACTTATTTTTTCTCAGCTGCATGATAGCCGAAGCTTTGTTAACTTTCTTCCTGTATTTGCATTTTTTAAAAAAAAAATAAAAAAAATGTTGAGCTGTCTGGATTCCATTTGTGAAGAAATATGTATACTTTGGTCATTTCTTCTCCAAAATGAACAAAAGAAAATTCTTATCAACTCTAGCACTCAACAAAATTCTCCCCAAGTCTCTATTCAAGGATACTGCAAAATCGTATATTGTATTCTTGCAATATAAGGGTCTTACAAAAAGGAGATGATGCGGGTGGAAGCTGCACTGATTAGATTGCATTGATGCTTTCCATTGTCCTGTTTTTTAAATTTACTTTATTTTTAGGCTTTTCGTATTACTATTGTTATGGATTTAAAATTTTATGTTTTATGGCTTATTTACACGGGTAACCACCACAAGTCTTTTCAGGCTCAATAAAACAAACTCTGTTTCATTATTTTTTAAAACAAAGCTAAATATTGTGGGATTCCAGAATTGTAATAGCTAAGCTTTGTAAGCTATCTGCCTGAAAGGAAGAATTTTGCAGTTTTCTTTACATTTGGATTTCATTAAATGTTGTGAATGCATAATACCAATAAAGTTATTATTGAGCTTGAAGTCTAGTGCAGGGCTCTGGCCCTGCACTTCTGATTGGCTGTTGATGGCCTGATCGGATTGGCCCGTTTAGAAGCACCCGATTGGCCACTAACAGACCATTCCTATTGGTTAAAAGGAGCTAGCACTCCAAGTTTGCTATTGGTTAAGTAGCTAATTAGTTGCCTATAAAAGTAAGGCTTGAACAGCCCTTGAGCTGAGCTGTCACATCATGTAAATAAAGAGTTTGAAGTTCACTGTTTCTACTGGCTCGTCTCCATCTTTCGCACCCATGCTCCAGACTTAACACTGGCGACGAGGATGGAATTGGATGACATCAGAGCCAACTAAGCACTAGACGCACAACGGTGGAACCATGTCTGGCGGCGCAATACCACCCGCTCCATTCGATCCAGCTCAAGAAGACTGGGAGTCTTACATGGATCGTTTCCAGATGTTTTTAGAAACAAATAATCTGAAGGATGCAATGGCCAGAAAGAAACAGGCAGTGTTCCTGACGCACTGCGGCCCAACGGTTTTTAAGATGGCCAAGGCATTAGCGAAACCGGATGAAGTGAAGGCCATGGACTGGGACATCCTTGAACCGCTGCTAAGGGCCCACTACGCACCCGCCGTTCCAACGCTCGTAAGACGACACGAGTTCTACCAACGGAACCAGCGGAAAGGAGAAAGCGTCGCCAATTTTGTTGCAGACCTCTGGAACTTGGGAGGCCTTTGCGATTTCGCCAACCTGGAAGAGGCTTTGAGAGACAGAGTGGTCCTGGGACTAGATGCTCTAAACGTACAAAGCAAAATAATGGCAAAGGGTGACATCACCCTTAAAGACGCCATAGCTGAAGCTACAGCAGCTGAGGCAACCAAGAAGTCGGCTGCTCAACTGCGCTGAATTCGCACTCCAAACCACCAACCGGACGGCGAAATTTCACCCAATGCAGAATGGTGATGTTCCACGGCCCATCATGAGGACCTCTCTTTGTCGTCAGACAGCAACGAAGAAGAGGTCCATCGCCTATGGACCGACCGGGAACGACACCCAAGGTCCCAACAACAACCCTGCACTGGCTGCAGGGCCAACCACTCCCGCACTGACTGCAAGTTCCGCGACACGCTCTGCCATGAGTGCGGGAAACGAGGCCACATCGGACGGGTCTGTAGAAGCCTCCTTGGACCCAGCCCAACCTCAAAAGGAACCCATCTCCGCCAACCAACAGGAAATCACCCTGTAAGGCAAAAACCAGTAAACCATTCCTACGGAAACTGACCCGTGAATCATCCAGCGAGACGAGAAGAGGCGCACCAAACACTCACTATTGGTCATGCCTCTTCACTAGACGCCCAGAAAATTCAGGTCAACGTGAACATTGAAAATTGGCCCTGCCCAATGGAAGTAGACTCGGGATCGTCCCTCTCGATGGTCTCATGGAAGACCCTTAAGCAACTCATTCCCACAATCCGGCGCCAAGACCTTCAATTTCAACGGCTCATCCTAAAGGACTACCAGGGAAATCGAATTCCGGTTGCAGGATCCAGACGAGTCTGAGTCACATTCAAAAACCGCACGGCGTACTTACCCCTGACGGTGATCGATAAGGACCGGCCTAGCCTGTTGGGCCTACAGTGGTTCGCACCACTCGGCATCGAAGTAGCAAGCATTAATTGAATCGGCGGCCGTGACTGGGAGGAAGACCTTGCTCGCGAATTCAAGGACGTCTTCAAGGAAAAGTTAGGGGAGTACAAGGGGACCCCGATATCCTTTAGTCTGAATCCAAAGATAGCGCCCATCTGCCTTAAGCCTCGTCGGGTTCCGTTCGCTCTAAAACTGAAAATCGACGAGCAGCTACATAAGTCAGGGGGTCTTAAAGCCAACGGATCACTCTCCTTGGGAAACGCCTATTGCGATACCCATTCAGCCGGACGGCTCCATTAGAATTTGTGGAGACTAGCGCGCCACCCTGAACCACGTACTGCAACAGAACCTATATCCGGTGCCGGTAGTAAAGCACCTCCTCCATTCCCTGGGGGGTGGAAAAGTCTTCGCTAAATTAGACTTAGCTCAGGCTTACCAGCAATTGCCGGTTGACGAAACAATGGCACAGACACAGACTATCGTAACACACCATGACTCATTTAAGTGTACAAGGCTTCAATTCGGAGTCAGTGTAGCCCCAGGGATCTTTCAGAGCCTAATGGAGAGACTATTGCAGGGGATCAAGGGTGTTGTCCCCTATTTCGATGATGTGCTTATTGCTGCCCCCACTCAAAAATTTTTGTGGGAGCATTTAAGATTAGTATTACAAAAATTTCAGGAAGCAGGCCTGAAAGTTAAAAAAAATAAATGCAAGATGTGTACTGATCGTGTTGAATTCTTAGGGTACCTAATTGAGAGTCAGGGTATTCACCCTACTGATAGTAAATTAAGAGCAATAAAAAACGCTCCCAGACCCCAGAACAAGACCAACCTCCAGGCGTTCCTAGGCCTCATCAACTTCTATAATGTGTTCTTGCCGCACAAGGCTACGGTTGCTGAACCGCTACATCATCTTTTAGACAAAAAAGCAAACTGGGTAGGGGGTCACAAAGAAGAGCAGGCATTCCGTAACGTAAAGAAACTACTGACTTCGGACGCCGTGCTTATGCAGTACAATGAGACTTTGCCATTAAACATAACCTGTGATGCATCGCCTTTTGGAGTGGGCGCCATTTTGAGTCATGTGTTACCTAACGGTAACGAAGCCCCTGTTGCTTACTTTTCAAAGACGCTCTCGAAAACCGAGCAAAATTACAGCCAAATTGATAAGGAAGCCTTGGCAATTGTGTCAGCAGTTAAGAGGTTTCATGAGTATGTGTACGGCCGGAATTTCACCATTGTAACTGACCACAAACCATTGTTGGGGATCATTGCTGGGGACAAACCAACTCCTTACATACTATCTCCCCGAATGACCCGCTGGTCAGAATTCTTGGCTGCCTACAATTATCAGCTACAATATCGTCCGGGGAAAGCTATTCCCCACGCTGATGCGCTGAGCCGCACACCACTCCCTGAAACTATCAACGATCCTGCACCAACGATGACAGCATTGCAGATTGAGACACTCCACACACCGCCATTGACTGCCCAAGACATCGCGAGAGAAACAAAATGCGACCCCATCTTGGCGCGAGTCCTCACGTGGGTGGAACGTGGGTGGCCATTGGACCAAGTACCAGACGACTTTGCACCATTCAAAAGTTGTCAAACAGAGCTGTTCTCACAGAAAGGCTGTGTCATCTGGGGTGATAGAGTCGTTATCCCAGAATAACTCCAACAAACGCTGCTTAGAACGTTGCACGAGGGCCACCCTGGCATCGTGCGCATGAAGGGCCTCGCATGAAGCTATGTGTGGTGGCCAGGCATCGATAGACAAATCGAATCATGGGTTAAAACTTGCAAGAGGTGCCAAGAAGTAACCAACGTTCCACCAAAGGCAACCCCAACCGAATGGGAGACGCCGCGGGGACCCTGATCCCGCATCCATCTGGATTTTGCTGGACCGACCAAAGGCCACACATTCCTGCTAACCGTCGATGCCTACTCGAACTGGCTCAAGATTCACCAAATAAACAGCACAACCACTGACGCAGTCATCAAAAGATTAGAAAGACTTTTTGCAACCCATGGATTTACGGTAGGGCTGAGTGCATGGTTCAATTCGTCAAGAAGACTCTGAAAAAGATCGATTACGATAACATCAATGAAAAGATCAACCGGATACTTTTCTTACAGCACATCACACCTCACAGTGTCACCAACAAAACTCCTGCCGAACTTCTAAAGGGACGAAAGCTCCGCTCCCACCTCGACCGGTTACACCCAGCCTACAAACCCGAAAAGCCACTTGGGTCAAGCAGCCGATGCCGTACCTTCCAGGTAGGCGATCTCGTATTCACTAAAAACTTTTCGGGCGATCCACTGTGGGTGGAGGTGACCGTGGTCTGCGTAACCGGCCCTAGATCATACCTCGTTCAGTGCCCTGATGATAGACTTTGGAAGCGCCACATAGATCAGCTATGATCGCAGCTACCACCTCGCAATTCCGAACTCCCTTTTGATCAAACTGAGGGGGGGGGGGGAGATACAGAGGAAAGTGAATTATTATTCGAAGGGAACCCCTTCGAAGAGACTGATATGGGAACGGAAATGCAGGAACAGGAACCTGGGACCAGAGTGAATGCACCTCAGGAAATGGCCAGTGATGTTGATTACAATGAGAACGCGAACTCTGAACCAGAGGCAACCGCACCGCTTAACAACGATCTACCTCAGCAAGAGTATAGCCAACCAACTGGAACCTTGCAAAAATCGAAAAGACTAATTAAACAACCGTCCTACCTTAAGGACTATGTAACCGTGCCCCGTGGGCAGAAGCCGGGGGAAAGGGGTGTTGTGAATGCATAATACCAATAAAGTTATTATTGAGCTTGAAGTCTAGTGCAGGGCTCTGGCCCTGCACTTCTGATTGGCTGTTGATGGCCTGATCGGATTGGCCCGTTTAGAAGCACCCGATTGGCCACTAACAGACCATTCCTATTGGTTAAAAGGAGCTAGCACTCCAAGTTTGCTATTGGTTAAGTAGCTAATTAGTTGCCTATATAAGTAAGGCTTGAACAGCCCTTGAGCTGAGCTGTCACATCATGTAAATAAAGAGTTTGAAGTTCACTGTTTCTACTGGCTCGTCTCCATCTTTTGCATGCATGCTCCAGACTTAACATTAAATATCAAGGAGATTCTGCCCCCATTATGAAAAATTATAAGAACATGGGATAATTCTAACACAAACTGAATAAACAAGGATGAAGATGTCCTTAAATCAAACTTGACTCCTTATAACTACATGGACCATTCAGTGTTCTTGGCAATGACCTAGAAGAAATTTGCTACCTCCTTCTTACTGCTTCTATTTTTTTACTTTTCACTTGAGCCAAAAGCTAACCTGGGTGGACCCAGCTTAACTTCAGAGATCAAACAAAGCAAGCTAGATCCTGCTATTTTCTCAAAATATAAGCCTGGTTACCTTTTATTAGCAGTTTTACTACCGGTTCTGTGGGCGTGGCTTGGTGGGTGTGGCAGGGGAAGGATACTGTAAAATCTCCAGTCAGAGGTGATATTTGCCAGTTCTCCAAACTATTCAAAATTTCTGCTACTGGTTCTCCAGAACTGGTCAGAACCTGCTCAATACTACCTCTGCTTTCATACCATTCTTCTCAAAGCATTTAACAAGGCATTTAACAACTTCTATGAATGAATTCAGTACAATGGAAAAAAGGACAATCCTTTTTATATCCAAGTCCTACAGTTTTCATTTGAGAAACTTGTTTGGGAAATCAAAGACTACAGGGGTATAATCCACAGGGACATTATTTGTAAGCAATGAGGGAGATTCTCAATTAAAAATCAGTCCATGTAATAGTATGTAGGGATGACTCTGGGAGGCAGGAGGAACTAACAAATCACTAACAAATCAACATGAAAAAGTTATCTCAGTCCACAAAAGGAGGAAGAGCATAGGAGAAGTTTCAGAAGGGGCCCTCCAAAAGTTTTTTGAAGAGCAAAAGAAAAAGAAGGGAGAAATACTTTCTAACTTGCAACATTTGGTTAACGTTGTGTTCCATTATTGTGCTTCTTGTCTGGTGTACCTCAAAGGGCTGAATTAAGCCTATGTGTAGCTTAGCATTTCTACTCCTTCTCCTCTGATAGGAAATTATGCTAACTTTAATGAGTTACTACTGTCTTGATGGATTTGCAGTTTTACATGCCATCCATAGTCATTGGGTTAACCTCCACTCAATTAAAAAAAACCCATATCTTTCTTAGAAAATGTCATGATATATTAATGGAAATAGCAAACTCAGCTTGGTGCATGCTCAGACTGGTAGCTTTCCAGCAAAATCCATTTCTTAGGATGCCTGGGTTGCTTGATCCATGTTTGGAAGAGGAAGAAGGGCCTATTCTTTTCAATAAATGCTGCTTCTCTGGGCTCTTCCCAATTAACAGCACCAGCAGAGAAATGAGAAAGTGGAGCAGTGAGCAATGGCCATTTTTGCAGGGCGCTGTGAACTAATGATTGTGTGGAAAAAATGTACACAGTTTAATTAAGCACATTGATTAAATCAATATGTTTCAAACAGCTTAGCGCTCCAATCAGCTTAATCTCATTAAATGTAATTTGGGCCTTGATAATTGATTAATAATGCATTAGGGTTTATGAATTATTGACTCCTGAGTTATTATAACTATGCCTTCTCCCTGCATGACAGGCATTGCTGCATGTTAATTATGAAGAGCACCCACTCTTCCCCTTTCTTTTCAATAACTTTCAGAGAAAAAATGGAGCCCAGAGTAGGAAATGTATGAGATTATGGCCTTCTTAGAATGGTTTCATTGAATGAATATGTAGTAAATATGTAGCATGTATCAGGGGCAAGAAACCAGGAGCCAAACACTCTGAAATTGGAGGAATTGCAATGCCCTTTGGAGATGATGTTAAGCAGTCCTTACCCTTCTGATACTTACAAATATTTTACAATTTATAAGTATTCATTATCTGACCCACTGCAGTTCCTGATATACTAGATTTTCCCATCTACTATACTAGTAAGGACCATTGTCCTTGCTAAGTTTTCCTTCAAACTATAGATGCAGTTGAGGTGATTTCTTTGAAGTTGAGTTGCATTTCCTGAGGTTCAGTAGTAAATTCCCATCACTTCTCCTATGCTAAGCAGGCATAATTGAAAAGGTCAGATGTTGTAAAGTTTAAGCAAGAGCTATCTAGGCACTCAAGCTGAACCAGAGAGAACGTTTTGCCCCCCCCTAAATGGCTGATGGGCCATATTTTCTACACTATTATCTGAGTCAAGAGACAGTTCTAGCTAAGGTTGATGGCATAAAACATCACTATCATTTCTAGATTGGGCTGGGAAATTATCCTGAAATCTAGAATTGCTCCTGCTCATAAATTTTGATTGAATTTGACTACCTTCACCAATGATCTGAGCCACAAGAAGTCAGCTGCTTGGATACCCATGAACATCCCTTGTAGATGACTTTGCTCAATTTTCTTTCTCATGCTTCCTCCATCTTTTCATCTTTGGGATCATTAATCATCATCTGTTTCATCAAATGCTAAATTGTCTCTGATCAACTGTTTCCAGCAATTATTGCTAATCATTTTTGAAACTCACATTCTTTTTTATTGTGTTTTTAAAGCTTTCTCTTCTGAACCCATTCAAGTTGGACATTGCGATCTTTGATAGTTTTCAGGATATGTTACTGCTGGGTCCTTGGTGCTCTCTGAGTTTGGTGGATTTCTTGCAGTCATTTCATTATAAAACTGTAATGTCATCAATGAGCATCAAAGGTGTTACCTAGTTTGATAATGAAATGTCTGTGGAATCCTTGGTTCTCCCTGAGCTTGGCTGTTTTCTTGCAGATGCTTCATTGCCCAAAGTAAGTAACATCATCAGTGCTAGACATAATGAAATATCTGCAAGGAAACCACCAAGTTCACAGGGTAAGTACCCCTCAGTTCAACTGAGCTATTGGTAGGTTATATCTCCTTTCCTTCTCCAGGCAGAAAACTGAAGTGTGTGGGGGGCATGTTGCTTTTCTCTTTTACTCAAAAAGAATTATACTATCCGTGTCTAATGACTAGGATGGTCTTGGAGAAGACAGGAAAATAAAACCTACCTGTTCAATAAAAAAAGAATACATAGTGAATATGGGGTAGTGAACTGACAAAGGGGGTAATTAAGAGTAGTTAAGCAGCCTTCAAGTTGTATTCTTCTAGTAGTAGAATGCAGCAAGTGCAGTTTTTAAATCTCCCTTAAGCCACACCCTGACATTATTTCAATTCAGGTTCAAGACCCAATCAACCATGGAACTGATTCTGTGATTTGAGTCACAGCCCAACCTACCTTGTGTAAATATTGCATGGTGGGGAATCAGATATGAACCTAAGTCCACTTCTTTAAGGCAGAAAAGACTGGTTCTAATTAAAATAAGAAATAGAACACCATAGTGGAGATAATATTGTTGAACCACACTGTAGCAATAGAATAGAATAGAATAGAATAGAATAGAATAGAATAGAATAGAATAGAATAGAATAGAATAGAATAGAATAGAATAGAATAGAATTCTTTATTGGCCAAGTATGATTGGAGACACAAGGAATTTGTCTTGGTGCATATGATCTCAGTGTACATAAAAGAAAAGATACATTCATCAAGAGTCAAGAATCATAAGGTATAACACTTAATAATAGTCATAGGGTACAATAAGCAATCAAATCATACTAGGAAACAGTCAATAAAAATAGTAAGGATACAAGTGACAAAGTTACAGTTATACAGTCACAAGTGGGAGGGGATGGGTGATAAGGAGTGATGAGAAGATTAACAGTAATAGTAGTGCAGACTTTGTAAATAGTTGGACAGTGTTGAGGGCATTATTTGTTTAGCGGAGTGATGGCGTTTGGGAAAAAACTGCCCTTGTGTCTAGTTGTTCTGATATGCAGTGCTCTATAGTGTCATTTTGAGGGTAGGAGTTGAAACAGTTTAATCCAGGATGTGAGGCGTCTATAAATATTTTCACAGCTCACTTTTTGACTCATGCAGTATGCAGGTCCTCGATGGAAGGGTGGTTGGTAGTAATTGTTACAAGTGTGGAAACTGTTCTCCTTTCCTACATAAAGTTGTGTTTATTTTATCTACAAGTTTCAATTGGTTTGAGTCAAAATTCAGCAATAAATAAAACAGCTTTATTCATGGGGTGCAATGTCTTTTAACTGCAAGCCACACAGAGTCATTAATAGTAGGGTGGCCTATAAATTATATTATGAATGAATGAATAAATGAATGAATGAGCGAGCTGCAATGCCATTGCTCCTTCATTCCCAACTCAGCCCATTTTGCAATTCCTAAAGTCCTCTTTTTCCAAATGCTGCAAAGCGAGAACACAGTTACCTTCCTTTTCTTTCTTTCTTTCTTTCTTTTTGGTAAGAACCTCCATTAAAACAGCCATGTAAGCAGACACTTAATCCCCACTCCCCTAAGGAGAAAAAAACTGAATTATTTCTGAAACTGCCTTCCAAATCTGACATACATCAAGAAGCTTTGCCCATTTTGCTTCATGTGTCACCAGCCATAGCCTTTGCTTCCTCCCCCAAAGACCCCTGCCATAAAAAACAGACATTGTGCCATCTGTTTGTTTTGTTGGTGACACATGAACCAAATTGGCCTGGTTGTTTTCCTATTTCTCTTCCCCAATGAACCTCTTTTGTTCTAGAAAATGCTTTGAATTTGTTTCTAGCCTGCAGTTGAGTTAAATTTCCTCACCTGATTTTGAATATTGAATATTTATCTCCTTTTTTTTTGTATTGCCACTGAATTCTTGGAATGCAACACCTACTTCTCCTTCAGTTGTACAAAGGAGAAAGAGAGAAAATGAAAGAAAAGGACAAAGAAAAAAAAGAAAGAGAAAGAAATGGCTGGAACATTGTCTTCCAAACAACAAATGAACATTTGCTTTGTTCCTTAATAGCTGTTACAAACAACTTCCTTTTTCATCCCACCGTGCAGCCCTTGAAACAAAATATTTGTCTCAGATGAGAAGGAAAACAACTGAAATTGGGCTTCGACATGAATATTAATTTTGTGAAGCTAGACTGTAAAATGTGTAGAAAGTCTTTTTCTTTTGTCTCTTGAAATAAGCAGCCAGGAGCAATTACATTCTCTATGTAAAAATGATTTCAAAAATCCAAGGCTTTTTTATTATTATTTTGAAGATGTTACAATGAAAGTTGCCTGAGTACAGTAAGAAAAGTGCACAGCACAAAACCTCATCTTAGACTTACAAACTAAAAGTGTTTGTGTCTAACACAAAAATAGGGGTGTATATTAAGGCTCTAATTTTTCTTATTTCTGTTCTGTCCAACATGGGCCGCTGTTTTTTTTCCTGTCTTCTAAATCCCCTAGAGCAGGGGTCTCCAACCTTGGCCCCTGGAAGCCTGGTGGACTTCAACTCCCAGAATTCCACAGCCGCTGGCTGTGGAACTCTGGGAGTTGAAGTCCGCCAGGCTTCCAGGAGCCAAGGTTGGAGACCCCTGCCCTAGAGCCAAGAAATCTGCACCATCAACATTCAGGAGTAATTTTCACTTTCAACCCCCCACCCCAATAAAATAGCTTTATAGGCCTCCCTAGACTTAAGGTGCCTAATTCAGTTATTCCTAAATAAATCATCCTCTCCCCACTTTAAAAAAAAAGTGATCAAAACCCACAGCTTCATCATATCTCCTCTTGTTGCTTTCAAAAATAAATCTGAAAAATAGAATTAGAAAAACAGACTCTCCCTGGCCGCAGAATATTAGGCTGCCCTTGCTACATTACATTTTGACTTGCCATCTTGACTATTGCTCACAATCTGGATGGAAAGCCAGTTTGCATAGATGACAATGCAAAACAAACACATAAACTGAAGGACAGATTAATAAACAGAGGGCTGCAAAACATTGGTTTTGCTAGTGGAACCAAATGAGAGAAGATGAATCTGATTTTCTCCTGCCATGCCAATGAGTTTTCCTGTGGTCTCTTCTCTATGCTGATTACAATCTATATCAGCAGTATTAACTTAAAGGGATTGATGAGTGATATACTTGTATATAGCCTAGCCATTACATTATTCTGTGCTACACACAACTGCCCATATTTTAAGAAAGCTAAGATGGCTTCATGTATACTTGAAAATGAAGAGGACAGACAGGCCATGTCCTGAAGATGTTTTCAACACCTCAATCTGTCCTGATTGCAATCTATATCAGAAGTATTAACTTAGAGCAATAATAGCAATGGCACTTAAACTTTATATATTGCCCCATAGTGCTTTACAATAGGGCAGTACATCTCTGGATGATTTACAATGTCAGCATCTTTCCCGCAACAACCTGGATCCTCATTTTCCCAACCTCAGAAAGATGGAAGGCTGAGTCAACTTTGAGCTGGTGGGAATCAAACTGCTGGCAGTTGGTAGAATCAGCCAGCAATACTGCATTCTAACTACTGCACTACCAGGGCTCTACCACATCTACTATTTTAGTTTACATATTAGATTATAGATTGCATTTAGATTTACACATCCTACATGCAAGAATAAGGTAGAACCATCAGCTTGAAAAGTGTCAGACTTCAAGATCTTCCTCCTTTCCTTTGCTTCTTTCTGGCTGCCACGAGTAACGGGAGGTGGAAAGGGAAATGTATGGGATGTAAGCTGCAAATGTTGCTAAGTAATATTGTATAAACTGGGGAGGGTTTCTCATTCCTGCTTAGCTTTCTCTTCTCTGTGCAACTGCAACCCTTTATCTGAGTAAGCCAAGGTCAACTAATCATCACCACCTGGAGATGTCCGCATGATGTAGTTCACAACTTTTAATTGGAAGAACCGTTTGAACTGTTGGGGGGGGGGACATTTTGTTCCCTTGATATATGTGATGTGCATGCCTGATTACCTAGATCCAGAATTTTCTTGTTGCTTCCACTGACTTCCAGTAAAAGACATCTTTTCTCTAATTACAAGAGTCTAAGTATTTCTTTCCTGGATTTTGAATGGAGCACCAGCTGACAAAAAGCCCCAGTGAAGACATTGTACTTTTGGCATGCCACATTGAAAAGATCAAGCTATTATTGAGGTTTCACTACCAAACTACATAACATCATCAGCCCAACATTTCTTTTGTTACATGAGACATTGGTTAAGTGAATTTTGCCTGATTTTACAACCTTTCTTGCTTCAGTCATGAATGTGGCTTCTCCATTGACTTTGCTGATCAGACGGTTGCAAAAGGGGAAATCACACAACCTTGGGATGCAGCAACGGTCATAAATATGAACTGGTTGCCAATCATCTGAATTTTGACCACATGATCATGGGGATACTGGTAAGGTTGTCACTGTGAAAAATGGTCATAAGTCATTTTTCCTCAGTGCTGTTCTAACCTTGAATGGTTACTAAATGAATTGTTGTAGGACGAGACTACCTGTATTCTCTTCTATTGATGCATGTCATGTCATCAGGACCATGGATAGCTCTGAAGCATTAGACTGTTTCTCATAGTGCAGCATCTTCTCTAAACTGAAGCCCACACAGGTCATATTGTGACTCTTGTGTCCCTTTAACATTTTCCTAATATGCTTGTGGACAATGGAAACTCACCATATATTGGGTGTTTTTCTTGTGAGGGGTGGATTCCCTTGAGTCAGTGTGGACTCCTGGCAATTACCTGGGCAAGTCCCTGCAGTTTTCATGGTACAATTTTGGAAGTGGTTTGTCACTATGAGATTTCTGGGGCTCAGAAGTTTGTGGTTTTTTTTTTCTTTCCTAGTGCTTTGATTGGGTCAAAATCACCTACCAGCTTTGTGCCTAGACATGGGATTAGAACTCCCCATTTCCTGGTGTCTACCCTGGTTCCTTAACCACTACATTAAATTGCCTGTCAGCCTTTATGGCAGCTTTGTTAACATTTCAACTGGTAGCACCCAAAGCCTTATTTTCATTTAAAATCAGATAAGGATTGAGGCCAACTTTCTCCACTTCATATGGTTCATAGTAAGGTCTGTGAAAGCTGTTAAATTGTTTTCCCTGTGTTCCCAAACCGTATAAAGTTTGATATCCAGTTCAGCCTAGGCTTGAAATGCAGAGAAAAGTTTGAATAGAATACATTGATCTCATGCTATTATTAACAATCAAGTTCTTTCCTTCTGTATTCCTCTTCCTATAAAAAGCCTGCTGATCTTTTGAAAGGAAAAAAAAGTTGCTTTTCATAATGGGGCTAAAACTATTCAATCTAGTTTTTGACAGAGATTTATCTACCCTTCCTACATACATCTTTTGAAAGAGATTTGAAACCTGCACTGGGATGGAAGTCATGCACCTCCTGCTTGGAATCCAAATATAAAAAAGTTTTCTAAAAAATGAAGAACAAAAACAGGCGGAACTTCATAGAAACGATAAGGCGTCCATTATTTTTTATGTCATTAACATTTGCAGATGTATTCTTTTAGTTAAATGAATGGCATTTTTTAATTTAAAGGGCTTTTGGATGTTTGCTGATGTAAGTATGAGAAAAAGAAAAAAAATGGATTGAAAAAATAGCACTATGTAGCTATCAGTGGCTTTCTGTACAAGAGGAAGTGGAATTTAACAGAATGACAGTTTGAAGGGACCTTGGAGGTCTTCTAGTCCAACCCCCTTTTCAAACAGGAGATCCTGGCCTATACTCCCAAAAACAAATGTTTGTCCAATCTCTTCTTAAAAACTTCCAGTGTTGGAGCACCCACAACTTCTGGAGGCAAGTTGAATTTGATGCTTTCTTATTCTGACATGCCAAGCTGCATAACTAAAGTAGATACTTCTCTGCAATTTTCAACAGAAACATTTCAAGATGACCAAATCCCCAAAAATCTAATTTTCTCCCTTTGGAATCTGGAAATAAGGCAAGTGGCATCAAAAAATAGAAGGCTGTATAATGTTGTTTGTTGATTATAGCACATTCCATCTGATGCACTGAGCCTGTCATCAGATGGCACACATTTCTACCTATTTTCTTACCATCTATCAGTAGAGAGAGGAAAAACAAATTACACATTGAGATGCCAGAAGGTTCACAGTTTCTATGCAAAGTTCAGAACTATATTCCACCCCCCACCCCCCACCCCCCAAAAAACCCAGCACAGCAACCTAATTCCCCATCTAATGTTGGGAATGTGATCTTGAATATTTGATCTTGAATGTGATCTTGAAAAGAAGAGGTCAAGCTATTCTCCAAAGCACCCGAGGGTAGGATAACAAGCAATGGGTGGAAACTAATCATGGAGTGAGCTTTCCTTCCCATATCTGTCATGTTCAAGTCAGAAAGATGGGCTTCCAGCAGCTACTCTGGGTTTGAAAATAGTAGGATCAGCCTTGGATGAGATAAAGGAAACCACTGCCCCAAGCAGTAGAAGCAACTGTTTTGGTTCAGCTTTGATTTTCAAGTCTGCCTTTCCCATTTTTTGGAAAGATTCATGTGTCCCACATCTATCTTTGCACTTGGCCTTGTGATAACTGTATCTCCAAAGCACCTGAGGGCAGGACAAGAAGCAATGGATGGAAACTAATCAAGGAGAGAAGCAACTTAGAACTAAGGAGAAATTTCCTGACAGTGAGAACAATTTAACCAGTGGAACTCCTTGCCTCCAGAGGCTGTGAATGCTCCAACACTGGAAGTTTTTTTAAAAAAAATTGCCTGAAATGGTGTAGTGTTTCTGCCTAAGCAGGGGATTGGACTAGAAGACCTCCAAGGTCCCTTCCAACTCTGTTATTCTAACTGTAGGGATGATCCTCTACTTACAACCATGTGGGACAATAACTTCTGTTGCTAAGTAAGGCAGATATTAAGTGAGTTGTGCCTGATTTCACAATCTTTTTTTTTTGCCAAGGTTGTAAAGCTATCACTGCAATTAAGTGAACCATGGAGCTGTTAATTTAATCTGGTTTCTCCCATTGACCTCACCTGTTGGAAGTCATCTGAGAAGGTCACATGATCTGGGGACACTGCAACTATCATAAATACATACCAGCTGCCAAGCACCCGAAGTTTGATCACTTGACCAGAGGTGGTGCTTGTAAACCAGTTGCAAGTTATGGTACTTTTTTTCCGATGCTGTTGTAATTTTGAATGGTCACTAAACAAATGGCTGTATGTCAAGGACTACACATACCCTTGAAACTCCTTCTGCTTGCAAATAATTAAAATCAAATGTCACAATTTTCTACCCATTTTGATGCAGGAAACTTGCTGAACATTGTATAAATAGGACTATATCATCAACCAATCAATTCCTAAAGGTAGCCATTACAGGGCAGCAAGAGAATACAGATAACTCCAACTTTTAGTTGCCATCTAGTGTTCAATTACAGTTTTGCAACCCAAACATGGTAGTCCTTGTACAAGCAAAATTGGAATGACTTGGTTTAAAAACAAAAATAACCAAGGAACAAAACTGTTGCTGACAATAAGCAGGCATCACAGAAACATTGAATAATGTAATCGGAGGGAATGCAAGATTTGGTTATGGGAGCTTCCCCACTGGAAGCTTTCAAGAAGAGACTGGACTGCCATCTGTCAGAAATGGTGTAGGGTCTCCTGCTTGGGTTGGGGGTTGGACTAGTTGACCAGAAGATCCCTTCCAACTCTCTTATTTCTGGTTTCAGGGAGTTATCTTCATTATTTCCCTATCCCAGAAAGTGATTTGACTTGAATCCTCTGATAGTCAGGGAAGCATCCAGTCTTGTCACTGGCTTCCATGTCATAATATCTTTTGGAGAAGAAAGAGAACAATTCATGGTTCATATTGTCTCTGCGGTGTGGAGATAGGAGCTGTTATTGCTCTGTTTTTCTTCTTAATTGAATTTATGGGCATCACTATGATTTTTGGGACTGCTCCAGGTTCTTTTCTTGTCTCTGGATGGCATGTTGAGGAGTAGAGACCAGTGGTGGGGTTCAATTTCTTTTACTACTGGTCCTGTGGGCATGGTTTGGTGGGTGTAGTATGGCTTGGTGGGCATGGTTTGATGAGCATGGCTTGGTGAGCATGGCAGGGGAAGGATACTGTAAAATCCCCATTCTCTCCCCAGCCCACTAACCTGCTTTCCAGCTCCATTCTCCTGTGCAAGGCAACAAAAAGAGACCCACCCAATCATCTGGGACCCAGGAGGCAGAGAAGAGATGGGGGTGGGGCCAGTCAGAGGTGGTATTTGCCAGTTCTCTGAAGTACTCAAAATTTCCGCTACCAATTCTCCAGAACTGGTCAGAACCTGCTGAATGCCACCTCTGGTAGAGACTAAGCTAGAAGAAATGAGACTGGCCACAAGTCAAGAATGGTTAGTTGGTCTCCCTCTTGACTCCTCCTGACATGAAATCCTATACTCAAAATAGTCCTTAAACCATTAGGTGCTTTTGAGTTGGTTTTGACTCCTAATAACTGCATGGAGAAATACTCACTCTGTCTTAAATGTATAAGACCTTAACAAGGTCCTCTTTAATTCCAGCCTCCCATCTTTTTACTCTCTTCCCCTTCCCTTAACTTTGCAAACAGGTTTTAGTGCAGCTCTACTGACGAAGTGCTTGGCTCCTGTTTGTAGTGTTGGGAATGAGGATTAACAGAAACGTACCACTCGGGCTATGCTGATTTTAACACTGAGAAAGGAATAGAGAAAGCACACTCCAAAAAGCAGTTGTAACCCTGCCAAATAGAACCAAACTAAAGGATCATTTGCAGTTATTTTCAAACAGTCTCCTGAAAGTAACTCTCCCATGAAGGTGTTCTTGCCAAACAACAGATGCATGTCTGACATAGAATATATGAAGTGCTCCAAAGGAGCAATTATACGTGAGCTTCAAATTGGTGTTTGTGAGCATGCATGCTTACGAAAAAGAGAGGGCATAGCCTCTCCTGGTTTTTTTTTTTTTAAGCAATGCTATTGCAGTTAGTAAAGATTCCAGATTTTATTCCTTTGAATTATTAACATTTCCAGTCCCCAGAGAGTTTCAGATAACTCTTTGTTCGATCGTTTTTTTTAAAATAGCCAACATTTCGAATGGCTGCTGAACAGGGGAGAAAAAACAATAAACCTCTTGTAAAATTGAACAATTTGTTTTCAGCTAGCCCTTCCAAAAATTGACCTCACTACTTCACAACCAGAAACCTGGGGTCTTGTGCTTTTTTACCAGCTACAAACTGGATTATTTTACGCAAATTAAACATATGTTCTTAAATTCAGCCCCTCTTGCATGCCTAATAATAGATCACTAGATGGAGATAGAGATCTGTGGATCCCGGGAACTGCAAGGGAGGGTTCTGATTTGTTTGGATATTGGCTGAGTTGTATGCCTAGATTAAGTCTTATGTTAACTATATTTCAGTTTTCCAGGACTTTATCCCAGCCTAGAGAAGAGTTTTAAAGGCATATGAGAGTGAAGTCATAAGAACAGAAGCCTAGGGAAGGTGTTAATTTTGTTCCCCGTTGTTTTGTTTTGAATACATTGAATTAGAATTTTACAGTACAAAGAAAGTATCAAAAGGAAAAGGGGGGAAAAAAAGGAAAGGTGGAAAAAAAAGAAAGGAAAACAGAATTTTGATTCCCATAATTCTTTCTTTTAAGTAACTGCCAACTTATTCTTTCCTGTCTTTCTTTAACCCTTTCTAATCCTAAATCCACAATTCATCAGTTCAGTTTTTTCTTCATTCAGAAAAAGTCCATGTATATCTTCTGGTCTTTTAAACCCCATCATTAGACCTTCTTCAATTATTTGAAATAAATGTCTCTGACATATATTCAGTCACAGTCCAGTGTTATGTACCTAGTGGTGATATGACCTTCTTAAATGTATTATTTTACTTTTTAAAATTTATTTAATTTTTTATTTATTTTATTTTTTGGATTAATATGCTATTTCTACTCCAATATCTTGAGGCAGATTACATTCATTGTATCCCCACAATAACCATCTGTTATGAATTAATTTGGGCTTGAGAATTGCTCAGCAAGTGAAGGTTGAGTTATCCCAGTCCTAACCGCTTCACCTCCTGGCTCACATAAAGCTCCCAGAGAAAGCATGATGGAGAGAGAAAAACTTAGGTATCTTAGCACACTTCATCTGCCTTCTGAGTAAAAGCCCGGTCAAAATGCTGAGTATGTTTGGAGCAGTAACAGTATTCTACCGGTTTGGAGGAGTCATTGCAAGCTGGCACTTGAAGATGCTCATGGACTAGCTGTCAAGTTTAAGATTCCTGCCTGCCACCAGAATGGGTCCAAGAGGGACTGAGTCCTTTGTGGATAGCCTATTTAAATCTTAAACTGACAACAGTCCACAGAGATTCAGTGGCCACGTGGATGATGGAACTGAATGGGTTTGACAAGAACCGTTCTCTTCCAAGTAAAAATAAAAAATACATCTTTGTTTAAATGGTTAAAGCTTCACTTTTTGAACGATGCACTGAAAACAGGCAATAAGTGTAACAAAAATGATATCAGGGGAATTGGTACAAAGATATTTCTCAGTGAATCTAGGTTAACTGCTAAGTATAATGAGTAACATTGTGCACATAAGTTATAATTTTGTGGCTTCAAATCAACTTTGACTCCTGGCAAGTGCCAGGACAAGTTCCTGAGGTTGTTTTTGGCAGTGTTCTCAGAAAATTTTCAGAAAGTTTTTCATTTTCTTCTACCTTGGGATGAGAATGAGTGACTTGCTCCCAAAACAAGCAGCTGTCTTTATGCCTAAATCAGGATTAGAACTCCTGGTCTCCCAGCATAGCACTGTATAGTAACGTCTTATGCAAATACATACATTTATTCTACAAATCCATACAATGATTACATTCTTTTTCACAAAAAAAAAAAAAACTCAATAAAAATTGCTTTTTAAATAATGTCACAGGAGTAGAGAACATTGTGGTGTTCACAAGCCTATTTAATGGAAATATAGCTGTGTGTGTGTGTGTGTGTCTGTGTGTCCTATCTCTCACTCTGCAAGTGTGACTTCAATAATGTGCTATCTGCATGGCCTCCATTACAATCCCAGCTCTAAGGAAAGTCAACAGGGTGAATCCTGTGTTGGATTTTCAGCAGTGATGCTGGTGTTTTGACACCCCCCTATTTAGATACCAAGTGAGTTTTGAACAATTGTTAAGAAGATTATTTTTTCTTCCGGAGAGCTCCAGCCAGTACTCAATAAATAGGGTTGAGCATAACTTGCTCCACTTTCAGTCCCTGCTCAGATGACTGCAGAAGGAACCTTAGATTGGGAAGGCTGCCATTGTCATATTTCGCTCAGGTAACATAAAATGGTGTGAAAAGGTCATAGCTTCATTTAATTCACCACTAGTAGGGCTCATCCCAAGATATGAGTTTCTCAAACCCTTTCTCCTCAGAAATCACATCTTGGGAAACCTACCTCCACCTCTGCAAAGTAATTTACAGAAAATTATATGATGCACCTATCCCATACCATATTTTCAAAACATATGACACAAAATACTTAAGAGGAACTTAAATTGCTTCCTGCTTCAGAATAAATTCAGACTTTGAAATAGATATTATGGCAATGGTGCATGATGGATATTTCTGCTGCTTTGACTCCAATTTAGCATTGTCTGCATTTACAAGATTGACTTTGGTGTTAGGAAATAACAAGAGTATGGCAAGCGTAGGCAGAAGCAGGCATGGGATGCTACCATCTGTTTTCTTCTGTTCTCAGTTCCAGTGCTTTGTCTCACCTAATATCAGGCTGAGAACTACCATTGCTGAGTCTAAATGGACGGAGACATCAACTTGAGAAAAAAGGAGGATATGGATGGAATCCATCCAGAGTCCTATTACAAAATTCTACTTGAGATAATATGATAGACATGGTATCTCTGAAGAGGGTTTGACTCTGTCTAAATAAAGACACTAGTGGCAAGTTGATTTTCCCTGTTTTGTTTATTATGCTCCTGGCTATTGTTGACCGACTTAATGATGCCAGTCTTAAGTAGGCAGCAGCACTCCACAATGAAATGAAGTGTATTCCCATGCATACCAACAGACTATCCGTTGAAATATGTAATGATAACTGACTGTTGAATATGAATATAAAAATCTGGTTATTGGCTGTTGAATAGCAGTGTAAGTATTGTTGCCAATCCGAGTTTTTAAATTAGGAGGCCAGGCCCAAACTTGGAGATGATCAGGTACTTAAAAGGTAGAGGTTCCCCTCGCACATACATGCTAGTCATTTCTGGCTCTAGGCTCATCTCCATTACAAAGCCAAAGAGCCAGTGCTATCCAAAGATGTCTCCATGGTCATGTGGCTGGCATGACTAAATGCCAAAGGCACATGGAACGCTGTGACCTTCCCAACAAAGTGGTCCCTATTTTTCTACTTGCACTTTTAACATGCTTTCAAACTGCTAGGTTGGCAGAAGCTAGGACAAGTAATGGGAATTCACTCCATTACATGGCACTAGGGATTCGGACCGCTGAACTGCCGACCTTTCTGATTGACAAGCTCAGCATCTTAGCCACTGAGCCATCGCATTCCTTTTGATCAGGTACTTAAAATGTCCCTATTAGTAAGAACTCTCCTTGTGACCTTGTGATTTTCTACACTTGCTCATTCTGTTTCATTCCACTGTGATCTAAACAACAGATTCTAAATGATAAAAGGCCATCTCATAACAAGGTCTTGCTCAGGAGTCAAAACTTTGGTGGAACCTCTTTGAGGGTGCCGGGGGAGACTTAGGTGGTGCTTTGAATACTTGGCTTTAAAAGCTTCTCTTTAAGAATCCTGATGATCTCCAGAGTAATAACCATTTGCTCATTCCCTGTTTATTAGTCTTGCCCACCTAGTTGCCTTGATATGTCTTGTTTCTAATTCTTAACCTTTCTCTCTATTGGTGGTGTTCATACAGTGCAAATGTGCCATGATACGTGGCTGACAGCTGCTTCAGAATATTGTAAATTAGAATCAGAATAGAGCTGGAAGGGACCTTGGAGGTTTTCTACTCCAGGCCCTGCTCGAGCAGGAGATCTCTATACCATTTCAGACAAATAACTGTCCAGTCTCTTCTTAAAAACATCCAGTGATGAAGCACCTTCAACTTCTGGAGGCAAGGTGTTCCATTGGTTAATTGTCCTCAATGTAGGGAAGTTTCTCCTTAATGCCAGGTTGCTTTTCTCCTTAATTAGTTTCCATCTCTTGTTTCTTGTCTTGCCCTCTGGTGCTTTGGAAAATAAATTGACCCCCTCCTCTTTGTGTCAGTCTCTCAAATATTGGACAGATAAGATTGAAGGACAAACTTTCTGACAGTGAGAACAATCAAGCAATGGAACAGAAGTTGCCCTCAGAAGTTGTGGGAGCGCCATCACTTGAGACTTTCAAGAAGAGATTGGACTGCCATTTGTCAGAAATGGTGTAGGGTCTCCGCTTGGCTGGGGGGTTGGACTAGATGACCTATAAGGTCCCTTCCAACTCTGATTATCTGTATCTGTATCTGTAACTTCCTGTACAAGTATAGGCTCAGTGTTACATCACCCATTGCTTTATTGTTCTAGTAACTGTGTCTTTACATGAAATCATCAATTCTCTTGGGTCACGCGCTTAACAGTGAGTAAAGGCATCATGTCCCAATGTCTGGAACTCTTCTCTTTATGGCCTGGTCTTTTCAGATCCTTTCTCTTTCAAAAGATTAATCCGTTCATACCACGCTATCACAAAAGGAGGTTGCCAGGCAACACAGCTCATGAAACAACCCCACTAGGATATGAAAATGGAGAGCAAGGCAGTTCATGGGCAAAAAGCAATTTAACTTTTGTAATGCTCTTATTTACTATGTACAACAGTAGCAAAGATTTTGGTGTGTATTATAGAGGCAGATATATAGTGTAAGAATGAAACAAGGAGGGTGTTGGTTGTTTTTTTTCCTGGTACAAACTATATCTGTACATAGATGCTTTGAAGCAAGATAAGGAAGGAGAAAGAAAGCATGGATGAAAACTGTCAGAGGAAGAAATCAGAAGCCCTTGAAAATTTGTGATGAAAGGAATATTGAATTTAAAAATACACTCAGCAGGTTGCAGCTTCTGGTCAATCTTGTCTGGTCTTGGAAGCTAAGCACAGTTGGATGTGTTTAATATTCTACAAGAAATTCTGGACTTCTAGGGTAGATTGGGAAGTTGAAGTAGCATCCTAGATGATAGGAAGCTAAGCAGGGTTGGATGTGTTTAATATTCTACAAGAAATTCCAGATCTGGATGTGTCCATGAAATCACAAGGTTGACATCAAGGTTGACATTTTTCGAGACCCTCTTTCATGGATAACTCAATGAAAACTTCTTTGGTGGCAGTTTTGTAGGACCAGAACTCACAATCTCCTGATTTCTACCTTAATGTTAATTAGGTCAACCTAGTTCTCCATGGTTCATCTCAAACAGCGCCATTTCTGGTGGTGGTGGCCAAATGCCACTGGACTCATTCAGGTAAGGCCTGAATAAGACAGACACATTCCATGCATGATGGGCTACCTGCTTCTCTTCTGAATCTTGAGGGCAACAGTGATTCATAACATTTTTTAAAATTACCACTTTAAAAAAATGAAAACCACATAAGCGAGCGATAGCCATTTTCCAAGTGGCAATAAAGTATCTCACTTCATTTCTTGAAAAATAATCTCTCATTTCTTCACCTGCAAATTCCTAAAGGGCAGCATTTCACCATTTTGAAAAAATTATCATTTACTTTATTTAATCTTGGGTGATGATCTAGAGTTTCCCATCTCTCTTGCTTTCAGAAACACTCCTAAAAAGTCTCTTTTCCCATTTGCAGCGCAAAATACAGATGTGACTTGTGGACACTGATCTGACACCCTTCTATTTTTTTCCCTCCCATTATTGAATTTACCAAGTTTTCCAGTTCAGAAATTCTTGATTTTCCTTCTGTGATCTTGAATTGTCCTGATCGAAGTAGTACCTCAGTAAGGAATTTCAAATTCTACATTAAATAATTTTAAAGTGTAAATCCTGCCTATGAGGAAAAGAAGATAGACTCTTCATATAGAAGAGCATTCAAAACAGTGTTTGCTGCTTATCTTCCAAACAAAAATGCTAGGGCTACCACTTCAGGCATTATTAATCCTATTCTACTGCATATAAGAGGAAATAGCATAATTCGGGTGTAAAAAGTAGTTTCCTGAAATTTATAGTTTAACTTAGCATTTGTAGTAAAAAAAGAAAAAAAACCAAGCAGGATTGGAAATGCCTTTGTCATACAGATTCCAGAGAACCTTGGCTAATCTGAATATATGTTTATTGTGTGTCTGAATATATTAGCTGCCCAACTCCAGTGGACTTATTATGGGTGCTGTCCTGCTGGGATCAATCCTGTCCATGTTAGATTTTATTGCCTTCTCTTTTGATTCAGGGAAAAGCCAAAAACTGTAATGCCCACCCTGCCTTTCCCCCCCCTAACTGGCATCTGTTAGCATTGCTGCATTCCATTTGAGTATGTCAGAATGCAGTGCAGTGTAACAAGACATGATATGTTGGATGAGGGTTTATGTAGCAGAAAAAATGGTTCCTCTGCTCCCCACTTTTCATTATTTACATTCCCTGAGAAGGTTATGTGCCACATGAGGTTTCTGTAGAGATAAATGGCCAACCTGAGCTCCCTGGCAACTTCCCCAGAATCCAATAAGAGCTCTGCGTGACACAGCTACCAAATAATTTTAAAGAGTTGATCTTCATGGAGATCCTTGAGGGATCTCTACCCGTTGTCAAACCTTGTATAGGATATTACACCTTTTGAAGGACCAGACAGGTGTTTGAACTCTTTCAGGGCTCTTTATCACCCCAGCTTATCTGTGCTGTTGGGCATCTTTTCCAACAAAGCCCTGGGCTTTAATCACCCATCACTACAATTAACTGTGTTTCCAGGAGTCATCAAGAGCTCTGAGCAATTCATGTAAATAAAGATGTGCTGAGAATCTTGCAAATGCCAAGGGAGGAGCTGACAAACACTTTAGACAGCTGTAAATCAGGGGCGTCATACTTAAGCAATATTGATCAACAGGATAATCATGCACAATTGAAGCCTATGGATGTTGCACATGATGCAATGATACACACATCAGTATGATAGGGGTGCTGTATAATAGCAGTGTATATATTTATTCCAATCCCCGCTTCTATCAAAAACCAGAAAATACTAAGGATTTGGAAAGGGAAATAAAAGAGCAACATACTCAGCATTTTTCTTTTTTAATGAGAGAGATGTTGCATCCTTTCCAAAAAATCAGTTCCAGCAAATTAATTACAGTATAGGGGCAGGGAGAAAGTGACTTGCAACATGGGATTCTTGGAATGAGAAGAAGCTGATTTCACTTAGGCTATGGATAGGATAATGTCTGAATTTACTCCAGCAGAACAGAGCTTGTGACCCTATGGGAGACTTCCCACATCCATTCCATTTGTCTCCTCTATTCTTTCACTTCTGCAAAACACAGGCTCAGATGTTGCAGTATTATTGGCAAAATTATTGGTGGATTGCTAAGCGCTCATCTCTTAAATCAGAAATGAAGACGATAATCTGTTGCTATGCTTTACCTAATAGTGACAATAGATCAGAATGGTTAACAACTATAGTCATTGGTTATTAGAGAGAATGAGAACAAAAAAAGGCAATGTGTTCTATCTGGCCTTGTGCTATTTATAGATGTTGTCTATTAGGGTTCTCATGAGTGCAATTCCTAGCCATGAGTGTGTAGCCTTATAAGTTTCATTCAAGCAATAAGAACAAAGACCGACCCTAAATCACGATGGTAGGAGAAACAAAGCAAAGCAAAGCCAAAAAAAAAAAAAAAAACACCAGGAAGGGAGGAGAAAATAGGGGAGTCAGCAGTCAGTGGCATTGGAACTAGGAAGTAGGAAATAGGCATCTCAATTCCTTTTAAATAGGAGGGTCTAATTATTATACTAATATTATTGATATGAATAATTAGAACTTCAAGCTTACTTGCTAAGAGTCATTATGATTGCATTGCACTTGTGTCAGGAGCACTGGGTTGAAAGGATCAGTTGATAACATCACCGTTGCACAGGGGACATCCATTTGGGGGGGGGGGTCCTTTCATATCCCATGAACCACGGTGGTGCAGTTGTTAGAATGCAATACTGCAGGCTACTTCTGCTACTTTCTGGCTGCCTGCAATTTGGCAGTTTGAATTTCACCAGGCTCAAGGTTAACTCAGCCTTCCATCCTTCTGAGGTCAGTAAAATGGGGACCCAGACTGTTGGGGGCAACAGGCTGATTCTAAACCCTTAGGGAGGGCTGTAAAGCAGCATATAAGTGCTGTTGCTATTGCTACTATATCACACACCCACTATAGTAGACAGATTATGTCTCTGCTTGGACTGTAGGTCAAGCAACACCATTGGAAAAGATCTACTCAACAGGGGGAAATTGATTTAAGATAATGCTTAGTAAATACTACTTGAAAGAAGGGGTACCTACAAAATAAAAATGGGGCCATGGTCAACCAATCTAGAATAATGGTGTTTAGTCATAGATAAATAGGTAGGTTCTGACATAATGTTGGAGAGAAAAATTTTCTAAGTTAACATCAGTTGGATAGTGGAAACCATTTGCTAAAAGAGGTGCTGGGGTCTTCTTTGCTGGTCCAAATCTATCTTTAATTTGGTTCACTACATAATCACTAAAGGGTCAGCAAAGGTTAAATGAAGTCTGGCCAAACATAGAGTTCTAATTTCAGTTTCTTCAGTCAGAATTGAAGAAGCTTCTTGTACAGAAGCTTCAACATTTTTTACTACTGGTTCTGTGGGTGTGGCTTGGTGGGCATGGCAGGGGAAGGTTATTGCAAAATCCCATTCCTTCCCCACCCTGCTAACCTGCTTTCCAGCTCCACTCTCCTGTGCAGGGCAACAAAATAAGAACCAGACAATCAGCTGGGACTTGGGAGGCAAAGAAGAGATGGGGTTAGTGGGGCTAGTCAGAGGTGGGATTTGCCGCTTCTCCAAACTACTCAAAATTTCTGCTTCCAGTTCTCCAGAACTGGTTAGAACCTGCTGAATACCACCTCTGGTCTTGTATGAGAAATGAAATGTTTTGAAGGGGGAACCCCCCCCCCCCAAGAAATTCCAATTGCCTTTTGGAAAAACACCTTTGGGTCCCCCTGCAGCAATCAAACAAGGTTGTCTTCCTTATGAAAACAATTAACGTTTGCCTGACTGATTTGACTGGTAATAAATTTGCACCGAACAGAAGAACATTAGATCTGTAGTATTGACTCTGACTAGATGAGATGGCTGCACTAAGGGCTGAGTGAATGCATATACCATGATGAGAATTGATTTGCCACTTTCTTATCCATCAGTTTTGAGAAAACACTAGGTTTCCTGTAGAGAGAAGCTTCATTCACCCTAAGACCCATGGTGCAACTGAAGCGTAAACAGACTTCTTTTCCTAGAAGTGAAAAGTACAGGTAGTCCTTGAGGTATGGCCACAATTGAGCTTAAATTTATGTTACTATGTGAAACATTTGTTAAGCGTGTTTGCCCCATTTTACAACTTTTCTTGCAGCAGCTGTTAAGTGAATCATTGCCTTTGTTAAGTTAGTAACATGGTTGCTAAGTGGATTCCCCAATGACTTTGCTTGTCAGAAGTTCGCAAAAGTGGATTGCGTGACCCCGGGACATTGCAACTGTCGTAAATATGAATCACTTGCCAAGCACTTGACTTTTTATCACGTAACCCTGGGGATGTTGCAATGGTCGTAAGTGTGAAATATGGTCCAAAGTCATTTTTTTCAGTGCTGTTGTAACTCCAAATGGTCACTAAATGAACTGTTGTAAGCCAAGAACTACCTGTCATGCCCCTGTTGGAATCTGATTCGAAGGGGGAGGTCGAGCTGACAGGGAGTGGGAGTGTGGCTCCAGTGGCTCTGGAAGAAACTGGGGAAGGGCATAGTCTGGCTGGGCAGAGCAGGGAAGAGGTAGAACAAGGGAGAGGGAGTTCAGAGGAAAACCCATGCCCACCCCCTCTTCCTCCTAGGGCAGGCAGGCAGGAACAAAGAAGAGAGCAACGTGGGTTGCATGGCTTAGGAGAGAGGAAAGGGCCCAGATTTCCTTCATTAGCTCCAGCTGGGAAAACAGTGTTTAAAAAGGCAAGCTGGAAGCAAACCATGAGTTATCTTTATTTGTCGAGGCTATTTCTGGGTTCCTGGAGTCTTCCCAACTGTGTGTGTTTTGTTGGCCTTTCAAGTCTGCAATTCCTTATCCTGCCCTGTCCAGTTAATTGCTGCAGCGTGGTTTGTGTGGATTTTTATTTACAGTTTATTTGTATTTTGTTTTCGGACTGAATTTCCTCTACTTAAAGACTGTTCCTGGGAGAGTTTTTTCTCCAGCCGAAGGTAACTGGACATTGAGGGCAAAGTTGGAGGTATTAAAGGGAGTTTTCTTACTTATGTGACTGTGTTGCCTTTGTGACACACCCCTTTGGCTCATCACACTACCTGTATATTTCTTGCACTGACCTTGGCTACATCCAAACCTTCCAAAGGAACTAAATGTAGCTTTTCATCTTCGAGAAGTGATCTGGCTAAGCATAAGAAGAAGAAAAAAACAGCTTTGAAAGCAGGCTGGTGCTATCAATTGTATTTTTCCACAGAACGAAAGCAATCTCTCTCAGAGTGTTACCAATCAAATCATATAATTGTCAGAGAGGCTGCCAGCTATGGATCAAGATTGTCAATGCACATCATTTTCAGAAAGAAGATATTTCATTCTCTTCCCTTTATTATTGGCAAACCTTGAAAAGGATTTGAAATCAGAAGTGGCTGTTCATTATCTGAACAAGGGAGAGACTGGAATTATGTTTGCAGTGTGGTGTAATGATGTTTAAAATGAGACAGTAAATAAAAACTAAGATGTACATAATTGTTCAAGTGAGGGATTGGAGATACTGAAGTCTCACTGTTTTTTATGGGTTCTAACAGCCACTTTAGAGAAGTCTTTTAACTAGTTTGCTCTAGTGGTTAAGACACTGGGCTAAAAAAAATGGGAGACCATGAGTTCTAGTCCTGCCTTAGCCATGAAAGTTAGCTAGGTGACTTTGGGTTAATCACCAGAAGACAGTGAGTTCTAATCCCATCTTAGCAATGAAAGCCAGCAGGGTGACTTTGGATCAATCACCAAATGATGGTGAGTTTCTAATTCCATCTTAGCCACGAAAGCCACCTTGGGTTACTTTAACCAATCATCAGGAGACAGTGAGTTCTAATACTGTCTTAGCCATAGTCATGAAAGTTAGCTAGGTGACTTTGGCCCAAATACCAGGAGACCTTGAGTTCTAGTT
Source organism: Hydrophis major (assembly GCA_033807585.1). NCBI lineage: Eukaryota > Metazoa > Chordata > Lepidosauria > Squamata > Elapidae > Hydrophis > Hydrophis major. Next base: position 18,411,958 of record CM066337.1, read on the forward strand.
ATGTCTCAGCCATGAAAGCTGCTGGATAACTTTGGGCCAAGTCATTCTCTTTCAGCCCAATCCACACACAGTGGATGTTGTGGGAAAATTAGAAGGAACAAGATGTGTTGGATATGTTTTCTGCCAACAACAACAACAACAACAATGATAATAATAATAATAATAATGTGTGTGTTTCTGTTTACTTAAAGCCCTTCCCTAAACAGTGAAAACTGTCACATAAATATCTAAATTTGGGGGAAGGGATGAGAATCTTCGGGTAATATAATTTGTGCCATTTCATACTTGACACCCTAGTTTTGACAATGCCCACGGAGGAAAAGAAATAAAAAGAGCACGAACAAAAACTTTAGTAAAAATGGATTTTCTGCTGTGATGACAATTACCTATTTTTCTCATCATTGTTTTTTATGATGGCTTTATGAGGGCTATTTTGTTTCCATTTCAACTTGCTTCGGAGATTGCATTTCTTGAAAGATGGATCCATTCCTTTAAAATTTGCAGTTACTTTTCTTTTTTTACAGAGTTTAGAGGGGTGGAATAATGATGAACATTTTAAAATGCCATTCTACCCTGTGGGAGGAATTGATATGGTTCATTCCTATCCAAAAGGATGCATTTCTCAAATTGATGATGTCTGGATAAGTTAGACCACTAAATTCTCAGTCATGTTAGGAATAGTCATCCTAGCAGTTGGTTGAGCATTGTAAAGCAATGAGTTTGAAGGGTACCAGTTGAAGGAGGACCCATTTCTACATGTAAGAAAGACCAAGTCACAATTATTATTTCCAGTACATACAAGAGCAGTCATGAGAAGAGAAAACAAAGGACATATTTGGCATAAGTACAAATAAAAGGCAAAGTGAGAAAGAGTAGAAGGCCTGAGGTTAACCAGCACCTGGACTGAAGATGCCTTACTTTTTAAGATCACTCCCCAGCCAGTCCAGCTGATATCAAAAAGCAACTATAAAAGCTCTGTAGCAAAGCAGTTGCGTGGAGCAGTTGGCATTGAAGGGTTTTGGGTGTGAGAAGGGTTGTGGGTTTTGCTTACTTTATATAGGAAACTGGAAGTAACTTGAAGTTAAGGAGAACTGTAGCTTACTCCTGATAGTAAGGAGCAGCAGTAGACGTAGGCAGGATTTGATAACAATCTGGGACCACTACTCAAGGGTTCTGCTAGTGTGGGGGATGGTGGAAGGCCAGGGAGGCTGGAGTGGGCCCTCTGGGGTGTTGGAACCCAATGAATTGAGTATTGACCAAAGGACCCTGTGACACAAAGTTAAAAACATCTGGAAAAGCCCTGATATCCTGAGAAAAGTTTGGACTGGCTGTCAGAACAGTGAACAATACTGGCAATTGAGGCTTTTGAATGTGCATTACTTGCCACACTCTTACATAAGCCTTCTGTGCATTTTTCACATTGCATTTTCAATTTGAATTATTGCTATTTATTTTCTTATTTTTGTTTGTACAAAATAGCAAGCGTGTACTTAGATATTACTGCTATTAGCATTATACTACATAAGCAGGAGAAAAAAAATTATAAAAAGTATGACAGGGCAAGCCACTTGGATATAAACAAAGAGTAAACCCCACTCCCTTCTGGGACTGATGATGTTATCTAGTAGGGTAATAAAATGTCTGCAAGAAAACAACCAAGCTCAGACAACCCCAAGGGCCACATCGTTCAACCACTGCATTGCAAATATTCTCTTCTATGGGCATAAAAAGTGTGTTTTCTTTCTTTAGGTGACCGTCCTTATATCGTACTCACGGCACGGGTTCACCCTGGTGAGAGCAATTCCAGCTGGGTTATGAAGGGGACTCTGGAGTTCCTCCTCAGTAACGATCGACTAGCTGATCTTCTGCGCCAATGCTTCATCTTCAAGATTATTCCCATGCTGAATCCAGATGGAGTCATCAATGGCCAGTGAGTTATTTTATTTAAATATTTATCATCGTGTTGTGTCATGGTAATGACTTAGAGAACCTGGTGGCTCAGGTGTTTAAGATGCTGGATTGGAGGTTAGCAATACCACATCTGAGATCTGAGTGCTGCTGTGGGACAGGGGCAGGGGTGCGATTCAACCGGTGAGTGTATGTTTTGTGCCTGCATGCAGTGTTTCAAAAGCACTGATTTTTCAGCTCTAAAACTTATCTTCTGCTACAGTCCTGGTGAGTAAATCAGTTGAGGCATGGCAATCTGCTGTGCTGAGCCAATCAGTTGAGCTGAAAACACTGGACATAAAGTGTTGTGAATGCATAGTACCAATAAAGTTGTCATTGAGCTTGAGGTCTAGTGCAGGGTTCTGGCCCTGCACTTCTGATTGGCTGATCAGATTGGCCCATTTAGGAGCATCTGATTGGCCACTGGCAGACCATTCCCACTGGTGGCCCGATCAGATTGGCCCATTTAGGAGCATCTGATTGGCCACTGGCAGACCATTCCCACTGGTTAAACAGAGCTGGCGCTCCAGGTTCGCTATTGGTTGAGTAGTTAATGAGTTGCCTATATAAGTGAGGCTTGAGCAGCCTTGAGCTGAGCTGTCACATCATGTAAATAAAGAGTTTGAAGTTCACTGTTTCTACTGGCTCGTCTCCATCTTTCGCACCCATGCTCCAGACTTAACATAAAGGACAGAATAGGGCATGGGGGAGTGGACAAGGCCTAATTGTCGCTGGAATTACTGCTTCGCCCAAACTGGGCTGAGCCAGTAGAATCCCAGCCCTGGCAGGGTGAACTCCTGCCCTTTGCTTCAGCTTCTGCCAGGGATATGAAAGGACCAGAAATGGGCTGCACTTACGTTAACAACCAGTTCATTGCTTGCCTTGAAAAGGCTGAAATGCAGCTTCAAACATGCAGCTAATCTACTCAGGCAGCTCTGGTGAGTACAGCAGGCATGGTGCGGAACTCAGCTGGGCAGCATGGATGAAGGGAATGAGCCAGAAAGTTAGGTATATAAGGAAAGGATAGTGCAATGGTGAGTGGGTGGGCCCAGCCAGTGATCACAACAGCTAGTTTGCATGAACCGATCTGACCAGGCAACAGCCCACCACTGGAAAGGACCCCCACCAAGTGGATGTCCCCCAGGCAACGGTGATGTCACCAACTAATCCTTTCATCCTGGTGCTTCCAACATGAGTGCAGTGCAATCATAACAACTCTTAGCAACATATAGTTTGGTGCGCTGTTGAAATATGAATAATCTTGCTACTCTAAATGGTGAATTCCAATTTCAACACTCATCAATTTCAGTGGGATCTATCAAAATGGTAGCTGGCAATACCTTGAGAATCTCACGGGGTTTCTAATCTTGAGATGATATTATCTATCTGGCTAGGAAACCAGGCTGTTAGCTATTTGGTTTTAGATGAATGGGGATGTCTTTGAAAGGAATAGTCCACATTCTATGAATGGAAATAAATAAATAATAATAAAAAAGTGTGATGTAGAGAAGAGAAGGGGAACCAATTCATGTGATCACAAGTGAGAAGGGATGAGGATGCAATATAACATGGAGAGAGAGAGAGAGTGCTCAGGGAAAGAGCTGCCTGCTGTTAGCGGGAATGATGTCCAGAGTTGTGCAGGTTGACTGGGCATCACAAATCACTTCTTCTAATAGGAAGCTTGAGAGGTGATTGCCAAGAGGATTGTGTTATAATGAGGCTATTAAGATGTCTCTCCCCCCCCCTCCAACTACAGTCCACAGAGAATTGAGCATGTAAGGCTCTAATGCTGACACCAGTACAAAATAGGAAATGGAAATCTGTGAATGGGTATACAACAACCTGTTAGGGAACCCAAGAAACGATTTTATTCCAGGCCATTGCTTTCCCTTGGATTTACTCTGGTATATGGATATCACTTAGCTCTTGGTGCTATCCATGCTCACCTCCAAGGAAAGAAGGGTGGGTGACTTGGCATGCTTTTGCCAGACCTCCTTATGAGTGGATATCTGCTTTTCTATCTCTGGAAAACAACACTATCTGCCTATTGACATCACGTCAATTAAAAACCAGAATCCGTGAACACCAGCTGTCAGTCAATCTCCACGATCCCTAATCTCTACCCTCTACTCTTTGGTGTCACACTGACACCAAACAGCACCAATTTGATTGCAGCAATACAAGAATCACAGCCATGCTACCATCTTTTACACATATGATTTTATCGAAGCCTGGCATTCCACAAGCAATTCCATCAATAGACACATTGACCTATAATTAGCCTACAAACCCCTCAAAATTCAAATAAACTGCATAGCCAACCAGTGACAGCACTGACCCTTAACCAACCTACACAAGACCCCCAACCAGAACTTCACTTCCCAATAACCCTCACCTGACATGACCTCCCCATCACTCGATCCATCACAAGACACTCCACTTGATGTGACCCACACCTGACCCATCACAAGACCCATCACAAGTCTCTCACTTGATGTGATCCGCACCTGATGGGACCTCCCCATCATAAGACCTACTTGACCTCACTTGAAGCCCTTATAAGCAGAACACTGACACTCCCTAAAGTCCACTGAAGATGTTACTCATCCTGGTAATGAAGTGTTCAGAAACCAACCCACAAACCAAACCAAGCTCAAGGAACAAACTTCCAGCCTCAATATATGCCTATCCCAAGACCTTGGGAAGGACTTGATGGGTAGATGAAAATGCCAAATCTGGTCTTAACATCTGACTGATTGTTTGACCAAACATAATAATTTGATGCAATTCAATGGCATTCAAAAATCTGTCCTTTTTACAGAGCCTTATCTTATAGTTGTTGTATATGGTTTGAATCCAGAATTAGGCACCATTTGAAGGTTCTCCAAGCTTGCATTTATAAAGACTGTTCACTGAGTAATCTCTTTTATGGCAAATTAATTGCCTATCTTTTAACCAATTAATCAGTTATTTGGCAAATTAACATAAATGTTACAGCAATTCAGTCAGAGTGGCAGTGTGTGTGGATTTAATGTATTTAATGAAGACAGTGCTTTGTATTGACTGATTAAGCTGGAAAAATATAATTGTTAGTGGTTTGGTAAATTATCTTAAAATTCATTGCCTGAGTCAGGAAATGCTGATTCTTTCTATAATGACCTCCATGTTAAAGATGGTTATTATAAGGGAAGAAATCTTGAATAGTAGCTAATTGAAATAACAATGTTTTCTTTTCTTTTTTTTTAAATAGCTACGTTCCTTAAATCAGGCTACTTTATTAAGGCTGCAGCTATATTTGAGAGAAAGCTTCTTTAAAGTCATTGGAATGTACATGTGAATAAATACTCCAAAAACAAAAAAATCTTTCTGAATTTCACAGGCAAAAAAAGCTTGTACAACATCCACATTATTTTATCTAGGATCAATGTCAAAAACTTCTCTCTTGATGTGCTGTCAAACATTTACTCTGGAATGGTCCTGCACTGAATTTAAAGCAAGATAATTATTGAGTTTCCCCCTCCTTTTATTGAAGTGTAAGTTAAAAAAGAGATTATGCTCTAATTAGTTATCTGCAATTAAAAGTATTTTTTTAAATAAAACTTTGCATTGTGTAAAATGACATGCTGTGAGTTGCAGAGTGCCTCTTTCCTGATCAATCTTACATATACTTAAAAAGAAAAGTCCTGCTGAATTCAGGGGGATTTGGTTCTAAAGTCTAACAGGTTGGCAGGACCTAGCCAATTCTGGTTGATTGCAAAATGTTAAATTTAGTAGGGTTAGTAGGGGGATGGAAGACCAATAGAAGAGAATATCTCTAGCTTGGAGTTAAACTGTTGGATCCTTGGTGCTCTCTGAACTTGGTTGTTTTCTTGCAGATGTTTCTGTACCCAACCAGGTAACCTCACCAAGGATAGGAAGTATAGAGTTTTTGCCCTGTTTATATACAGTAGCTTGCCCTGCCAGTGTTGATGGAGATCTCTGGGTATTGGGTGCTGAAGAGGATATGTTTGGGTCTTTTTGTCTTCTTAGCTTTTTTTTTTAATTGTTATTTTGAATGGTATGTAAATGTGGGGGAAGTCCACCATAAAATCTCAGGACTTTATTAGTCCTTTAATCGCAGGACTAAATCCCCCAAATAATTACATCGCTAGCAATTTAGTTTTCAGTAAATTGATGTATTGATTTAATTCAATAAATTTACATACCCGTGACATTGATAACAGTAATATGGTGATAGCTGATTTTTAGCTTTGAATCCTGATCAGGGATGATAATTAATTATTAATTTTAAAAGTATGATTCCCGCTGAAAAAGATTAATGTTACCTCTTTGGTGGAAAATGTTCACCAATGACTCATGTTTCATTTAGAATACAGTAATCGGTAATGTAGGCTATTATCATTTCCCTCCTAAGATGAATATTAGAAATGGTGTTTGTGGCTCTGGAGAGGTTGGTATGTTAGATGACATTTATTCTTGACAATGTAATGCTGGCTACCAGCTTGATTGGTGTCATGCCCCTGGTGGAGACTGACTCTGAGGAAGAGGAGGAACAGCCAACAGGGAGTGGGAGTGTGGCTTCAGGTGTGGTGGAGGAGGCTGAGGAAGGGCAGAAGCCAGCTGAGCAGTCAGAGGAGGATCCAGGGCCATCCCCTATCCATCCTAGGTCATGCAGGGAGGAGAGAATAAGGGAAAAAGAGACGTTTACTCAAGAGGAGATTACCATGATCCTCCTCGTGGCTTGCAGCTGGGAGCTATATATATAAGTTTATAACTGCGCAGTCAGAATTGCTGAAGTCAAAGTTTAGTGTTTACTTTGAAAGATATTTATCTTTGCTGGCTTTCTTCGCATGGACTCTCCTTGGTTATTTTCCTGGAGTTTATGATTAGTTGTCTTGGCTTGCTTTGGAACTCTTGTCAATGAGATTTGTTTTGGTTTTCTTTTTGCCTCATTATTTACTTTGTGATGTTAAACTGTGCCTAATAAAACAGTGAAGTTAAGTTGAAGGCCTTACCGGACTTTAATGTATGTTTTGGGTTTTGGGTTATTTTGAGAGACTACGGGTCATCACAGTTGGCTTCAAAAATGGCTGTTAATCATGGGAACTGGTGACTCTGATCCTCCATGGCAGCATCATTGCCTCTGAAGACCTACTACTGGGAGTTTAGTCGACTTCTTTGTGCATTTGTTGGCCATGGTAAACACTGACTGCTATTCTAGATGGGGAATTACTTTATGGTCTATTTTTTTTCTCTTGCTGTTTTGAAACAAGAGGAGTTTTTAAGGAAGGATTTGGGATCAGTCTGGACTTTCTAAGCTTTGATGGAGAAGATATGGTGCTGTGGTCATGGCTTATTTTCATGCTCCTCTTGATTTGCTGGTTATCATGGTAATCTTGGAGTTTGTTGGCAGCAAAGAAAGGAAGTGGGGAAAAGAGATTTTTAGCAGTGCTTTCTTCAATTTCACAACCAAGTCTCTTTGAAGGAACAGGGGAGTGATGGAAGCTTTGAAACTTTCATATTTCTCTGAAGCATTGATCACACCTTCCATTCTGGGCTGATGCTTTAATGACAAGAAGGAAATGCATATCTGGCTTCAGTAGAATTAAATAATGGTTAATACCCTGATTTGGTTATTAAATCAGTCTTTTTCATGCTCAAGTACTTTACAAAGACCCCTGAAAACTGAAGCAAAATTGCCTTCAGGCTGGCTTAGCTCGGCTCTTAGTGTCATTCATGGATACATCCATACATCCATACAATTTCCTTGACATGATACAGAAGTAATTTCTTGATGCTCCCAGGATATTCTCCTCCCACCACTTCTCAGTCTATCCAACAGTCTTGTATATACCAAATGGTTCTACAATCAAGTATGAATCATGTCTGACTCTTTTCAGAGAATTTCAGTGCTTTTTTGCTTTCCTAACTTTTCAATATCATTGCACAGTAACTGAAATATGGAGAAGGGTGGGTGATATTGGCTTAACTAACCTTTATTGCTATATCTTTGAAACTTTTGGAAAGACAAAGTTCTTTGAGGGATGAAGAACATTTTCTGTAGGTTTTGTTTCTTTATCTCATGGGATGTGTTCTATAAATAGGATTTGCCACAAAACATTGCAGCATGGGGTGGTCCAATTCATAATCTTTTCAGATAGGTTGTAACCTAGACCTCCGTTAATGATAAAGGTCTTCCACTTCTTGAGGGGCTGCCATAGAGAAAAGGAGACTAGCTTATTTTCCAAAGTATCAGGGGTTAAGACAAGAAATAATGGGCGGAAGCTTATTCAAAAAAGAGCCAACTTAGAAGTAAATTTCCTGGCAGTGAGAACAATGAATCAGTGGAATGGCTAGCATCCTGGAGTTGTGGTTGCTCTATCACAAAATTTTCAAACTAGACTGTATTACCAGTTGACCAACATGACATAGAGTCTCCTGCTTTGAGCAGGGGAATTGGACTAGAAGACCTCCTAGATGTCCCTTCCAATCCTACAGTGCTATATTCCATTGTTCCATTGTTCTATTTTTCCATATTTTCTGTTCTCTGTAACCTGATCATAATTTTTGTCCACTAAGTTCACTCATCAATGTGCTTTTGAGATATTAAAAGTTGTTCTTCACAATTTTGCAAATATTTGAATGTTCATCTATCTACTGATAATGATCTCACGTTTCACTCCCATTTTTCTATAAATGGTGCTGAGAATATTGAATTCTCTTTGGTGGTTCATGGGGGGAGGGGAACATCTGTAGATTTTACTGAACACTTTCCCGTTGAATGCCCTTATCCCTCTAGGTTACATTTTTGATGTTATTGTGCTGATGTCATTAAGAGATGACACTCCAATATCTGATAGTCAAGAAGACTTGTCAATGGAATGACATTCCCGGGGCTGAAGGAAGGTGGAAACAATATAAATAAATAGCTTAACACTTCTTGGAAGCCGAGCCAAACAATTGCCATAAATGTTCTTCCCTGTTGTATATAAATATTTATGAAAAACCCTGAACCATTCCAGCTTACTTCTGTTCCCTATGCATTAGATTATTTCAGATCACACCTCTCTTCAACTAACTGCCTTGAAGATGCTAGTATAAATTAATGTTGTCTCCTTTCTTTTGAAAGCTCATAAAAATGCCAGCTAGGACAATTTTGAATAAGGTGATTATTTGAAGTATCTCCTTTCGGATCTGACTTATTAACGAGTGGGATGATTTTGGATCTCATACATTCAAGCCCCTATAAATCTTTCCTGCTTCCATTCAGTTATGCTATTTGATGCCATTACTGCTTACTTGTCCCAACATCTTTCTTGATTTAAGAGGGATATCCCTCCCCCCCGTTGCCTTACTTCAAAGTGTCATGTCCTGCACTAGAACTTTCCTGGTTAGTCACAGAGATAGGACAGAGAAATGGGGTTTTAAGAATGGGATTTGCCACCATGGTGACTCAGTGGTTAAGATGCTGGGCTTGTTGGCTGGAAAGCCAGCAGCCCAGGTTTGAGACCTGAGTGGCGGGGTGAGTTTCCATCCTTGCCCCAGCTCCTGCCAAACTAGCAGTTCAAAAGCATGCAAATGCAAGTAGATAAATAGGTACCACTTTGGTAGGATGGTAACAGTGACATCCTGCTTGCCACATGACAGTGGAAATGTCTTCAGACAGTGCTGGCTCAATGGCCTTGAAATGAGGATGAGCACCACCCCCTATAGTTAGCAATAGTTCTAATTCAGATGTGGTCATATTGCATTTATATTTCTATAGCATGCAACTCAAATGCGTAGATAAATATCTTGGAGAGGTAACAGAAGTAAAGGTAGTCACATCAAATCTCCCACCACCACCTTACTCTCACTCCCTCCAGCTGAATGTATCTAGTGGAAAGGGACTTTTGCAAACTGTCTGCACAATTAAGGCATGCACCTGAAAGCACAGCAGTGTTACTGTTTGCATGAAACTACTTTGAACAGGAATGGAGAGTTTGACTGGTAAACTAGTAGTGGATTATGTGAGCAAGGCAAGATCATGATCTTGATCTTCTTAGCAAACCAAATGAACCCAGATCAAAGTAAATTCCTTGGATTTCTGAGGTTTGAGTATGTGGAGGTAAGTAGAATGTGAAATAGCTTCTAGTAATTTAGTTCCAAGGGCTGTGTGCTAACATTCTGCATTGCACTGAGATCACTGCATACTTCTTAAAAATTGAAGGAATTGTGCAATATAATAAGGATCTTTTCACAGGGCAATCTATAATAACGGGATTTCAGCTGCACCTGCAAATTAACAGCTTCTGTTCTGGAAGCTAATTTCTGAATGGTTTGTAAACAGCTCAGCTTGTTGTAATATGCATTTCTTTGAATTGAAACAGCATCTCCCTACTGCAGATCGAGTTTCATTGTGGGACATTAATGTGTTCATGTGTAGGGGTGGTAAGGTATCCTTTTATCATGAACTTGGACTCTTCAAAGCTCCAAAGGGGAATAATTTGAGCTATAGAAGTTAGTAATCAAACAGATCTTTCCATAAAGACCCTGGGATGAATTTGTATCTTAAGATGGAGAAATAGTGACACAAGATACAATTTTGAAGGCAATAAAAAAAAAAAGTCAGGTGAACATACTGGACAGGATTGAAGAAAGTTGAGAGAAAAACAAAGTAAAAAAGTTAAATTATGCTTGACAATTAATGGCCTTTCATACTTTTCTACCATGTTTGAGGGTGATGCTTTCCTGTGAATTTCTCCAGGGAAATTGGAATAACTGCTGTATTTTTTCTGACGAACCAAAATGTTATTGAAAAGTATATACTTTGGTCATGGCTTTCCTGTTGCAATATCCAGGGGGTAGCAAAAACCTTTAGCAGTTTATTTAAGGCAGTTTATTTAAGTCCCACAGATGAAAAAGCCTTGTGGGATATAAAGAAAACATGAGAATCCAAGGAAGTTGCAGATTACTGGGGAATAAACTGTTATCATCATGAAGGCTGTCATTCTTCCCCCCAGGTTGCTAAATAAAATGCGAGAACACAACACCCCTGTTATGCACCATTTCTGCTCCGCTCTCTTCTGCTTGGAAAGAACTGCTGAAGTAAAATGTCTTTCTCCAAACTGAAGGACACTTGGCAGAAAAAAAAAATGGCAAGAAAATTTCTGTGTTGCAGACTAAATACATGAGTGCAAGAGATTAAATTAAGGCACAAGACTAGATCCCAGCCAGCTAGATCTTCCTGCTTCTTCTTACAGGACTTGTTGCAAGGGAAACGTGATAGAGATAGCAATAACATTTAGGCTTATATACATCCCCATAGTCCTTTACAGCACTCTCTGGGCAGTCTGCAATGTTGGCATTATTTGCATACAGCAGTCAGGGTCCCCATTTTACCGATCTCAGAAGGATGGAAGGCTGAGTCCATCCTGAACCAAGAAGTCAAGATCAAATTCCAGTTTGTGGACAGAGTTTGCCTACAATATTATACTTAACCACTGTGCCACTAGGGCTCAGAGCAGAGGTGGTATTCAGCAGGTTCTGACCAGTTCTGGAGAACTGGTAGCAGAAATTTTGAGTAGTTCAGAGAACTGGTCAATGCCACCTCTGACTGGCCCCACCCCCATCTCTTCTCTGCCTCCTGAATCCCTGATTGGCTGGGTCTTCTTTGGTTGCCTTGCACAGGAGAACGGAGCTGGAAAGCAGGTTAGTGGGGTGGGGAGGGAATGGGGATTTTGCAGTATCCTTCCCCTGCCACGCCTACCATGCCACGCCCGACATGCCATGCCCCCAGAACCAGTGGTAAAAAAAAAAAAAAAATCCCACCACTGGCTCAGAGATGAGGGATATCCCAGTGATTTCAAGAGAGAAATGCTCCCAGATTAGGCAGAAAAGGGAATGACATAAGGAGGACATTTGTAGTAATTGAAAGCAAACTTCTGCCTGTCGTTCTGTTGCCTGAACAAAGTAAGAGTGCTGTTGTTGTTCCATTGATTATTATTCGGTATTCAGCTTGGGTGATCCTGACTACAAATCAGGAAGAAATATCTTGTGTAAATGTTTTTTTCAAGCTTGCTGATAAATTATCATGGGGGAGGGGAGGGGATGGCCACAGTCTCCCATCCTTAACGTAGTTTTAGTCTCAGTAAATCTGCAGAATGAAACATCTGCAGTGATAGAATCTGTGAAAGGAGTTTCCATTACAGACAGCAAGGAAATAGGCTCAATTTTGTAATAAAAAAAGATGCCAATTTGGACACATTCATTTTACTTCACAACTGTGGTGGTGAAGTTGCAACCACTTCCCTTACTAGCTCCTTAGACGCTTTGAATTACCGACCAAGCTAGCAATGTCTCTTCTGGTGGATGTCCTGCAACAACAGAGATGGGCAACTGACTCCAATTCCCAGAATTCCTGAGCCAGCAATGCCCCTTTGTGACCTGTGGCTGGCTCAGGAATTCTGGGAATTCCATCCAGGGGTGAGATTCAAATTTTTAAACAACCGGTTCTATGGGTGTGGCTTAGGTGGTGGGCATGGCTTGATGGTCATGTGACTGGATGGACATGGCTTGGTGGTCATGTTATTGGCTGGGCGTGGCCAATTCAATATCACTCAACAGTTGTAAGTGTGAAAAATGGTTTTTTCAGTGCCATTGTAACTTTGAATGGTTACTCCACACAAGCAAAGTATCAGCAAAAGAGGGGGAAAAAACTCCAGAGATGTTCCTGAGACAGGAAGTCTAGTCCTGCCAAGAATGTAATAAGGGTTAATGGAGAGGCAGTTTCTGTAAGCAACACCAGAATGTTTCCTTCCTGTCTTCCTTACAGGATTAGGCCAGTAATTTCTTCTAACAACCGGTTCTCTGAACTGCTTAGAATATTAACTGGTTCTAGCGAACAGGTGCGAACTGGTAGAATCCCACCCTGATTCCATCCCTGTGCTATATTTGTTGGTTTGACATTCTCCCTGGCAGTATTCAGCAAGTGTGCAAACTAATGTGGCATCTGGCAACCTCAGAAGCTGGAAGGAATTTAAGCTCTTAGTTGCTCTATCCCAGACACTATAGCTCCAGAGGAAAAGCTATTATTTATTATCTCTAAATTTAAGGTTATTAAATGCATCAGTCAAAAAAAGAGAAAGAACCAAAACATCATAAACACCAATAATGAATGCTGCCAAATGCTAATTCCCCCTGCTTGCCAACGGTACCTGTATTTGATAGATTTTTTTAATACTTCTTCCCGGAAGTATTAAATTAAAAATGATTCAGAACTACAGGATCATTGATCAAGCTTGGAGTTGATAGAAGAATACACACACACTTAACACTAAAGGTCCTTGCAATTCAACTGTAATCGCCTAGCTCTTGGGATAGGCATGGTGGTCACCCTAAATTGATCTGTTTCCCTTTAGACTGTCCCAAAGGATAGTTGTAACATTAGCTTAGAAATCATACATTTTGGGTTGGCTTACTTGTAGCTTCTTGAGTAAACAAACCACCGTTGAATTGATTCACACACATGCTAATCCACCACTAACTAGTGGTGGGTTTGATACTACATACTCAGTTCTCATCAGTGGTGGGATTCAATTTTTTTTTTACTACTGGTCCTGTGAGTGTGGCTTGGTGGGTGTGGCATGGTTTGGTGGGCGTGGCTTGGTGGGCATAGCAGGGGAAGGTTACTGCAAAATTCCATTCCCTCCCCACCCCACTAACCTGCTTTCCAGCTCTGTTCTCCTGTGCAGGGCAACAAAAGAAGACCTAGCCGATCAGCTGGGAGTCAATGGGAGACAGAGAATAGATGGCGGTGAGGCTAGTGAGAGGTGATATTTTCCAGGTCTCCAAACTACTCAAAATTTCCACTGCCAGTTCTCCAGAACTGGTCAGAAGGAATGGAGATTTTACAGTATCTTTCCCCTGCCATGCGCACCACGTCCACCAAGCCATCCCACAGAACCGATAGTAAACATTTTTGAATCTCACCATTGGTTTATTAGCCACAGGACCAAAGAGCAAACATACCAGGAAGACAAGTGGAAGAAGTAAATATTGAGGTGACATGCTCCTATCAATCCCAGTCATCATGGTTAGTGGGAAAGGGTCTTGGGAATTGTAGTATGGACCATTGGTGGAATTCATTTTTTTTAACTACCAGTTCTGTGGGCGTGGCAGGGGAAGGATACTGTAAAATCTCCAGTCAAAGTGATATTTCCTGGTTCTCCAAACTACTCAAAATTTCTGCTACTGGTTCTCCAGAACTGGTCAGAACCTGATGAATACCACCTCTGGTACGGACCCATTTGAATACAACAGAACATTTACCTCTGATGTGGAGAAAGAAAGACAAATGGAATAAAAAAACTGAATAAATCCAAGAAACAAATTAGGCAATAACTATTTGTTGCTCAGGTAAAGATCTGTTTTGAACATTGGGGCAAAGGTGCAATTCGGTTCATATTTTCTCTTTTTAATCAAAACGGGTAAATTGCAAGGCACATTTCCAGCAGCTCTGATAACTCATGAATGCTTTCCGAAGAACTTTTAGAAAACTAGCACTTTCCTCAACTTTTCTCCAGCAATGTGAAATGATAAATTCACACATAGCTTGCTGGAAATCTCATTTACTTGTGGTATCTTCAAGGATGAAGGGAAGCAAAGATTGAGTAAGACTTGAGTTCAGGTACTGGAAAATTGTTATCAGTCAAAGCTTCAGAGTAACCTACTCCAAATTTGTGGTGGAATAGATGTTAGCATTGCATATGGGCATTCCAATGACATCATCACTTACAATGAGATCATTGGGTGTATCATTATGTTTTATCAAGGCACCTGGAGGGCATTGGTAACTATGACAGCTCTTAGGGATAACATTGGTTACCTAACTTAGTTTGGGTAAAAATAATATATAAACTATGTTAGTGAGTTTAAGTATAAGTATCAGTTTAACTGCAAAACATGTATTTTGGGTGCGGTTGTAAAATCACCATAAGAGGGAGCAAGAGAGCTCACTGTTAGCTGGCTTTTACTGTAATAACTAACAATGATGGATTGATGGTGATAACTGCGTGTGTTTCCCTGCTGTTGCTGAAATGAAGAAAAGGGGTTTGATTTTCTTCATATCTCTGACTGCAAAAGAGATATATTGCTGGACTGATTATTTGTAAGTTTACTGACCTCTATTTTCAACACTGGACTTTGCAACTGATTAATCCCTGGATGGACTGAACTAGTGTATGACATATGGACTGTTTTGACTATGCTATAACTCTTGCTGGAATAAAAACTATTTAACTGGCACAGTGTATCTGTCTTACTGAGTGTAAACTACAACAACATTTATCTCACATCATTTGCCTGCCTGCTAGACTGCTGTTGCATGTTCTGCTAGGGTGTGTATCCCTAACAACAGCATCTTCTCTTTCATTGATTTTCTATCTCTGGGATGCCTTTTGCTCTTAATGATGGGATATGCTTGCCAGTCACAGGCTGGTATAATGACAGCATTTAGAGTTATATACTAATTCACAGTACTTTTGCAGCCCTCTCTAAGTGGTTTACGGAGTCAGTGTATTGCCCCCAACAATCTGGGCCTTCATTTTACCCACCTCAGAATGATGGAAGGCTGAGTCAACCTTCAGACTGGTGAGATTGGATCTGCCAAATTGCAGGCAGCTGGCAGGCAGCAGAAGTAGCCTGCAGTACTTCACTCTAACCACTGCACCACTGTGGTTCTAATGTAGGATGTAGGATACAATGAGCCATAAGCTAGCCAAGAAATTATATTGCTTCATGCTGTGTGAACCGAGCCTTTGTGGTTAGTTGGCAGTGGGTGAACCTAATACATTGGGTTAATGAGTAAACAAATCATGGTTACATTAACCGAGGCTAAGTG
Source organism: Hydrophis major (assembly GCA_033807585.1). Taxonomy (NCBI): domain Eukaryota; kingdom Metazoa; phylum Chordata; class Lepidosauria; order Squamata; family Elapidae; genus Hydrophis; species Hydrophis major. The sequence goes on from CM066337.1 coordinate 18,427,784, forward strand.
GGCTATTCACAGTCTTTATTCAGTTTGTACAGATCTCAAGTGACTCTGAACAGCACACACATTTAAAATAAAATGAAAACAATGGCAATACAAAAATTGAAATATACATCAGACAAGAAATATTATACCCCATAATTACTAGCACAACCAAGCAGCAGGTGTCTAATTGATGAATGGAGCAACAGCTCAATTAAGTATCAACCCCTTCTTGTGTTCAAAATGCAAATTCTGTTTTAACAAACAGAAGCATATGAAGATCTTCTACAAGTGGATGGTGCACCACAGCTGAGTAGCAAATCTCATGATATGAAGCAAGGGAACGAAAACACAGGATCTGGTTTTGTAGATCCTTTCTTCAAAAACCTGGACAGGACTCACAGATCTCCTCTCCTTGCCTTCATTTTTCCAGAGAGTGATTTATTCGGTCCCTTATCTGCCTGAGCTGCCTTGCCACATGAATTACAATCCAGGTTCATTTAGCACCACTGTTTCCTCTTTAGCAAATGTGCTATTAAATATTTTGGCTCCCCTGGTACACACCAGCTTCTCTATTTACAGCTGTTCCCCATGCAAACCCCTCCCTCACCACATTGCTTCCTCCGGCTGTGCTCTGTGACCCCGTAATGACCACAGAGATAAATAAAAGGCATAATTCTTCCCAGCTGTTGTTCTCTCTCCCAGCCACTGTCACTGCTGTTATTTTTGTTGTTGCCCTGTGTGGTCACATATATAATAATAAGGAAAACAAATTTTATTACTTGGGTAATTACAATAAATAAAAAGCGGAGAGGGGAGGTGAAAAAAGGGATATAGATAGATATTTTTAAAGGTAATTTACTCTGGATGTAGTCAGTGCTAGGTTGACCCCACTGGGCATAGGGAAGGAAAGGCTAGCTAATTAGCATCCAGGTGTCACAATCACAAAAACTCAGCTGCCTCCTTGTAACCTTGGGCTTTTGAAATTGACTAACTTGCTGCCTGGGGTGTTTTCAAGACTGGTGATCCATCACCAGCTTCAGTTACTGCATTGTGCTCTGTTATGCTATGAGCTGCAACCCTCTGGAAGAGCTTTCGCCAACCTGTTGCCCTCAGGTGCCTTGACTATCAATTCCCCAAACCCTTAGCCTCTAAGCCAGCAATCCCCAACCTTTCTGGCACCAGGGATCAGTTTCGTGGAAGACAATTTTTCCATGGACTGATGGGGTGGGGGATGGTTTTGCATGCAACCTAGATCCTGCACATGCACAGATGAAGCTTCACTACCTCATCATTTCTTGCACATCCTGGTTCCTAACAGGCCACAGACCAATACCTATCTGTGGCCCAGAGGTTGGAGACCACTGCGTTATACTCACTAGGGATTTCAGGAATTGATTTCTAAGACATCTGGAGGGCACCGGGTTGGAGAGAGTTGCTCTGGGACTTTAACACATTCCCATACCTTCCCTTTTGTGCTGTGATTCATATTGTCATGCAGGTGACCATCGGATGAGCTCTATGCAGTGGCGGGTTTCAAAGTAGTTTATACCAGTCTGGTGGGCGTGGCTTGGTGGGTGCGCTTTGTGTGCGCGCGGACACTTTGCACACACGCAAAAGGCTGTCCTACTCACCTTCTGCAATTCTGCACACTTCCTGTAGCTTCAGCAGCTGACGTGTGGCAATCTGCTGGGCCGTGCAAAGCAGTTGCGCTTCAAAAGCAGGGAATAAAGGTCAGGATGGGAGCCTGGGCAGGCAGGTGGGACGAACAGCAGCTCATCAGAGAGAACCGGTTCGGTCTCCACTGATCTTCAGCACTACTGGTATGCCAGAACCAGGCCAAACCAGTAGAATAGCACCACTGTTTCTATGGCAGTGATGGCTAATCTTTTTGTCATCATGTGCTGACAGGGCTCACATGTGCGTGCGAGTGTGTGCATGTGTGCCTGCACCTATAATGCAATACATGTGCACTCTCCCACCCCCACACATGCACACACATCTCCCGTATATGCCCCACTCCCCAGGCATGCGCAGCAGATACATCAGAAAATCAGCTGGCTGGCGGGAAGCATACGAGCATTCACAGTGGAACTGAGCTAGGACAACAGCTCACATGCCTGCAGAGATGGCTCTGCGGGCCACTTCTGGCATGCGTGCCATAGGCTTGCCATAACGGTTGTATAGCTTGTCCATGTTACTTCGGGCATTCAACATAGGTCAGATTGCAGATCCTTCTTTTTTTTTTTTTTGAAACAAATTTTTATTAATTTTAAAGATAAAACAACACATCATTAACCATTAAATACATAAACACATAAAACCTCTTAACATTGTAAATCCTTACAAGTCAAACAAAACATTATTTTTATACAGCATAATTCCAATTTATCCCATCTCCATATGGACACACAAACATCTTTCAGCAAATTTCTCATTTTTTCTCTTTACTCCTATTCAATTTCATTTCTCTTCCATATTTATCCATTTTATAGTCATCATATTCTTTTCTTTCTGGCTTGTATAAATTATTCTCGTCTAACATTCCTCCAAGGTTTTATTGATTCTTTCCTTTTTTTTTTTTTATAAAAAACAAATTTTGTTAGTTTTACCATAAGCACAATACACAAACATACAAACACAAAACGTAAACAAAACTAAAAGATCTTTTCTGAAGGTTGTCTGTTCCCGGGTTAAAACTCTTTACACAGACACAAATTCAAACATCATATTCAACCCATATCTCCTTCCAAATCTTATTATCATTTTCTTTTTTTTATATATATATAAAAACCATTTTTATCAGTTTTATAAAAACAATGCACAAAAAATCAAGGCATAGCAGCTTATAAATTCTTTTCTAAGAAAAAATAATAATAATAGACCAATAAGGCATAACATTTCCAGATTATAATATCAATATTTCATATAATATTAACTTCATATCTTGTCCCTACTTCTCTTTTCCATCCAAATTATTTATTAATTAAAATTTTATTGCCTTTTATCAATATACAAAATCCAAAAAAAAAAGCATATATATCCTTCCATATCTTATTACCATTTTCAACAACATTCTTTGTCTGTTCTATTTCCAATTATCCATTCATCTTTTTTTTCTTTTACTATACTTCTCCTGTACACCAATTGGAGTAACATCTATAACTCATTACCCTAACTTAGAAATACTACATATAGCAATCTTTCTTGGGATTCTGTTTAAAAAAAATCTAAAATTACATAATAAATTTTATATTCTAAATATACATATAAAAACACACTCTTATATACCCTCCAGAATCCCTCTTTTAATCTAAATTAAATTCACCCATTGTCTCTAAATAAACTTTTTTTCCTTAGGTCTTGCTTCCCCCCATTAAGGCTTCTCCTCCCCCCCTTTCTCTCTTGCTTATTCTTCTCCTTGCCCTTTCTACCCCTTTGCTTTTTCTCTTCGCTTTTCTTGCTCCTTTTCCTTTGCTTTCTAACCTTGCCTCCATCTTTTCGCTCATTTTTCTCTCTTTTGGTTGTTTTTATAATTCTTAAAATCCCCTTTTTCTTATCCTTTTTCTCCTCCTCTCCAGAAGGGACCCATTGTTCATCAAAGATGGCTTCTTCTTCCTCTTCTTCCTTGTCCCAGTCCTTCTGCTGCGTAATCAACTTTTCAAAGGAACATAACGCCATTTCTAAGAATTGAAACAAAGCGCCCAAAGTATCTTCTTTTTTATATTTTTGATATTCAATCTCTAGTTCATCCACAGACGATGCCATTATGAAAAGGGAAACTTTTTCCAAAACAACCACAAGAATTTTTAATTAAAGACAATCAAAAGCAATTAAAAAAAGAAAAAAAGTTCCAAAAGTTAATACTTTTCTTCCTTCTTCTCTTTCTCTTTCTGAATTAATTTTTAATCAAAGAGGTCCAATTACCATATATCTTCTTTTGGGATCCACAAAGACGTTCTAATCAATCTCCTCCTTTTTCAGCTTCTGCTCCAATTTTTTTTTTCTCCCTTCCCACTTGCAATGAGAATTTTAATAATCAAAAATCCATACCTCCAGCAGAGATTTTCCAATTTCTCACATTTTTCAATGTCCAAAAATCCCTTTGTCTCTTATCTTAGCTTTCAAAACAATCCACTTTCAATGTCTAATATATCCAAATATTTCTGCTTTTTCCGTGGGGTGGGAGAGTAAAAAAAAAAAAATCCCTTTAACAGCTTCTCCGCCGCTTTTCGCTCTTCTTAGGGATACAATGTATCCTCCAGCAACAAACAGCTCAATTCCAGGCAATTTAAAAGGTGTTACTTGACCCGGCTCAGACAGAACTTTCACTCTTCACACTTCCTCCAGCACAGTTCTTACCCGGTTGCTGGCTTCTTCGTGGCGGCCATTGCTGACCGCCGCTCCACCGCCTTGGGAAAAAGGGGTTTTCCCGGAGAAAGGGGGGGTCTGCGATGCCCCCACCTCCCTTTCCGACTCCCCTCTGTCTTCAGCTGTCCCTACAGGGCAGCCATATCCCCCTGACCCATCTGGATTGGGGGTACCTCGACGGCTAGCACAGCAGGAATCGCGAGCTGCCGCGAATTCCTGCTGCCCCGAAGCCACGCAAACCGGAAGTTTCTGCAGATCCTTCTTGATAAAGTGTGTAAACCTCTCACCCAGTCATCCTCTCCTCTTGAACTGTTTCTTCTTCAGTGGAAGAGGACTATCGCTTATACCCTATATCAGAGGGATACAATCAAGATCAAGTGAGGTACCACTCTATAAAGCCTTAGTAAGACCAGAATACTGCACCCAGTTTTGGTCACCACTCTATAAAAAAGATGTTGAGACTCCAGAAAGAGTGCAGAGAAGAACAAGCAGGATGATTAGGGACCTGGAGGCTAAAACAAACAATGAATGGTTGTTGGAACTGGGCATGGCTAGTCTAGTGAAGAGAAGGACCAGGGGAGATATGATAGCAGTGTTCTAATATTTGAGGGGCTGCTACACAGAGGAGTGGGTCAAGCTATTTTCCAAGGCACCTGAAGGCCAGACAAGGAATGATGGATGGAAACTGATTAAGGAAAGAAACAACCTAGAAATAAGGAGAAATTTTCTGACAGTGAGAACAATTAACCAATGGAACAGCTTGCCTTCAGAAGTTGTGGGAGCTTCATCCCTGGAGGCTTTCGAGGGGAGATTGGACTGCCATTTGTTGGGGACGATGTAAGGTCTCCTGCTTGGGTGGGGGGTTGCACTAGATGACCTGCAAGGTCCCTTCCAATTGTGTTAATCTATATCTTCTCTGGCTGCCTGATTGGAAAAAAAAAATTCCCTTGGGAAGAGTTCTGTCTTAATGCTTTTCCTTTGGACTGAATTAAAGCATAGTGAGCTAGTAAGACTACTGGAGAGATACTTGTGCAAAGAGCAGCAAAGCGTAAAAACTTACAATATACTTTTGGCACTGTAGAGCAAGATAACAGAGTTCTAACTAAGAATTTCACATTCAGACCACCCTAATTGGGCTGGGGAAGTGGTCTCAATTAGGAAAACAATTTAAGAGGCCATTTCTTTTTCTTGAATAAGAATTGAAAAACATGAGAAAAATATTGACACAACACTTAAAAATATTGGCACATCACTTAAGAAAACAACTAGCCAAAGAGTATCCACAGAGAACTCCAAGGTATAATTATAAAAAAGAATGGCTTTCCTCAACATGATGATATATAATAATAACTAACTCTGGGCTGCAGAAATATCAGTTCTGTTGTACGTTGTGTCTGGTTCTTAGGATTTGAAGGAAAGTGGCATAGAATGAGATACTTTATCAGAAGAGGAAGGATTTACTTTCAGGACCGAGTCTTCATGTTTGCACAATTCTTGAAACTCCAATGCAAGAAGATGTGTTCTGCTAGGTCTTTCTGACTTGGAGGACTCCTGTTACAATTAGTGGTGAATTCACTTTTCTCTAACAATTCTGCAAGACATCAAGTTTCATAATGCTGTGCTAAATTTGCTTTGCTGTTTATTACTAGTTTCCCACCCCTGCAGCAGAATTCACTTTTTCCTTGAAAAAAAAAAAAGATGAAAACATCTTTGTCATCAAAAAAGAATGAGAAATGTTAGGGAAAAACTTTCAGAGAAGCAATATAATACATACCTGCTTTCCCATCCCGGACAAACAAATCCTTTAGAGTTTAAAGGAAACCCGATAAAAATAAATGAATTAAAAAATGAATTCCTTATCATCCTTTCCTTCTCATTCAGTCCTGTATCTTTATTCCTATTGAATCAATGAAAGAGAAAGAGTGAGGCACCTTTGTTCATTTTCATTTATTTTCCTTAAAAATAGCTGCCCACACCTTCCAAGCTGCAGATCCTAAGAAGGGTGATAACACTAGTTGAACTAGCGAGTGAGGTTATCACAGGACAAGCAAGGGTTTTTTTTAAAAAAAACAAAACAAAACAGTGCCATCGTTTGGTTGTAAAAGCAAATTTCGGAGGGCTAGGATAATGAAGGCAGTTTTGAATTTTGAAAGGAAGGGGACGAAATCAGTCTCTTTACTGCTTATCTTTGGAAGTGATTGTAAACCTAAGAATAAATAGACTCAGGGGTGAATGGGAACTTGGAAGTTTCCTAGTTCTCCTACTAGAATGGCTTCTACTTGTAGTCATTGTAGTAAGATTACTTTTTGGAAAGGGAATATACAGTGGTTTCCAATTTTTTATAAAAATGGAATTTTTTTATAAGAGACGTAGTGGCTCAGTGGCTAAGACACTGAGATCGTCGATCGGAAAGGCTGGCAGTTTTTGAATCCCTGGTGCTGCGTCACGGAGTGAGCTCCCGTGACTTGTCCCAGCTTCTGCCAACCTAGTAGTTCGAAAGCATGTAAAAATGCAAGTAGAAAAATAGGGGCCAATTTGGTGGGAAGGGAATAGCATCCCATGTGCCTTCAATGATTCGTTATACTGGCCACATGACCATGGAGACATCTTCGGACGGTGCTGGCTCCAGCTTTGAAACGAAGATGAGCACCGCCCCCTAGAGCTGAAAATGACTAGCATGTATGTGCAAGGGGAACCTTTACCTTTACCCTTTGATTTACAGCAGTTGATTTAGTGACCATACATCATGGAAAAAAGTCACGTATGACCATTTTTCACACTTGTGACCATTGCAGAACTGTATGATCATGTGATCAAAATTTAGACGCTTGGCAACTGACTCATATTTATGTTCTGACCCATGCCCTTTTCCAACAAATCAAACACAATCCAAAGGGAACAGAAACCTTTTAATGCTTCTGCAAAATAATTAGCTGTGATAAGCACAACCCTGGCCAAACTGTGTGAGTCTACCAAAAGATAACAGACAATAAATAATTTGCAATACAAGAATCTTCGAAGACAAACTCAGGATACTGAAATGTCCATGAGGCTGGAGTTTCAAAACATCTTTGCCTTCTGCAAAGTATGGTCATTTCACAGCTGGCTTTTATCTTCTTGAAAGAGGGGCCATTACCTTGCAGCCTTACTCCCGATTTGCCTGTGCTGTTGCAGCTGCTCTTTCCTGCAAGTAACCCTGCGTGCACGAGCACTTGGCACAGGGTCCTCAGGAATCTCCTCATCATTACTGCCAGCCCCCACAATCTCTGAAGGCAGAAGTCCACTCCCTAGTGGTCCTTGCCCCTCATCTGAGTCCTCACTCTCCTCAGCTGTCTGCACCTGCTGCCAGCTAACCACAACAATTTATGACAGTTGTAGTTTCCCAGGGTCATGTGATTGAATTTTTTTTGCATTGAAATTTTTTTGGGATGAGGGATGTACAACCTCTGTACAGAAGGGCACTCTACCATTGGGGAAATACTACCGCTGAGCAGTCCTGGTGCCCTGATCACATCGCAGATGCAGTTTTTTAAAAATCCATTAGGTCAAGGTGGAAAAAAGAAACAGCAGCAGCATATTAAATACTAAAGAAATAATAGCTTGCTGTCCAGATCCTTTGCACACAGAGAATGTCTGCAGAGGGCTCTAGATTACTTAGGTTTGATACAGATATAGGTAAACTAATTTGTTGGTTTGATAAATCTAGAAACAAGTTTTGCTATAAATGATACTCTCCAAGCAGTTACGATTTCTTAAGTAAGCATCATGTATTATAAGTCAGTAAACTAAGATTTGGGCTGGGTAAAGCCCATTTTACTAGCAAGCAAGTGGCTGGATTTATTTGGTTGTTAATCTCCCTGTCTATTGGGAACAATTTGTTTGACTTCCCCCCCCAAAAAAGGAAGCTGTGGCCTCTTTTAGTAGAGAAAAAACAAAACAAACATAGAAACGCTTGTCTACATGCAATATATAAAATGTGTATGGGTCTAGAGTACAGTTCTTATTTCTTGATATACATTCCCCCTATAAATATTCATGATTAATAAACAGTTGTTAGGTACAACATAGAACCTCTAGCATTGATATATTGGATAACATAGGTTGCCTTGGTCTCAATTGGAATTCTTTAGGAGAGTTAATATTTCTTGTAAACTCTTGTAATGAGAAATGTTAATTCTCCCTAAATAATTCTGATGAAGACCAAGATCCAGATAGCAATAGCAATTGCACTTGGACATATACTGCTTTATAGTGCTTTACAACCCTCTCTAAGCGGTTTACAGAGTCAGCATATTACCCCCAACAATTGGGGTTTTCATTTACCCACCTTGGAAGGATGCAAGGCTGAATCAACCTTGAGCCAATCAGGATCAAACTGATGGCAATGAGCAAAGTCAGCTTTCAATACTGCATCCTAACCACTGCGCCGTCATGGCTCTTATCAATGCAAGGATTTGTATCAAACATGACCATTGTTTATTAATGATGGACTTTTTCTAGGCAATTCTCACGGTCTTTCCTCTCTCCTTTTCCCACTCACCCCATTAATCCTTTTCTTCTCAGCTCTTCCCTCCCCCCATGTTTTTTTCTCTTCCATTGTAAGACTCCATATATCTTTTGCTTTGAGGAAAAGCCACATTAGTGAGTGTAGCTTAAAATCAAGAGTTTGCTTTCCACTTCTTGGATTAACCGGTTTTATTAAAAAGCACAAGATTTCGTGAGCTACAGCTTACTCATTAGACACAGGCTGCCTAATCTGAGCTCACAAGAGCTTAATGCCTTTCAGGTTAGAATGCATTTCCCCCACCCTTGCCAAAGTCCTACTTCTCTGAAAAGTATGATGTTGGAAGTAAGACATTTTGGAAAGAAAGCTAATTTGTTTTTAATTTTTAAATCGAGATTCTGATTTTATTTAATTGGAACTTTGCTTAGTATTAATTCATCTCTAGGAAAGCTAGCACCTGTAGAGGGCATCCTGTGCAAAGAAAAATAGCTTGTAAGAAAATAAGGGAAAAAAGATTTGTTTCCCCCTCTTAATATGAGGCTTGCTACCTTTTCCAGAGGTCTGCCCATAACATAAATACTTAATTTTGTGTTCCCTTATATTAATAAAAGAATTAAAGGCTGGTTATAATAAAATCACATTGACTAATTTTCTTAGCATAATTTGCCCATGAACTCTAATTTGCACCTGTATCACTTGTTTATGGAAAAGAACCGATGCTTTTTTAGATAATTCTTCAGCTGCACAAACAATAAAATAGCAAAACCTGGATCTGTTCTAAACCAAAGCCACTTAAATGGTGAGATGATCCTCAACTGGTTGATGGTCAGATTCTCCTCTTGGTTTCTCAATACTAATCTTCCAGAATTTCCTTCATTTAAAAATATTTAGAAGATCTGGGGAAACATGGTAACTGTCTTCCAGTACTGAGGGGCTGTCACAGAATAGAGGGAAATTGACTTATTTTCCACAGTACTAGAAGGCAGGACAGGAAGCAATGGGAGGAAGCTTGTTAAAGAGAGTTCCAATCTAGAACTCAGGAGAAATTTTCTGACAGTGAGAACAATTAATCCATGAAATAGCTTGCCTCCTGGAGATGTGGGTGCTCCATCACTAGAGGTTTTGAACAATAGATTAGACAACTATTCAGCTGGGATGGTGTAAGACTCTTGCCTTAAGCAAGGAGTTGGACTAGAAGACCTCTGAGATCCCTTACAGCCCTATGAATCTATGAGTTAGGACTTAGACTTATATACCGCTTCACAGTGCTTTACAGCCCTCTCTAAGTGGTTTACAGGGTCAGCATCTTGCCCCCAACAATCTGGGTCCTCATTTTACTTATACTGGAAAGATGGAAAGCTGAGTCAACCTTGAGCCTGGTGGGATTTGAACTGACAAATTGCAGGCAACCAGCAATCAGCAGAAATGGCCTGGAGTACTGCTCTCTAACCACTGCACCACCGCAATTTTATGAGTAATTCTAGTAATTCCATTTCAATTAGTTCTCTCTCTCTCCCTCCCTCCCTCCCCCCCCCCCTCTCTCAAAATCTTCTCAATATTTAGGTTGTGTTTTGGCTTTCTGTTCTTTTCTGTGCTCTTTTGCTCTCACTGTTACCGCTTATCCAGTGGAAGAACATTTTTAATGGGGACACAATTGACCTTCTCGAAATCTGCCTGGAGCTCCTCTGATTTAAGGCAGGATATAAATGATTTAAAATAAATGAATAATTTCTCACTTGCAAAAAGGACTGAGATGATAAAGGCCTCACATGGCAAGGTACTTAGCACATATTTCCATTATTCTTCCTGTTTTCTTTTTTTTTGGTCTTTGGAAAATTGTCCACATTTTCAAAAAAAATCACCTTTAGCAAGAGCACACAATCTGATTACCCCTCCATCTGACCCTATCTCAGATGTATGGGATTTCAACTTTTGTCACCCCAATCAAATTATGGGTGTTGTAGTCAAACATTTTTGGTGGGCTAAAGAGAATCCAGAGGGCCAGCATTTGGGCTGTTTTTAGGGCTGAGATTTGAGACATAAGCCCCTTAAAATCTTAGAACGTCTTATTTCATCCTTTTGAAGTATGGAAAGTCAACTAGAGAATAGTTTCTATATATATATTAAATAGGAATAATAGTTATTTTCTGATCTGCTCCTTTTGCAAATGAGAACAAACTCACAGTGGTGAACATGAGATCAGAGATACTGTCTGGGTTATTTGTAAAGATAGGTTATTTCTCTCTCCCTCCCTCCTTCTCTCTCTCTCTCTCTCGCACACACACACACATACACACAAACAGCATTTAAATAAAGGGCACAGCTAGACCAGGGGTAAAATTCAAATATTTTTACTACAGGTTCTGTGGTGGGTGTGGCTTATGGTCATGTGACTGGGTAGGTGTGGCTTAGTGGTCATGTGATTGGGTGGACGTACTGGGTGGGCCAACTCAATGTCACTCACATCAAGGGGTGCCTCACCTGGCCCCTCCCCTCCCAGCCATTCCTTGTCACCCAGCCTCAACTTATCTATAGTTCTGTAAAAATGTTGTTCACCTTTTTTGACTTTACTATACTATAGATGTACTTTCATGGACCACTGAAAGGAGGAAATGGCTCACATGCTTTACTCAAGAATGTGATAGGCAACAGGCTTTTAAGGGGCTGCCACAAAGAAAGGGGGGACAATGTATTTTCAAAAGAAGCAGAACGCAAACGAGGACCAATGGATGGAAACTGAACAGAGAGAAGCAACCTAAAACTATGGAGAAACTTCCTTACAGTGAGAACAATTAACCAGTGGAACTGCCTGTCTCCAGAAGTTCTGGGTGCTCAATCACTAGAAGTTTTTAAGAAAAGACTGGATAGCCATTTCTCTGAAGTATTATTCTCTAAGTATTATTCTGACACCTTTCCCAGGATTTCTACTCAGAGTTTGGCATCTTCAGTTTTCTTGCCTGAGCTGGGGGTGGGACTAGAAGGCCTCCAAGGTCCCTTTCAACTCATGTTAAACACACATGTATTTTATGGTCTGGACTATTGACATTGAATGCATGTAAACCCTGAAAAATATGTGGTAGCCCTGGGCAAAAGAAAGGCAGAAAAATCACTCTAGGTGTAGGGACAGTGTAAAATATTAATACATGATAAATAATGGAACAATTAAAAATAATAGCACACAGTTTTATCTCTCTCTTCCTAGTTTTTTTTTCTTTTTCTTTCTTTCTTTCTTTCTTTCTTTCTTTCTTTCTTTCTTTCTTTCTTTCTTTCTTTCTTTCTTTCTTTCTTTCCTTCCTTCCTTCCTTCCTTCCTTCCTTCCTTCCTTCCTTCCTTCCTTCCCTCTCTCTCTCTCCCTCTCCCTCCCTCCCTCTCTCTCTCTCTCTCTCACACACACACACACTGAACAAACAAGCATTTTGGAAGCAGCTCCTTTAAATTTCTCCAAGGCTTGAGTGGATTCCCCCACCCCCTCTGTCAGACCTCATTCCTTCTCACTCCAGCACTTTAACTCACAAGGGGAAAGCGATACTTGCAGCATCCATTGGAGATCCTTGGATAAGTTTTTAAAGGACCTGTTTTCAAAATGCATTTCTTTTACATTGCAAAAGTGCTCCAAGGCTCCATTCACCCCTACCCCCTATGTCAGACCACACTTTTTCTCACTCCAGGCACTTTAACTCACATGGGGAAAGTGATACTTGCAATGTCCATGCCTTTCTTCCTTTTCCCTGGAGAGAAAGAGGACGTGGGGAACAGAAAGCTAGGAAAGAGATTGCAAGTGAGCGACCAGGTGACTGGGTTGGGGGCGTGGCCAGCCAGGAATTTCCACCGGTTCGGTGACCCATGCCAAATAACCACTACCAGTTCACCCAAATAGGTGCAAACCGGTTGAATAGCACCTCTAAGCTAGACTTTCTATTGCTGGGTAAGGTTTACTTTCCAAGAGGATTACTAGTTGCTTAAGCTTCTCATTTGCACATATTCACATGGCAAATTAAGCCACAACACCTAGTTAATAGCCATATTTCTGGCCCTGAATCACATCACTAACCCACCAAACTTGATCTCTATATTGTACATTCTGAAGTTTCTACATATATTCCCAGTATATTCCCTGGAGCACCTTTGTCTAAACATAACAGCAAACTTTGCTGGGAAACCAGAAGCATTGGTGTTAGATCTAAATTCAATCCCTTCTCCTTTCTTCCTTCATTTATTCTCCTTGATCAAGCAGGAGAACCTGCACCATTTCAGATAAGAAGAGACAATCATTTATTTGAAATGGTATAGGTTCTCCTGCTTGAGCAGGGGGCTGGACTAGCAGACCTCCAAGGTCCCTTTCAAGTATTCTATTCTATTCTATTCTATTCTATTCTATTCTATTCTACTCTACTCTACTCTACTCTACTCTACTCTACTCTACTCTACTCTACTCTACTCTACTCTACTCTACTTTACTCTACTCTACTCTACTCTACTCTACCCTACTCTACATTTTGTTCTATTCAACTTCAATTCTATTCAACTTCTATTCTATTCTATTCTATTCTATTCTATTCTATTCTATTCTATTCTACTCTACTCTACGCTATGCTACTCTACTCTACTCTACTCTACTCTATTCTACTCTACTCTACTCTACTCTATTCTATTTTATTTTTCTGCTTGTAGTTCATTCCATACACTTCCTATCCTCACTTGACATCTTTTTCTAGTGCAGGCAAACCTTCAGTGCATTCTTGGTGTGAGTATGTATCTGTGACAAATAATCACCCAAGAGAAGCAAAGCAAAGATACTTGATAGATCTGGGACTGAGATGAGCCTAAGGAAATACTGTGCCATAGTAAAATGTTTCTCTTGGATACACTGAGGTGGTGCAAGAAACGACATTGATGTTGATGTATAGACAGGGCTCTATTCACAGGATGGGAAGCCATTGTGTGATAAATGACACAATAAATCAACAGATTCCTGTAATCCATCATGCCGATGTCCTCTTACATGCCATGATAAGCACTGAGTAGAAGAGAATCTGAAGAATGGGTCACCTGGCTAGACTATTTGGGAAGCATGTAAGGTTTGACAACTATGTTGGAGGTAACCAAGGATGCTGTAGACTTTGTTTATTTAACTCGTGGGCTTTTTTCTGTGCTCAGAATCATACAGTGTTGCCAGCCTATTTTCTAGGTTGGCTTGGATTTTTTTTAACAATGTGGTTGGACATGTTCATTGAGTTTTCTCTTGTGTAATAATAACAACAACAACAACAACAATAATACTTTATTTAAGGTCACAGACCAAAACACAAGTACAACAGAAGAAGAAAATGGGAAAATTAATCATGAACAATTGGTCACCAAAAACTTGGCTAAGGGGAATTACAGTGTTCTCCACTGATGGTTACAGCTCTTAAAAAAAATGGAAACCAAAGAAGTGATATATGAGGAGCCATCCCCTAGACAATATAAGAACAAATTACTAACATTGGGTCTAGAAGAGTCTGTTTCAAGGATAGACAGTAACTTAGATCTGCCTGCATTATACATAGGGCAGTATAAAAGGACATGCTCCACAGTTTCAATCTCAGTTCTGTCACAGGGGCATAGCTGCTCGTTAATTGGGAGCCTCTTAAATTGCCCATCCAGTAGTGCTGAGGGCAGAACATTAAAGCGAGCTAAGGAGAAAGCTCTTCTATACTTGGGAATGGTTAGAGTGTAAAAATAGGAAACCATCCTCAGTCCCTAATTATTAATTTGGCTGAAGATCAGAGGGGAGCAAGTTTTGTTAGCTCTGGCTCATAGATATTGCAAGTCAATGTCCACAAGCCTTTGGACTACCCTAAATTGGGCATCCTTAAAGCCATAATCTCCCAGGGCAGCCCCCATAAAACTCTAGTAGGTGTAATTTCTTCATCAGCTCCCTCTTCCAATGAGAAATATGAGAGTCAGCAAATGCCAGGGAGAGGTAGCTACCAGGAATTGCCAGAAAGAGCACCCAAAACCACAATTTAAAGGTCTTAATCCACACCATACAGTCAACTGATCGAGTGCCCAGTTCCAGGTACATCAGAGCAAAACCAACACAAGGAGGAAGACCCAAAAGTTTTCTAAAAAAATCAGCCTGGGTTCTTTCAATACAATCCTTGAAATCCTATATGGATATATAGGAATTCTGTAAAGAGTTTGAGCCAAAGTTTTGCTTTGTTAATACACAGAGCAGAAGGAATAAACTGGCCTCCTTGGGTATAAAAAAATCTTAAAATGTGCTGGTGACTACAGCAGGCCGATTTCAGCACCTGGGTTCAATGTCTAGTCCAAGCACCAGTGTTCTGAAATTGAATACCTAAATACTTAAAATGGCAAACCTGCTTAACAGCATTACCATTGATAGCCCATTTATACAATTTCTGGGCTCTAGAGGACACCAACACTTTGGATTTGTCATAATTAATAGACAAGTGGTTCTCAGCACAGTAGGATCCGAATGCAGAAAATAATCTTTTCAGACCTGGCCTTGACAATGAAAGGAGGGCTGCATCGTCAGCATAAAGGAGAAACGGGATCTTTGTAGTTGACAACTTTGGGGCATGGGACTCAATACGTCCAATGTGAAAGGCCAAGTCAAATAAGAATAAATTAAACAAAAGAGGAGCTAGAACACAACTCTGCCTTACTCCGCTCTTAATCGGGATAGGATTTGAAAGTTCTCCCTGCAGACCACACCTGACCTGACTAGAGGTCTGGTTGTACAAGGATCTAATTAGGAACAGAAGACATCTATGGATAGAACTTTTGAGCAGTTTTGACCACAACAGGGACTGAGTCAAACACTGACTTTAGGTCGATAAAAGCAGTAAAAATATTGCCACCTGGTATGGTGGTATATTTATCGACCAGGTGCGCTAAGACAAAGCAGTTGTCCAGTGTGGCACAGCCTGCTTTAAACCCAATCTGTTTAGCACCAATAATATTGGACTCCTCAACCCAGGTGAGGAGTCTACGTTGGAGATATTTAGCATACAATTTCCCAATGATGGAGAGCAGGCTTATGGGGTGATAGTCATCTGGACTGTTCCTATTTCCTCATTTAAAAACTGGAACAATAATTGCTAAGCTCCAGGAAGTAGGGATCCTGCCAGAGGTATTGATATGCATGAAGAATCTTGCTAAGAGAGGAATCCACCACTCAGGATTGGATTTTAGCAGATTAGGGGGTATAGCATCAGGGCCAGGGGCTTTGCCTGACTTGAGTTCGGAGATAAGCTTGGTAATCTTAGCATGAGTCACAGGTTTCCAGTCAGGAATTGCAGGAGGCAGCTGTGGCCCAAGCATGGTCGAACTTGTTGATGCCTGGAAAATTTCCAAGAAATGGTTTTCCCAATCTCTGTTGGAAATGCAGCAGAGAGGGAGTCCTTGATGACCCGGCATGGAGCTGGCAACAATTTGCCAAATAATCAAGTGTTCTTCTGCTGGATGGAGAGGAGAAGTAGATCCCACTTCTCTCTCTCTTTAGCTTTCTTTTTCTTAGCAATTAGTCCTTTATATTCCCGCTTCAAGCAATAGGAGTCCTCTGGTGGGCATTTATCCCCTCGATTACAATAGAGCAGGTAAACCCAATTAATCTGTTTCCTGAGCATCAGATACTCTTTGTCAAACCAAGAATTACTTCTTGAATGATATGGACCACTCGGCCTACGAACAGCTCCTAGCTCCCTTTGAACACTATTAATTAGTGATTCAAAGGCCGAGATTGTCCCTGGGCCACTACTTGTTAGGGCCTGATTGTATAGGCTGAGACATTCCAAAGATGATAAAAAGGAGTGGAACTTTCTTTCAATATTAGAAGACCATTTGATGCTCCTCGTGTATGAGGCCACATAGGGATCTAATATCTGGGGACCCCTAGGGAGATGTATATTTGAGGAAAGCCCAATGATTGTAACCAGGGGGTAGTGGTTGCTCTCCGTAAGGCATCCACATAAAAAGCATGGACTGCCTTTCTAAGAAGCTGGGATACCAGCACAAAATCAATAACACTACTTCCACGTGAGGAACTAAAAGTAAACTCACCAGCCTGATCACCTAGGGTATTCCCATTAAGAATTATCTTATTGTGTTGGGCTGCTAACTGAATGCCAGCAAAATTTGTTAATTCATCCTTGGAATATCTGGCTGAAATCAGGTGTCCTATGGCCTGGATGATGTCTTGGGAGTAGAGTGCCTCAATTGATGGGGGAACTTGGACTCCCAATCAGGCATTAAAGTGGCCCCCTATAAGGATGTACAGCACTGGGAATTTAGTTTCCATACAAGTAATGTAATGCTCCAGCATGTCCCATTGAACCTTAGTATCAGCTTGCCTCATCGTCGGGGGAAGATAAACGTTGAACACTAACAGTTTGCTGCGTCCTCTCTTAATTAGGAACGCCATAGCTAAAGAGCCACAAGGGGGCAGCTCCACTGTCTCCACTTTCAAAGCAGTAGAGACCAAGCAAGCTAGACCACCCTTAGGCCTTCCTGTCATAGATTGTCTGGTGGCAGCCAAAAGAAGGAAGGATGTTGTGTTATGCTTTGTGTAAGATTTTTATCTGCATTTTTATTTAGGCCTAGATAAGAAATAACAAGAAATATAATGTGATACTGTATATAGAGAAACAGATCAGGTGTGCTACTTTATCTTTACAATATTTTATCATTACAATACTTAAAATACTTCGTCCTTACAATATTTTATCTTTACTATAGCCCTGTGGATAAAAGATAAAGCAAGGTTTTACACTGAGGCAGGAAAAATCAAAGGTACAGATTAGGTGAAACCTGGCTCAAAACAGTAACTGTGAGAAGGACCTTGGAGTCTTAGTGGACAATCACTTAAATACGAGACAGTAGTGTGCGGTGGCAGCCAAAAAAGCTAATAACAATCCTTTGTTGTATAAGGTATGAAATCAAAATCACATTAAGTGTTAGTACCACTTTATAAATCCTTAGTAAGAAGAGCAACTAAGATGATTAAGGGCCTGGAGACAATAACGAAGAAGGGTTGCAGGAATTGGGTATGGCCATCCTAGAGAAAAGAAGGACTAAAGGTGATATGATAGAAGTATTCCAGTATTTGAGGGGCTGCCACAAAGAAGAGGAGGTCAACTTATTTTCTAAAGCACCAAAGTACAAGACAAGTAACAATGGATGGAAACTTATCAAGGAAAGAAGCAACTAGGAATTAAGGAGAAACTTCATAAGAGTGGGGACAATTAACCAGTGGAACAGCTTGCCTTCAGAAGTTGTTGGGTGCTCCAACACTGGAGACTTTTAAGAAAAAGACTGGATAGTCTGAAATGATATAGGGGCTCCTGCTTGAGCAGGAGGTTAGGCTAGAAGACCTCCAAAGTCCATTCCAGTTCTATTCTGATTGATTGATTGAGACTGATAGAAAAAGGGAGAATGAGACTCTTGCTTAATCAGCTTAAAAATCAAGTACAAAAGACTATAACTTAAGGCACAGTGTTCATGCTGGAAGCATTCAAGCATCATAGGTAGGGATAGGTAAGAATTTTCTTTGAGACTCTGGACTACACTGATGGTCACTAGTGAGTCAATAGAAGTCCACTGACTCCTTGGTAATTGATTTTAGTTCCAAGTTCAATCCTGAGATTGCTCATGTATAAGAGATGGCTTCAATACCTAGCCTCCTTCTGAAACAACCTGTAATATTTCCTTCTTTCTGTTTTCCATGTATCTCCTTTTACTGTTTTTTTCTTCTCAAAAACTGCCTTCTGCATCATTCCCCATCACTCTCCCTATTCATCCAGCCTGCTTTCTCCACAAGCAGAGTGTTATAGTAGGCGTGGATAAAATTGGCTGCTTTGATTAGAAACAGGTGAACTGGAAGGAAGATAATAGTCTACTCTTCCCACAACTGATCTTTCAACAAGGGGTCAGTGATGGGGGTCAACAGCTGTAATCAGAGACCCAATGCATGAAGAAAGAGAGGAGGGAGAATCTGTATCATCTAATAAAGTGCAATGGAGCAAACTGGAAAAAAGAGATATTGGACATGATCTGAATGAGTCATTTTTGTTTTCAAGGGGTATCATGATAAGATTGATGGATCCAGAGATGCAGAAACACTTCTGATTTTGAACATAATTGTGCCCATCCTATTTTCAAACCCAAATTGATTGTCCCAAAAATGCTTTTTCAAGAGCTCTTCTTTGTTTTTCCCTGAAGACCTTTCACTTCTCATCCAAGAAGCTAATTCAGTTCTGACTGAATGGTGGAGAATGGAAGGATTTATATTGTTTGCACTCATTTGGTCATTGCCTCCTTCTTGCTACAGCATTGTTCTTCTTTGTAGTTTTGCCTTACTGAAGTCCATGGGAAAGGACAAGTAAGCAAAATGTTGACCAAAAAGACCACCGATTTGGTTTCCTAGAATCACCTGTGCACCTCCAGTTCAAATGTTGGTCTTAGTAGATGCCTGACCAACATTTGCTGCTGATTTGCTGCTGATGTTGAAATTCTTTGCAGAATCTGTTTAGTGTGGAATCTAATTTGTAATATGGCTCCAATATTCTCCTAATATTTTAAGAAAACAAGTTATCCTATCAATATTCTGTCTCAAGGATTCTTTTGGGGATTCAATTCTAAGAGTAGATAATGTAGGTTATTGCCTTCCAACTGGTGTGTGTGTGTGTGTGTGTGTGTGTATGTATGTATGTATGTATGTATGTGTTATGTCTCACCTATATTCACAAGTGAGAATACAGAGTTCCACAGTTCAAATTATTCAAACAAAACAAAACCAGACTAAGAAAGGGTTAACAGTACTATATTCCAGTCCTTGGCAGACTTCCCGGAATCTCCATAAATTACAAAGGCCGCTCCACATGTATCCTTTCAACTCATCAAACACTTTGCTTCCAAGCAAAGTTTGAGAATCAGCACGCCTCCTTAAATCACCTGGATGGGTGTGTCAGTCTCTCTAATCAATGTCTGGCTTGACGCCTCCCTTCAGATTGACATTTCAGTCTTCTCCTAGTTCTGGCATCAAGCCACAATCTGTCAGTTTCCCCACTCAAAGCCTCTGACTCATTTTGTGGATCAGTTGCTGGCATGAGCAAAGTCGAAGTTCTGGGGAGGATTGTCTCTGTGACAATCACTCATCCTCCAGGCTCACATCTGTGTCCTGTAATAATTCAGACTCCACATTCACAGCAGGCTCCAGCCTTCCATCTTCAGAGTCATCAGAGTCAAAACTCCCAGCAGGATCGATCCTTCCAGTCACAACATACATGTATGTATGTATGTATGTATGGTATTTAGCTTTGTTCAGTTATTTTCTCACGTCATTATAGTTGTGCTTTTAAAGTTGTAGCAATGTTTTGGCAGAATCTCATCTGCCATCATCAGGCTTCTGTATTGTGTTCATCTGTGAACCTGATGATGGCAGATGAGATTCTGCCAAAACATTGCTACAACTTTAAAAGCACAACTATAATGACATGGGAAAATACTTGAACAAAGCTGAATAACATACATGTAAGTACCCATGAAAACTTAAGAATGAATACACACACACACACACACACACACACACACAATATGTCCTGGTCATTATTTGGACCTAGCTGCTATTATACTGAGTAATAGGATCCTAAATGTCTCATTAACACCATTTATAACATATTTTATGTTCAGATTCCACTCAAACTAAAAGCCCATTAATAAGTTTTACATCTTCCAAGGCATAGCTTTCATTTCCATGGCACGTTCTCTCCATCACCAAGAAATAATGAACAGAATTTTGCAAATTCCTTTTTGAGCTAATAATTCTTTAATTATGATATTAGCAGCACATCATACCAAAGGGACAAGAGGAGGATTTAAAAGGACAGCATAATAATTGATCCTTCAAAATGGAGCACAGGACAGATTTCATTTCCCCCCCTCTTCAAATCTCACTTGATAAAGTGAAGAAGAAAAAGACTGATTGGACACCTCTTTGCTGCTGGGATCATGCAGTGAATATTTCATTTGCTTGTGAAAAGCTTTGAGAGAAAAAGTTTCCTGAGTTCCATCACACGGCATTACATTTTTCACTTTGTACAATGTATCTTCATTTATTACTGTGTATTCTGCCACAGTGATTCAAGGAACACACACACACACACAAAATTATGGATGGTATCCACATTATTATTATTTATAGATTTATATGTCATTAACTTCCAAATATCTCAGGGCAACATCCAGTAGAAATATATAAATATTTATGTAACACTAACCAGAATATATACACTGAAGTCTAAAAATTCTTCCTTCTAAACTGTATTCAGCAAGCTGTGCCCAAATCTAGGTACAACTGGTTGCAATGGAAAAGTATTACTGCAGGGGGGAAAAAATATCAACATTGTTGTTAACTACACCTGTGGTGCGACCAGCAGAAGGTGTCCTGTTGAAGACTGTGGGAGAACCTGTGAGGAATTAGGTGGTCTTGAATACAATCTGAGCCAAAGACATCAGAAGAAGCGAGGAAGTATCAAGCAAAATCTGAATTTTTGAAATTGAGAGTCTTAATATTTAAGATTTAGAAATTCAGCACCCTGGACAGCAGAAATAGAGCTTACTCGCTGAGCTAGGCTATCATCACACTGGAGGATATTTGCTACAGCAAACAGCTGGTGAGGTCTTGGGGAAAAAATGGCATCTTCTTTCTCTCCCACTCCCACTCCCACTCTCTCCCTTTCCTCCTCCCCCTTCTCCCTCTCTCTTTCCTCTCTCCCATTGCTAGATATAAATTCTAGTACTTGTTCTTGTTCTAATGTCTAGCTTTTTAGACATTACTAAAATTATACATTCCTATGTAGCTAGAAGGAAGAGAAACCACAGGGAAATCTCATCTGAGTTCTTAAAGTCAAGGGTAATGTTTCATCCTCAGGCCAGAAAAGTAAAGGCCAAACCTGAGTATTCTTCAGGGTATGATGAATGAATAGCTAAAGCCTAGAGATGAGATCCATTTTCTGCAGCAATTATATCTGCCTGCCCAACACCCTTGGTACAAACATGTATCACAAGATAGTTGAGGACTGATTTATTTATGAAGAAAGAGGGTGGGGGGTGCATTCACAACCTTTAAAGGAGAAAAGAAAAAAACATTTATCTTTAGGGTGTGGTCTGGAACCAATAAATAGTTGAAATCTGTCTGTAGCAAAGGGTTTGTGTGTGTGTGTGTATGTATGTTATGTATATGTATATGTATATGTATATGTATATGTATATGTATATGTATATGTATATGTATATATGTATGTATACATGTATGCAGATATATATGTAGAAAATACATTCTAACACATTCAATTTTTTTCCAGAATACTTTTCAAAGTAATGGGAACACTCAACTTTAGATTCTCATGTGTGAGCAGTGCATAATAGCTGCTGAATGAACTAAAGTGACATGGACAAGGTTTGATGCTTAAATGCACACCTGGCTTTCAATGGTGGCTTTCTTAATACCAGATGATATTAGTGCATCGATGCAGAGGATATTGTTTTGAATTGTCTTTTCTCCTAATGTCCAGTGGAAATGAAGAGAAATTCTAAAATTACAGGAGCATATTTTTCTGCATAAAAATCTCCCCTCTTCCCAGTGTTATGCATTCAGTTCATTTGTAGTTTTTCCTCTCTGATGCAAATTAGAGACAGCGATAATTCAGGGAGATTTTTTTAGAGCATAAAGTTTCAAAGAGTAATAGAAAGAGTAATAGAAATATCTCCTTCCTAATTTTCTAAGATTACAGTCATTTTTTTAACAATTCAGAAATTGCCTCATCACACGGCATTCTAAAACTCTCCTGCTTCAGGCCAGTGAAATCCAGCCTTTGCTTTGCAGTCAACAAAATGATTCCAAATTTTCAGGCAGATAGCACTGCTGACCCTGGAAGTGTGCATTTACCAGGCTTTAAATCTTTTGCAACAAGAAATCACATTTGGAACTGTGGTATTGGCCAATCAAGAGCTGCCTTCCAGGACCACATCTGGCATAAATAGCTGCTTAGTGAAGAGACATTCTTTGCATCCCCTCCAGCAAGGGGAGAAGTGAGAATCAACAGCCCGTTATTGCTCAGAAGTATTGGCAAGATGTGAGCAAGCTGCTCACATGCATATCAATCAATTATTTGTGCCAGAACCCTCAGAAAACCATCTCTGCCAAGCTACGAGGGCAGGACAGCAGAAAGACTTTGCAGAAACTTGTCAGAATCCAATTAAATCACACAATCTGAAGGCTCTAGAACAGTGATGGCTAACCTTTTTTGGCTCCTCTGCTGAAAATTGCATGCATGCTTGTGTGCGCTTGCTCACACGCTAGCACCCAGAAAGCAATGTGCCCCCCTCCCATCCCCTGTGCATGTGTGTGCAATTCCACACTCCCGCCCCCTTACCTGCATTGCGTGCAAGCTGATTTTGGCCACATTGAGGTCTTTTTCAGCCTCCCAGAGGCTCAAGGGAAGCCCCTGCAGCCTTTGGAGCCTTTGGAGGCTGAAAAATGGGCCTGTTTCATCACTTCCGGTATTTCCAGAAATACAGGAAGTGATGAAATGGGCCTGTTTTTCGGCCTGCAAAGGCTGCAGAGGCTTTCCTTAAGCTTCTGGGAAACCAAAAAAGGCCTCAAAGGGGCAAAAAATCAGCTGGGAGGAGCACACATGCATAGTGCAGGTAAGTTTGGCTGGGGCTTGTGTGTCCGTACAAATGGCTTTGCGTGCCACTGTGGCACACATACCATAGGTTTGCCATCACGACTCTAGAAAGCTGTTCCTCTAGATACAAAGGATTGTGCTGCCAGCCCAGATTTTGAGTTGAATCAGAAAGATGGAATAAAGATACTCAGGTGTCAAGGAATCATTTAAAGGCATGTCAAAGAAAGGAATAAATGTTAAAATAAAAGGGTAGGTGTTATGGGCCTATAAGATGACACAATCTGCTAGAGAAAGAAAAGTTCTCTCTCCTCTTTAAGATCCCAATTTGTTGTGGCTAAAAAGATGCCTAAACTAGATGTGGAGCATCTCCAGGCAGTCTCGCTTATTCAGAAACTTCTAATGTACAAATCTAGTCCCTCTGAAATTTAGACTTCTATTATAACCTTAGAGTAAGCTTGCTATGGAATTTTGCCTTCGATGAAGCTTGAGGAGAATTTGAAGTTACTCAATTGAGCAAAACAACAGTTCAAAGAATATTATTCTATCAAAAAAAATAGCTTGGGACAAGTACTGGATCATCCCCAACTTGTCATTCAATACTTGAAATTGCCTTTTACATGGGTGAAATAATGGAATTAAAACAATATTAAAATATACATAAACAGAATTTTTCACCCCCCTCTTCATATCTAGCTTGGAGGAAACACATAAATACAAATTTTACCAATCAACAACAACCCAGAGCACTA
Organism: Hydrophis major; assembly: GCA_033807585.1. NCBI lineage: Eukaryota > Metazoa > Chordata > Lepidosauria > Squamata > Elapidae > Hydrophis > Hydrophis major. The sequence goes on from CM066337.1 coordinate 18,452,080, forward strand.
GAGGGCAGGATAAGAAACAATGGATGGAAACTAATCAAGGAGAGAAGCAAATTGGAATTAAGGAGAAACTTCCTAACAGTGAGGACAATTAACTAGTATAATAGATTGCCTTCAGAAGTTGTGGGTGCTCCAACACTGGAGGTTTTTGAGAAGAGATTGGACAGCCATTTGTTTGACTTGGTGTAGAGTCTCCTGCTTTAAGCAGCGGGATGGACTAAAAGACTCCAAGGTCCCTTCCAGCTCTATTCTGATTGATTCAACTTTACTCGTGTGTTATTGAAAAAAAGATTCATTTAAGATAGAAATATGGAAAAGGAAAAGAATAAGGAAAGAAAAAAGTTCTTGGTTGAGAAGCAAAAGTTGGATGAGAAGGTAACGTTCAAGCAACTTTAGCAACTCACCTTAGGACAACTGCGCTCAAGGTGGCTATGGTGGGATTCAAACCCATGCCCCCAAAGAGACAGGAGGAATGTGTTTTAGCCAAGTTGTGTCATCTGTGATGGAACACCAATGCCATCTACCTGCAGCTGACCCAATGTGTTTTAGAAAACAGTCACTTTTCCTCAAAAGAAAATAACAATTGCCATTCATCAGTTGTGAACTTCACTGTTCTCATCACTTCACCTTACTGAAGAAAAAAACCTAACAGGTCAGAAAACAGATTCTACATGTTCCTTTTCCATATTTGCACCAAAAGTGATTACTTTCCACAAGTCAGTCAGTCCTGTTTCCTCCTTTTAACAATAGTCTCAAGGCTCTTTGTCATATTTCTCCACTTTCCAAGCAGTCAGTGGACCATTTTTTTAAAAAAAATATAGGATCAAAATAGCCATACAACATTGATTGCAAATTCTTGCAAATGCCAACCCATTTGTCTTGAGAAATTCTTCTGAAACATTTTCAGAGCACTGTATAATATTTGTCTCAAGAGATGGAAAATATTACTGGGGGGGGGGGGGGGAATATCATTACCAGCTATAACTGTCCCCGTCCCCTTGAAATACAGCAAAATTACCATTTTAACAAAAGAAGGAAAAAACAGAGTTGGAAGGGATCTTTTAATTCAACCTCCTGCTCAAGCAGGAAACTTCATACTATTTCAGACAAATTGTTGTCCAATCTTTTCTTGAAAACCTCCACTACTGGAGCACCCACAACTTCTGGAGTCAAGTCGTTCCACTGGTTGATTATTCTCACTGTCAGGAAATTTCTCCTTTGTTCCCTATTTTCCCAAACAGCAGTGTTAATGCTTATGTTAAAGCCACATCATGAGAAAGGGAGATAAACTGGATTTGTTTTTTTTCCTACCTTTACTGCAGTGCTACTCCAATCCAATAGTTTTCTTTAGTGTGACTAACTTCCTTTTAGGAACAACAGATGGAAGACTTTCTCTGCAAAACATCAATTTAATCAAATGATTTAACATCATCCTTAGACATCTAAGATTCTAGATGAACAATCTGAGTTGTAAGGAAGAGCCATTTCATAGTTGAGGTGCAAAACTCTGAGATTGCCATACAGATGAGTTCTCCTTCACTGGAGGACTTCAGACACAAGCTGGATGGTCACCAATCTAAGATGCTATGGTGGATCCTTCACTGAGTAGGGACCTCAGTTAGAAGATCTCAAAAGTCCTTTCCAATTCTATATGCTATTTTAATGGTCAGTCAGTACATATTTAAATGCATTTTTTGCATGCCTTAATAACTCACCAAGTTCATAGTAAAGCTATGCTTCTCTAACCATTGTAAGGGTCTCACAAGTTATAACAGATATTCCCTGAGGGACATTGGGTGATCTTTCATTCTGTCCAATTTGCAATTTCTCTGGGATGTCTCCCTTGGATGATTCCGCAGATATCTCCTTAGATGTCAGCTCGGGGAAGGATGAGCCCATTCCTGGCACATCAGGAACTGAGCTGATTGATGGCTCTGAATGGCCATCCAGAAGGGATTTGACAGAAGTTTCATACAGGGAAAGCTTGCCGTGGCAGATGACCAGTGAAGAGGAGGAAGAACTGCCTTCTGCACTGATCCAAGAACATGTAGAATAGAGAAAAGCCAGGAGCAGAGAAGGTCAGACAGACTACTCAAGAGGAGAAAGCCCCACCCATCTTGATGGGCTGTACCAGAACCTTGTTATTTATCACTGCAAACAGATGGGGGCATTTCTGGGAGCAATGTGTTTGTTTTCAAGCTATGTGTTTTCTGGTCATCATGTTTCCTACCTCACTCTGAATTGACACCATGTTTGGAATCAAATCATGTCTTGGAAATTCTGGATTTCTCTTGCCTCATGAGCTCTCTTGGGTGTGGATTTAAGTTTTGCCTGGTGGATTTAAGTTTGTCTGGTGGACATATTTTGTTTGAGCAAATTTCAAATGCTTTGTGGACTATTCGGCTATTGCTCTGTTGATTAACCTTGGTCTGCTCATGGCTGCTCTTAATTGGGAGAGTTCTGGGTTTTGGTGAAGGGAATTGCTGGGAATATTAGTAAACTCTCTAAATCACAGTTGTGTGTGAGAGAGAGAAAGCGGGGAAGCACATTTTCAAAAGATCATCTTTATAGATGAAATCAGAAGTGGCCCACCTTTCTTTATTGCATAGTTTAAGAGATGTACTAGCAACATGGGTTTGAACGGCCAGAATATTTGTTCCACATGAAATGGCATCTATATCCACCTTTCAATTAGGGTAAAAAAAATAATAATGGCCAAAAATCTTGCACTATCTCATGAAGCACTATTGCATGAGATTCACGAAATATTAGGGTAACATTGTCAAAATATTGACAGGCTAACACAAGATCAGGAGTCACAGTGAGTGCATTGAATGGCCATATAAATGTTCCAAATATGTCAGAGCAAATAGGCAGCATTACTGTTATTATGAGACAACCCAGGTGCAAAACACAGCACTCAGAAACTTAGACATTTAACAGTGGTTTATATACAACAGTTATATACAGACTTATATATGGTAGGCAAAATACCTTACAAGCAATCTTTCTTCTTAACTCTACACGGAGAACTCTGCAATGAATACCAGACACAAGGAGAGAGGACATGACCTCTAATGGCTGGCTTTATATAAATACCTCTTAAAGAGTAGAACCGATCCTCAGACTTAAAGAGGCAGTATTAATGCTATGTTGATTCATCCTTGTTGCATCAGCCTATATTGCATCAGGTTCACTGCTGGTCAGCTCTTAAATCCCAAGACCTTAATAAAATAAATATATGTGGGTAATGCCATCAACATACCCTGCATGAAAATTGCAAAGATTCTCAGCCTCTGTTCTGGTTTCTCCCTATATTATTTTAGAATTAGAACAGAATATAACAGAATTATAGGTGTAAATTCTCTTTTTAAAATCCAGCTTCAGAATGGACTAAAATCCCTCCCTGAAGTTGTGGGGGGGAGATGTTTGTGCAATCCAAGCCACAATTTGTTGTCAAACATACTCCTCCCTGATGTATTTAAATGTACAAATTTCATATCACCTTATCTTCAAAAACTCGCTAGCAAGAATCCTGTACTTCTTGCATGTTCCAGGAATAAGCCATTGTCATATGTATTAATACACCTCCACTGGAGAGCATCTCTCATTAAACTATGTCCAACACCAGGAGCTGACTTCAGAATTCATGTTTTGCTAATATTTACATGTACTGTTAATTCACACGTTTGCTTCTAGTAGGCAACAGCCGGGCTCTGACAGTTGAACAGATGCTGTCTTCTCCAGCCAATGATGGAGTGCAGACTTGTATAAAAATAAGAGCACAGCCAGCTTCTGAGTTCCCTAAGGGTAGCAAGCATTTGGCAGCAGCCTGGTCATGCTTTAAGAATTACCATATGTGCAGTGCAATGCTTTGTGGGTTTATTCCAAAAGGATTTCCACTTTGGTCAAACTCTATCTTAGTGTGTTTAAAATCTGGTAGCAGCACAACTCTATTTTTATTCAGAATATGTAGAGGTTAAGCTGAAAAAAAGAAATATGAAAGAAACTCTAAAGCTCGCTGAGAATGAGGGGGGAAAAAAGAAGCCTGTTTGACTTTGGGGAAAAGGATGACAGACAGACAGACAGACAGAAAAGAAAGAAAACACAACACTAATTGATTTGGCTTACTTTGAATGGTAGAGTCCTTTCTTTGAATGCACAGGGTCCACCCAAATCCTGGCATCACTACATAAGACTGCAAAAGATCCTAAAAATATGAAGAATCACTTCTAGACTTTAAAGAATACAGTGTATATTTTATTATTTGATCAACAAGGAAACATATGAGATATAAGAAAAAATATCACTTTAAACATCTGCAAAAAAAGTTGAGGCTGTATTTTCTTGGAGCAAATGATGAGGCTCAAGATGTCATTTAAGTGCAATTTCCATTATGCTTCTCTCTTGAATGTACTGGCTTGGACTACTCAACCATCAGTTGAACAGAACTGAAGAATCTTCTTGGATGAGAAGCAAAATGTCTTCAAGTTTCCTCTTGAAAAAGCATCCTTTGGTCCTCCATACAAATTATTGGAGAGAGTTAATACTCAGATATGAGACCAGTAGAACAGTATTTCTCAACCTTGGTCATTTTAACATGTCTGGACTTCAACTTCCAGAATTCCCAAGACAGCATGAATTCCGAGAGTTGAAGTCCAGACATCTTAAAGTTGCCAAGACTGAAAAACACTGCACTGGAGATTTTAGGCTTCTATGGAAATGCATGAAACTTCCTGTGGTACAGTAACTATATTACACCAAGAAAATTGTGTGCAAAAGTCTAGGAACTGAACCCAGTTAGAGGAAGTCATTTTGCATTGCAGGATCCCCACATTACCGTTGACAGTGGAGATGAACAAATCCAACCTAATACAAACCACCCAGGATTTTGTTAACTCAAACACTAAAATTAAGTTTTCCCAAGTAACTTTAGTCTGTGAAATGATTAAGATGCAAGATTCTCAAGGGAATTCCTCTTTAATCCTCCTATTTTCTCATTAACCTCCCTCCATCCCCTCACTGATATAATTCGTCTGACTTGACTTATTTTTTTTTTTAAATGCCTTTCCAAGTTGTACTGCAGAGTCACTGTTGCAAGCAAGGACCATGTAAAAGGTAGCCAGATTTTAAAGGAGATTCAAAAGAACCTTTCTTGTCTGCTTTTGCATTTATTTTACAAATGTGCATTGGATGCTTCATTTCACTTTACAACTGAGAAGTGCCCAGATTGTGGTTGGATGAGCAACAATTATGCATGCACAGCTGCCTCTCTTTCTTTCTTTCTTTCTTTCTTTCTTTCTTTCTTTCTTTCTTTCTTTCTTTCTTTCTTTCTTTCTTTCTTTCTTTCTTTCTTTCTCTCTCTCTCTCTCTCTCTCTCTCTCTCCCCCTCCCTCCCTCCCTCCCTCCCTTCCCTCTTTTCTCCCTCCCTCCCTCTTTCCTCTCCCTCCCTCCCTTCCTTTCTCTTCCTTCCTTCCTGCTTTCCTTCCTGCCTTCCTCACCAGAGTTCGGGAAATTAGCATTCAAATAATGCTGGTTCACATCATGAGAAAAAGAAACGAAGCTTGAAGCATCCATATCTCTTGATTGAATTTTCTTTTCCAATTTTATTTAGATAAATCAGCCCTGTGTATTTGAGTTTTCCCTTCTTTTTGTGGTTGGATGCTCTAGGGCTAGTGCTTTTTTCCATACCAGTTCTTATTCAATTTAATGAAAGAGGATTTGTTTTAAACATTCTTTTGGAAGGAGAGAAATCATGCAGCGTAAAAGGCTGTTGTATAGTACATGTTTTGCAAGCTGCTCAAGGAGAGATGGATTATTGGCATTGTAAGCACTTCATTATGATATGCCCAGAATGAAATACAAATGAAGAAATTGTAAACGTTGAGGATTTATGATTTCTGTTGATTCAATATCGGGCACTGATGTCACTTTCCCTAAAACTTGGTTTTTATCTTTTTAAAAAAAATATAAGATCAGATAATAAATTAGGTTTTCATCATTTGCTCCATCTTCAAGGTCATCCCAGAGGCAAAGATAAGGACATGTGGAAGTTCCACACAGATGGTCGTGCTCTTTAGATTTATTTGCATACAACTGTCATCACCCATAACCAGGGGTGGGATTCAAATTTTTTAACAACCGGTTCTTAGTTGGTGGGCGTGGCTTGGTGGTCATGGGATTGGCTGGGTGTGGCCAACTCAATGTTACTCACATTGAGGCACGCATCTCCTCATCTGGCTTCTCATGACTGTGGGGATGCTGCAACAGTTGTAAGTGTGAAAAATGATCATCAGTCACTTTTTTCACTGCCATTGTAACTTTGAAGCAAAGGAGGGAAAAAAAACTCCAAAGAAGTTCCTGAGAACCAAGAATGCCAAGAATGTAATAAGGGTTAACAGAGAGGCAGTTTCTGTAAGCAACACCAGAACGTTTCCTTCCTGCCTTCCTTACAGGATTAGCCCGGTAATTTCTTCTAACAACCGGTTCTCCAAACTGCTTAGAATGTTAACAACCGGTTCTAGTGAATAGGTGCGAACTGATAGAATCCCACCTCTGCCCGTAACCATCAGTGCCTCCTTTGATCAGGTAGACTTAAAACTGCAACTCTCGTTTCCATATTCTACACCTGCAATACTAGGATTATTAGATATGGATAGGCATGATTATAGAGATTCAAAATACCTTTTCCACTCCTGCTCTCCTTTAGAAGGGAGCTGAGCAAGCAAAAGACAGGATTGATGGTTCACTCAGCATATTTCAGCTGATGCTGCCTTGAAAGAGCTATAATTTACTTCATAGGAAAAGTAGGAAGTCCCTTCTTGCATGTCAGCTGGTGGCTTTGTCTGCTGTAAATCATGTCCAAACTTCCTGTTTGACTTCCTGGGAAGAGACGAGCAGCTACTCCAGTTTCAGGCTAGGTAACTGAAAAGAGAATGTTGCTGAGAATGAAACCCAAAGCAATCCCTTTTCCAAAAACAATTTTAAGAAAAGGAGAGAGGGAAGATTTTGGAGCATGTGTAAGGGAGATTATTTTTTTTATTTTTTTATTTTAATTTGATTTGTCAATCGCTTACAAGATAATAGGTATAAGTATAAACATAGTTATGAAGACATGAACTGAATACATATAAAAAAAAAAAACCAGTAGGACAGGGATAGTAGGCACATTGGTGCGCTTATGCATGCCCCCTACAAACCTTAGTAAGGTTAAGGTTAACGTTTTTGGGGTTTGGGGAAGAAGCCACAGAGTCAAGTAGAGTGTTCCAGACATTGACCACTCTGTTGCTGAAGTTATATTTCCTGCAATCATTTACAAAGTAGTCTGGTAAAAGCTTTCAAAACTTATTTTAAATGCCAAAAGGTGATGTAAGATCAAATCCTTCACTAACAGAGGAAGAATTTAAAAGGGACGATTGTACAGAGCCAAAAGATGGAATATAAAGTTGGACTGTTTCCCTGATGAAATATTCCAGGTCTATATTCCTTCTTTTTGATCTGTACAGTCTTCACCTCTAAAGTCTTCCTATTGGTGGACTTTTTGAAACCGTGATGATTTCTGGGTTGTGTATAGATAAAAATAGGCTATGGGATGAAGAGGTTTTTTATTTGTAATTTTAAATTAGTATATTAGCTTGTGATGAAGGTTAGAAGCCACTTCATTATTGTCTGTCCTCTCTTTTTCTTTTCTTTTCTCTTCTACTTTTTTTGTTATACTTCCTGAGCTTTCCCCCCCTTTTAATTTAGTTTAAATGGAGGGGTCCTTAATGCTCTCTGAGCTTGGTTGTTTCCTTCCAAACATTTCATTATTACCCAAACTAAGTGACATCATCAGTGATAGAATAGAGAGCAAGCTCCACTCTCTTGTAAGCACTGATGATGTTACTTTGTTTGCAAGAAAAAAACCAAGCTCAGAGAGCAACAAAGACCCCATAGCCTTCTTCTTTCTTTTCCTCCCCCCTCCCTCCTCCTCCTCCTCCTCCTTCTCCTCCCATTGATGATGCTACCTAGTTTGGGTAATGAAATGTCTGCAAGAAAACAATGAAGCTCAGAGAGCACCAAGGACCCCTCATTTCAACTCTGAATTACAAATATTCTCCTTTATTAATTTGTGTTATTTTGTACTAAGTTTGTTTAAAAAAATAATACAACACAGTTAAAAAGCAATATATACACCCTAGGCAGTTGGGATCAATCCCCTTTCAAGAAGGGAGTCGACCTCTTTCTCTTTAGTCAGACTCTCCCAATTTTAATAGCTTTTTAAAGTTTTCAGTATTTTTCATTGTTAGCCGCACAGAATGCTGTATGAGCAGAAAGGTGAACTGGGAACCAAAGTGATCCAGCTGCTACTATTTGGGGGACCATTAATTGCCACAATAGGAAAGCTGCCAGAGTGGCACATGTGCCATATTCGAGGCACATGGCCTCTGCTTCATTTGTTTTAAGAAAAAAATAGATTGTCTTGCGTGACAATGATCAGTCAGAGATGGAATGTGGAACACCAAAACCTCATTATATTAATTGGTGGTGGCAGCATTTGGAACTATTTGGAGACAAAGAGGGAGCAGGTGCACTGATGCTTCAGAGAATTTTTTTGTCTAAGAGGAAACATTACACACCATGGTTGCATGGTGGCACAGTGGTTAGAGTGCAGTACTGCAATCTACTTTCTACTGGCTGCTGACTGCCTGCAATTTGGCAGTTCAAATCTCACCAGGCTCAAGGTTGACTCAGCCTTCCATCCTTCTGAGGTTGATAAAATGAGGACCCAGATTGTTGGGGGTAAGAGGCTGACTCTGTAAACCACTTAGAGAGGGCTGTAAAGCACTGTGAAGTGGTATACAGGTGAAACTTGAAAAATTAGACTATTGTGCAAAAGTTTATTTATTTCAGTAACTTTATTTATTTCAGTAACTTAAAAGGTGAAACTAATATATGAGATAGACTCATTACATGAAAAGCAAGATAGTTCAAGCTGTGATTTGTCATAATTGTGATTATTATGGCTTACAGCTCATAAAAATCCCAAATCTACAATCTCAGAAAATTAGAATATTACGTGCAATCAATAAAACAAGGATTGTACATAGAACAATATCGGACCTCTAAAAAGTATAAGCATGCATACTTGGTTTGGGCCCCTTTTGCAGCAATTACTGCCTCAGTGCACATGTGGCATGGAAGCTATCAGCCTGTGGCGCTGCTGAGGTGTTATGGAAGACCAGGATGCTTCAATAGCAGCCTTCAGCTCTTCTGCATTTTTCAGTCTCATGTCTCTCATCTTTCTCTTGGCAATGCCCTATAGATTCTCTATGGGGTTCAGATCAGGCAAGTTTTCTGGCCAATCAAGCACAGTAATCCCACGGTCATTGAACCAGGTTTTGGTGCTTTTGGCAGTGTGGGCAGGTGCCAAGTCCTACTGGAAAATGAAGTCAGCATCCCCATAAAGCTCATCTGTGGAAGGAATCAAATCTCCTGGTAGATGGCTGCGTTGACCCTGGACTTAATGAAGCACAGTGGACCAACACCAGCAGATGACATGGCTCCCCAAATCAACACAGATTGTGGAAACTTCACACTGGACTTCAAGCATCTTGCAGTGTGTGCCTCTCCATTCTTCCTCCAGACTCTGGGCCCTTGGTTTCCAAATGAGATACAAAAGTTGCTCTCATCAGAAAAGAGGACTTTGGACCACTGAGCAACAGACCAGTTCTGTTTTTCTTTAGCCCAGGTAAGATGCTTCTGACGTTTGTTGTTCAGGAGCAGCTTGACAAGAGGAATATGACATTTGAAGCCCATGTCCAGGATCTGTCTGTGTGTGGCGGCTCTTTTTTTTAAAAAAACAAGTTTTATTTTTCAAAACACACAATACATAAATACACATAAACACAAAACATAAAAGCATAAAAAATCTCTTTTCTGAAAGTTGCTTAGTCCCGGGTTAAAACTCGTGGTACAGACACAAATTCAAATTCATATTCATTTTACATACCATTTCATATCTTATCAACATTTTCAATTTTCTATATAACTTCTTCTCTCCTTTAAATTTTCTCAATTTTATTTTATTTTATTTTATTTTATTTATCTCCTCTCAATTCATATCATAATATTTATTATTCTTTGTCTGTTCTATTCCAGCCAACCATTTATTTTTCTTCTTTAAAAAAAAAAAAAGAAGAAATATTTCTCCTGTACACTATATGGAGTATGATGCCTTTATCTCTTTCCCCTATATTTATAATACTTAATATAAAACACATAACATACATTGGGATTCTGTCTGGTACATTTTAAAATTATACTACATTATCAAAAATAAAACAAATCTATTCATTCATATTAATATTCATTCATGTCTTAAACATTTAACTCATTGCTTTTCAATTAAATCACATACTCTTATGGGAGCCCAATTTTCCATAATTATTCCCCCCCCCCACATCACATATTATAGCTCAATATTTCATTAAAATGTTCCTCCTTCTTCTACATCAAAACTCATTTCACAAAGATTTTGCTAGTATACCATATTCTAATCATTAATATTAACAATCATTTATATCTTGAACATTTTATCCATTTCAATGAAATATCATGCCTTTGTGGGAACACTTATGCTTTCCAAAAATATTACCCCCCCCCCATCACAATCTTAAATCATGTTTCATTACAGTACTCCCTTTTCTTAACCAAAAATTTCACTAATTTATGTTAAATATTTTATCACATTTTAAGTTACATATTATTTCTAATTTTCTATGATTACTTCTAAATACAAGTATAAAAATGCAGTCTTATGTACCTTTCTGGAATCCCTTTAACAATAAAATTTATCCATTATCTCTAAAAAACTTTTGCTTCTTAACATCTTGCTCCCCACCATTAGGACTTCCCATCCCTTCCTTTCTCTCTTGCTTCTTCTTCTCCTTGTCCTCTTTAACCCCTTGTCTCTCCACCTCCCTTTTATTCTGCTTTCCCCCTTTCTGTTGTTTCTTAACACAATGTCCCCTTTTCACCTTATTCTTCTCCTTTTGGGCTGTTTTTCCAGATCTCAAAGACCTTTTTTCCTTTTTCTCTTGCTTTTTCCCTTCTCCAGTCAAAGTCATTTGTTCATCAAAGATGGCTTCTTCTTCGTCCCCATCATCCTCATTCTGCTTCACATAAGTATAAACCACCATTTCTAAGTATTGAAAAATAGTGCCAAGACCATCTTCCTGTCCTTGTTTTTCTCTTTCATATTTTTGATAAATAAGTTTCAATTCATCCATAGATGATGCCATTGCGTAGAGAAAAAGTTTCCCCAAACAACCACCCAGATGATTTAATCAGAAGTAATTTCCAAAGGTTCCAAAATCACCAAACAATCCAAACAGACTGTTTCTTTTACATACCTTCTTCTTCTTCACTTTCTCTTTCTGGGGTTAAAGTAGTCACAAATCCTTTTCAAATATATTTTTTGGAAGTTTTTAAACTCTTTGTAATTCTCGGCAATCTTCTCCTTATTTTCAAATTTTACTCTTATTTTTTCCACTCTCCCTTCCCACTCACAGCCAAAAGGTTTTTTCTTTCTTTCTTTTTTTTCCGCTGTCACTTTAGGAAGGAGAGTAGAACAAGGAAAAAACTTTCCCTTTTAGAATATTCGCAGCTTATAACTCTCACAAGGAACAATATATACTGAGCAACCTTCCAGGTTCCAGATCACTTTCTCCTGTCTTGTCCCGATAGAAGCAACTTTCACTTTTCTTCCAGCTTTCTCCCTCCTGAACCTGCTTACCCGGCTGCAGCTTTCTTCGTGGCAGCCATTGCTGACTGCCGTTCCTCCAGTTCGGGAAAAGGGGGTTTAGCCGGCTGGGGAGGGGGTTTGCGGCACCCCCAAACCTCTTGCCAGATCCCCCCTGTCTTCAGCTACCTCGATGGGGCAGCTATATCCCCCAGATCCAAATGGATCAGGGGAACCTTGGTGGCGAACGCAGCAGGGATCGCGCGGTTGCGAATTCCTGCCGCCACCGAAAGCTTGTGTGTGGTGGCTCTTGATGCACTGACTCCAGCCTCAGTCCACTCCTTGTGAAAATCCCCAACGCTTTTGAATGACCTTTTCCTGACAATCCTCTCCAAGCTGCAGTCATCCCTGCTGCTTGTGCACCTTTTTCTTCCATACTTTTCCCTTCCACATAACGTTCTATTAATGTGCTTTGATACAGCACTTTGGGAACATCCAGCTTCTTTTGCAATTATCTTTTGTGGCTTTCCTTCCTTATGGAGGGTGTCAATGATGGTTTTCTGCACAACTGTCAGGTCAGCAGTCTTTCCCATGATTGTGATTCCTATGAACCAGACTGAGAGACCATTTAAAGGCTCAGGAACCCTTTGCAGGTGTTATGGCTTAATTAGCCAGTTAGAGTGGGACACTTTGAGCCTAGAATATTGAACCTTTTCACAATATTCTAATTTTCTGAGATTGTGGATTTGGGGTTTTCATGAGCTGTAAGCCATAATTATCTCAATTACGACAAATCATGGCTTGAACTATCTTACTTTGCATGTAGTGAGTCTATCTCATATATTACTTTCACCTTTTAAGTTGCATTACTGAAATAAATGAACTTTTGCATGATATTCTAATTTTTTGAGTTTCACCTGGATAAGTCTAAATGGTATTGCTATTGCATTAGAACATAGATCATAGGACATATAATTTTTATTGGCCAAGTGTGATTGGACACACAAGGAATTTGTCTGGGTGCAAATGCTCTCAGTATACATAAAAGAAAAGATACATTTGTCAAGAGTCAAGCATCATCAGGTACAACACTTAATATTAGTCATAGGGTACAATAAGCAATCAAATCATACTAGGAAACAGTCAATATAAATCGTAAGGATACAAGCAACAAATTTACAATCATACAGTCACAAGTGGGAGGGGCTGGGTGATAAGGAGTGATGAGAAGATTAATAGTAATAGTAATGCAGATTTTGTAAATAGTTGAACAGTGGTGAGGGAATTATTTGTTTAGCAGAGTGATGGCGGTCGGAAAAAATGTCCTTGTGACTAGTTGTTCTGGTGTGCAGTGATCTATAGAATAGAACAGAATAGAACAGAACAGGATAGAATAGAATACTTTATTGGCCAAATGTGATTGGACACACAAGGAATTTGTCTTGGTGTAAATACTCTCAGTATACATAAAGAAAAGGTACATTCGTTAAGAATAAAGAATCATAATGTACAATACTTAATGATAGTCATAGGGTACAATCAGCAATCAATTCATACCAGGAAACAGTCAATATAAATTGTAAGGATACAAGCAACAAAATTACAGTCCTACAATCACAAGTGGGAGGGGATGGGTGATAAGGAGTGATGAGAAGATTAATAGTAATAGTAATGCAGATTTTGTAAATAGTTGAACAGTGGTAAGGGAATTATTTGTTTAGCAGACTGATGGCATTTGGGAAAAAACTGAAAGACCTAGAAAGACCTAGAATTGCCCTTCCTTTATGCTACCCCGTCCTCCACTCTTCAAGCAGGACAGAGATCTTCAGTTTTATTAAGCTGGTCAGGAGCCAGATAGCACCATGGTTGCCAATGCATGCTTGTGCTCTTAAAATGCACAACAGACAAGGAAAATACTGTAGAAGCTGGTAACAGTCTATGAAAATAACCTTGAGGGCCAGGAGAAAGAGCTGCAGTTTGATAAGAAAACTTTGAGTCTAAAGCAGGAATGTAATTTGAGAAAATACACAAGAAATGGAAAAAAATGATATATGTATTCAAATCATTATTTTCAGAAGGCTTAGTTAAAACAGGGTATGCTGTGTAGGTTGTACAGCTTCTGGAAGTGTATCACCCATTGCCTGGATGGATAAAACTCTCTTCTGATCCTCTCTAGGCAATGATAAACCACAGATATCTAAGAATGGCTCAGGAAAGTAGGACACAGCTCAACCCATATTGACATTATAAATTCCTGTTAACCTCTGAAGAGATCATAAGCTCCAGAAGATACTTTTTAGTGAATTAGGATCAAATAGACCTTCTGGAAGATTGGAAGCCTTACAGGAAACCGTTCAGATTTCTGATTATTTTTCTTTTTTCTCAGTGCTGAGCCAGAGCCTAAGTCTGTTACAGTGATTGTTTAGCTTGGCTGGAACTGTGTATGACCTTATCAAAACCATTTTGGCCTTAATTTTACCTTAAATCATTCAGAAGTCTCCTTTCTTGAGCAGACACATCTTCCTGTTCTGTTAGGGATGCTGCAGTGACTAGCCAGCTGGTACATACCCTGAAGATAATACATGTAGTTGACATTTTATCATTCACAGCTTCATTTGAAAGGGCGAAGAAATATTTCATGGGCAAAGCAGGTGCAGCAGAGCAGGCTAGAAAAGGTTCATTCACATAGAATCAAAGTCTACTTGTGGCCTCTGTCTTTTCAGCTGTGCTTTGTTGTACACTAGCAAAATGGCCTTGCACAGTCTCTGGTCCCTTGGCAGCATAAGAGCATCTGCTATTCCCCCCCCCCCCCCCCCCCCCCCCCAGGAGAGTATCTGGATACAGAAAATTCTCTCAGGTAACCAAAAAGGGAACTAGTACCTTAAAGAAGGAAGTAAGAAAAACAACAAAAAGCCCCCATCACTTGGGCTTGAGATTGATTGATTGAAATCAGAGCCTGCTGCCCTTTTAAGATTCATTATTTTACGATATGACATCATATTAAGGAAAAATTGATTCTCTGTGATGCATCTTCCTGCATGCTCTCAAGTATCGGTGTCATTTTCACTGATCTTACTTCCAACCTATCTCTTGGTTATATTTAAATTCATTTACATATAAACAGTTGTTGCCTTTAAGCCCTGCATTTGCTTTCTCTGTAACATTTGGCTGGGCCTCTGTGGGAAAGATCCAAATGCTGCTACTTATGTTCTTAGCAAAATCTCCTTATAAGTACCTTTTTCAAAAAAAATACAGAAGAAATATAACTTCAGATTGCAGAGTTCTCCCCCTCCCTCCCTCCACTCCCTCCAAGGATAAATTGAGAATATTCTGGTGCTTAGGCTGGCTCTGGGTTTCCGAGACAGCCATGTTTCCTGGCAAAGCACTCAAGGAAATCTCATGGGTGGGTGGGGTGGAAATCTGCTTAGGGTTAGGGGTTTGTTCCCCTTGAATTCAGACAGCAAAACAGACATCACCCTCCTTCAGGCTCAGCTGGTCATTTCCTACAAAAGCCTTCCCTCAAACAATTTCATCTGTGTTCTTACTTGATTGTTTTTAGGAAATAAAATTCACATTATTTTTGTTCTCCTAGGAATCTGGGATAATCTCTTGGGTATGAAATTGACAGGATGAAAGTCCAGTAAACTAAGACTCTATCTGCATAAGATGCTGTACTATATTAGGAAATGACTTTTCCTACCTGATTGAAGCAGGCGTCTTGAAGCAGGTTGCATTTCTTGGATCAGACTTTCTTGGCAGCTGCTGAAACTTTACAGCATCTGGTGAAGTTCATTTATTTATCTTCTAGGCATTTAATGGGGTATATCTTGTTTTTTTCCAACCCCAGAATTTTATTAACACAATCCTGTGAGGAAAGTTTGGCTGTGAGAAAGAGAAAACAAATAGTGCAAATGAGGTATATTCAGTACTACCAGATCTGGGCTGCAAATATCCAGATGATCAACTAAATTGCTGTTATCCAGAGGACAACCAGATTTTGCATCCCAGATCTGTACACTGGCTCAATTGCTGAAGGGGGATTTGAATCCGGACCTCCACTAGTCCTAGTCCAACATTCTAATCAATGTATTGCTATCCCAATACAGCTTTTGGAGGAAAAAAAATCAGCTTTCCATTACATGTTAGAATTAAGAGTGTTTATGGAGATTCTCAATCATCCAGGTCATGGTTGTCCCAACGATGCTTTTTCAAAAAGCAGCTGGACTTTCTTTGTTTTGCTTGAAGATGTTTTGCTTCAAGATATTTCAGAAGCTTCTTCAGTTCTTCTTCCGAAGAGACAGGACCATCTCAATATATTTTGGTGCTTGAGATTCATTCTTCAAAAACATATGTATGTTTAAGTGGAATAAGTAACTGGTCTCAGGCAGCAAAATAATGAATAATGGAGAAATGTTGTTGGCAAGGAAGCTCTTTATGCTATTGAGCATGCTAACCAAAGCTATGTGAGCTTGATTCAACCTTCTGGTGTAGGGGAAAAGCTATATTTTTCCTGGACAGAGGGAAGATCCAGTTCATGTGTTGGTTCAGGGGAAAAAGTCATATTGGCTTGTGCTTTCTGAAATAAAATTAATATAATTATTGTTCTCCTAAGAGTCTGGGAGAATCTCCTGGGTATAATATTGACAGGATGAAAGTCCACTAAACTAAGACTCCACCTGCATAAGATGCTGTAGTATATTAGGGGATGACTTGATTTCAATGTATTCTAGCATTTTCCCATTCCATGAATAAAAGCCAGATTGGATTAACCACCAAATCTTATTTCCAGAAGTTCTGCATCTGATCTTGAGAATAACTCATTAAAAGGATACAATTCAGATCAAAATACTTAGTCATTCAATATCCTGCAGCAGATCCATAATTTGGTACCTGCTGATCAAAGCAGTTGCCTTAATTTGTTTTATGATAGAGCTAGCCCTAGTTTGAATCTCTACTCTATGGGGATTTTCCCCCCTACTTGTCCTTCTAAACCATGGGTTTCAAACTCATGGTGTCATGTTGCTGTCATGTGACATTTCATGATGGTTTTCCCATTTGTGGAGCTGGAGTGGGTGTAGCTGGTATGTGAGGCATCTGGCCCAGGAGCTGTCAGTTTGACAACCCTGTTTTAAATTCATTGGCTGCCCATCTCCAATGCCATTGTTAGAGTATTTGATGTGTAGATTAAAGACAGGCAAAGACAGGAATCATTAGGTTCACATAAGGAATTAAGTCTAACCCTTCTTGGATTATGTTAACTGTTATCTAGCACCACTTTAGTGCTGACTGTTAGTTGACTAGATTTTTGTATATAGCCATGAACAATAAAAAAACAGTTTAACTGGAACTTAACTTGGGATCCTGATTCTTCACACCTTGACATTTGAATTTTAAAAATGATCACACAGAGACTTCAGCAACATTATTTTGACTTCAGAAATATGTATACTTGAGGAAAAAAGTAGTCATTGTTGGCTTATTCAAGTTTAGATGAGATGCTATTTAACTGTGTATCTTTCTCTCTTATTAATTGATATCTCAGTAGCAGATTTCACCTTATTGGCTGCAGGAAACAGCAAATGTTTTGCTGTCTGCGGAATGAATAGAAGGGAGACCAAAAATTAAAATTACAGGATCAAGTAGACAATTCAGGAGAACGGAAGAAGCTGTTATGGAGCTTGTGATACTGTACAAACCCTCAAGTGCATTTTCCATTTCTTTAAAAACAAAGTTTTAAATTAAGGCATTATACTCACAACAAAGCAAACTGTGAAGGATGTAATAAATTGCTTGATGCAGAATGAGTGATAAAATCCTCAATATTCCTAGCAATCTATAAAGAGTCTGTAATGTGTGCTTGGTACATATACCATTACTATTTTACAAAACCAGATAATGATTTGGATTTTATTAGCTGGAGATGAAAGTCCCTTCTGGCTGTTCACACAAGACTATATAATTTTTCAGCAGTGGCAGAACTGTTACGCAAGTTCAGTCATGATATACTGCAGTTAAAGCATATCAGGTAGGAAATGTGGGACAGTTGTGTTGCTAAAGGCTATGGAAAGAACTGGATTATACTGGGAATATGAGCCAAAGTTTCATAACTCAGTTTGACTTATTAGCCATCTACCTTATTGTTCTGTTCAACCAGTTAATCAGTTCCCAGATGTTACTAAATGGCGATTAGTTTATTTGTCCTCAAAGCAGGGGAAAAAAACCATAAATACAAGTCCTTATTGCTTGTAAAATATTTATCTACCTCATATTTGATCACAGATCTGGTTAAACAGAGGCTTATAATATGACTTCTTTGGCTCCAAGTTCAGGTAGTCCTTGAGTTACAAGCACAATTGAGCCCAAAATTTCTGTTGTTAAGTGAGACATTTGTTAAGTGAGTTTTGCCCCATTTTGTAACCTTTCTTGCCACAGTTGTTAAGTGAATCATTGCAGTTGTTAAGTTAGTAACATGTTGTTAAGTGAATCTGGATTCCCCATTGACTTTGCCTATCAGAAGGTCCCAAAAGGTGATCACAGGACCCTGGCCCACTGCAACCATTATAAATATAAGTCAGTGGCCAAGAATCTGAATTTTGATCACATGTGGATTGTAAATCACAGTTTATATTCTAGTCTTTCATGTGAGGTCAACTACTTTGGTTTGCTCAGTTTCATGCCATCTATGCAGCCAGTCCACTCTCTAGAAATGAAATAACAACATTTCTAAGTACTCAGAGATCTAAACCCTGGAGCTGTGTTTGCATGCAAGAATTACATGCAGTTTGTTTACAGTCCAGTACATTATGCAAATTCAGAACATTGGGTTGGTAACCTTGGTATAATTACTCACCTCAATTTTCTGACTTCAGATGATGTACTGAACTTTTAGCAAACCACCTAGGTCAAGTCTGCAGAATCTTGGCTAAAAATTGTGGTTGGCTAGTTTATGACTCAGTGTGTTGTATTAACATGAGCCACTGGATAAACCTTAACCCTAACATGGGTGATCCCAGCATCTCCTTTATTGGATAAGGGTTCCAATTTTATTCATGAATTCTGTTCTACCATCAAATCAGTGGAATCTGACTGAATTGTTTGGGGGCTATTATTGATATGGTTTTGTCCATTTTTCTTTCCAAATTAAGTATTCTTTTAAGTATTAATAAGCTGCCCGGAGTCTGATGGCTTGAAAATCCAGTAAACAAAAATAAATTGAATAAACTCCAGAGCACTTAACTTTGAAATGGAAATACCCTATTCATTTGCTTAATTCATTTTATAAAAGCAATCTAAGCTACAGGTCACTATCATACCCTGTGACTCAATGTGCTTGTAAAATCACCTTGGAGAGCTAATAATCAGAGTAGCCAGTTGCAAATGATAATAGGAACTCTGCCTCTTCAAAAACATCCTAAGCATAGAATAAGGGAAGCCACCTCTGATGAAATGGTCAATCCTTCATCTACACAATTAATAATAATGTGCATATTCTGTTTTCATTTCAATATTTTAATAAGGAATAAAGCTGGAAGGGACCTTGGAGGTCTTCTAGTCCAACCCCCTGCTCAAGCAGGAGACCCTATATTATTTCAGACAAATAGCTATCCAGTCTCTTCCAGTGTTGGAACATCCAGAACTTCTGAAGGCAAGCAGTTCTACTGATTAATTGTTCTCACTGTTAGGAAATTTCTCCTTAATTCTAGGTTGCTTCTCTCCTTGATTAATTTCCAACCATTGTTTTTTGTCCTGCTTTCAGCTGCTTTGGAGAATAGGTTGACTCCCTCTTCTTTGGGGCAGCCCTTCAAATATTGGAACACTGTTATCATGTCACCCATAGTCTTTATTTTCATTAAACTAGACATGCCCGATTCCTGCAACCGTTCTTCATATCTTTTAGTCTCCAGGCCCTTAATTGTCTCTTCTCTGCTCTTCTTTGCACTCTTTCCAAAGTCTCAATATATTTTTTAAAATGTGGTGACCAAATCTGGATTTCCAACTTGTCTATAGTATACAGATAGACATATACAGGTAGCCCTCAACTATGACCACAATTGAGCCCCAAATTCCTGCCTGCTAAGCAAGACAATTGTTAACCGAGTTTTGATCCATTTTATGATCTTTTTGCCATAGTTGGTAAGTGCAGTTGCTAAGTTGCTAAGTTAGTCATGTGGTTGTTAAATAAATCTGGCTTCCCCATTGATTTTGCTTGGTGGAGGTTTGCAAAAGGGGGTGCCATGGCCCTGGGACACTGCGACTGTCATAAATATGAGCCAATTGCACCCGAATTTTGATCATGTAATTTTTGGGATGCTGCAAGGTTTGTAAGTGAAAAAAACGATCATAAGACATCTGTGCTTCCAATGGCCTCTAAACAAAGGATTGTACAGTAAGTCAAGCACTACCTGTTTTGCTCCTAACTCAAAAACAAATCATATAATTAGTGGCTTACGCAAAAGATCTGTCTTCTAGCCACCACCCCTTTCACTTCCCAGAGGGATGGGATCTGTAAGGTGATTCCTTATATATCCAGCCACTCTGCCGTATAGGTAATAACCAGCACAGTCAACCTGGTTTTACTCCTGGTAGCTTCAAACATATATTTTTAACCTTTTCTAACTCTAATTCATAAAAGGGACTAGTGTGATCTTGAAGGAAAGTTGTTTGGTTTGGTATTTCAGGTTGCAAAACTCTCATCCTCAGTTAAAAAAAACCCTGCCTTCTGAGCTATCATCCTGCTGTCTTGAATGTCAACAGCAGAGTCCCAAACTCTGTTGTTATCCAAGCAGAGTGCTACTCAGTTAAGAAGTGGGTATTATTCTTTACAAGGATAATAATTAGGCCATCCTGATGAATAACAATCCCTGAGCAGGATTCTATTCATTTTATTTATTTATTTACTTTATTTGTCAAAAGCTTACAATATAACAGAAACAAGAATAAACATAAGTTTAAATACAAGAGATAGGAACTAATAATTGGGGACAATAGGACAGGGATGGAAGGCATGATTGTGCACTTATGCACACGATTCTGAAAGTTTCAACTAAAAAGTCGTCGTTGCTAATTTCTGCAACAGTCTCCCATTTGGCAGCAGTAGCCCAACAGGCATTATTTTGTGTCTGGATGTTGGGTTTTTATTTTGTTAATCCAGTACAATTCAATATTGTTGGCAGCTGGAGATTCTGAGAGTAAGAAAGTGATAAATGAAATTAGCGATGGAGGGGGAATTTCCCAGAACTCTGGAACTCAGAGGAGAGATACTGCGGAAAGGAGTAAAAAGAAATAAGACATTCTGGAATTGGCCCTGCCTT
The DNA here is from genome assembly GCA_033807585.1 of Hydrophis major. Lineage (NCBI taxonomy): Eukaryota > Metazoa > Chordata > Lepidosauria > Squamata > Elapidae > Hydrophis > Hydrophis major. The sequence continues at coordinate 18,473,110 of CM066337.1, forward strand.
CCCAAACATGCTCTTTGGGTAATGGCCACCATTCCTGAATTCTGATATTTAGTCCTCCTCATGTCATTTCACAACTTTGGGAGGCTTCATGAAGCTCTGTCTTCCAAGGGGAACTTGACATTTTGTCCCGAGCAAACTAATTCCAAACTCTAAATATTCTTTTTAAACATTTATCCCTTTGGCATTGTAGAACTGATGATGGCTTTGTAGCAGACCAATAAAGAGACTTGGAGAGTGATCTTAATGGGAACGTTCTTCTTTTCAAGAGTCTACTGTGGCTGGAGTGAACAGCCTTGCAACCCAGGAAATAATCCTACTATTTTAAAACTAAAAACTGCCCAACTGTATTTACGATTTGGTAGGTGGGTGAGTAGGAGGGAATGGAGATTGTATTTACAAGTACTCCTTGATTTACCACTACAATTGAAACCAACTTTCTTTTTTTTAAAAAAAATATATTTATTATACATTTTCTTCATTTTGCATTACAGCTCAAATTTTACTATCGCTTGTAAAGTATTTATCTATCCCATATTTGATCACAAAATCTGGTTAAACAGAGGCTTATAATATGACTTCTTCGGCTCCAAGTTCAGGTAGTCCTCGAGCTACAACCACAATTGAACTTCTGTTGCTAAGTGAGTTAAGTGAATTTTGCCCCATTTTGTGAGCTTTCTTGTTAAATGAATCACTGCAGCTGTTAAGTTAGTAACATGGTTGATAAGTGAATCTGGCTTCCCCATTGACCTTGCTTGTCAGAAGATTGCAAAATGTGTTCACACATGCCTAGGACACCGCAGCTGTCATCAATATGATCTCAATTTTGATCACGTGACCATAGGGATACTGCAATGGTTGTAAGTGTGAAAAATGGTCATAAATCACTTTTTCCAATGCTGTTGTAACTTTGAACATTCACTAAATGAACTGTTGCAAGTCAAGGATTACCTGTAATTTCTAAGATGTGTGAGATTGCCCAAACATCTTCTTTATTTTATTTTATTTAAAAAGCCTGGTGTGCTTATGGTGAGATCAAGGCTTTTAAAAAGGTAGAAAATTTTCCAGCACTTTCTAGAATAAACATGTGATGATTATACATGGTTCCTAGCAGTGGCCATGGCCTCTGCAATTTTATATCTGTTTTTCAACTTTTCTTGGCCTTCTCCAGCCTTCGGTGATTTATATAATCCTCAGCCTCTATAAAAGGAATCTAGTCTTTCATTTTCCATCTCATTCTAATTATTTGAAACTAATAAGCAAATGTTACATAACAATACAATTTTATTATCTATTAATATATGGCTTGAGATTTGATGCTATTTTTTAATTTTTGCTTTGTTTTCTCTTGCTTGAGTCCACATTGTTTCAGGGGACATATATTGCTGATTGCTGCACTCCAGTTATATTAACGTCAATGAGTTATTTCAAGCAGCATGCATTGTGTACTTTCTCTCAGGTCCTACTATTAATCGCTTTTAAGTAAAACAGTTCCCTATTTATCTCTCATTGTAAAATAAAATTGCTCCTAATTTTGTTTAATCCATCTGCACAGGGGTTCGCAGACAGAGAGTGATAATGAATACAGCGAGGAATGCATTTTCTCAAATGAACAGGTCTAGAGATTTGACTTCTACTACAGCTTTCTAAAATGGAGGCGTCAAAGAATAGGAAATAGAAGGAGAAGAATCCAGAAATGATTTGGCTCTGAGGCTTTTTGTAGTAGGGATTTTCTATTACGATTTATGATTTTCTTCTTCTTTTTTGACTCCAGTCAACGGTGTTCCTTGAGTGGTGATGATTTGAACAGGCAATGGCTGAAACCCAACCCTGTGTACCACCCCACCATTTACCACAGCAAAGGTCTCCTTTATTACCTCAAGAGCCAAGGTCGAGTTCCAGTGGTGAGTCATTATCATTTTTATTTTTTTTTGTCTTTGAGGCAGCCAAGATGGAAGCCATGATCATGCAGTGGAAGCTTCATGCTCTTGCATATACCTGTAAAAAAAAGTGGGGTTTCAGTCAGGGTTTGGGGCTGCCTTGGTTTTCTTGTCTCCTTGAAGACACCTCTATTTTCCTTCTTCTGAGCTTTACTCCACAGGTGCTGAATGCCCATTTAGTTTTATATATCATTATGGGTTTTGTTTAGCTTTAGTTTGAGTGTGATATGCAATCTTGCCAGTGGATAAACCACGTTTTGTTTTAAATCAGTAAATAATCATTTGAAACCATGGCTTTGGGAATAACTAACTGCAGCTCTGGCTTATTTCTTATATGCTAATTAGGGCATGGTATTTGCAATTTCCTGGCTTATTCTTGGTTTGTTTTTCTTTTTGCTTATTGTTCCCCAAACTTCTGCCAAGCTACCAAGAAATAGCAGATAAAAGAGCTGGAAAAAAGGCAGGAATTGACCAAACCTTTTTTTTTTTTTTTTGTCTGCAAGACAAACTTTGATTTGTTTCAGAGTTATTCGAGCAACTGTGGTTAGTATATTATACCATGAGTATAATTCTAGCCTACTGTAAAATACATCCTATTTTCTCTTTCTTAATACGTTCACTTCTGTACAAGCAATTTATCTAATATAATATATTTAATGTGGTCTTTTGTGATTTTTTTGTACTTTGTATCCACAGTTTTTTTAAAAATGTCTGGACCATATTACAACACAGAGGAAATAGCTTATTTCAGTTTATAACTGCAATCGAGTTCTTGTACCAATTTGGGTTTTGTTTTTAAGAGATGCTTATTAGGGTATTACACAATATTCCTACCTCTTGAAGAGTATAATAATTTTCCAGAGAGAGAAAAAATGTTTGCTGAACATTAGGGTCCATTTACAGAGTGAAATACTATAAACTGCTAGCCCAGAATGCCCATAAATAAGCAGAATTTTGAAAGCTGTATTCAGTGGAATTGAAAAGTAGCAAATGCTCAACAAACATCCACACCAAATAAAGTCTTTGCTACCTAGAATCCAGAATGGCTTAGTGATTTGTGTAATTTTTCCCAGGGGCCAGTGCTACCTATCAGCAAATTTTGCTTAGACTTGCCTATTGATCCTTCTGTTTCACTCTTTCTCAGTCTTCAGAACTTGACAAGCTATAGGAGAACTGGATTTTCCTTGTCTTTGAAGAGTTCATTGATTTTATTTAATACATGTTCAACCTCTTTCTCTCATGCTGCTTTCTCCTTGCTTTAGAAGAACACTTCCACTCCCCGCCTCCCACTGCAGATTTTCCAAATAAAATTCACCAATATAAATATTGCAGTGAAATACAGAAATTAAATTATGAAATCCTTTTAATATTCAGAGGAGGAGGAGCCAAAAACAGACTGGACCCTTTTTTAAAAAAAATTATGGTTGAGTCAAACTATGGCTTAGGTTAGAATGTGGGCAAAATTCCTTGATTTGTTTGGGCTCTAGATTGGGCAAATCTACCAGTGGGATAGGAGCATAATATTGTGTTGTTAGCTGAAGTTTGAATCTTTAATTCCTTGAAAAGTGGGCAGGTTGTAAGTTTTGCTCAACCAGTTGCCTGTTTATTAGATCCATATAATCAATAAATGAACATAACACCAAAGATAAGATGAATTTTTAAACTACGATCATTATTGGATCCATATGAAAGAGAGGCTTACTGTGTAGTATAACAGATAGAAAAGAATGTGCCCAGTTCAAGGCAAAGATTTATTAAGGCTGTGCCTCAATTTGGACTATGCTTAACAATTGGATACGCTATAAACTGATTTGGAGGATTCTTGAGGTTTTAGTTGGGATGCATGGCACTCATAAGAGAATGGCCTGCCAGTCATATTGAGGTAAAAGTTTTCCTGTCAGTCATGTCTGACTCTAGGGCACAGTGCTCATCTCTGTTTCTTGGCTGAGGGAGCCAGCGCCATCTGAAGAAAATACCCATGGTCATGTGGCCAGCATGGCTGTATGCCAAACAGAACACACTGACCTTCCCACTGAAGTGGTATCTATTAATCTACTTGCATTTGCATGCTTTTGAACTGCTAGTTGGGCAGGAGCTGGGCAAGTAAGGGGAGCTCACTCCACTGTGTGGAGCTAGGCTCAAACCCAGTCTAACTGCTCTCCATCTGACAAGTTCAGCATTTTTAACCGCTGAGACATTGTGCCCCCTCTTTTTCAAATAGTGACATTGAGTTATTCAAATTTGGGAAGTGAATACACATGTGTCAAGGTTCCAAGTAATACATCCCATTCAATAAGAACTCTGAGGCAAATTCCTCAAGGAAGATTTTATTGGGATATATCAAATTAGCACATTCCTGGGAGAAAACCAGCTCTAATTTGGCACCGGTTTTTCACCCAATTAAAAGTAAATCTTTGTCACTTCCCCTCAGAGTCTCCAGTCACATGGTCCAATCAGCATACAGCCCAGTTGCTAGGTGACCTCAGTCTCCACCTTTTGAACACCTGCACAAATGTCCTTAGTTCCCAGGGGAAAGAATTTTATTTAGGCTACAACACCCCAGTTATCTCTACACCCTTGCCTCCCTGTGATGTTATATGTGATTACTGTCTAAAGTAGTGGTGGAATTAAAAATTTTTAACCACCGGTTCTGTGGGTGTGGCTTATTTGGTGGGCGTGGCTTATGGTCATGTGACTGGGTAGGTGTGGCTTAGTGGTTGTGTGGCTGGGTGGGTGTGCTTGGTGGTCATGTGACTGGGTGGGCCAACTCAATGTCACTCACATCAAGGGGTGCCTCACCTGGCCCCTCCCCTCACAGCCATTCTTTGTCACCCAGCCTCAACTTATCTATAGTTCTGTAAAAATGTTGTTCACCTTTTTTGACTTTACTATACTAGAGATGTACTTTCGTGGACCACTGAAAGGAGGAAATGGCTCACATGCTTTACTCAAGAATGTGATAGGCAACAGGCTTTTAAGGGGCTGCCACAAAGAAAGGGGGGACAATGTATTTTCAAAAGAAGCAGAACGCAAACGAGGACCAATGGATGGAAACTGAACAGAGAGAAGCAACCTAAAACTATGGAGAAACTTCCTTACAGTGAGAACAATTAACCAGTGGAACTGCCTGTCTCCAGAAGTTCTGGGTGCTCAATCACTAGAAGTTTTTAAGAAAAGACTGGACAGCCATTTTTCTGAAATGGTATAGGTTCACCCCAAAGTCCCTTCTAAGTATTATTCTGACACTTTTCCCAGGATTTCTACTCAGAGTTTGGCATCCTCAGTTTTCTTGCCTGATCTGGGGGTGGGACTAGAAGACCTCCAAGGTCCCTTTCAACTCATGTTAAACACAGTGTATTTTATGATCTGGACTATTGACATTGAATACATGTAAACCCTGAAAAATATGTGGTAGCCCTGAGCAAAAGAAAGGCAGCAAAATCACTCTAGCTGTAGGGACAGTGTAAAATATTAACACATGATAAATAATGGAACAATTAAAAATAATAGCACAGAGTTCTTTCTTTCTTTCTTTCTTTCTTTCTTTCTTTCTTTCTTTCTTTCTTTCTTTCTTTCTTTCTCTCTCTCTCTCCCTCCCTCCCTCCCTCCCTCCCTCCCTCCCTCCCTTCCTTCCTTCCTTCCTTCCTTCCTTCCTTCCTTCCTTCCTTCCCTCTCTCTCTCTCTCTCTCTCTCTCTCTCATACACACACAGAGAGAGAAAGAGAGAGAGAGAGCACTTAACAGACAAGCATTTTGGAAGCAGCTCTTTTAAATTTCTCCAAGGCTTGAGTGGATTCCCCCACCCCCTTTGTCAGACCACACTCCTTCTCACTCCAGCACTTTAACTCACCAGGGGAAAGTGATACTTGCAGCATCCATGGGGAATCCTTGGAGAAGTTTTTAAAAAACCTGCTTCCAAAATGCATTTCTTTTATGTTGCAAAAGTGCTCCAAGGCTCGATTCACCCCCACCCCCTATGTCAGACCACACTCTTTCTCACTCCCAACACTTTAACTCACGCGGGGAAAGTGATACTTGCAACGTCTATGCCTTTCTTCCATTTCCCCGGGGAGTAAGAGAACGTGGGGAACAGAAAGCTAAGAAAGAGATTGCAAGTGAGCGACCAGACAACCGGGTTCGGGGTGTGGCCAGCCAGGGATTGCCACCGGTTCGGCGACCCAAGCCAAATAACCACTACGGTTCGCCCAAATAGGTGCAAACTGGTTGCATAGCACCTCTGGTCTAAAGTTGATGTATCCGACTACAGTGTAAGTTATCAGATAAGTGATATTCAACCTCTCACTTTCACAGTTTGGGTGGAAAAACAGAGTATCATCCCAACTTTTCTATTAAAAAGTATTTAGATGCAGATCACACACCATGTCACATTGGATATTTGGGAAGTGATTTGTGCATCACTGTGGTTTTAGTAAATAGTTAATTATTATCTACTGCACTAATCATTCTGTCAAATACTGCTAGTACTGGGGGATGCCCCAATATCTCTGTTTTACTTTTCTTTATTTTTGCAGATATAGGATTAATGAATTGGTGGTTTTTTTAAGGCACAAAATGAATATTGCATTTTTAAAAATATTCATTTCCCCTAATATAAACATTTTTCTCTGGACTTTTGCAAAATATTCAGTTTTTTTGTAAATAATTTTGTCAAATATAAAGAACTATATATATAGTGATAGATAGATTGGAGGCATATTTTCAATGAGGACTAGGCATTTGTGTAACTTTGTGTGTGTGCATACACATATACAGATCCTTAGGTAGGCAGGCAGGCAGGGCATTTTTGCTCAGTATTAACAGATAATCAGAGTTGGAAGGGACCTTGTAGGTCATCTAGTCCAACCCCCCACCCAAGCGGAGACCCTACATCATTTCTGACAAATGGCAGTCCAATCTCTTCTTGAAAGTCTCAACTGATGGCACTCCCACAACTTCTGAAGGCAAGCTGTTCCATTGGTTGATTGTTCTCACTGTCAGAAAGTTTCTCCTTATTTCTAGGTTAAATCTCTCTTTGTTCAGTTTCCATCCATTATTCCTTTCTGGCCTACAGGCGCTTTAGAAAATAGCTTGACCCCTTCCTCCTCCCTATGGCAGCCCCTCAAATATTGGAAGACCGCTATCATGTCTCCCCTGGTCCTCCTCTTTACTAGACTAGCCAAGTCCAGTTCCTGCAACTGTTCATTGGATGTTTTAGCCTCCAGTCCCCTAATCATCCTGGTTGCTCTTCTCTGTACTTTTTCTAGAGTCTCAACATCTTTTTAAAAATGTGGTGAACTGGATGCAGTACTCTAGGTGAGGTCTTACTAAGGCTTTATAATGTGGTATTAGTACTTCCCTTGATCTTTATTGTATCCCTCTGTTAATACAATTTAGGATTGCATTACCTTTTTTGGCTGTTGCTGGACACTGCTGGCTCATATTTAGCTGGTTGTTTACTAAGACTCCAAGATCCTTCTCAGAGTTGCTGCTATTGAGCCTGATTTCACCCAGTCTATATGTGTACTTTTATTTTTTCTTGCCTAAGTGTAGGACTTTACTTTTCTCTACATTGAATTTCAGTATTATTATTGTTATGGTTCATTGCATGACCAACCTAATGTTTATACTGGCTTTGGCATTTTTATCAATCTACTGAGTTGTTTCCAAGGGTTTGGGACAGAAAGATATTGTTTGATGGTATTAAGTGCATTGTCACAAGATGTTAGCTGTTGCAAGTAAAACTGCCTTTTGCAATTGACAAGTGGTTATTTTTGTCAATGCCGAAGGTGTGCAAATTTTGCTCCAGATGTTTTGGGATTGCACCCAAGGCACCTGTTACTATTGGTGCTAACTTTGTTTTCTTTTGCCACAGTCATATTGCAGGTCTTCGTATTTTGTGATGTCTTTTAGTTCTTCTCATCTATTCTGCTTTCTCCAAGTGCTGCAATGTCCATTATCCAGACTTTTTGTCTTTTTTAATCAACAGTTTTTAAGTCTGTGGTGTTATGTGGCAGATAATTTTAGCTTCTTCCTTTTCTAATATTTTATTTAATTTGTGGTCTGCCTGTTTCTTGCTTGTAGGCAAATGGTATTTCTTGCACATCTTCCAATGCACCATTGTTGCCACTTTGTCATACCATTGTTTGTAGTCAGTCTGTGAGATGTTGCAGCAGCTAACTAGATAACTCGCCATATCTTCAGCTTCTTTGCACAGGCAGCATTTGCTGTCTGTTGCTATTTCTCACTTCTGGCTTTGTATTCATTTGTTCTTAAGGCTTGGTCTTGTCTTGTGCAACCAGAATTAGACCCTCAGACTTTTTCTTCAAATTTCCTGCTCTTAGCCATCAAAAGTTCTTGTTATCTGCTTTCCCTGCTGTCTTTTTAACGTACTATCCATGTTATACTTTGCCAATATATTAATATTATAAAATTTGGAGAATTATTATTTTGAGGATAGTTGCATTTTATTTTAGGTATCATTTGAAGCTGTACAGTCAGATAGATTTCCAAATAATGTATTATTTTATCTCCCTTTGCTAGCTGGAAAGCTTAGCAAGCAAGTTCTGGGATCAAATAAAAAAGTGATGGGGAAATAGAGGTTAATTACACTTCTGATTTCTTTACATAGTATTTCTCTTTCATTCTGGGGATGTCAGGTTTAAAGACACCCAATCTGTATTTGTATCAAAGATTACAAATCCTGGAGGGCAGCGATTGGAAGTTATGGGTATTGACTTCTTATCATAGCAAAACTGGACAATGGATTGTTCTTCAAAAGCCAGGGTCAATATTAGCCCCCTGTGTGAATAAACCCCAGTTTTCACTGTGATGAGAGTCAATAACTGCTTATAAAGGCAATCTAAATTTGGTACAGCAAAAGATGTGACCATCGCCTACCCCTGTAATAACAGAGGCTAGGCAGATGGATTAGATTAGGGGACAAACACAACAGTTAAACTGGGAAGGTAAGTCATGTTCTCTTTTTTTCTGCCACTGAGATTTTTACAAAATGAAATAACAGTGTACAAGAATGATTTTGCATAATTGCTTGCTTAAGCAATGCTTCAAATTGGTGTGTTGTATGCTATGACTGTAAAGAAACGCAAGAGGTATTTAATTGCTTTGCAAACCACAGGTTTGGATTCTTACAAGATGGATAAGAAGGAATGTTTAGAAGCAAAAAAATCATCACCTATTATTGCTCAATATGCTATCCCAGAATTGGTCTTTAAAACATAGATGGGTACTTTTAAACTGGGTTAAGAAGGACTTCATTTTCCTAGGGATTCTGTGAATGGTAAATGAATATGAGAATGGGATGCTTGAGTGCATAAAATTAATATGGATCTGCAGTTAAGGTAAGCCCACTGTTATCAAGGTAAATCTGATGTTTTTTCTGGATCTATGAATAAAGCAGAGCAGTACACCCCCAAACTGTATCTAATAACTTGTAAGTTGCCTTACCTAGTAGAGTATCATTTGTAAACAAAATGCTTATATTGTATTGTGTAATGAGCAGCTATGGGAACATATGATGTCATTGTTAGAACTCATATTACTTCTTCGGTTAGGTGTATACCCAAGCTTTGCTTATAAAACTCAAGGGGTATGTAGTATATTCCCTTTCTCTAATAATTTCTCCAAATATCCATGAGCCACGGTGGTGACTGTTGACTGCAGGCTGCCTGCAATTTAGCAGTTCAAATCTCACCAGGATCAGTTTTCCATCCTTCCGAGGTGGGTAAAATTGTTGGGGGTAATATGCTGACTCTGTAAACTGCTTAGAGAGGGCTGTAAAGCACTGTGAAGCAGTATATAAGTCTAAGTGCTATTGCTATGTAGGAAAAAGGAAAGGAGTCTCTGTGGGTTTTACTCTGCTAGTCATTGCTGACTTATAGACAATAGGGCTCATTTCTATTTCATGGCCATTCACCCAGCATGACAATTCTGAAGACATGTGGCTTTTCTTCCCTTACTAGAGAGATTGCCAGGGAGGGCAGACAATTTTTATGTAGACTTTCTCCTCCAGGATTCAAATCCAGCTATTACGTGTGCAGTGGCAAAATTCTGTGTTGCTGCAATGTCTACTAGAAAAAAAAATGGTTACGGAATTATAGCTGTCAATTTGTGACAATTTTTGGAGATAGAAAAAAATTTGGAAAATGATATTTACACACATGCTTATTGGCTCTCCATCATATAAACCAGGGAGTGCCCCTAACTGTTTGAGAACATGTATTTTCTTAATAGATGTTTTTATCCACTATTAATGTATTATAATATGTCAATATTTTTTTTATATATATTGTAAATAGTGATGTCTATTGCTGGTCTAAGACCGTAATAAAGTTATATTCTAGACATGTGGCCAGCATGATGTTGTGGAGCATTGTGTCTTCCCCATTGAAATGCTACCTATTTATGTACTCACATTTGCCTGCTTTTGAACTGCTAGGGGGGCAAGAGTTAGGCAAAGATGAGAGCTCATCCCATTGCATGGTGCTCAGGTCTCAAACCCAAGCTGTTGGCTTTCTAGGCAACAAGCCCAGTGTCTTAATCACTGAGCCATCACACTGCCCTTGATATAGGCTAGACTGAAAATCAAAACCACCTATTGTCTTCTACATCTGAATGCTGATGAAAATGGGTTTTCCTGATCTAACCACCACACCTCTTGATGGCTCCTGCTCCTATCCAGATGACTGTGCTCAATGGCTTTATTCTTCATATGAGAGGATATGGAAGCGAGATAATAATCTATAAAAACTTGATAAGTATAGTTCAAGGAAGTGAAGTGCCGTCCCTAACTCTTATTAGGAATAAACTATTCTGCATAAATCTTAAATCTCTTTTGAAGTCATTCATGATACTTTGCCAATACCCTCAATATTGATTCTCTTTGATTCAATATGTATTTGCCTAGAGCTGATGCTCGGATATCTCAAAACATTAACTTCTTTTGACTCTGGGACAGCATTTTCTTACCAACTCCTCAACCCAGTCCGATGAGACTTCAACGCTTAGTTGATTCCTTCTTCTTTTTCCCCACCCTCAGGTGTTTTGTGACTACCATGGTCATTCTCAGCGAAAGAACATCTTTCTGTATGGATGCAGCATAAAGGAGACTCTCTGGCAGGCAGGATGTACTGTAGACACATCCAAGGTGACTGAAGATGTTGGCTATCGGGTAAGGCACACTTCTTACAGCCTCTTCATCTGCATAGATATTCCAAATTAAATTGTCTTGATCATTTTAGCCCCCACCCCCCTCCAAAATGGATGGAGCCAAGTGGATGAAAAGGGTAAACCTGTGGCAAAAACTGTATTGATTTTATTTTACATAAAAATGTGGAAATATGATCAAATAAATCTGTCTGTCAGAGGGGACTACATTTCTCTCTTTGGAAGCAATGAGTAATTGTCTGCTGCCAACTCCTTGGAGGCATCAGGAAGGGCATCTGGCCAACAAATGCTCGAGCTTTGTTCAGTTGCCCTGACTCTACCCCGATGCAAGGAATTACAAAATACAGAGATGTGGACAATACAATATAGGAGATAAAATATTAAATTAAGATAAAGCCATACATCATTATAATATGGAGTCATAGAATTGCAAAAAGAAAAAGAAAGCAGAAAGAAAGAAAGAATCCAATGGGGAAAATATTAATTCTAAATATATGTGCTTGAATGATAAAAACTTTTCAAACATTAGTGTATAATTTTTCTGTCCAAACATTTATCAGGAAGAAATGTTTTTAATTAATTCATTGAAAAAAAAACAAAAAACAATAAAGCAACTCATAAAAAGATATCCAGTACCCATAATGCATTTTTAAAAATATTCTCAGAATTTTTCTACACTTGTGAGGAATTTTCTCCTTATTATCTTTTTAACTAATAATGTCATTTATCAAGGAATTCTTTTGTTCTGCATATCCTTAATGCACAATGCATCTTACTTAATGTGTTAATTCTTCCATAGATACTATGTACCTTATTGAAGTATTTATTGAAGTATGATTAGTATGGTTGTCTGCAGAATCTCTCTTAGCAGCTATTGAAGGTTATGGCCATTTACTATATTTTGGCACAGGGAGTTCTGCATATTTGTTATGCAAAATATGAATGTTAACCTTTTATCCACTGTCTTTTGCAAGGAATTGGTCAATTATTTCCACTGGAGGGCTCCAGACTCTAGTAATCTGTATAGGAGAGAATACATCATCCACTCTCATAGTTTCTTATTTTTTTTGTGTGGTCTAATCAAATGGTAGGGTCCAGAAAGAGCAACGCTGACTAAACCTGTTCATGGTTCTGGTTGGAAATTGTATTTCTGTTGAATTTGGGAGAATTGGAGAATGCTGGCAATTTCATTCAAAGAATTAATGTTAATGTTTGAATTAATTTCATTCAAAGAATTAATAGGATGCCAGAATTGTGATTTCCCCAAACTCCTTAACTCCTATTATTGAATCCATGAACTGTGTTCCATGTATAAATGACACTGAACATCCCTTTGCAGGATTCTCTAAAAGGGGATAGAAGGTGAACATTTTTATCCCTGATCAGTTGGCATACAGGCAAGATCTGTATTTTTGATACCTGAAACACAGCCTCAAAGCAGAACAGGGTTTTTGTTAGCTCTTCAAAGTAGTCAAGATGAGAAGCCCAACAGTGTATTCTAGCTTCATCTTTAATTTAGTTTACTTTATTGTCATTACATCTCGTACAACGAAATCAAACACCATCTTCAGTGCACATCATGAACATGACCATAAAAATTAACAAAAACACACACCTTTCACCCTCCACACATTGAACCGAACCCCCCCAAACACCGCACCAACACTTCACTATACAGCAGAATTCAATAGAGTTACTGCTCTGGGATAGAAGCTGTTTTTCAGACTATTTGTCCTTGTTTTTATTATACTGTACCATCTGCCAAATGGTAATAGTTCAAAAAAAGGGTTTCCAGGATGAGAGGATCTTTGAGAATGGTTTGAACTTTCTTAAGGCAGCAGGAGCTATAAAGCTCTTCCAAAGAGGGGAGAGGGCAACCCATGATCCTCTGGGCAATGACATTAACCCTCTGGAGCGCTTTCCTATCTGCCCCTGTGCAACTGGCAAATCATACACAGGTGCAGTAAGTTAAAATGCTCTCTATGGTGCAGTGGTAGAGGATCACCAGCAGTTTTTCATTCAGTTGTTTTCTGAGAAGTTTCAGGTAGTATAATCTCTGCTGGACCCTTTTGACCAGTGCTGCAATGTGAGCACCCCAGGTCAGGTCCTCTTTTATGGTAACACCCAGAAACTTAAAATTGACCACTTGCTCCACTTGGTCTCCATTGATAAGCAAGGGCTGGATGTCTGATCTGTTCCTTCTATAGTCCACTATAAGCTCCTTGGTCTTATTGGTGTTGAGGACCAAGTTATTGTCTCCACACCACGAAAGCAACTGATCCACTCCATCTCGGTAGGCAGACTCCTCCCCCCTGGAGATGAGTCCCACCACTTTAATTTAATTTAATTATTTAATTTAATTTAATTTAATTTAATTTAATTTAATTTAATTTAATTTAATTTAATTTAATTTAATTTAATTTAATTTAATTTAATTTAATTTAATTTAATTTAATTTAATTTAATTTAATTTAATTTAATTTAATTTAATTTAATTTAATTTAATTTAATTTAATTTAAGGCTAGATTAACAGAATTTTGCAAATCTGAAAGGATTTCTCTATTTCTTTCCTTTTAGTCTCTGAAAAACTAGGGAAAGTCCATTCTGACATGCTTCCCACCCATATCCCCCTCTACTTTGATGGACTGAGATACTTTTGCATGATAGTCATCTTCCTTCTGCCTCCCAAGGCCTTTCCTACTTACATTAGTTTCTGAAAGGTTAATTATTTGGATAAAGTCCTCTTTACCATTAGGAAGTCCAGGAAACCCTGACCTATGATCATCAACATTTCTGTTGCTAAGTGAAACATTTGTTCAGTGAGTTTTGCCCAGTTTTACACTCTTTCTTGCCACAGTTGTTAAGTGAATTACTGCAGTTGTTTCGTCACATGGTGGTTCAGTGAATCTGGCTTCCCCATTGACTTTGCTTGTCCAAAGGTCACATGAAACCCTGGAAACTGCAACCGTCATAAACATGAGTCAGCTGCCAAGCAGCTGAATTTTGATCACATGACCATGGGGATGCTACAATGGTCATAAGTGTGAAAAATAGTCATAAGTCACTTTTTTCAGTGCTGTTGTAACTTTGAATCAGAGGTGGTATTCAGCCAGTTCTGATAGGTTCTGGAGAACTGGTAGTGGAAATTTTGAGTAGTTTGGAGAACCAGCAAATGCCACCTCTGACTGGCCCCACCAACCCCATCTATTCTCTGCCTCCTGAGTCCCAGCTGATCGGCTGGGTCTTCTTTGGTTGCCCTGCACAGGAGAATGGAGCTGGAAAGCAGGTAAGTGGGGTGGGGAGGGAATGGGGATTTTACAGTATCCTTCCCTTGCCACGCCCACCAAGCCACACCACACCCACCAAGCCACGCCCACTGCTTTGAATGGTCACTAAACAAACTGTTGTAAGTTGAGGACTACCTGTAAATACTCTTGGCATTTGCAGAAGGGCAGAGTTTAATTCAGAAACTGAGCATGCAGCTTGCTCACAGGAGAACTTGGATTCTATTGTTGGTGTCTTCTATTAAAGATTCTCAGATAATGGGGCATGGGAAGACTACAATATCAGTCTGCTGTTAGAGTAGAGAATTATTCTGTTCAAGCTTGCCGAACAGGTTTGACACTTCAGCATCGTCCCTTTTCTTCAGCCTTACTTCCCTTCTTATCTCCATCTTTTCATTCCCAAATCTCCTGAAATTTAGCAAGTAAAATTTGCTGAAAACCATCAGGATGACATCTCATCAAATTGCCTATCCAAGGAATTATGTCTAAGAATAATGACAGTTCAGAGAATTATTTGATGGAAATCATTCCAGAGATAATGTTCTTTCCCAAGGATAATGGAAAAATAAAACAATAAAAAAGGAAGAAAAATCTCATCATTTTTCTTGGAGGGGTAGATTGGTCCTGAGAAATTATAGCTGGGCTCTAGTGAGAAGAAAAGGAATTTTGTGGTTTCAGAATTATTCTGTATTAGGAGAGAGGGCGAGCCTTCATTTTTCAACATCTTAAATGAGTAAATGAGTCTTTTACTTTTCTTTTTTAAAATGTACAATTAAAAGACAATTAATGAGAAAATAAACAGGGGAGAGAATCATTAGCTTTAGATCCAAGAAACATAGTTAGAACAAATAGAATATTAAATTGGAATTTGCTAATATTTACAAATGAGGAGTATTCATGCCTACCTACCATTTACCTACCAGAATTGTTCTTTAATTAACTTAAAAGGTTGATTGGAAAGATAATTTTTATTTCGTTAAGAAGCTGAAGTCAACCCAGCTATTTATGTATAGTTTCTCATTGTTTAAACTGGATTGGGCAGGATTAAATGGCTTTTTACCAAGCAATGATATGTAGGGTTTGTTTGGATTTGAGGAATTGCTATTGAACAAACCATTGTGCTTGGTTTAACATGTTGTGAATATTGTTATGGACTAAGCCAACGCATCAGTAACAACCCTAATAGCTTTACTTTAACAGCAGGCTCGTAATCCTGCACTTCTCATTGGCCCGCAAATAGTGAGTCGTGATTGGTCGTTTCTGGTCGGTCTGATTGGCTGACAGCGGGTCACTCTGATTGGACGCTTGTTAGAGCGGTAAACTCAAATCATTGGTTGTTGTGACAGCAGCCAGCTCTGTAAAAGAGCTACTGCTGCCCAAGTATTTTGCTCTGTTCTGAAGTCACTAAAAAAGAGTTGAAGTCACAGCTCGATGTCTCGTCTCCGTTCCTTGCACCCATGCTCAGGACTTAACACTGGCGACGAGGATGGGATGCGGAGATGATAGAGCTGACTAAACACTCATCGAGCAAGACAGAGCACATGGCTGAGAGCGCACGCAACAAATGGCAGAATGACCAGCGGCGCCATACCACCCGCTCCATTTGACCCGGCAAACGAAGACTGGGACTCATATATGGACCACTTCCAGATGTTCCTGGAGACCAACTATCTGAAAGATGCTATGCCTGGCAAGAAACGAGCGGTGTTCCTGACCCATTGCGGCCCCGCCGTTTTTAAAATGGCTAAAGCACTTGCCAAACCAGCGGAAGTGAAGACCATGGATTGGGATAACCTCACGCCGATCCTCTGGGCCCATTATGCACCTGCAGTACCTACACTGATACGAAGACATGAGTTTTACCAGAGGGACCAATGGAAGAACGAGAGCATTGGAGACTTCGTAGCCGACCTCTGGAACCTGGGAGGACTCTGTGGTTTTGCAAACCTCGAAGAAGCCCTGAGAGACCGAATAGTTCTGGGATTAGATGACCACACTGTGCAGAGCAAGATCATGGCAAAAGGAGACATCAGCCTCGCAGATGTCATCGCCAATGCTACTGCTGCAGAAGCAACCAGGAAGTCATCCATTCGAATGCACCAAGTGAACGCACCGCACCGCCAACTCGCTAGTGATAGTACGCCTTCCTCTGAGAGGCACACTATTACTGCCCATCATAAAGACCTCGAATCATCCTCAGACAGTGAAGAAGAGGAGTTCAACCGGCTCCGCTCAGGACGAGATCAAAGGAACCAGAGACTTCCGCACCAATGTGCTGGTTGCGGGGCAAACCACTCGCGATCAGACTGCAAGTTCCTCGATGCACTTTGCAGTTCCTGTGGGAAAAGAGGCCACATCACAAAGGTCTGCAGAAGCAAGCGAGGGTCCAGTCCAAGCTGGAGGGAGAATAATCTCCGCCAGGAGACAGGCAAACCACCTGTAAATCGGGACCGCCTGAACCACCAATGGAACAACTACTACTACAGAAATCGAGCACCTGCTGCTTCAATGAGACGAGAAGAGGCACACCAAACTATCACTATCGGCCACGCTTCATCACTAGATGCAAGAAAGATCCAAGTAAAGGTCACTATTGAGAATCGACCGTGCGTGATGGAAGTCGATTCGGGGTCATCCCTATCGATGGTCTCCTGGAAAACCCTCAAACAGCTGATCCCTGCCATCTGTCGCCAGGACTTCACCACTCAAAGAATCATCCTAAAAGACTACCAAGGGAACAGAATTCCAGTTGTTGGTTCCAGCCATGTCCAAGTATCCTTCAAGGACCGCACTGCAACGCTTCCCCTGACTGTCATTGATCATGACCGACCCAGTTTGTTAGGGTTACAGTGGTTCGCCCCACTTGGAATTGAACTAACTGGCATCCACCAAACCAGAAGCGATGACTGGGAAGAGGCCCTTATCCAGGAATTCCAGGACGTGTTCACAGGAACGTTAGGCAAGTACAAGGGGACCCCTATATCATTTAATCTCAGTCCCGATGTAGCTCCCATTCGCCTTAAGCCTCATCGGGTGCCTTTTGCACTCAAGCCAAAGATCGACGAGCAACTGGACAAATTAATAGCCCAGGGTGTGTTGGAATCAATTGACCATGCCCGATGGGAAACCCCAATAGTAACACCCATAAAGCCAGATGGATCGTTAAGAATTTGTGGGGATTACCGGGCCACCCTAAATCAGGTGCTTCAGCAGAGCACTTACCCAGTACCGGTGGTCCAACACCTTCTTCACTCCCTGGGTGGCAGAAAAATATTTGCGAAATTGGACTTAGCTCAGGCGTACCAACAGCTACCCGTAGATGCGACGACTGCAGAAGCCCAGACAATAGTTACATACAGAGGTGCCTTCAAGTGCAATAGACTCCAATTCGGAGTAAGCGTGGCACCGGGCATTTTCCAAAGTCTGATGGAGAGACTATTGCAAGGCATAAAAGGCGTCATGCCTTATTTTGACGATGTCTTAATAGCTGCCCCTATTAAAGAATTATTAGAACAACGACTCAGAAGGGTTCTTCAAAAATTTAAAGATGCTGGCCTGAAGGTAAAAAGGGACAAGTGTCAACTTTGTATGGAGAGAGTGGAGTTCCTGGGATACCTTCTCGACAGACAGGGAATCCACCCCACCGAAAAAAATCTAATTGCAATCAAAAACGCCCCAAGACCTAGAAATAAGACAGACCTCCAGGCCTTCCTGGGACTAATTAACTTTTATAATATCTTCTTGCCCCAGAAGGCAACTGTAGCCAAGCCCCTACATAGACTTCTCGACAAAAAGGCTTCCTGGGTCTGGGGACGGCATGAAGAACGAGCATTTCAACAAGTAAAAGACCTCTTAACTTCTGATGCTGTATTGATACAATACAATGAGACTCTACCCTTAATGGTTACCTGTGATGCCTCATCATTCAGAGTGGGAGCCATTTTAAGCCATGTCCTGCCAAACAGTAATGAGGCACCTATTGCGTTCTTTTCGAGAACTTTGTCTAAAACTGAAAGGAACTATAGCCAACTTGATAAAGAGGCTCTCGCCATTGTATCCGCAATTAAACATTTCCATGAGTATGTGTATGGGAGACCCTTTGCCATAATTACAGACCACAAGCCGCTACTTGGCATTTTAGCAGGAAACAAACCAACTCCCCACATCTTATCACCAAGAATGACACGTTGGTTGGAGTTTTTAGCTGCATACGATTACCAACTGCAACACCGCCCAGGGAAAGTCATTCCCCACGCTGACGCTTTGAGCCGCTCTCCACTACCAGACGTCATAGATGACCCAGCTCCAACCCTAGCTGTATTGCAAATCGAAACTCTTAAATCACCACCGCTGACCGCTCGGGACATTGCTTCAGAAACGAAAAAGGACCCTTCTTTGGCATGAGTCCTCAGCTGGGTGGAACGGGGTTGGCCGGACAACGAACCCAATGACACTTTCAGGCCATTCAGGAATCAACAGACAGAACTATTCTCTCAAAAGGGCTGCATCTTGTGGGGAGACAGAGTCGTCATCCCAGAGAAATTGCAACATAAAGTTTTGAAAATGTTGCACGATGGACATCCAGGCATCGTGCGGATGAAGGCATTGGCAAGGAGTTACGCATGGTGGCCAGGCTCAGATAAGCAGATAGAGGCCTGGGTGGCCACATGCAGCAAGTGCCAGGAGACTCGCTCTGCTCCTCCAATTCAGTGGGAAACGCCTCAAGGTCCTTGGTCCCGTATCCACATCGATTTTGTGGGACCCACAAGAGGACACACTTTCCTTCTAACCATGGATGCCTATTCTAATGGCTTGAGGCCCACAAAATGAAAAGCACCACCACGGAGGCGGTCATTAAAAAACTGAATAAGCTATTTGCTACCCACGGATTGCCGGATGACCTGGTCTACAATAATGGCCCTCAATTCACTGCCCTGGCATTCAAACAGTACCTAGCAGACCGGAGCATCCGCCATGCCTTAACCTCGCCAGCTCACCCTGTGGCCAACGGTAGGGCTGAGCGAATGGTCCAATTAGTAAAGAAGACCTTACACAAGATGGACCAGGGTGACACTGACGACAAGATAACCAGGATGCTTCTCCTCCAACATATTACTCCAAACAGCACCACAAACAGAACCCCAGCCGAACTCCTGATGGGCCGAAAACTTCGCTCACATCTCGATCACCTCCACCCTGCTTACACACCAGAACAACCCCTGGGATCCAGCAGCAAGTGTTGATCATTCCAGGAAGGTGAACCCGTTTTTGCGAAAAACTTCTTGGGTGACCCATTGTGGGTCCCCACTACCATAACGCAACTTACGGGACCCCGATCCTATCGTCTACAAACTGCAGATGGCAAAATGTGGAAGCGCCACATAGAC
Organism: Hydrophis major; assembly: GCA_033807585.1. Classification (NCBI taxonomy): domain Eukaryota; kingdom Metazoa; phylum Chordata; class Lepidosauria; order Squamata; family Elapidae; genus Hydrophis; species Hydrophis major. The sequence continues at coordinate 18,492,901 of CM066337.1, forward strand.
CAGCTTCAATCCAGACTAGCACCTACTCCCATCTCATCCCCTGAATCTCAAACTGGGGGGGGGAGGGACATCGAGGGGGCCAAAAAAGAAATAACAGATGACTTAACAATCAGAACCCAGCAGTCTACACAACCAACCATGGGATACTCACTGCCAGAAGGAGAACCTAGCCGGGAAATTGCCTCACCGCGTGACAGCACCGTGATGGAAACAGATCCAGGGAACCCGGATGACAGCATTGGCGAGAGCAGGGAGAACAGCCCAGAGCTATTCGACGAAACAACGGGACCATTTTCGCCATCCAGCTCAGCTAGCAGCCCACCGGAACCAGAGCCAGGAGAGAAACCGGTGGAACAGCGCAGATCAAGCAGACAGGTGAAGCGACCTGCCTACTTACAAGAATACGTCACCCCACCCCTCAGACGGAACCTAGGGGGGAGGGTGTAATGGACTAAGCCAACGCGTCAGTAACAACCCTAATAGCTTTACTTTAACAGCAGGCTCGTAATCCTGCACTTCTCATTGGCCCGCAAATAGCGAGTCGTGATTGGTCGTTTCTGGCCGGTCTGATTGGCTGACAGCGGGTCACTCTGATTGGACGCTTGTTAGAGCGGTAAACTCAAATCATTGGTTGTTGTGACAGCAGCCAGCTCTATAAAAGAGCTGCTGCTGCCCAAGTATTTTGCTCTGTTCTGAAGTCACTAATAAAGAGTTGAAGTCACAGTTCAATGTCTTGTCTCCGTTCCTTGCGCCCATGCTCAGGACTTAACAAATATGCTACAAAAGTGCTTTTCCAAAAAGCAATTGGACTTTGTTTACTTTTGAAGACATTTTGCTTCTCATTCAAGAAGCTTCTTCAGTTCCAACTGATTGGTGGAGAATGGAAGGATTTATATTCCTTGCAGTCATCTGGTTATAAGCACTCTCTCTGACAGTTGCTGAGGCCACTTGTGGGTTTATTTGTTCCCTCAGGGTCACCCAAATAGTGCAAATGTGGAACCTTCTTGGAACTGTTGAAAGGACTGTGTTGTTACAACAATATAAACAGACTATAAATTCTTCCATCCTCCACCATTCAGTCAGAAATAAAGAAGCTTCTTGGATGAAAAACGAAATGTCTTCAAGGAAAAACAAAATCCCGTTGCCTTTTGAATAAGCTCCTTTGAGACAACCATGATGTGGATAACTGAGAATCTCCATAGACATGCTGTGAAAACATAACCCATAGCATAACAGTCCATAGCTTAACACAGTGTTAAAGATAAAGATACAAGCATATGAAACATCCTTAGATATCCCATTGGATCTGATGGTAAATTACACAGCCAATGCTAAGACCCAGTGTCATATATCAGAACATTCTGTATCACCTAGCATTTCCCAGTATATCCAACAGACTTTGAAGAGAGATATCCCAAGAATTTAAAGCAGCCAAGCTACAACCAAAACTTGCCACCCACTTGTTTTATTTCTCGATGTCTTCTGTTATCTGTAAACATCAACTCAGCTCTCTCCTGGGGAAAAATAGATCGTGCTGATTTCTGGAGATTTAGCTGCTGCTAATGGCACAGAGCAAGAAAAGCTTTTCTTTTGTCTTAAGATGAGGAAAACACATTCACAAATAACTGAATATCTTTTGATCTCAGAATGGAGTGGAGTGAGGTGGGATGGGATGGGATAAGATAAAATACAGAATATTCTTTATTGTCCCCGTGTGATTGGACACACAAGGAATTTGTCTCCAGTGCATAAGCTCATAGTGTACATATAAACAGCAAGTAATAGTTCATAGATCACAAATCATAATTACAATCATTAATCATAAGTTACAAACAACAATTGATAAATCATAAGAAACCAATAGGAGAAGATTATAGGTGGGAGTGGCTTATAACCCTTAATTGATTGATGGCTAAATGCATAAACAGATCAGTAGTATTACTGGAGAAGTGTCACATTTTTAGCTGGTAAAATATTGTCCGCCTTTCTCTATACCTTCTCAAAGTAACATTGGATGAGGTCACTAACATCTCAGGAGGCTTCAAGCCATTTTTGTGCTCTGCAAAATCAGTGATGCAAGGGGTTTCATAAAGTTGCTGCCATTTATTTTCAGTACTCCCTAATGATGCCTGTGCTTTGACTAAGCACCTTCCAAGAGTCTTACTTGAATTTTTTTGTTTTGAACTTTTTCTTCCCTACAGAAGAGCTATCTTTCTGATTTCTTTGGCCAATGTTTTCGAGCTTGCTCTCCTCCTGGAAATGGTAGATAATGCTACAATGAAAATATTGTGGCTGCTCATCCTTTCTGATCTGAAAAGGTCCAGGGTAAACATTCTCCCCTGCTATCTTCTCTTGAGCGAAAGCCTGCAAAAATTAAGACTGCCAAAGAAAGAATTGCACAATGAAAAATTGGAAAGGGAGCTTTTTTTTAACCACCTTATCACTCAGTAAGTACAAAGACACTATGCTCTGCTCATGAAAACTTCCCCTTTGTTTTCAAAAGTGAATTTTCTGTTTCATAACACTGAATGGAAACTGATGGGGGAAAACCCAAGTGAAATAATTGGCATGATGCTGATGATAACATTGAGACTCAGCTGGAGGATGCATTTCAATTTTTGATGCTTCCCCAATAAACATCTCTTAGAGGGCAATCCAGAACAAGGAAAAGCACATTGATGTGACATTGACTTGCCTCCAAGGAATTCCCTCCCAAAGATTGGTTAGTGTTATTTGTCTGACAATTTTCTATCTGCTTATGATGAGGCTGATTTCCCAAATATAATTTGGATGTTTGTCAGTAACCAAACACATGTTAGTTTGAGGCAACATAGAGTAGGTGGGAATCAAACAATACTTCTGGATCGACCCATGATTTTTCAAATCAGAAACTGCAGGGGGTTTTTTTCACACTGGTCAACGAAGTTGGCAGAAAAGTCTGTGAAAATTCCTGGACCATCAGAAAGATGATCTGAAACAGAGTTTATCCATGGAATGGATTATCTTCAATTATGGGAATCAGTGGTAGTTTTATTTACTTAGGTAAAAATAAAAGATATATTTTCTGCAAACAGATTTGGAGTCGCAGGCATTTTGTCAGAGTTATCTCCTATCTTTATCATGATAAAAGCATGATTAGCAGTCAGATTAACCAGAGTTTGAAAAAAATAAAGACGGGTTAAAAAGAAGAAAAAAAAATACTTAAATGAATAAATTGGCAAATTCAGAAGTGATATTCAGCAGGTTGTGACCAGTTCTGGAGAACCGGTAGTGGAAAGTTTGAGTCGTTCGGAGAACTAGAAAATACCACCTCTGACTGGCCCCATCTCCACCTATTCTCTGTCTCCCATTGAGTCCCAGTTGATTGGCTGGGTCTTCTTTGGTTGTCCTGCACAGGAGAATGGAGCTGGAAAGCAGGTTAGTGGAGTGGGGAGGGAATGGAGATTTTTCAGTATCCTTCCTCTGCCCTGCCCACCAAGCCATGCCCACAGAACTGGTAGTAAAAAAAAAAATTGAATCCCACCACTGGGCAAATTATACCTGAAAGGCACAAGAATATCTAGGATGTCTGAATATGATTGCATATCCAGCTGCGCTAAGATTATTTTTTTTATTATGAATCAGTATTAAAGCAAACTCATTGCACAGGTTTTATATTTGACAGACAACCTCTAGGTTTAGTCTTGTATCATGTATTAGTTTTTGGCTACTTACATCTTGCATTGCAGGCTGTTTTTTTCTTTTGAACTTTTGCTATCAGTTCTAATTTTTTTTTTAATATGTTGGATAAAAAGTTGTTATTCTGCAGCCTGATATAATATCATCCAAATGCAGCATGAAATTCCATCAATCTATTATGCATAATGTATTGCCTTTTATTTGTTTTTAATTGGCTGCCCATTCAGATTTTGATGGTATTGATGAGTGGTATTTCATATTGTTTGTGTTATTAAAAAGACAAATTTGGTATCTGCCTGACGTCTTTCTAATTAAACAAAAAAAACAGAAAACCAAAACACACCCAGCTTTTCATTCTGATATTCAAGAGGTTTTTGTCTCCTAGCTTTCCATTTTATTTTATGTATATCATTCAATGTACAAGATTGAATTTATAATTATCTGAATTGCTATATTATTGACAGCACAGTTTAAGTCTCTGTTGATATACCAATATATTATTTCTCTCTCTAATCCTGTAATCTCAGATGTTCAATATTCAGTTGAATAGAAAGGCAGGAATATAAATAAACCAAATAAATAAATTCTTATTAGTCAAGCAAAGCTAAAGCTAAAGGGAAAAGGTTCAAGTAAATCTATTCCATGACTATCCTAAAATAAGGTGTGAATTTATTCTATCACAATTCACTGCTTGCTTTCATCAGCATGCGTATGTCACTTAGAAGGGATATGGTGGCTCAGTGGCTAAGACGCTGTGCTTGTCAATCAGAAAGGTCAGCAGTTCAGCGGTTCAAATCCCTAGTGCTGTGTAATGGAATGAGCTCCTGTTACTTGTCCCAGCTTCTGCCAACCTAGCAGTTCAAAAGCACATAAAAATGCAAGTAGAAAAATAGGGACCACTTTGGTGGGAAGGTAGCAGCGTTTTGTGCACCTTCAGCATTTAGTCATGCCAGCCACATGACCACGGAGACGTCTTCGGACAGCGCTGGCTCTTTGTAATGGAGATGAGCACAGCCCCCTAGAGCTGGAAATGACTAGCATGTATGTGAGAGGGGAATCTTTACCTTTATGTCAGTTAGGAGGCTTAAAAATGAATACATTCCCCTAGAACTCAGTTTATTTTCCTCCCCAATTTCTCAGTCTAGCTTACAAATGTGAGATTTCTGTGGTTTTTTATTCAAGTGCTAAGAAAGTCACCATCCAGAGTGGTCCCTCTCTGAGACAAGATGAGCAGTTCAAAATTTAAAGGAAAAAAAGTCCACTCCAAGTCCAGCAAAATTGGCTAGTTATTCCTAGTTCCATTTAAAATCAACCAGGGGAAGGGGAAAAGTAAGAAGCCACTGTCAAAATAAAGAATAAAATAAAATCTAATAGCAATAGCACCAAGACTTCACAGTACTTTTTAGCCCCCTCTAAGCAGTTTACAAAGTCAGCATATTTCTCCCAACAATCTTGGTCCTCATTTTACTGACCTCTGAAGGATAGAAGTCTGAGTCAAACCTTGAGCTGATCCGAATCGAACTCCTGGCTCTGGGCAGAATTGGCCTGCAATACTGCAGTTTAACCACTGTAGCATATTTATGTGACAGTGCTATCCTTTGATATGTTGCAGACTCTGCCAAAGATCTTGGATAAAGTGGCTCCTGCTTTTCTCATGAGTAGCTGCAGCTTCTTGCTGGAGAAGTCGCGTGACTCCACAGCCCGAGTGGTGGTTTGGCGGGAAATAGGAGTGCTGAGGAGCTACACCATGGAAAGCACCTATTCTGGATGTAGCCATGGACTCTATAAGGTATGGTACACTTGGTTTGAATGGCGTGGGGCTACAGGAACTTTGTATGAAGTATTTGAGATTAAATAAGTATTTCATACTTTAATAAATTTAATACATATTTAAAATAAATTTAATATGTATTTAATATTTTAAATATGCTTGCTCCTGGGGAGGAAAGCTATGGCAAATCTAGACAGCATACTAAAAAGCAGAGACATCACCCTCACCCTGCCAAGAAAAGTGCATATAGTCAGGGCTATGGTTTTCCCAGTTGCAATGTATGGCTGTGAAGGTTGGACCATAACAAAGGCAGAGCACCAAAGCACTGAGGCCTTTGAACCAGAGATGGTATTCAGCAGGTTCTGACCAGTTCTGGAGAACCAGTAGCAGAAATTTTGAGTAGTTTGGAGAACTGGCCAATGCCACCTCTGACTGGAGATTTTACAATATCCTTTCCCTGCCACGCCCACCAAGCCACGCACACAGAACCGGTAGTAAAAAAAAAAATTGAATTCCACCACTGCTTTGAACTCTGGTGCTGGAGAAGACTTCTGTGAGTCCCTTGAATTGCAAAGTGATCCAACCGGTCAGTCCTAGAGGAGAGCAACCCTGACTGCTCTTTAGAAGTCCAGATCCTGAAGATGAAACTCAAATACTTTGGCCACCTAATGAGAAGAAAGGTCTCATTGGAGAAGAGCCCAATGCTGGGAATGATTGAGGGCAAAAAAAGAAGAAGGGGAGAGCAGAGAATGAGGTGGCTGAATGGAGTCACTGAAATAGTCGGCGTGAGCTTAAATGGACTCCAGATGATGGTAGAGGATAGGAAGGCCTGGAGAAATGTTGTCCATGGGGTCACGATGGGTCAGACACGGCTTCACAACAACAACAGCAGGAATTTTCTAAAGTCATAATCAGCAACTCTTGAGTTCAGCACCAAGGAAAGCACCAATATTTGGTTGAAGGGCCTGCTTCTTTCATTTCTGCAACATATAGCATTATTCCAAATCACCGCAGCTCACTTTCTCTTCATTTCCATTGCTTCTGCGTACAAAAATGTATTTATTTATGGATTTGCTAATGTGTTGGTGATCCATCGTTTGGATAAGAAGCTCATAGAACAACCTGCACAAATTATTTTAAATGTTAGCTCACTCAAAAAGCAAACAACAGAAAAAAAGAAAAGAAAACAGGAGGCCAATGTGTCACATTCAATTAGCAATGACTGGAAAAGAATATCTGTTCTTTTAAGGGCTGAGCATAAAGGAGGCTGGAGCTGCTTGTAAAAATGACAATAAATTCATTGCATCGCACATCATCACCTCAGGAGGAGACCAAAACACGGCAAAAGACTGCTCCATTAATGCAGCATTTCTCAACTTCAACAGCTTTAAGATGTGTGGGGTTCAACTCCCAATGTTCCCCAGCTAACTTAAGGTTGTTAAACTGAGAAAAACTGCATGAATTATAGACTTCCATTACACTGAACTAAAAACAAATCTCCAGCCTTTGTAAGGACAAACCTTAGTTCTTACAGACATGCCCTGTTCATGCCTCTGATTAAATTACATATGCTTCAGCTAAAAATTAATAATAATCACTATTCCAATCTGAATAGCAGGTTTTTGAGGTGACGGTTCCTCTGTTGGGTTAGAAACTTTTGTATCCGTGTGTGATTTTCCTTTGTGAATTTCTCTTACACTTGATTCCTCTTGCCAAAGGTTTCCTATTTACCCATCTGAGGTGATTCCTGTTTCCAGAACCCCAGAAACTTATTTAAAATTAAATTAATGATTGATAATTACTCTCTGTGCATTTAATAGTTTACCGTGCCTAGCACATTAACGTTTAATTTTGAGAATCTCTATCTTTAGAGGCCTTCTACAGAGCTATTGCATGCCCAATGATCTGTATTTGATTGTTGGGGGGCAGGCACTGGTTTTTGAGAGATGCATGCATTCTTGGTTGTGTAATTGTGTCTCAGCATGAGCAAGAGAAGGAAAGACAACTTGTATAATTGACAACTGTGCTGCTTTATTCTAAGATATGAAAAAAGAGAGTAAAGCAAATGTTCTTGACTCACTGTCTTACTTTCGTTAATCAGTTCAGTCCTCCCCCTCCATACTAATTCCTGAGGGGTTGTTCAGGTCACATTGGAAATCTTTAATTCCCCCACACACACTCCAACCTGGTCTCCAAAAAGATTGGACAGCAATGTGTTTGAACAAGGATGAGTCATTCATTCCTGTGCTACTTTTTCCGCATTTCAGTTTCTAAGCAGAAAATCTAAGCACAGGTAAAATCTGGGTTGGGCATCACAATAAACATTTCTGAGCCCCTTGAAGAAAGAAATGCTGAGATCCTTCCTTCCTTCCTTCCTTCTTTCCTTCCTTCCTTCCTTCCTTCCTTTCCTTCCTTCCTTCCTTCCTTCCTTCCTTCCTTCCTTCCTTCCTTCCTTCCTTCCTTCCTTCCTTCCTTTCCTTTCCTTTCCTTTCCTTCCTTCCTTCCTTTCCTTCCTTCCTTCCTTCCTTCCTTCCTTCCTTCCTTCCTTCCTTCCTTCCTTCCTTCCTTCCTTCCTTCCTTCCTTCTTTCCTGGCAGATGCAAGCAAACAGACAAATAAATATTTCACAATCAAGTTTACAATTAGAATTAGGGACCTTGTTCCCATCTCCAAAGAGTTGTCACTCCATGCATCAGTGAAGCAGAGCAAAAACAGACCAGAACAACTGCTCTAAGTATGCAGAGGATTCCAGGACAATTGTTTGGAATGGGAAACAGAGGAGTAATATGGAGAGAACATTTGGGAGGCAAATAAATTTGTTCTCTTTGGCTGGAACTGTGCACAAAATATATCCCACTTCAAAGGAACAAACAAGCAGACATCTGGTGGATAGAAGAACAGACACTGAAAAAGAGTTTTTCATTTATTACAAATAATATTGGAGGCTGTGGAAGGAAAGGGAGAACTGAGCAGTCTATTTAATGTTAGTCTCTCTTTTCCTCTTATGCAGCTTCAGTAAAAACAGTCTATGAATAACTGTGACCTTTCTGCCCAGCATCCTGTCTAAACCAGAAATGTTTTAGTGCTTTAGGCAGGCTATTTAATGGGAACTTCTCATGCAAGTTAGCAAGAAATGCAAAAGCTGTGATCACATTGTGTGCTAGTTGAAAATTGGCTTGATGTCTTGTATGAACATAGTAGCTGTGGGTTGTGAACAAGCCATTATTTATGGGTTCATGATGTTATGACTGAGGGTTTCAAATGAAACAATATCACATAAACATGAAGTTGGCCCAGATCAACATTTTCACCTTCCTATTTCAGAAACAAAATAGAAACCTCATAGATGTTCAACCTACTGGATTTTCGCAGATTTTTGCCACCCAATTTAGTTGAAGAGCTTCCCAGGACCATCCAGCTTTGCTTAAGGCACTAATAAAACAAACATTGTGAGATCAAACCTTATGACTAGTTCAGGATAAAGCTTAGAACATTATTTTTGGATGCCCCTTCCCAAGTTTTATAGAATGATTCATAAAGCCAATGGGATTATAAAATGTGTATATGCTAAATGGAATTATAAGAAGGTGCATGTGCTAAATCAGATTACTGACACATATAGCTGAGTATGATCAATATTAGTTGGCTAACAACTCTTTAGAGGGCCATACATGATTATTCTCAAGTCCCTGAAAATTTTGTAGGTACTTTATTACATGGTCTCTATAAATCCAATGCTCTCTTTCCAGCTAGCTAGAAAAAATAAGTTTGAACTGATAATAGCATATTATAGTGTAAGCACAAACTGCTGTCAGCTTCAGCTCCATTTCTGGGTTAGAGGCATGAATAGAAATGTTCTTGCAGTCAGTTTCTAGTTTAGTGAATCATCTTACTTCTCAGATGAATATATTCTACAAGTTTAAGATAAGGATAAATTGGGTTGAATGAGAATCCTCTATAACATTTCAAGCTCCTTAAAGCATGTGTGGGATTAAAAAGGAATAATTTGACTTAATACATGGTGAACACTTGACCTTACATGTGGGTCACAATAATTACAGTGATTACTATAATTATTGCAATTACATGGTTGAATTATTGGAAACCTGCCGGGGCAATGCATATGCATGTTACTCATTTGATTTTAATAAATCTTCAGTAAATTTTAGAGCATAGGTTGAAATCAGCTACTATTCTAAGCTAGTTCACATTCAACACTGTATCACAATCACTGTTTGATTGTGGCTTAATATGTTGTGTGAACTCAGTCTTTGTGCATAGCAAACCAAGATGTAAATGCCTAGAATGCATAGTTGGTTTTGGTTTATTCAATAAACTATGTTGGAACAAACCATATCCCTTATATAATGTATTATGATGCTGACTTGAAAGTAGTCCATTTTTCCATCTTTTATTCAAATGGTAACATCCTATCCAGTGCATAGGAGGAGAGTAAGATGTGGATTTCCCATTTTTAGCGATGTCCCACAGAGATGGAATATGTTACAGAATATTTCTGTAAGTGAAGCAGATATGGACTTCATCTTTGTATACTTTCAATTTTTCAATGATCTAGCTAGCATGTATCAGCAGTAACATATCTCATTCTTTGGCCTTTTCTAAACTAGAATATTGTACAATATTTAGCACATTCTGTAAAGTTATCTTTCTTTAGTATTGGTATGTAGCCTGATTTTTTCCCTATCCATTGACCACATTGTTCTCCAGAATTGTTGGCATAATTTGGTTAGAATGTTTAAAGAGCCTCAGCTTTTGTCCATTCATGTGGCTTTCTTAGTAAAATACAGATACAATGTATTGTGGTTTTGTAATGCAATTGTTAGAATACAGTATTGCAAACTAACTCTCCCCACTGCCAGCAGTTTGATCCTGACCACCTCAGGGTTGACTCAGCCTATCATCCTTCTGAGGTCAGTAAAATGAGGACCCAGATTGTTGGGAGCAATATACTGACTGCGTAAACCACTTAGAGAGGGCTATAAAGCACTGTGGAGTGATATATAGAAGTCTAAGTGTTATTGCTGTCTTTTATGAAATCACTAAAGTGGTCATTTGCCTCCAGCATATTCCTATTTCATTGCTGCCTGTTATGGATGCTTGCTTTCTTTAGCTGGGCAGCTGGCATGACCTTCATGCCTCTGGTTGTCCCTGCTGGGAGTATATATATTTAATATGCACTCTTTGTGTTCTTCACTTCTTCCTCCCAGGAATAAAACCTCTCCCTCTCTCCCATAGCAGGTTTAGGGGAGAGGGAGTGCTCAGTATGGAGTAAATTGTAAATAAGATATATTGTAGTAGTACATATGAACTGTGATCAGGGAAAAGGGAGAAAAACTTTTTTTTTTAAATTATGTCTTTATGTTGTATTGTCTGTAAAGAAACACATGAGCTATACAATCATATAAAAATTTCCTCTCCAAGCATATTGCAAATGATTTTTGTAAGTTAGGAAGCTCAGTCCCAGTTGGATCAGGAGATAATGATAATAGGGTCATCTTTTCATTTTTAAAAAAATCATTTATTCCTTTTTCTTCAACATTATCATTTAGCCAAAAAATGGAGGATGCTTAAAATATGCCCAAGAGTGTATTTCCCTTTGTTGTGCTTTAGGAATATAAAAATGTTTGCAGTATTTCTAATTCAGGCAGCCTTCAAATAGTCTCAGCATCGCACTCCAAAATACTGTCACTGATTTGATTGTCTCAATCCAAAAGGAAATATCAGTTCTTAAATCCTGATATTTATATTGGAGCTCCAGAAGTGAACTTAAAGCTATTATTTTCCAGTAGGTGACATTTTAATGCCTTGCAACTTCCTCACAAAATATCCATCAAATGATAGAAATGTTTATAGAAGCATGGCTGTAAAACAAGTAACTGGACTAAAGCAAGTAACTAGACAAAAGCCCTATTTTCTTTTGTTTATTTCTTAATTAAATGTTTATGCCTCCATCTCCCAACAAGATGACTTCTTTGTCTCTTCAGTTGTCTTTCTCTAAATGTTTATTTTTTCCCCATAGCTGCCTCTTCCTCCTCCTCCTACCTGCTTAATATCCCATCGTCTCTAATCTCCATCTCTACCTTGATGTAACATGAATTATTGGTCAATTATTTTCTTGCAGGCAATGGTTATGCTGGTCCATAGTTAATGGTATATATGTCAAATGCCTGGGAAATCAGGAGATTCAGGCTATTCAAATGAGTATAAAGATTTATTGCAAACTTAAGTTCTCTACAAAAATCTGGCCAAATGGCTGTTATAGAAAATGCATGGGAGTTAAGAATAGAAAGGAATTCAAGACAGGCTGGACTTAGATCACTTGCAGGTGTGAAGGGACTTGTGACTTATGTGTGGGTATCTAATCCTGCAAATTGGTAGTAGATGAAGTTGAGGCTTTGAGCACTAGCTATTGATGTCATGGCCTTTAACCTATTAAGACAACAACTGCAACCAAAGCATTATCTAGATAAAAGGGATATCTGTTGTGATGGGTCTAGTAAATCTCTCTCAAATGAAGCTTCCCTCTCTTCCCACTCCATTTTTCTCTCACCTGTATGGCAAAGAATTTTAAGAAGCAACCCACACACACACAAATGAAACATAAAAACAAAACAAAATAAACACATTAAAAACATTTTGGAGGGATTCTGACCTTGTCCAACACCCTTAATATCTATATCTAAATATTAATATCTAAAAAGTGTACCTAAGAGGGATTCAGGGATGAGCATCTTTTTGGGACCCATCAATTTCAGCCATCTCTTTCTGAGTATCCATCCTAGTTCCACCCTTCAATGTTTTTGTCAGTGTGTTTCCCTTCTAACAATCGACCACTTAACATAACAAGAGCAATAGCACTTAGACTTATATACTGCTCTATAGTCCTTTACAGCAATCTCTGAGTGGTTTACAAACATATCTGCATCCCCTTTTGCCAACTTTGAAAGGATGGATGGCTGAGTCAACTTCAAGCCAGTCAGGATCTAACTCTTGGCAGTGGGCAGAGTTAACTTGCAAATAACTACTGCACCACCATGGCTCCTGTTCCTTGTTTCCTTATGCTCTTGGACTTTCCCTTTCATGGGTCTCTTTTTCTATCTTTTGTGTTACAGCAAATCTAAGGTTTTCCTGAGCTGGCTGAAAGTCCCTTTTCATCCGTTGATGATGTGATTTGCTTGTCTAAGGACTTGGAGCTCATGGTTAATATGTATGGTTGACACCTTCTGACTGACTTCCACATAGAGGGAGGAGGAATATATTAAGCAAAGAATATTGCCTTTAAACGTTGGCAATTCATTGTAGAAAAAATATGCTTTATTAGATAATTGCTTGGCCTAATCTAATCTGGCTGTTCGTAAAGTTTACATTTGCTGGAGATTTAAAAACATGCCCCATTTCTGTGTTGTTGAGCGACTTTGAGGGGATGAAGATGGTATAGACATTTTGCCCCGCTCCCCGCTTGGATTGTCAAAATGCCAAGTAAATGCTTCAAATCCATTTCACTCCTCTAAATTACAGAGAAATCAACCAGCCAGAAACTATTGCTGTATTAGCTGAAATAAATCACTATAAGGGCAAGACTGGCTGGGAATACTTCTATCTATTTATTGATGAGGAGCTTGATCCAAGAAAAAAAAAATCAAAGTTCTCAGGAGACAGTATGTGGGGAACTTTGCACACTTCTTGCAGGAGATGAGGATGGCAATGAATTGTAAATACTTCTCTTAGCAAAAAGGCCATCCCTGTTTCATGGGGGGGGGGGGGAAGAAAAACGAAAGAAAAGGAGATTTGCAAAACTCTTTTAAAGAGAAGAGAATGCCAATGCCAATAATCCTCATGAATGAAGAAGCTGAACCTCTTCAACATTTTTTTCACTGCACCTGTTTTATTTTTTTCTCATTATTTTTTTTTTATTATTTATGAAAGTCAATAATTCAGTAGATGGGAAGGTGAAGGAAAACCCATAGTCTAGAGCTATATCTTTAGTTATTAATTGATTAGCATTCCTGGCTTGGATAAAAGTATCAATTGGATTATTTCAGTTCTTAAAACCTCTTTTGTTTAGGGATTGGCCAATTTTTTAAAGAAAAATATCTGGGAAAGATTGGATTGCTTTGTAAATATGTGTACAAGAATGTGTGGCATGGGATTGATCAAGGGAAGCATAATAATTTAACAGAAGAACAGAGCTGGAGGGGACTTTGAAAATCTTCTAGTCAACCACCTGCTCAAGTAAGAAACCCCATACCATTTCAGACAAGTCTCTTCTTAAAAACTTCCACTGATGAGCACGCACAACTTCTGAATTTTATTTTGTGTTTTTTGAGTCTTCCAAGCCATCCAACCCACCAAGTAAGCAAGGCCTTCTATCTTGAGCATCTCTCTCTACTGCAACTAAAACCTATTTTTGAGCCTCTTGTATTAGAGGACACTCACCACAGGCTATGTTTGAGACACAGCAACCAAAGGTTCCATTTTGGGCTTGGCTTTAATAGTGACCCAAATGACCCACAATACATGCAACATTGGCATGCAACCTTGCTGGTGAGACCGAATTGGTGGTTGAGCAGTCCTTTGGCCCAGAGCATGCTATCTTGAGAATAGTGTACCTCTTCTTCTCTCCCTATCCTAGATATTGATAGTGTTGTGGTCCACCACCAGCCTGCGGAGCTGGCAGCAGAATTGGACAGTGGAGAGGAACATGGGCCAGTTCTGGAATCTGGGCAGGGCTCGGTCGAGGGATCAGCATCTGATACAGAGATGGGGCCAGGGCCATCTGAGAGTTATGTGCATACTCCAGAGCCCCCAGAATCTGACATCAGCAAGGCAGAGGGGGGGCTTGTTCCCAGTGTGTGTTTATGCACAGCTGTTGGAAGGCAAGAACAGTTATGACAAAAGGGGTGACTTGGGACTAAGGCTTAGAGATGATTGGCCCCTCACATAAGACATCAAGGAGGAGCAAAGGGACATGAGCCTTTGCAGGAAGCAACTTTGTTCATTCTGGCCGGTTTAAAATATGAAGCTCTGTGTTGACTTTGTGCTCCATTTGGCCTTGTACAGCTAATTGGCAATTTAGTCATTGGCAGCATTTCAAGGGAGATAAAAGTGGGTGCTTATCAGCCTTTCCGTGAAAGATTGTGGCAGACTTCTGTTGGACTATTCATAAACTGTTTGGGACTCATTATGGGCTGTGAATGCATATAATTCACAGCCATTGAAATAAACAAAAGAGGGTTTTGGGAACAACATGTGATATTTACTGTCTCAGGAAGCCTTGGTCAGAACAGATAGCTCTAGTAGAGAATAGGTTATTGTTTTAAGATTGTTCCCATGGGTGAGCTATTGAAAGTCAATATGCCATTCTCTTGGGAGAAGGCAGAGAGAGCTTTTTTAAAGTTGTCCTACAAAGAAATAGCTTCTTTCAGATGCTTTACCTTAATCAGCAGAAGCACTAAGCAAATTGACAAATGCATGCTGGGAAGAGTGACTGCTAAAAAAGAGTAAATAGACAGGACTGAAAATTAATCATAGCAATGTTCTTGTTTGACAGGGAAATAGTGCACCATTATTTCTGCATTATTTCAGGGATGTGCTATTAACCATCAAAACAAACAAACAAAAAAGTATGACAGGTGAGCATCAGAGAAAGCATATTTAGGATGTCTTTCTAAAAGAGCTTACCCAGTATCTGCATTATGTTACAATTTTGTAAACAACAAACTAAAAGACTCAAGGTCCATCCACCCCTGATAGGACCTAATGGTAAAGACTGCAACAATGACACCATTAAAGCCAACATCTTCAACACATTCTTTGGCTCAGTATTTGTAAACAGCAATGGATCATGCCCAGTATTTCCTAGCTGAACCACAGAAAACTACAATGATCTAATACATATCGATTTTACAGAAGACAATGTTGAAAAAGCACTATGCAATCTAAAACCATCTCTAACTATTGGACCGGACAGAATATGTGCCTACTTCTTAAAAAAGCTATCCATTCCATAGCAGAACCTCTAAGCATAATCTTTGAAAAATCTTTCAGGACCAGCTCCTTGCCTAACTTATGGTCACAAGCCACAGTCATCCCCATCTTCAAAAAGGGAGATCCCAGCCTAGTTGAAAATTACAGACCAATCTCCTTATGCTGAATCACCTGTAAAGTCATGGAATCAATTATTAATCTATTATCCTCCACCTAGAGACAAACAACCTACACTCTAATAAACAATTTGGTTTCAGAAAAAAACTATCCTGTAATCTGCAACTCTTACACTGCAAAAACATATGGACTACACAACTCGATCAGGGCAAAACAATAGATGCAATCTACGTAGACTTCTGTAAAGCCTTTGATTCAGTGGTACACGACAACCTACTCCTAAAACTAAAATCTTATGGTATCTCTGGACAACTGCATAACTGGAGAGAAGTATTCCTGTCAAACAGACAACAAATGGTCAAAATTGGGAGTGTCCTATCAAATTCTATACCTGTCAATAGTGGTGTCCCACAAGGCAGTGTTTAGGACCAACTCTCTTCATACTCTACATAAATGACCTCTGTGATCTCATTAAGAGCAACTGTGTTCTCTTCGCTGATGATGTAAAGCTGTTCAATACCACAGACAATACTGCTACCCTTCAAAAAGATCTTGACTATGTATCAGAATGGTCAAACAAATGGCAACTTCAAATCTCAACAAATAAATGCTCTGTCTTACATATTGGCAAAAAAAATCAGAAAATAAAATACAAGCTGAATAGTCAAGATCCTGTTGATGATCCAATCTCTGTAAAGGACCCTGGAGTACTCATCTCTAATGATCTAAGTGCTAGAGCCCACTGTAACTACATAGCCAAAAAGGCATTAAGAGTTGTTAACCTAACCCTATGTAGCTTTTTCTCTGGTAATATCACACTACTAACTAGAGCATACAAAACATTTGCTAGACCAATACTTGACTACAGCTCATCAGTCTGGGAACCCACATTACATATCTGATATTAGCACAGTTGAGAAAGTCCAGAAATATTTCACAAGAAGAATTCTCCACTCCTCTACTCATAGAATACCTTATGGCACCAGACTTGAAATTCTAGACCTAGAAAACCTTGAATTATGCCATCTTCGGTCTGAAATAAGTATGGTATATAAAATCATACATTGCAATGACTTATCTGTCAATGAATACTTCAGCTTCAACCATAACAACACAAGAGCACACAATAGATACAAACTCAAGGTTAACCACACCAAACTTGATTGCAGAAAATATGACTTCAGCAACAGAGTGGTCAATGTGTGGAATACTCTACCTGACTCTGTGGTTTTTTCCCCAAACCCCAAAAACTTTAAAGTTAGTCTGTCTACTATTGACCTCACCCCTTTCCTAATAGGTCTGTAGGGGGCATGCATAAGTGCACCAACGTGCCTACCATTCCTGTCCTATTGTTTCTTTTATTTTTCTTATATGTACCCATTTCATGTATTCATAATTATGTATATACTTACACCTATTATCTTGTAAGCAATTGACAAATCAAAATAAATAAATAAAAAAATGTATTTGTACTTATAACTGCTCTGAAGTATACAGAACTGAGTTCTTTAAACATTTTTTCTTTCTATTTTTTCTTAACTTTTAAACTTTTCTTGGACCCTTTGGTGATTTATTTTCTTTCTTTCTTTCTTTCTTTCTTTCTTTCTTTCTTTCTTTCTTTCTTTCTTTCTTTCTTTTCTTCCTTCCTTCCTTCCTTCCTCCCTTTCTTTCTTTTCCTTCCTTCTTTCCTTCCTTCCTTCCTATCTACCTACCTACATTTATTGTTTGGAGGTGGTCTTATTCCAAGGGATTTTTTAAAAGTATCCAAACTTAGTTTTTGTTTCTCTGTGATTTGATCCACTGCATTTGATAGTATACTTATTTTTGCTGCTGATTTTCTGACACCAGTTTTATTGTGTTCTATTGGGGTTTTTTAAATATATTGTTTCAATTTATATTAAATATAAATAATTTTCCACACAAAAACCTTCAGCAACGGGACATTTAGGAGCATGAATATCACAATAGATGAGTAAATATATAAATAATCCAAACCTAGTCTATTAGGAATTAAGAGCAAAAGCTATTGTTACTTGCAACCATTGTTGTGGCCCAAGATCATGTAATCCCCTTTTTCGACCTTCTGACAAACAAAATCCATGGGGAAGCCAGATTCACTTAACAACCGATTACTAACTTGTCAGCTGCAGCAATTCACTTAACAATGGAGGCAAGAAAGGGCATAAAATGGGTCAATGTTGACTTAACAGCAGACATTTTGGGCTCAGTTGTAGTTGTAAGTTGAGGCCTACCTGTACTTGGCAAGTGAAGAAGATGCTTTGAAGAATTATTATTGTAGAAATCTACAGGGGAACAATTGTGAAACATCAAAAAACAGAATGGAAACAACTGCTACAAATGTTCCATCCTACGGTCCCAACTGCATTCCCAAAAAAAGAAAGAAAGAAAAAAGGAAAAGAAAATTAATGAGAAGGTAGCTGTGAAAGTATTGAGAAATGGGAAGACTGCAGGAGCAGACAATGTAACTGGAGAAATGTTAAAATATGAATGTGGTTTACTTATGCAGTTGCTGTGCAGCTTGTTTAATAGTGTGAAGATTATATCTGTGCTTGATGATAGATCATTGTAGTCCCCAAAGGGAGGAAAAAGAAAAGTAGCAAAAGTGAATGCAAAAACTACAGTGGGTGAGTCTGTTCAGATTGGGTGGGAGAAAGGCAGGGGGGCTGGTAGAATGGAAAAAGTAGAAGAGGCAACAATCAACAACATTTGGGGCGTGTAGTGTGTCTGTACTCTGGGCAAGGATGTGTGGACTTGGTTTTGGTTCTTCAGTACAAATGCAAAGTTGGTTGCACCGTTTTTGTTTTGTTTTGTTTTAATTTAGAGAATGCATACAGTATTGTATAAGAGTGCCATGAAACCTGCTTGGCATTAGAAGACAAGATAGAAAGACCTGGATTAGAGAACAAAAAAGAGTATAGGATATCATCAAGAGTAAAAGAATAGAAATGGAAATGGGCTGGTCACATAGCAAGAAGAACTTATGACAGGTGGACCAAGGCAGTGATAGAATAGCAATAGCACTTAGCACTTTATAATTGGATAGAGGCATTCCTTTAAAACAGGCAACAAATAGTCAAAATTGGGAGCGTCCTATCAAATTCTGTACCTGTCAATAGTGGTGTCCCCCAAGGCAGTGTTCTAGGACCAACTCTCTTCATACTCTACATAAATGACCTCTGTGACCATATTAAGAGGATATGAAGTGTTCTCTTCACTGATTATGTAAAGCTATTCAACACCACTGACAATACTGCTACCCTTCAAAAATACCTCAACTATGTATCAGAATGGTCAAACAAATGGCAACTTCAAATCTCAACAAATAAATGCTCTGTCTTACATATTGGCAAAAAAAAAAAAAAATTCAGAAAATAAAATACAAGCTGAATAGTCAAGACCTTGTTGATGATCCAAACTCTGTCAAGGATCTTGGAGTACTCATCTCTAATGATTTAAGTGCTAGAGCCCACTGTAACTACATAGCCAAAAAGGCATTAAGAGTTGTTAACCTAATCCTACGTAGCTTTTTCTCTGGAAATATCACACTACTAACTAGATCATACAAAACATTTGCTAGACCAATACTTGAATACAGCTCATCAGTCTGGGAACCCACATTACGTATCTAATATTAACACAATTGAGAAAGTCCAGAAATATTTCACAAGAAGAGTTCTCCACTCCTCTATTCATTGCAGAATACCTTATATCACCAGATTGAAATTCTAGACTTAGAAAATCTAGAACTATGCTGCCTTTGGTCCGATCTAAGTATAGTACATAAAATTATATATTGCAATGTCCTACCTGTCAATGAATACTTCAGCTTCAGCCATAACAATACAAGAGCACACAATAGATGCAAACTCAAGGTAAACCACATCAAACTTGATTGCAGGAAATACAACTTCAGCAACAGAGTGGTCAATGTCTGGAATACTCTACCTGTCTCTGTGGTTTCTTCAAACCACAAAAACTTTAACCTTAGACTGTCTACTATTGATCTCACCCCTTTCCTAAGAGATCTGTAGAGGACGTTCATAAGCACACCAACATGCCTACTGTCCCTGTCCTATTGTTTCTTTTTATTTTTCTTATATGTATCCATTTCATGTATTCATAACTATGTTTATACTCATACCTGTTATCTTATAATTGCGTGACAAAATAAAATAAATAAAAATAAAAAATATACCACTTCACAGTGCTTTACAGCCTTCTCTGACCGATTTACAGAGTCAGCATATTGGGTCCTTATTTGACTGATCTCATGAGTTGGGTCCTCATTTTACTGACCTTGGAAGGATGTAAGGCTGAGTCAACCTTGAGCCTAGTGAGATTCGAACTGACAAAATGCAGGCAACATTCAGTCAGTAGTCAGCAGAAGTAGTCTGCAGTACTGCACTCCAACCACAGCACCACCATGGCTAGAATGGATGCCACTTGTTGAAAAGCATCCACAAAAGAGACTTAAAACAAGATGGACCAGCAAATGTGGCAGGCCCAATTGGCAAAAGAAAGCTCAGGACTGTATAAGTTAGAAACATGTCTTATATACACTAGTGAGTAAGGAAATAGCTCCTCCTCCCCACTTGACCTTTGTGTCATGCCCCTTTCATAGTTTGAATCTGAGGAGGAAGCTGAACAGCTGACAGGGAGTGGGAGTGTGTCTCCATTGGCTGTGGAGGAAACTGGGGAATGGCAAAGTCCAGCCAGGCAAAGCAGGGAAGAGGTAGAACAAGGGAGAGGGAATTCAGAGGAAGGCCCACCTCCTCTTCATCCTAGGGCATGCAGGGAGGAATGGAGAAGAGAGCAATGTGGGTTGCGTAGCTTATGGGGGAGGAAAGGGTTCTGATTCCCTTCATTAGCTGCAGCTGGGAACAGTTCATAAAAAAGGCAAGCTGCATGTGGCAGGCTATTGGAAGCAAATGTGACTTTATTTTTGTTGTCATGGCTTATCTGTTCCTGTCATCTTCCCAACTATGTGAATTTTGCTGTACTTTCAAGTCTGAAATTCTTGCTCCTGCCCTGCCAAACTAATTACTTCAGTTTGGCTTGTTTGGACTCTAAGTTACAGTTTGTTTTTACCCTGTTTTGGACTTAATTTTCGCAGTCAAAGGCTGTTCTTGGGAGAGTTTTTCTGCAGCCAGAAGCCATAACCTGGACATTGGGGGCAAAGTTGGAGATAATAAAGGGACTCTTATTAATTATCTGACTGTGTTTCCTTTGTGCCACACTCTGGGTCATCACACCTTTGTGCCAATATTAAGGCATATGCAGCTTGGATAGAACTTTAATCAGAGTCCATTTAAACTATTAATCTAATTAATTAATTTTAATTGATTTTTGAACTAATTTGGGAAAATGTGCTTTTGGACTTCACAAAAGCCATTCCAGCTTGACTGATCAATTTAGAGGTATCTCGTTTGACAATTGGATTTGACTTTCCAATTCTATTGAATCAGTGTTGAATTGCATCTTTTAATTTGAGATTTACAAATGCTTAAAGATCCAAATCAATTCAACTCATGGTGGAAGTCTCCAAAATTAAACTTCTCAAGCATTTCTTTTCACAAGTTATGGATTAAAGTTTTCCCTTAAATTTGAACATCAGGGAGCATTTCTCTTTGAAATGAATCTATAAAATCGACTCTTCTCCCCTTCTGCAATTTGAAATAGGTCATTTCTCCAACAGAGTTGTTGTATGCTGAATCTTCCAGTTGTGAAACTAGAAATCAAAATGTAGAATCCGATTTTGGAAGGAGGTGTGGATGTTGCCTCCAAGGAAGAAAAAAAGACAAAGGTTGTTGTTTGTGGTCCCTTGACCATACCCTGCTCAGTTTTTCTCCACTACATTTAATCAATCATTTTGCTTCAAAATGTTGAGAATTAAATTGCAACACTTGGTTGATCCCAATTGAGCTGTCCTGAATATATGTCAGATCAATGGCAATGCAATAAGTTGACTGGCTTTAAAGAAACTGAAACATAAAGCCAAAGAAACTATTGATCTTATGCATGGTAATTTTCTTCTTGAAAGAAGGAGGAGGAGGAGGACGAGGAGGACGAGGAGGAGGAGGAGGAAGAGGAAAAGGAGGAGGAGGAGGAGGAGGAGGAAGAGGATATTCTTACAGTATCCTCCCAGAACAATATCTGCTCTGTTCTTCAAAGTCCAATTGAGTCATTAGCAAAGAGTCTTTTCCCAAAACAAATGGCCAGGATAGTAGTCATCTCAGTCTCTTTACTTGAACAATGGCAAAACTGTTAGTAAATGCAGAAAAATGATTTCCCCATCATTTCTGAAATGCTGCTGAGATCACCCAATGTTCCTTTCCTTAATGAATTATCATGGCAACAAATCTCCCACCTTTCTCTTCGGATATCTCTCTACTTTTCCTGGAACAATCTACACCATCTAATAGATGCTATAAAAATATAAGAACCCTGCTGAAATCAATGAAATGAATGGCTTGCTTGGTCCAGCATTTTCCCCTGGTGGCCAATCAGATGTCTCTGGGAAGTCTGCAAAACATGATTAGAATTTGGAGAAGAAATTGATCTGTCAATAAAATATGGCAATAGGAGAGTTTCCAAGCGTTGTGTTTTCCTAGCCATCAAATGTGTTAATTTTTCTGCTCAGACTCCTATAATTCTATTGCTCTGTGCTGCTCTTTGATGAGCACATTCTTGCCTGGTGCTCTCCTTGATGTTCTTTCCAAATAGAATTTTGCTACAGCATGATTCTGCCCTGAAGAAAGGGATTGACAGCAAAGCTGATCAAGCTACAAAAGGATGTTCTATAAAGAGAACAACAGAAATGAGTTTTTAAATGATTGTAGATACTTGGCAGGTTCTTTTGAAGTGGATTTTACTTGTAATATGAATTTCTCTTTGAAGAGAGCCTTGGAGAGAGCCAGAAACACAAGATTTGCACTGCTCGCTATAATTGTGCTAAGTTGTGGAAGCTGAGCAGGTCCTGTTTTCTCATCGTTTTGGAGTCAGGCATGAAGGAATAATTTTGATTTCTTCCCTTTGACTTCTTTGACACTCCTCTGATTATTAAGGAAAACTTGAAAGCCTGTAGAGGTGGCATTCCAGACAGCCAAAGCTTTTGAAAGTAAGTAGATATACCAGTGCTCTTCAGCTCTTGAAAACAACTAAATCAATGAGGTGTGCAGATGTTCTTGCAGAATTCTTTAATCCCGCAAGCTATCCCAAGACAACAAATTCTTAGTTCACAGCACTTGAACAAAGCTATGCAAGGTGGATTGCAAGATATGTAAGCATTAAAGTCTCATGATTTGTATTATGAGATAACTAAACTTAGGGTCAGAGTCTTTGGCATCTGTAACAAAGTGGGCAGAATGTAGAATTAGTTTTAAATACAATGAGAATCAAATTATTTCTTCTGGAGACATGGGGAAAGAGGGTTGGACAAATTATTTAGCTATACTGATGTATTTAAATTTTTATTTTGGAGAAGACTCCTGAGAATATCATGGATAGTAAAACAAACAAACAAATGAATCATTAAACAAATCAACTTAGAATTCTCAGTGGAGGCCAAATGGCTAGGCTCAAATCATCTTCTACATTATGTAGAAGTCTGTCTATTTGGAGAAAACTCTAATGCTGAGAAAGATGGAAGGAAACAGAAGGAGAGGACAACCAGCAACTTGGAAAGATTCAATTACGGTGGCATTGGATTAAAATTGGAAGACCTGAAAAAACAGTTTAGAGACAGATCTTCATGGAGACAATCAATCTTTGAAGTTGATGATGGCACATAATCAGTTAATAGTAGTTGGTAAGCTGGCTATAGAATTAGGATCATTGAATATTCCATTATGGTTTAACTACAGTATGTTACTCATTCATTTCCAGAAGCCCAAAGGCAATGAGAGTTTTATAAACTATTAAAAAAATGGTTACTTTGTAATGGAAAGCCATACACAACCAGTAGTCTGTCTTGAGTCTGGGATACCCAAAATTAAAAACAGAGCATGGGGACTGTCAGTTTCATACTAGTTAAAGATTAAATTTGTTCCTACGGGGCTATTATGGTTAAGCTTAACCAGCAATTTTATCTCACTGTTGATAAAAGCAGTACAGCAGAACAAAACTAATCAAGGACAGAACCAAACGTTAGAACAATTAATCAATTGGATGGCTTAGCTTGCCTCCAGAAGTTGTGGGTGCTCTGCAATTGGAGTTTTTTAAGAAAAGATTTAACAGCCATTTGTCTGGAATGGGATAGGGTCTCCTGCTTGAGTATGGGGTTGGACCAGAAGACCTCCAAGGCACCTTCCAACTTTGATATTCTGTTATCTGCAATATCTGTAGATTCCTTAATGTCAGACTTGTTCAGTCCAAAAAGCTGGTATTGCAACTTATAACCTGAGATATTTGTATACCCTTTCTTCCTTTAACTTAAGAAAAACATCTTTTAGAGCCAAGCATCATAATCATTCAATTACCTGGCATATATGAAAATGTTCCCCTATTCAGCACACTTACCTTGTGACTTTGAGTAAATTGAGACAATTCAAAATGTTCTTTTCTGGTTGTAATGCTTATAAGGACCTTCAAAAGGACTTCATAACCTCCCTTCTACTAAGTACACCTAAGAAAATGGATGATTTTAACACCCACGTTATACTTTCAATTCCAACCATAAAGCCAGCTACACAATAGCAAATTTATTAGTGCAGCAGATAAAATGAAGTAAGAACTAGCGTCAAGCTTCCAGCATAACTTGACAATTCTTTCTCCTTCCTTCTCTTTTAACTGTTTGGTTTTATTTCATTGGATCTATTGCTGATTTTTTAAAAAATCATAAATAATTTGATTTTTTAAAGACCATGCTTTTTTAATAGGATGCATATTTTATAATCTCTTTCCAATGGTATGAAAATATGTCTGAGATGCTTGTTAGATGATGGCCAAGTGGTGATCCATCTGTTAGGATGCCTTATGGATATATATATATATATATATATATATATATATGTGTGTGTGTGTGTGTGTGTGTGTGTGTGTGTGTGTGTATGTTTGTTTTCTGAGGTTCTCGCGGGTATTGGCTGGAGGCATGTTCTGTTCAGGTGGGGGCTTGGTTGTGCTCAGATTAGTCTTAGTTGCTGGGGGATTTGAGCTGGTGAGCTGTGATCTTGCTATTTGGCTTCGAGTTCGTGGTCGTGCTGCATCTCCATGGTGGGGGTCAGTTCGCTTCATGTATGGCTCAGAGGGGTTTGAAGTGGGTAGTGATGCAGCTCACTATAGATAGATAGATAGATAGATAGAGAGAGAGAGAGAGAGAGAGAGAGAGAGAGAGAGATTTGTCAATCGCTTACAAGATAATAGGAAGAGGAGTATATACATAGTTATGAATACATGAAATGGGTACATATAAGAAAAATAAAAAATAGGACAGGGATGGTAGGCACGTTGGTGCGCTTATGCATACCCCCTACAGACCTCTTAGGAAAGGGGTGAGGTCAATAGTAGACAGTCTAAGGTTAAAGTTTTTGGGATTTGGGGAAGAAACCATAGTCAGGTAGAGTATTCCAGACATTGACCACTCTGTTGCTGAAGTCGTATTTCCTGCAATCAAGTTTGGTGTGCTTAACCTTGAGTTTGTATCTATTGTGTGCTCTTGTGTTGTTATGGTTGAAGCTGAAGTATTCATTGACAGATAAGTCATTGCAATGTATGATTTTATATACCATACTTAGATCAGACCAAAGACGGCATAATTCAAGGTTTTCTAGGTCTAGAATTCTTGGAGAAAGATTTCCCCTGACACATGGTTTAGTGGATTTCAGCTGTCCTACAAAACATCTGCTTTCTGCTTCCACATTGAAAGATTTTGGCACTTGGTGCTGGAGGGGAGGGATTGTTCTGCTCAAGAGTATAATGCTAATAGACATAGCGTGTGGGATTTTAAAAGAACAAACTAGTCAATTTAGATTCTCCATTTGCATATCTTATGTGAAGTATTATAGTGCATGGTGTGATCTTTTTAAAAAAAATATAAACATATGATATAAAATATTGTTTTTTTCTCTACTGACATAAACCTAACACTATCAGAAGAAATAGTTTGAGTCCCAAATTAAGACTATGACAGATGAATGTACAAATAACTTCTCCATTTTGGTGCTGTAAACAGGAGATAAAAAGGGGGGACCTAAGTTACTTTTTAAAAAAATGCACTTCTCAGAATATGAATAAATTTTCTAAAGACACAATTCAAATTACCATGATTATACAACATATTCCCTTATGTTGGTGCTTTTTGAACAGTTTTGATATTCCCAGAATTCTCAGCCAACATGTCCAACACATCTGTAAGACTTTGGGCTAAGATATAATTCTGCTAACACTTTTAGTTACCTTGTTCTCAGAAGAGTAAGATGTACTAGTAGAGGTTTTGGAACCCCCTAAATTCACTGATCTGGATTCCAGCACTGGAATTAGATAAGTCCCAATCCCACAAACCCAGAACCCTTATTCTCAGATTTCCATATGGATTCATCTACACAACCTCTAAGGCAACAGTACTAATGGGTAGCTTAAATATCAGAAGTTCAACTGGTACAGCAGCCAGCTGTAAGTAAAAGCTCTGTGAGAGTATGGATCTATCTAGAAGTTGGTCTGACTTCTAAACAGGTTGTATCTGGAACATGAACAAAGCTAAAGCATAATAACTGGGCTGCAGCTATGATTTGAAACATTCTACATAGCATTTTCTATGTTCCTCCAATTCTTTGTTGTTTTGATTCTAATTTTACCCATATCGTTGATGGGTTGGCTTGAGTTGATGCCATCCCAGAGAGTATAGGGCATACCCACCTCTCTCCAGGTACCCTTGCCCAGGGCAGTTGCTTCATTAACAGGAGATTTGAGGAAGATAGTAATGTGTGGGTCACTTTGACACCATTGGTGTTCTCAGCACATTGTGATTTGGGTAAGATGGGGAGAAGGCAAGTAAACCCAGGAGAGCAGTGACATTGTGAATTTTGTAAATGAAAGCTGTCAAGATCCCATAATGGAGATGCAACTAGATCGTAAACTTGAAAATCAAGGTAAAGAAAGACAATCTGACACCTTTCTATCTAAACAGAAGTCTTGATGGTCATCCCTAGGTTTGAGTCAATGTTTGTGTCAGCTCTGGAAGCCATAGTAGCACCAGAAGCTTCCACGCTGCCACATTCTTGTGCTTGGGAAATTGGGAGAGGGGGGATTTCATGGACCGTATGTAGTTAGACATAATAGCATTCTTCTTTACAGTCAAGGTCATGTTATTCCTGCACCTAGATGAGGAGTGGTTTAAGGGATGTCTCAAGTTGGGACGGATGGTGATTGGGGCATGTGGTAGAATGATGGGTTCAGGGGGTGTTCTTGTATTTTTTTTAATTATTGAAGGAAAACTCAGAACTCTCAGATTCAGGTTTTCCCAGGTGTGCTAGTATGACTTTTCCAATAAAAAGAAACTTTGAGATGCCTGTCACAGAGTTTTTGATTGGAGTTTGATTTTGCTGAAACATTGACATTTGTGTGTTGTTGAAAGAGATTGCAGGTTCCTTTTTGCTCCATAGTATGACCACCTTCTCACCATTATGGGGAGAAAGAGTGAGGGAGAGCTTGCTGATGGAAGTCACAATGAAATCCCTTCAGATATAGATGCAACTAAAACATGAACCAGTGGATTTTATGAATCTCAGCATCAAAGTGCTAAATGGAACATAATCCGGTTTATGTGTTCATAACACTGCAGACTTATTTGGAGAAGAGTTCCATCAAGGTCATCAGAGTTTACATCTAGGTAAATGTTTGGGGTTTGGAATGCTTTTTTTTCCAGCTTTAAATATTAAGTTGAAGCTGTCCATTCAAATATCTGCAGCACCAGAATACCATTTGGAGCAGGGGGAGCAATATAAACAAAGAGAAAAGCATGGGCTCTGATTTAATCAAAAGAATGGATATTTATTTGAAATTCCTTTTTAATAGAGAAGAATCCACCTTGGTTTATTTAGCCTTGCTTTGTTTATTTCCTTTGGGATATTGGAACTCAAAAAGTAATACCTAGTTTTATTCAAAATTGCATTAGAAGTCAATTTTGGCCTATAACACAAGAGAGAATTACAGGATCTCTCCTTTCTAAAATAATCTGGTGTGAACATCTAAACATAGTCTATATAGTTAGGGTCTGCACTGTAATATTTATTCTCCTTTGAAGGACTACTTTGTGAGCAGTTTTATTATTTGCACAGCCTATTACAAACCTGGATGGGTTAAATGAAATGGAGAGAATATGGGCAACTTACTGAGATACATAGGCACAGCTCAAGTTTTCCTATGTTGTGGCATTTCTGGATAGCAATCTAATTTGAAAATTAAGTAAATTCTATATTTCAGATGCTGAAATCCTCTAGCCTATTCTTCTTTAAATGCTTGCACATATTATTCCTCTTATTTCAAAGCATAATAATTCCATAAAAGTGCTACATTTAAGCTTCTTCTGGGTTAAATGAGGTCTTAGTATGGCCTTTAGAAATATTAAATATTTATGTTATCTCTCCTTTACACTTTACTCTCACTGCATGCTCTATCTGTACCATTTTTGTGTTTTCCCTTTTCTGCATTTTGGTCATTGAAATCAAAGGTCCAGAAATGAGAACACATGGAGGGAAATACTGAACTAATTATCGGGATTAGATTTTAATTGATTCATAGCATCAGTTAAATCAGTAAGGAGTATTATTTCAAGTCATGTTTTCAGATAATAAACTTAAATCAAATCTGGCCTTCCCAGGAAATGTGTCTTGCTTCCCTTTCTAGAAATAGCCTTTCTCCAAAATTCTGAATTTAACAATTTAGCTATTGGTATACATTCACCATAGAAAGAGGTGTTTGAGGAAAGCTGCTGGAGTGACCAGAAGGGATAAAAACAAGAAACGAGACCATAAGAAACAGAATTGGATAGAACCAACTTAAACTGCATATAAAAACAACAAATAAAATGATATGCTCATCTAGAGAGGATGTAATGGGATTCCATACCTCACAAGGCATATAGAAAAAGAGGAGAAGGTCAAAGAAATTGAGGCAGACCCAGAGGAAGATGCAGAGACAACATCAAAGACACACTGCAATAACAGCAATTAACAATGGGTGAGGTTGCCAGAAGAGCAAGAATCAGAACTTTGCATTTCCCGCAACACCTGAAATGGTAAAAAAAAAAAAAAAAAAAGGAAGTAAAGAAAAAGAGAAGAAGAAGATGGTATGCATTAAGTTCTTTCAAACTTCTGTTCAGATATCTTGCTTGTTGGGACAGGATTTGTCCAACTTTGGTTCAAGTTATGAAAGTCTATCTCAAACAGATAAAATTATGACTCTGGGAGA
Organism: Hydrophis major; assembly: GCA_033807585.1. NCBI lineage: Eukaryota > Metazoa > Chordata > Lepidosauria > Squamata > Elapidae > Hydrophis > Hydrophis major. Next base: position 18,521,899 of record CM066337.1, read on the forward strand.
TTATTGGGGTCACGAGATGGCAGCTTATATTCTTTGATTTGCAGTTGGTTTCTTGATTTCCTGATGTTTTAGGCTATCTTCATACAGTTTTGCTGTCACCCTTATTATTTTTTTGGCTTTGTCATTAGAATGATATAATTTCCGCCTTTTTTCAACCCAAAGCCCCCACCTCAAAGACGCCTCGTACTACGTGGTACGGCCAATTTTGGAAACAAAGCATTCTTTTTATTTTTCTGCATTGCATCAGCACCTGATCTTTTCCTGGCTTTATTCAACAGTCAGGCTTGCAAATTGGATTTTGAATTAGAGTTGAGGCAACAAGTGGATGATGCAGCCTCTCAGCCTGTTTGTATAAGAATCACAATAATAAAGTTACAAAAAAAATGGGGAGGAGAGAGAAAGAGAGAGAGAGAGAGAGTGAGTGAGTGAGAGAGAGAGAGAGAGATGTCTTTCAACAACAGATCATAAATACAGCTCAGGGGTTTTGGAAACTACTTAAAAAATTTCTCCTTGCAAAATCTGGAGACCTTGGTTTCTGCTGCACCATTAGCAAAAGGCTTAACTCTCCCTTTAGCATGAACAACATGTCTTAAATCTGTTCTTCTCCTTCTAAGGCTGACATTTTGGGCTTCACAAAGCTTGTAACTAGAGAATAAACCCCAGGCTATATGGTTAAATTACAGTATATACAAAGAAAAATGACAAGGGGATCAGATTACTTCTGAAACTGTCAATGCAGAATTCATCCAGTGGTTTTTCAGACTCATCCTTTCAGCCTATAATAATCTTTCTTTCTTTCTTTCTTTCTTTCTTTCTTTCTTTCTTTCTTTCTTTCTTTCTTTCTTTCTTTCTTTCTTTCTTTCTTTCTTTCTTTCTTTCTTCTCCCACACTTCCTTTCCTCTCCTATCTTTTCCTCTCTCTCTCCGTCCCTGTTATTCTCCCCCACCCTTTTGTGGGAATAGCATCTGGATTCTTTATTTCTAATGCATATGTGTTAAGACTTCCTTTCCCTTTCACTTATTAGTGAAAACTTGGTGATTGAACAGTTGGGTTTGACCATGCAAAAAAGTAATGAGTTTCAAATAATCATCCTGAGACTCTGACAGTCTTAGGGCTTATTTTCCATGTTCTCCTTGCACTTTTTAACCATGATTTTCTTTAGACATATCTTCTCTGATTCTCCTGTGAATTTTGATTACCGTATATTTTTTTTAAAAAAATAGAGCTATATTCTTCTTGGTCATTTTAGGTGGTATCTTTGGGTTTAAATTTAAGTTGATTACATTCCCTGCTCTGTTTGCTAAATCTGTGAAGGACTATCAAAGAAAGACTAGGGCAAACCAAATTAATCTATGAAAGCCAGTTCTTTCTAAGGACAGTATACTAACATTTCTGCAGCAATATTAAAAATCTCTGAGGTAATATGGAGGCCTTGAATGCTACATTTGTAGGAGAACTTAGATGTTTAGCAAAAGTTGAGGAGTCATCATTTGGAACTTTTAAATCAGTTCTGATCTTTCAATGTTATATTATGTGCAAATGAGGCTGCTATGTTTTCTTCACTAAGCCATTATTTTTAAAAATTGAGTTAGATTTAGATGTGCCTACATACAATACTGTCTATTACAATTATGGTTTATCCAATAAACCAGATTAAGCAAACGTTGGCATAGCATGCTTGATTCAATGTTTATTGATAGTCTGAAAGGTACTACAATAATCCAGCATTCATTGAACAACCATATCTGCTAGGCTTAGATAACACATAGCAAAGTAGTCCCAAATCTGAACACTACATGCCTACTAAAGAGGGAATTAGGTATGTGAAAGAATACATCTACCTGAGAATTTCTGGGTACAACAACACAATATCATCAATTGATTATTCTTGTAACATTTGTTTTACTCAGATAAATCTTGAAATATTGATGAAATTCAATCTTATTAAAACATGGAAGTGTCATAGTAAATTTTACCCTAGATTAAGGCAATTTATCTTTTTAAAGATAATTTTAAAGAGCTACAGTTTGCTGCTGGTTTTAAAGGACATTGCTATAAGACAGTGAGTCATGGAGAAGGGACAATTTTTAGGGTTTAATCTGAGCAGGACTCATAAATTTTGTTGAACCAAACAAGGACAAGTGGCACTATACAGTCAAATTTTCTTTCTGACTGGGCTCACATATCAAGTTGGAGAAATGTAATTTCAAATATCTTTGAAACTTCAAACATTGGTTTCTTTTCTTGGGAACTAGTGAAAGAATAATGATCGCAGTGAATGGAGAAAAAGGACAGAGAAGTAGGAATAATGGAAAAGAAAAGACGACAAGGGAAGGAAAGGTAGAATATGAATTGCCTAATATTGATGGTATCTCCTTAGGGCACTTAAATTTTATCTCTATGTTCTTCTGAGTTTATTGTGGAATTATAGCAGCTCAGAGTTTTTTGTTATTTATTTTGGATGGCACCCTTGCTCATTAATATGGCCCAGCACAATCTGGTATATATTTATTGTATAAATATATATTTCGCAGCTGAAAATTGCTCTTTGATGAAGATCATAGTATAATCACGAACTCCTGAGGCATAGCAAAGAAAAATAGGGAGGTGATGAAATACCAGAGTGAAAGAAAAAAAATCACAGTTTGTATTTCCATTCATCATGGATTCTTTGAGGTACATCGCAACATTTCAAAGACTCTACCATGTGTGTATTTTTTCTTTTCTTTTTTCTTTTCCATTTTCAAAAGTCTGAAGTAGTTTTTCTTTGGATTGTTGCATTTGCTTCATCTGTTCAGGATGTGGATCAAGGAAAGTCAACTGGTGGTTTTGTTTCTCCTTGCAGCATTCCAGGGAAGTGAAGAATTTATAAATTCTCTTTCTCAGTGATGGGTTGTATTGTTGATCCAGGAGAAAGGAGGACTTAAAAAGAATTCCACCACTGATCTGCTTTTGGAAATTTAATTAGACCAGATATATGACATTATGAGCCTTTATGGTTTCTTCAGTGATGCCATATTAACCTTAGAGTCAGTTCAAGCCACATCAATTCTAAGGCAAAGGATTTTTAGAATATAGAAGGTCAAACAAATTGCTGCTTTCTCTCCTAATATAATTGCAAATATCCACATTTTGGTGCCTTAACCAACCTCATATTTATATCATGTCACAAATTCAGGATAGCCTTATCTTTAGCTTGACTTAATGGCCTCCCTACAACTGTCTTGGAAGGGAAATATAAACCCTATATGAAATCCAGTACTGCCCCTCAATATGGATGCCATAAAAACCATAGCTCATGTTCTTCTATATTGCCAGTTCTACAAGGACATTTGCCATCGACTGATTAATCCCATTTTATTTAAATTTCTAGGGCATTCTGGTCATTGTTATTTGTTTAACAATCAAGACATATTTATTTTCCCCCAAAATAGCAAAATTTTTGCTAGATTCTGTGTAAACTTTGTCCACAAATGGTTGCCAATAAGGAGATGATAGGAGATGATACGATAGAACCGCAAATCATGGGGATAGAAAGATTTCTGAGGTCTTCTAGTCCAACCATCCCATTCAAGACAGGGGTCTTTAACCACCCAATGGTTGAAAAAAGACAGCACAACACACGGCTGATCTTATTACAGCTTTCTTTTGCTATAAAATGTAAAATTTCTAACAGATGCCCAAGGACATTTATGCTTACAATTGCTCCATTTGTTTTATTTTAGATATGCTTTGATATCCTCTTGTTTAACCACAGATAGTATTGTTTCCAAGTGTACTTGGCACCAGAGCAGTGGAAGTTCATTTAATCATGCATCCTTGCTGATGTAATTGGATTTACAATTTGGAAGGGTACCTACTCAGAGTCCACCTCTTGCTTCAAAAACAGATTCTGTTCCTCATTGCATCCAATCATCATTTACAAATGAAAACTAAATAAAATAGAGATTAATGTGGGTAGAGCTACTGTGTTTTCTCTATCACATTTTTTTCATCTAGTAAAGTATCTAAAAGAGTCATGGAACTCGAAACTCATAGTGTTGTAAATGCATAAGGTTTAATAAAGTTATTTTGAGCTTGGAATCAAGTGCAGGGTTCTGGCCCTGCACTTCTGATTGGCTGTTAATGGCAGGATCAGATTGGCCCGTTCCGGGGGATCTGATTGGCCATTAACGGAGCGTTCATATTGGTTAAGGGAGCCAGCGCTCCTGGATTGTTATTGGTTAAATAGTTATTGGGTTGCCTATATAAGGAGGGCTATAACTGCCATTGATTATCGAGCTGTCACCATGTAAATAAAGAGTTGAAGTTCACTGTTCCAGAGGCTCGTCTCCATTCTTTCTCGCCCATGCTCCAAACATAACACTGGCGACGAGGGTGGGATGTGGAGACGTCAGAGCTGACTGAACTAAGAAGAAACACCGAGCACGTGGCTGACAGCGCTACACGATGGAACCATGTCCGGCGTCATCGTACCACCCGCTCCGTTTGATCCAGTGCAAGAGGACTGGGAGTCCTACATGGATTGTTTCCAAATGTTTTTGGAAACTAACAATTTAAAGAATGCCACAACCGGGAAGAAACGGGTGGTATTCCTAACGCATTGTGGACCAACTGTATTTAAGATGGCTAAAGCACTAGCCAAACCTGCAGAAGTGAAGGCGATGGACTGGGACATCCTCGAACCCTTACTAAGAGCTCATTACGCACCGACCGTGCCCACGCTTGTGAGACGGCATGAGTTCTATCAAAGAAACCAGCAAAAAGGAGAAAGCGTCGCCGATTTCATAGCAGACCTCCAAAATCTGGGAGGCCTCTGCGGATTCGCCGATTTGGAAGAGGCACTGAGAGATCGAATAGTTCTGGGACTAGATACGCCAGGCGTGCAGAGCAAGCTGATGGCGAAAGACAACATCAGCCTTGCCAATGCCATCGCCGGTGCTACTGCAGCAGAAGCAACCAGGAAGTCGGCTGCATAATTACGCCACAACCGTGCTCTGGTACACCAACCGACAGGCGACATTTTACCCAAGTCAGAAGGGCAGCTTACAATGGCCCACCATGAGGACCTCTCTTCGTCGTCAGACAGTGATGAAGAAGAGGTCCATCGACTGCGGTCCGACCGGGACCCCTACCCGAAGTCCCTACACCCTTGCACTGGCTGTGGAGCCAACCATGCCAGGTCCAAATGCAAATTCCGTGATGCGCTCTGCCATGAGTGCGGGAAGAGAGGCCACATCGGACGTGTCTGCCGAAGTTTCCAAGGACCCGGCCAGGCCTCAAAAGGGGCTAACTATCGCCAATCGACAGGAAACCATCCTGTAAGGTGAGAACCAGTAAACCACTCCTACAGAAACCGAGTTTTGAATTGCCTCACGAAGCGAGAAGAGGCTCACCAGACCATCACTATCGGTCACGCCTCTGCCTTGGATGCCAAGAAAATCCGAATTACAGTGGCCATAGAGAACCAGCCTTGCCAAATGGAAGTCGACTCGGGATCGTCCCTCTCGATGGTGTCCTGGAAGACCCTCAAGCAACTCATCCCCATGATCCAGCGCCAAGACCTCTGTTCCCAAAGACTTATTCTTAAGGACTATCAAGGGAATCGAATCCCTGTCATTGGATCCAGCCGAGTCCGGGTCTCATTCAAGAAGCACACAGTGTACTTACCACTAACTGTGATCGACAAAGATCGGCCTAGTCTGCTAGGTCTCCAATGGTTCGCGTCACTTGGCATTGAAGTGGCAGGCATAAACCGAGTTAGCGGAAGTGACTGGGAGGAGGACCTCATCCATGAATTCAGGGACGTCTTTGCGGAAAATTTAGGCGAGTACAAGGGGACCCCAATATCGTTCAGCCTTAATCCAAAGATAGCTCCCATCCGCCTTAAGCCCCATCGAGTTCCGTTTGCCCTAAAGCCGAAAATCGATGAACAACTCGATAAATTAATAGCTCAGGGGGTGCTAGAACCTACTGATCACTCCCCCTGGGAGACCCCAATCGTAACACCAATTAAGCCGGATGGTTCAATTCGAATTTGTGGGGACTACCGGGCCACCCTGAACCATGCCCTACAGCAAAATACATATCCGGTGCCAGTGGTGCAGCATCTCCTCATACCCTGGGGGGCGGAAAAGTCTTTGCTAAATTAGACTTAGCTCAGGCATATCAGCAATTACCTGTTGATGAAAAAACGGCACAGGCACAAACGATTGTGATGCACCGAGGTGCCTTTAAATGTACCCGGCTCCAATTCGGAGTCAGTGTAGCCCCGGGAATTTTTCAGAGCCTTATGGAGAGGCTACTACAAGGGATTAAAGGCGTGGTCCCCTACTTTGACGATGTATTAATTGCTGCACCTACAAAAAAAATCTTACGGGATCGTTTAAAATTAGTTCTACAAAAATTCCAAGACGCCGGTCTTAAAGTGAAAAAGAATAAGTGTAAATTGTGTACAGATCGTGTCGAGTTTTTAGGGTACCTAATTGACAGTCAGGGTATTCACCCTACCGACAGTAAATTAAGAGCAATAAAAAACGCTCCCAGGCCTCGGAACAAGGCCGATCTCCAGGCATTCCTAGGCCTCATCAACTTTTATAATGTATTTCTACCACATAAATTAACTGTCGCTGAGCCGTTACATCATTTGCTAGACAAAAAAGCAATTTGGTTATGGGGTCATAAAGAAGAACAGGCGTTCCGTAATGTAAAAAAACTACTGACTTCTGACGCTGTATTCATGCAGTACAATGAGACTTTGCCGTTAAATATCACATGTGATGCTTCGCCTTTCGGAGTGGGCGCCATTTTGAGCCATGTACTGCCTAATGGTAACGAAGCCCCTGTTGCATATTTTTCAAAGACACTTTCAAAAACTGAGCGAAATTATAGCCAAATCGATAAAGAAGCCCTCGCAATTGTATCTGCTGTTAAAAGATTTCACGAGTACGTGTATGGCTGGGCTTTTACTATCGTGACTGACCACAAACCGTTATTGGGGATAATAGCCGGAGATAAGCCGACTCCCTACATATTATCCCCCAGGATGACTTGCTGGTCAGAATTCTTGGCTGCTTATAATTATCGGCTGCAATACCGCCCGGGGAAAGCCATTCCCCATGCCGACACATTGAGCCGAGCACCGCTTCCAGAGACTCTCGATGATCCCGCACCAACGGTAACCACGTTACAGATTGAAACACTCCACACGCCGCCATTAACCGCCCGAGATATCGCGAGAGAAACCAGACGTGACCCCACCTTAGCGAGAGTCCTAGGCTGGGTAGAACGCGGATGGCCATTGGACCAATTATCGGATGACTTCACACCATTCAAAACTCGACAAATGGAGTTGTTTTCTCAAAAAGGCTGTGTCATCTGGGGTGATAGAGTCGTTATCCCAGAAGGACTCCAAAAAGCAGTACTGAGAACCTTGCACGACGGCCACCCCAGTATCGTGCGAATGAAAGCCCTCGCATGAAGCTACGCATGGTGGCCGGGCATCACATAGATTTATCTTTCCCAGCAATATGCAACCTGTCTCCCTGCCTAATCCTGGGAAAGCTTCCAGGGCAACCCCCAAATGTTTCCCAAATTTTGTTTATTAAACAAACATAATATAATTGGGATCATCAATCACTCACAATGTCAAAAACTAGTGCAGATATTCTCCATCATATAGTTTCTCACCAAAATACTTTGCAAGTGTGAATGTTTTCCATTGCCAAGAAGGATTTGGATGGGCCCAATCTGATTTGTTTCTATAGTCAAATGTTAAACTAAAGAAATGAGTCATCCCCCAATTTCTCAATCTATCCGTTTATTGCTTTATAAGCTTATGCTGTATGAAGTTTACTCCTCACAAAATCTAGTTTAAATAAATATGTGCTGCTTTAGAGTGGGGCAATTAGATTTTCATTTGCAAGTTCTATCCCAGAAGACTGGTTGCATTTAATTTAGAACCAGCTGTTTTTATACTAGCAGGCTTTACAACCTGGAGTTTGCTTCTATCTGGACTCAGGATTATGGAAATGTTTGGTTTCTTTTATTTTTTTATTAATTCAGTTCAGGCAGTTGAAGTCCTAATGCAATGAAGATGAATAGGGGACTGGAAGCTAAAACATATGAGGAACAGTTGCAGGATTTGAGCATGTCTAGTCTAAAGAAGAGAAGGACTAGAGGTGACTTGACACCAGTCTTCCAATATTTGAGGAGCTGTAACTGAGAAGAGGGTGGTCAGTCTATTCTCCAACACATCTGAAGGAAGGACAAGAAGTAACAGATGGAAACTTATCAAAGTTTCTTACCTAGAACTAAGACAAACTTTTCCGACAGTAAGAACAGAAGTTCCAGAAATTGTGGGTGCTTTTTCACTGGAATAAATTAGACAGCCATTTGTCTGGAATGTTATAAGGTCTTCTGCTTAAGCAGGGGTTGGTATTCTTGTTAAAATTCAGGAAAGTTATCCACCCAATCCATTTAATCCCAAATTTGGTGAATATTCTGAATTATATATTCTCCCATTAAATTATTGCATATGAAAAGTTTCCAACTACAGAAATCAAAGGAATAACCCAATTTCTATTGGGTTTGCAAGTCAATACAGGATCAGCATTCATGACTGAAGAATACAAGGACTCAACAGAAGTTACTGCAGAGGTGTAATAGGAAATAGAAAACAATATCTGTCAACCCTCATAATTACTGAGTTCCCTTTATTTAAAGACTCCAATTAGCTTTCTGACAATTTGGAAAATGTTGACATGTTTGTCCTGCTTTAAGAAATGCATTAATAGGACCACCAAGCAGTCATGAAGTTGTAAAAATATGGGATGGAAAAACCAGGGATGAAAACTCCAGTTTTTCAGAGTCCATTACAGAGGTGGTATTCAGCAGGTTCTGACCAGTTCTGGAGAACTGATAGTGGGAATTTTGAGTAGTTCGGAGAACTGGCCCCACCCCCATCTATTCTCTGCCTCCTGAGTCCCAGCTGATTGGCTGGGTCTTCTTTGTAAACCAGAGGCAGGGAACAATGGCCCTTTTATGGCTTGTGGACTTCAACCCCAGAATTCCTTTCAAGTCATAAAGGGGCTATGATTCCCCACTCCTGTTGGACTATACTGCTTCTCTGTGAATAAAAACAGACAAGAGAAAATAAAAGGCAAAATATAAGGGACAATAACAATAGTGATTGAGAACCTTATGAGCTCTAGCCTGATTCAAGGGTTATTTTCCTATCTGTTTCTATTATCTTTTCTAAAGCCAGCCTAACCAGAAAGTCAGTTTACATTTTAGTGGAGTGTTTTTTAACATTTGCACAGACATACAGAGAGGCACAGAACAGCATTCATTGAGCAATAGCTAACAGTATATAAAATGATTTCAACTTATTTTTTTTTTAAAAAAGTAAATGAGATTTAAGGGGAGATAAACATTTGGTTTGAAGTGCTAGTATCAGGGCAAAAGAAGAGAGGGAAGCTTTCAGCTAAAGGAGAAGGGAGAGAGGAAAAAAAAATCTTTAGAATGTGTCAGTATAATAAGATGTTTTTGTGAATTGTTTCTGTTGTGTATGTACCATAGTTAATAAAGTATGAGCTTGAGGTAAAGTGCAGGGTTCTGGCCCTGCACTTCTGATTGGCTGTTAGGCGGCCAGATCGGATTGGTTAGTTCTGAGGAATCCGATTGGCCCTTAACAGAGAATTCTTATTGGTTAAAAGAGCTAGCTTTCATAGCTCGTTATTGGACAAATCTTACAAGGGTTGCCTATATAAGGCAGAGTTCACTGTTGTTGTTTTGAGAAGTCACTATGCAAATAAAGAGCTGAATGTTCACTATTCAGAGGCTGTCTCCATTTACTCCGACCCATGTTCAGTACTTAACAGTTTCTCTACTCTTGCATCTTTTCTTAATTGTCATACCTTCACATTTTATCCTCTTTCATATTTGACTAAAGTGGAATGGCATTTTGTCTTTCCTTGCTGCATCTAATGTTTGGTTTATCTTGGATTAACTCAATGTTATGGTTCACCGGCAGCCTGTGCAGACAGTAGCAGAATCGGACAGTGTGTTGTGGTTTGCAGGCAGCAGGTGCAGACAGCTGAGGCCTCTGAGAGTCAGGATTTGGATGACATGTAGGATTTGGGCTTATGTGTGATAGAGGGATGAGGCCAGGACTATTGGAGAGTGGGGTGCTGCCTTCGGAGCTTGTGGAGTCTGGCAGCAGTGACAAAGAGGATATTGGGGTGGTTGTGCCCAGTGTACGTGCGTGCAGGGCTGCTCAAAGGAAAGAGCAGCTGAAGCAACATGGGGGACTCAGGAGTAAGGCTGCAAGGTAATGGCTCCTCCCATAAGGGATAAAAGCCAGTCTTCGGGGTTGGCTTCTTTGCAGGAAGCAAATAAATTCTTTCAATTCAAAGTTCTCATGGAAGTCAGGTCTATTCTGGTTTGTTTTCAGAGACTTTTGGCTTTGAATATTTCCTTGCACTTAATATTGTGTTCTTGGCAGCCTTTCACAACCTTGAAAGGGCTCGCTCTTATCTGGGACAATTAGTTTTAATGACTCTTTGCTGTGAATGAACAAAATTCACAGAGACGCATTAAAAAAGGTTTGCTTTTATATATATTTTGTGTTTCTTTGATTTGAATGAGGCTTGGGTCAGAACACAGTGGGGAAGAACAGGGACCAGTCCAGGAGTCTGGGGTGGACTCAGATGAGGATCCTGCATCCAACACAGAGATGGAGTCAGGACCATCTGGGAGTTATATGCTGATTCCAGAGCCTCCAAAATCTGACAGCAGTGAGGCAGAGGAACAAGAGAAGCCTGTTCCCAGTACACATGTGCACAGAGATGCCAGAAGGCAAGAACAGTCAAGACAGAAGGGGTGACTCGGGAGTAAGGCTTGGAGATGATTGGCCCCTCCCCTAAGGTATAAAGGAAGTGCAATGGTAGAGAAGGCAGGAAGCAAAGTCGTTCACTCTGTTCGAATTAAATCCTGAATCTCTGTGTGGACGTTGTACTTCGTTTGGCTTTTTACAGTTCATTTGGCACTTTAGTTGTTGGCAGCAATTCAGAGGAGATAAAGGTGGATGCTTATCTCAAGGGACTGTTTGGAACTCATTACAGGCTGGGAATGAACATAATTCCCAGCAATGAAATAAAACAAGGATTGTTTGGACTAAGCATGTGCTTAATTATGGTCTCAAGAAATCTTGGTCAGAAGACTCAAGATCATGGTTCAGAGATCCTAGTGATTGCTCTAGTATTTTTTTTTTTAAAGGTGCCATTTTAGTTTCTTGGATGGAAACTTTATGTTTGGAAAAAGGATCACTGCTTCTATAAAGGCCACCAAGCATTCAAATTGGAAATAGCTTATTGTTATGTAGAGGGAAGACTTAAGAGCCAATGGTGTCAATGGTATTTATTGATTGATTAGCCTATAGGCCATATTAATGTATAGGTTCAAACTCACATTACCAATACAATTAAAAACAATTTAAAATGAGAGTAGGGTAAAATATAATAGTTATAGGATAAAATACAATAATTTAATACATAAATATGTAAAATAGAATAAAATTATATTTCTTTATCATCCCTACAATCTACTCCAATCAGGCCCACATATGCTGATCTCAGTCGGACCATTTTAGTCAGAAACTGCTATATTAAATGTCATTTTCAGATTTTGGCCACACATGAGATATGTTGTTTTAATATGGACCTCCCAGTGGGCAATAGATATCTCCTATCTATAAATACTACACTTTACACAACTGAAAAATGGGATCAAGCCAGTGCTAAGCAGACATCCACCAGCATTTAACATTCTTGGGCAAAAGTCCACGTGAAAAGAATTTGTTTGCAAAACGTGAATCTGTGGCTGAATAAATGTATTTTTTAAAAAGTGGACAAGAAGGGGATAAGTTACATTTTATTACGTGCAAAGAAATGAATATTTAAAAATCCTGTATAGGGAATCCATGTCTAAAAATAAAAAGAACAAAGGAACAACTTATGTGAATAAGCATTTGGGTAGAAAAACACATTTCAGAATTGACATGTATTGTCAATTTTATGCAAAGCTTGCCATGGATTTAAATGTTTTATTACTTATACAGAGGATAAAATGGAACAGATTTATACTGATTCCTAAGTGAATGCAATACTTGTCACCTAAGATCTAAAATTCTAGCAATCCAATACAAGATTAATAAGACAAATTGAAATTCAAAAACCAGTTCTATAAATCCAAATAAAATCCACACACAGCTCACATACATCTAAAATACATCCCAACTCTGAATCATTTATGATTGTCATTGCTACAGTCTGTTACCTTGTTAATAACAATCTGAGATTGAATTTCAGCTACACCCACTGTGAATAGCGCAATGTTATAAATCACTGCCATATTAGGGTCATTCAATGCTTAAAGGAGACATGGGAAGAAAGAGTCTGTTTAAAGGCTGTTGGCCATGCTGCCCTTTTCTTGAACCACTTCATTTATTTTGTCAAGCGATTATAAGATAACAAGTATAAGTATAAACATAGTTATGAATACATGAAATAGATACATATAAGAAAGAAAAAAAGAAAAGAAAAAAGAAACAATAGGACAGGGACGGTAGGCACATTGGTGTGCTTATGCACACTCCCTACAGACCTCTTAGGAAAGGGGTGAAGTCAATAGTAGACAGTGTAAGGCTAACGTTTTTGGGGTTGGGGGGAGAAACCATAGAGTAAGGTAGAGTATTCCAAACATTGACCACTCTGTTGCTGAAGTCATATTTCCTGCAATCAACTTTAGTGCAGTTAACCTTGAGTTTGTATCTATTGTGTATCTTGTATTGTTATGGTTGAAGCTGAAGTATTCATTGACAGGTAGGACATTGCAATATATCATTTTATGTACTGTACTTAGATCGGACTGAAGGTGACATAATTCTAGGTTTTCTAGGTCTAGAATTTCAAGTCTGGTGGTATAAAGTATTCTGCAACAAGTAGAGGAGTGGAGAACTCTTCTCGTAAAATATTTCTGGACTTTCTCCACTGTATTAATATCCAATACGTAATGCGGGTTCCAGACTGATGAGCTGTATTCAAGTATTGGTCTAGTAAATGTTTTGTATGCTCTTGTTAGTAGTGTAATATTTCCAGAGAAAAAGCTACTTGCCCAGAGGTTAGAGATGTTTTGGAATTTGAGCAAAATCTGATTTCCTGGATCTGTGCAGATCAGAAGAAATCCAAGCCACTTTAGTTGGTCAGTGATCATATAAGGTACATACATATTCAAGATAATATGAATAAGTATTCTGATATAGAGAGGTTGGGCTTCAGCATGAGTCTGAAAGTTTGGAAGACTAAACCTATAGTTCCGGTGACTGACCCAAATTGGATCCTGCTACATTATCCTGGGACACTTATATTTGCCTTCATTCATGATAAACAAGTATAAATAACCCCCATTACTCAATACAAAACATAAATCATCTCAAGTATGTAGTTTAAGACAATGACAATAGATACCTCATGCTAATTAAGAGACAAGGATGTATTTTCCTTGAGCTACCTGCCATGATCACTGATATAAACATTTGACATCTGGATCTGACAGTGAGGGTGATGTCAGGTTAATGAGTCATGATTTAGATGCTTTAGATGCTTAGGAAAAGATGAGGAAGAAGGAGAAGGATTTTCTTCCCTTACATTCAGAAACAATGGTTAATTGTAAATTTCATTTACAGCTAGGAAGTCAGCTTTTTACAACTTTGTTAAAATCTAGAACTTGAGCTATATGGCTGGTTGCTCTGTATAAGGGCTCAGTTGGCTGAAGTAGTTTGATTCTTTTCTTTCAAATTTCAGATCTGCCTTGCATTACGATCTGATTTCTTTCTTCTTAACCATGGTTAACCATTCTTCCTCATTTTACATAACTGACACCCAGCTGCTACCCTGCAGACACCAGCAGGACCAATGCTTTCTGAAATGCCAGAATGACTCTAAAACTGGAATTCAGTTACTCTGGCTGGCAAAGAGCTCAGCTGCTCTAGAATATTCCATTGGATGACTTCTTCATATAACGCATAGTTAACATAAAAGAGTAGTTAGATAATGTTGGCATTGATGAATTTGAAACAAAAACAAAGGAGGAAAAAATTCCAGGTTGGAATTGAAGAACTCATTTATTTCAGATACCATCTTATTCCTGAATGTCAGATTCAGATATAATTCATGGATGCTGATGATCATACAGATCAGATTTAGTACCTGTCTTAGCCTTTTCTAATGAGTAGGAATTGAACTATGCTATAGAGGAGTTGGAACTTCCTAGATGGCATATTCCTGTGCATGGGAGACAGTGAGAGAAAATTCACTCCACTGTCTCATCTAAAGGTGTTTTCTAAACTCTCCTCAACAGAACTTCCCTTAAAAATTAGAAATTTATCTGGTTTCCCAGGAAAAATGTATTTTCTGGAATCTTCCATTGTCTTGCTTCTTTTTTCTAAATGTTGAAAAACTATTTGAAATAATGAACCACCATTGTCTGGGACAGTTTCCCACACCTTCTAGTTCCTTTTCATCTCCTCCATATTACTAATGAGCAAAGCAGAACAAAAACCAAAATGAAAAAGACACGGAAAACAAACAAACAAGCTATGAAATTGCTTGCACAGTTATATGAAGTCCCTTTCAAGCGGTGCTTTTGAGTTTATGGGGCCACGAATAACACCTCACACCCACAAATGCGCAAAGGCATTCATCAGTGAATTCTATGCGAAAAAGAATCTTGTCCTGATGCATTCGTACAATGACAGGTAATAACATCAGAAGCTTTTTGCAGCATTTTATCAGTTCACACATGAGCATCAGTAATGTGGTGATGATAATGGGGATGCAAATCACTTGAAAAAAAAACCCCCTGAAAGTTGTGGCATATTGTACATGTTACTGTTCTCGAATTAAGTTTAAGAAATTTGGATACCTAAACTGGACTTTGGAAGGAGTGGGATCAAAATGCATGTGAAGAATGGCAAGCTAGCCACACCCTTCACTTTAATTGGGAAAAAAAGGACCTGGATCATATACAGGTTGTAATCTTAAAACTGGTGGACAAAACATGAGCCAAGACCAAACCATCAAGAAAGAAAATTTGTACTATGATAACATTGTTTAAAATTTTGTCTTTGGAACAGTGCTCCAGTTTTACATGATTAGCTACACTGTTAACTTAGAGCTTGAATTGTGCAGCATGCAGTTGCAGGAATTATGCTGAGTGTGACTCAAAACTGGAAAAGTCTTATGACACGGAGGAAGTACAGCAGAGTAGCAAAATAAGAGAGTTTGAAGGGACCGCGGAGGTCTTCTAGTCCAAACCCTGCTCAAGCAGGAACCCCTATACAATTTCAGACAAATGGTTGTTCAATCTCTTCTTCAAAACCTTCAGTATTGGAGCATTCACATTTTCTGGGGGCAAGTTGTCCCACTGGTTAATTGTTCTAACTGTCAGAAAATTTATTCTGAGTTCTAAATTGCTTCTCTCCTTGATTAGTTTCTAACCACTGCTTCTTATTCTCCCTTTGTGTGGTTTGGAGACTAAGTTGATTCCCTCTTCTTTGTGGCAGCCCCTCAAATATTGGAACACTGCTATCATGTCTCCCCTAGTCCTTCTTTTCATCAAACTAGTTATACCCAATTCCTTGAACTGTTCTTCATATGGTTTAGCCTTCAGTCCCCTCATCATCTTTGTTGCTTTTCTCTGCATTTGGGATGAGGGTTGGTGCTAATATTGAAATACACTCCCACTATTGAAATGTTCTCCCACTGCTTTGGAAGAGAATAATCATGCATTAATAGAGATGAAGAATTTTATTTTTTAAAAAACTTTATTTACAAGAATTAAAAACATACAAATTTAAAAAATACAAAAACAATAGTATGTAAAAAACAATAGTATGTAACATTCCTCTTTACATTGGTATCGAAATTGATAAGTCCTAATAATCAGTACTAACTAATTATCGCATTTTCATTTACTATCACATCTTAATCACTAAGTAACTCACAATATTCTACTAATCTTCTCGTTGGTTTATAACTATTATTTAATTAATAATACATTCATATTATTTAAATAATGAATAAAAAGATATAGTAAATATACAATGATAATAATGTGAAAGAAAAGAGGATTTAAAACCTTTGTTATTCTTATACATTTCATATAGACAGCTGAATATAATTTGTTTCTTGGGTTCATTTGCATGTTTTCCTCTTGTAATCTACCCAATTGTACCATTTATTCCATATCCTATAGTAATCTGCATCCTCCTTCCCATTGATTTTGAGCATGAGCCTCTCCAATTGGGCACACTCATACATTTTTCTTGAATAGCAACATGTATTGGTGGTACATTTGGTTTCTTCCAATATTGTGCAAATGAAATCCGTGCTGCTGTTAGTTAGTGAATGGTCAGTTATCTTACTTTAGAGGTATAATCCCCTTTGATCATTCCCAATAGGAACAATTCCGGTTTCCACTCCAGCCCACACTCTATAATTTCTTCTATCCACTCTTTTATTTTTAACCAATATTTCTTTGTCTCAGGACAGGTCCACTATAAATGAAAATAAGTATCAAATTTCCCTTTGCATTTCCAACAGTATGAATTTGCTGTTGGAAATATTTTAGCCAATCTATACATCATGTTATACAATTCTCCTTATATGCTGCTGTTAATATGAGTTTTTTTTGCCAAATTTCTTCCCAGTCATCCAGATCTATACTATAACCAAATTTTTTTTCCCAAGCTAACATAGGTCCTTTTACAATTCTTTCAGCCGTTTCGTGTTATAATATAATTATATAGTTTAGAGATCAACCCTTTCTCAGGACTTGAAAGTATTTTGTCTAAATGAGTATCTTTTACCTCAATTCCATATTCCTTTACGTCTTTATTATATCTCAATTTTACTTGAAAATATGACCAATTGTCAATGACTATCCTTTGTGCTACTAGTTCTTGTATCATTTTAATTCTTCCCTCTTTATCTCTTTATTATTTGATGGTACTTAAGTTTTTTACTGATATCCATCATGTTTAAATGAAACATTGCCTCCATCGTTAAAAGCCACCTCGGAATTTTAGTATAACAATTTATTTTAATATCAGCCCAAATTTTAATTAAAGACTTTCAGAGTACATGTCTAGTAAAATATAGATTGTTTTTGCTATTTGGGTTCCACAAAAATGCGTGCCAACCTAATTGTAAGTCGTGACCCTCCAATTTTAAAATTCTATTGTGCCTCAAATTAATCCAATCTTTTATCCACACTAATGCCGCCGCTTTATAATAGATCTCCCAGACAGGGAGTCCAAATCCACCTCTGCTTTTGTTCTTGCAGATAATTTTTTTTGAAAAAAATTTATACAATAGTATCAGAATTGTTTGGAACAGATATAATACTTTAGGTAAAACATTCATCTTGATTGTTGCTATTCTGCCTAATAATGATATTTGTATCTTATTCCAATTTTCCAAATCCTTTTCAATCTGTTTCAATAATTTGGTGTAGTTATCCTCCCACAGATTTAATGTTCTAGCTCTTAACCATATTCCTAAGTACTGTATTTGATCTTATTTATAATTTGTAAGCCCATCTTTTTTTCCATTTTTTTTTGTTTACTATTTGTTAAATTTTTAACTAGCATTTTAGTTTTTTCCTTATTAATTTTTAATCTACTGAATTTACTGAATTTATCTATTTCATTTAGTAAAGCTGGTCCTGAGTCTATTGGATCTTCTATAACAAAAACTATATCATCTGTGAAAGCCTGTAATTTATACTCTTGATTTTTAAATGTTAGGTCCTTTAATTTCGTTATTTGATCTAATTCTATCCAACAAAGTTTCTAAAATTGTTATGAAAAGAGGGCATCCCTGTTTGACACTCTTCCTTATCTTTAATGATTTAGTAATCTCTCCATTTATCAATACATTAGCCTTTTGTGTGGTGTAAATTGCACTTAACACTTTTACAAAATTACCTCTAAAGTCCATCAAGTTAATCTGCTTCTTTATAAAGTCCCAATTTAAGTTGTCGAAGGCTTTTGCACATCTAGGAAGACCAAGGCCACTTGGCTTCCTGGATGTTTTTCATAATATTCTAATATGTCTATTATTACTCTTGTATTATCTCTAATATGCCTCGTGGGAAGAAAACCATTCTGATCCAAATGGATTTTGTTACTAAGTACTTTCTTTAATCTTTCCATAATCACTGCCATAAAAATTTTATAATTGGAATTTAAAAGGGATAGTGGTCTATAATTCTTTATTTGGTTGGCATCTGCACCCTCTTTCGGAATTAATGTTATATAAGCTTCCTTCCATGATTCTGAAATTTTAGCTTCCAGTAATACCTCATTGCAGACCTCTAACAGCATATTCTCTAATATCATGCCTATCTCTTTATATAATTCATTTGGTAACCCCTCTGGACCTGGCGTTTTGTTTCTTTTTTGTTTTTGAATCGCAGCCTTTCGTTCATATAAGTTTATTTCTTTATTAAGCAGCTCCTTTTTATCATCCGATAATGGATACAGGGTTCCTTCTTTCAGATATTCTTCTATTTTATTTAAATCAACTTCCTCTTGTTTATAAAGATCCTTAAAATATTCCCTTATGATTTCCTTTTTTTCTTCAAATCCGTTTCTATTATTCCATTTTTATTCTCTAATTGATATATCATTCTTTTCTGATTTTCTTTCCTTAATTTATATGCCAGCCACCTACCAGATTTATTTGCATGTTCAAAATAATTTTGTTTTGTATATGGAAATTTTTAAATTTATTCCTCTTGGTCTAAAATATTCATTTCATGTTTAACTAATGCTAATTCATTTTTAATTTGCTCATCCCCCAGGGTTTCCATTTGCTTATTTTCCATTTTCTCTATTCTTTTTTTAGAGCTTTCCATTTTCCCTCTCTTTCTTTATTTCTATTTGCTATAAAGGCTATCGATATTCCTCTTAAATATGCCTTCATTGTATCCCATAGATTCTGCAATGAGGTACACTGTTTTTTATTATATTTAAAGAAACTGGTCAGCTCTTCCCTAACTTTTTGAATATAGTCTTCTTCCTTCAATAATTGTGAATTGAGTGTCCATCTACCTTTTTTATAGCGATTATTTTTCCAGATTATCTGTACTGGGTTATGATCTGCCCACGTATTGGCCAAAATCTTTATATCCTGGATCTCCTAACATAACTCACTATTTACCCAAGCCATATCTATCCTGGATCATGGAGTAGAAAGTGAACTGTGATATTCCTGGGTTCCTCTTCCTCCACACATCCACTAATTCTAATTCTTCCACCATCTCTAAAAATTTCTTAGGCACTGTATTCCATTTCTTATATTGTCTTGTTCACAAGCATAATCTTGGCTGTTGTTTATTATTGCATTATAATCTCCTATAATACAAATTCTTGAATTGCCAAATTCTATTAATTTCTCATATAAAGTTTTGTAAAATTCACCTTGATTTTTATTGGGGGCATATATCCCCCAATAAAATATCCCCCCAATAGTGTTTTTTTATTTTGCATTACCACCTCTTTTTTTCTCTTCCGCCAATGCTGAATATATATTCCCCAGTTTTTTATTTAATAAATATCCTTTATCACATATCCTAATATGAACCTCTTGAATACAAATTATATCAGCTCTTTGTTTTTCTAACTTAAAAAATATTATTTTTCTCTTAACTGGATCATTTAGCCCATTAATATTTATAGATATTAAGTTCACTCCTTTATCCATTCCCCTTCTTGCTTCTATCCTTCAGTATTTTTACTCGTCATTTGACTTCTGATCCTCACTCCTATTTCTTCTCTTCCAAGTATCTCTTCACCTCCTTCCCTCTCCTTCTCTTTATATCCCTCCCCCTATTTCTAAATTGTAACTCTTTTTGACTCAAGGTCTCGTGATCATCTCTGCTGCTCAATTCTTCCTCTATTTCTCCTATTTGATCAGAAAATTCTTCTTCACCCTTTTCTCCTTCCATATTACTAAGATACCCTTCGGGGTAATCTATCTAAAAGGTATATTTTTTATTTAAATAATATATGGGAATTTGATAATTTCTCCTTTGCTCACGAACTCTTCTCAGCACCTGTTTTAGAACAATCACTTCTCTATCTTTATATTTTATTCCTTCATCTCTCATAAATCTGTAAATTATATCTTTCACTCGCCTCCTTGCAAATCTAATGTGCACTTCTCGGGGAAGTCTGTGCCGTCTTGCGTAGCTCATGTACACTCTGTATACGTCTTCCAACTCATTTACCATTTCATTCTTATCTTTATGCAAGAGCTCTGCCAATATCTCCACCATCACCAACGGTAAATTCTTTCCCCTCTCTTCCTCCGTGTTCTGGAATCTGAGATAATAGGAGGCCTTATCCATCTCGAGATGAGTCAGGGTCTCATTTGTCTCTTTGTTCTGTTCCATAATTTTTTGTTCCATGCCTTCCAACTTCTTTTCCGTTTGATCAGCTAGTTTTTCAATCTCTTTAATCTTCTCTTCATTTATTTTAATCAATTCCTGTATCTGACCTATCTTTCCATCCAAATTCTTAACTTCGCTTGTCATTTCTCCTAACTCATTTTTTAATTCTTCTTTCATTGTTTCTCTTTCTGCTTTACTTTCTGTATGATTTTTACACATCAACTCCTGCATTGCCAGCATCGTGCTTTGAATAGTTAGTAATGTAGTTTGAACCGATTGCGTGTTAGTTTGGGCTATAGATTTTTCTGGTACCAACATCCCTTCAATCGTTTTTTGAGTCGCTGTTACTGTAGGAGTAGATGGTGTTGCTGTTGATACCAATTTTCTTCCTGTTTTTGTAACAGTGGCAGTTGTACTTGTCATATCTTTGATAATTCTCTGTTGTTCCTCCACTATCCTAAATGTATTTTCCCAAGTCGTATTGCCAACTACCATCAACCTTATCTGTATATTACAATTTAATTTTCTCGGTTATCTAATATTTTATACTACTATTTATCTACTTAATCTAATTGCCTAACACCTTTAGCTTTAAAAAAATTATCATCAATTAATAATTCTTTATTCAGACTTCCAAGCCCACCTTAATTATTATTGCTCTAAATGTTCCCCTTACCTTATATTAATACAATGCCTAATCTTAATAAATTCAATAACTTGTCAGTTCTTAATTTGTTGAATGGATAAAAAAGAATCACTCAGCTGTGCTTAGATATATAACAATAATATAACCCCAGTCAGTTTTTTAAGTTGATTACTGTATTTCAGCTAATATTTCACTATATATATAATAAAAGTTCAACATTCAAATTGATACTTTTTATATTTCAGTAAATCACAATATCCAATATAAGGGGGATATGAGAAAGAGAGGGAAGAAACAATCAATTAACTTATCATTATATTAATCAATATATTAAGTTCATTAATCTATATTCAATCAAATATATGTAAAAGGGGGGAAGGAAAAGGAGAAATAGAGTGCAATCCAAAGGGATTAAATATCACTTACTCAGGTTAGATACTATTTCAAAATAACCAAACCATCTTATTGTCTTATTACTTAAATATATACCGTAAATAAATATAACGTAAAACTATACCACTTCAGTCAGTCCTAAGTGGGAAAAGAAAGCACACCAACTTGCCTATCGTCCCTGTCCTATTATTTCTTTTATTTTTATTTTATTTTTCTTATATGTACCCATTTCATGTATTCATAACTATGTAAACACTTATACTTATTATCTTTTAAACAATTGACAAATCAAATAAATAAAATAAATTAAAAAAAAGATTTTAAAAAAAGCACTGGACAAGGATTTACAGTCTCCTACTTTCCTATCATTGCCTTGGTATTCCGGATATATCCAATAATAAATTGAGGTCTCAGTTCTCAGTTCTAACAGTCATTTCAGCTGCCTTCCTCCACTCTCCCGGAATTGCCGGTCTCAATGGCCACCACCGCAAATTGCACTGTCACTCCTCCACTTGAATTCAAAGTTTCAAAGTTCTTGTTCATCTATAAAGTACTCTCCACAATTGGTTCGGCTAGAAATAAAGAGCTTTCACCAACAATAATTGCTCTTCAAGAGATGAAGAATTTTAAATGTGCATTGCTGCTTCAACTTACAGTTGAATGCAAAAGTCTCATGATGTAATAGAATGTATGAATCATCTTGGGGAAAGAAAGGGGGAGATGCTGCCTAGGAGACAATCAGACAAGTGAGGCAGGAGCTGCAATTGTTTAATGGTTAGAGAAAAAAAAAATTAGGAAGCATTTGTCTTAATCCATCAAGTAGTTAACATGGAGATGGGAAGTTTGTGTCTTTATCATTCTTAGATGGATAAATAAATTTTCCTGGGTAAGAGAGATTTTTCTATGGAGAAAATTATGTTCCTATACAATATTAATACATTGAAACATTGGTTGATATTGGACAACTGAGTAGAAACAGACCTGGTTGGAACTTGAATAGAAGACATTATGAAATCCCAAGAGAAAGCAATGGAAAACTTCTGGACTGTTGCCAAGAAGATCACTTGGGTAAGCCAATGAAGTCAGCTCAGTTTGAAAGAGCCATTATTTTATCTAATACTATCTATTGCTACTAAATCTCATTGTCATGATCTTTAACTGGGTGACACAGTGCATCATAGGGCTACAAATTTTTGAACCAAGATACCTCAAATGGACAAACTTACAGAATGCATCCCAAATCCAGAGACAATGAAATTTATGGAAGTTGTGGCTGCTTTGGTACTACTGGTTGCTGTTGCATTGCTGTTGCAGTCACGTGAACTTCGTTTTCAAAGTTCTGTGACAGTTTCCTAGCCAGTCTCTCAATCCCCCGCTTGCTCCCTTTCCCAACAATAGTAATTTCTGGCAGAAAAGGGACGGTTTCTGTTGCTCCCTGCCAGTTTCTTACAAGGCAATTCAATGGGGAAGCCAGCAGGAAATCAGAAGTCACTTGTACCTCCACTGCTTTTTTGCCTGTCCTTGGTCAGTTTCTCTGTATAAGTGAGGAACTATCTCTGAAATAATGACCAAATGGGGTGAGGGTTGTCCAGTTAATTTTAAATGTTTAGAGTCCTTCCTATATATATTGTCTTCCCTGTTTTTCTCCCTTTCTCCTTTCCTATTCTGCTAGTATGAATCTGATTGGTGAGTATGTTGCTTAAAACTATGCCATCAGTTCAAGGTCCACTTGATCTGAACAAGACGTAGGGTCTGTACCCTGCTTTATTTTCCTTGGCATTGTTCTAAGTCTGAGCTGCAAAAACACTTTTCTTTTATTCGCTTGGAGGATTGTGTTTGGGATTGCCAAATCTGGATTTTAGGCTCTTCCGCACAGAAGCTGAAGATTCTCAGTTATCCCCAGCTTCACTCTAATTTATGATGGGAAATGTCATGCTGCTTGAGAAGTGTCCTGCTGCATGCAACTTTTTAAAGAGGTACAAGAGCTATTTTCCAAGGGATTCTCCTAGCGCTGGCTACAGCTAGCAAGCTTAGATGCTAAGTCCAGTATCTATCTAACACTCCTTGCATACTGATGCCTTGTCTTCTGTAGTCAACATTCGGATCACTGCATATGCCAGAGGATGGAGCTGACAGAGCTGGATTGAAGGGCACTTGAGGTTATTGATCTGAAATGCCTTACATTCCTGAGGCAATAGAGAAAGTTGATTTAAAAATGCAAGCTTTTGGTTGTGCTTTCCCCCCAAAAAAAAGAATGTCGTGGAACAGAGAATGTTCATCTGACAGGCCATCTGCACCCAAAAGCTCCTTAAAGCTGCTAGCCTTTTTCAGAAAGAAGAAAAGTGAAGAACCAGAGCTTTAAGTGCAGGGAAAGAAATCAGCAAGGCAGAGGCAGAAACTAGGAGCCTGCAAGCTGGAAAGCAGGTGGAAGAAGGCTTCTTAAAGCAGGGAAAGGAATCTGTAGAAAAATCGGGGAAAACATTTACAGGCAAGGAGATTTGATCCAGGACTGTGCATATTGCCAGCAGGGGGCAAAAATCAGTCTTGAATTAGAGATAGCATCTGTTCATAGACTTATAAAGAGGGGAAAAAGATAAGAGTAGCATAGAGCCTTCACTATTTATGTCCTGCCTTCACAAGGGTAACAGAAAACAATTCTCATTCAGCACCTGTCTTCTAGCTTCCTATTGATCTGTAGTTCTTTTAGAAGAGAATATTTGTAGCTCAGGGTGGAGCCCTTGCTATTCTCTGAGCTTGGTTGTTGGCTTGCAGATGTTTCATTACCCAACTAGGTAACATCATCAATGCTATATAGAAGGGAGTGGGATTCTCTCTCTCTCTCTCTCTCTCTCCCCCTCTCCTTCTCTTTCTCTGTAGTTGTTGCAAGCATATCATGCACAGTGGGAGAACCATGATGATCACTTTGTAGCCTGAATGAAAACCTTGTTTTGTTATGATTGCTATCACGTAGCCCCTAATTGTTTGGCTTTTGCTCTCCTCTCAAAAAGGGAAATAGGAAGAAGGAACCCAACTGCTCTTGAAATGTAGCCTATCTTAGATATTGTGGAATTCAGGACAATACTAACTAGCATCACCAGTGTCTGGGGTTAAGAGGGATTCAGAATTTGGAGAGTGAACATGTTACCCACCACTGATTAATGGCTTGTTTCACTTTGATCTTCAACAATTTAGACTGGTTCCCAGACTAGTTCATATTTAGAGGGTCGTGTAACTAGTTCATTGGGTTAATGATGTTAAACTGTAACATGTCATTTTGTCAAAATGTAGGAAACTGTCAGCCTCAAGATATCTTCTGCATCCTATCTACTATACTTTCTCTGCTGCTGTGCTATGCTATTTCTTTCAGCTGTCATTTGCAATGGGGGAAGGGGGAACTTGGAGGGGGAGAGAGCTGGAGGTGTTTTGCATTCCTTTGCTGTGGGTAAGCAAGGGGAGGGGGTGTATGAATTCTTGTCTTTAACTTTCCATTTCTTGGCTAGCTTCTATCCCCTTTTGCGCAGCTGCGAAGTTTATCAAAATATGTCAAAGTCAACGGACAGAGGCCTCATCACCATCTGAAGATGCCCACATGATCATATCAAGAACTTTTAATTGGAAGAGTCATTTGGACTTTGGAGGGTGGGAACAATTCCATTCCTTTGTATATGTGATCTGCGCGCCAATTCCTTAGATTCGGAATTCAATCTGTAGCTTCCACTTTGATTTCCAGTAAAAGGATAACTTTGCTCTAACCCATGGAGTCTGAGTATTTCTTTCTTGGATCTTGAAGGGAGCACACTCTGACATTATTCCACTATGTTGTGTGAATACAGACAAAGATTGGGATAATGGGTGGACATCTATAATGTCAGAATTATGTTTCCATGAATACAGTGGAATTTATGCCCAGTATCAGATTACACATTTGATATTGGCCACTAAGTGGCTTAGTGGTGAAGACCCTAACCCACTCAGAAGGTTGAAAGTTCAATCCTAGGCAGTGGCAGGTCTTTGTCTACAGGATGCAAAGAGAAAAATATTTGCTGCTAACTCTGCATAGGCATCAGAAAGGGTGTCTGAGACAGTAAATGCTCAGCTCCACTCCCATCCCAAAGAAAGGTATTGAAGGGTCATAAAAAGAAAAAAAAAATCAGACTGCACACCAAACTGATTTGGTTAAAGACAGAATATGGGAAAAGAAGATGGTCTCAACATCCAAAGGGGTAATTAGAGAACCATACCTTTTGCTCTCCAGTTTTCTGTCCCAAAGACTTACCTTGCCTTGGGGTTTTGAAGAAATAATTAAAAAAAAAAACCTGTAGCCAAAAAAGTCCTATAGCATTGGGGAATAAGATCAGTACATTCAGGAAGTCTTTGCCTATGAAAATGATAATCACAGTACAGGAGAGAGACAGAAATTTTTAAAATGAAAATAGCAAAAGGAGAACATTCAGTTAATGATGAAATTCAGATATGATTAACTCCTGATAATGCTCTTTAGTGGGAAAGAGAAAGGGGAGGAGGGAAAATTTCACTTCCACCATGACCTTTTAGCAAATGCAGAGCTAGGGGGTGGGATATGTCCTTTTCAGCTCTTTTCCATTTGCAAGTAATTAGACACAAGCTACTAACTGTATTGTGCTTTCCCAAAGAGCAACACACAAAGTTGTAACAATGGCAGTTGCTCTCTATGTAACCCTGAGTGCAACATCCTCTCCACGAGGACCTTGGGAAGTCTACAAGCTGAAAAGTTTGAAGAACTTGGGGGTGGGAGAAAGTGGAAGGAATATGCCGTCATTGATCAGCCTATTATTCCTCATTTCTGGCTGGAGACAATTATTTTTAAAAGAGTGGAAGGTATACAGTAGAACTATTGTTATGGCTTGTGAATATTCAAGAGGGCAGAAAAGGGATAATAAAGAAATCCATGGTGGATTTTTTAAAAACATGTGGCATTCACAGTTCTTACTGCAAATAGCTCTGATGCATATCAAGTTATTGATCAGTCTGCCTTGCATTTAAATAAAGCACATCTGTGGGAATGATAAAGGATAGTTTATTAAGGACAACTGTACCAATATTGTTTTAATTTTCATTTGTGTCTTTCTGTGCTTTAATTTGGGACTTTGCTTTTCTGAGTGACTGTCATGCCCCTGGCGGAGACTGACTCTGAGGAAGAGGAGGAACATCCAACAGGGAGTGGGAGTGTGGCTCCAGAGGTGGTGGAGGAGGCTGGGGAAGGGCAGAAGCCAGCTGAGCAATCAGAGGAGGATCCAGGCCCATCCCCTATCCATCCTAGGTCAGGTGGAGAGGAGAAGATCAGGGAAAAACAAGGTCTACTCAAGAGGAGATTACCATGATCCTCCTCATGGCTTGCAGCTGGGAGCTATGTATAGAAGTTTGTAACTGCGCAATCAGAATTGCTGGAGTCAAAGTTTAATGTTTTCTTTGAAAGATGTTTACCTTTGCTGGCTTCTTCCCATGGACTCTCCTCCCTTATCTTCCCAGAATGTATGATTTATTATCTTGACTTGCTTTTGAACTCTCGTCAATGTGGTTTATTTTGGTTTTCTTTTTTGCTTCATTATTTACTTTTGTGACTTTAAACTGGGCCTAATAAAACAGTGAAGTTAAGTTGAAGGCATTACCAGACATTAATGTATGTTTTGGGTTTTGGGTTATTTTGAGAGACTACCAGTCATCACATTTTGACTCCAGCTACCCCTTCAACTTATTTTTGCTTTTTGTGGGGTGACCATGGATCAGCTCAGAGCAGAGATTGCCCAGTTAAGCAAGCAAGTGGCTCTGTTGACTGCACAGGTGGCACAAATGCAAGCTGCCCGGCCACGCCAAAAATGCCCAGTGCCAGTGCCAGATAAATTTGATAGTTCACTGGTCAATTTCCAGCATTTTTGGGGCAGTGCCAGCTTTACATGAGCCTTCAGCCTGAGGATTTTCCCACTGACCGGGATAAGGTGGGGTTTTTGATTAGTTTGTTGTCAGGCTCTGCAGCATGTTGGGCAATGCCTGTGTTGATCCAGTCCAACCAGGTGTTGGACAATTATGCCGAGTTTTGCCGTCAGTTTCAGGCCATGTTTGAGGACCCTGTTCGAAGCCAAACAGCAAACACATTTGAGAGAGTTGAAGCAGGGGCGTGGCTCACTCATGGATTATATTGCTAGTTTTCAGGTGGTTGCATGGAATGAGGCAGCACTATTAGACCAGTTCCAGGAGGGCTTGTCTTTGGAACTCCTGGATGCGTCACACCCTTCAGGAGCTCATGCATCTGTGTTATTGTATCGATCCTAGACTTCAGCAGCAATGGGTGTGTTGACGGACAGAGACCATATCGGTTTCCAGCAAGACGGCGCCCTTGGTGGAAGTGCCTTTGGAGGAACCCATATGGTTGGGGGCTGGCCACCCTCGCCTGACTCAAGTAGAAAAGATAGACGTCATTGTGATGGGTTATGCCTCTATTGTGGCAATCGAGGCCATTTTGCAGCCAGGTGTCCTGTTAAGACATCCACCCTGGCAATGCCTGCGGTGGCGGGAAACGAGCATCGCTTGGCCTACGGGGGTCTGTAGGTTGGGGTGTAAAGTCCTTAGGCCTTCCATCTTCACCAACCTTGCCATCCATGCCACCTTTGACATCTCCACCACAATTGTTATTGGTGAAGCATCTTGTGCTGACAGCAAGTGTGTTTGTGCCTGGTGTGGGAGCGGTGGAGATCGAAGCCTAGGTCAACTCAGGGGCTACAACCAATTTCATGGATGCTCATTTTGTAGAGCAGTGGTTCATTCCTCAGCAACAGGTGTCCCTGCCAGTAATGGTAGAGACGATTGATGGTCGGTGCCTTTGTTCGGGACCTGTGGTTGCTGCAACCAAATCCCTTTCCATGAGTATTGGGCAGCATGTGGAGAAAGCCATGTTCTACATAACCACAGTGCCTCATTTTCTGGTGGTGCTGGGTTTGGAGTGGTTACAGGCCCATGATCCACAGATTGTCTGGTCATCTGGAGCTGTGCAGTTCCTTGATAGGAAGTATGCCAACCATTCCTTGCGCTACTGTGCAGGGAGTGTGGCTACGCCTGTGGACCTGGATCTACCTGCGGAATTGGTGGATTTTGCTGATGTGTTTGGGGAGAAGGAGGTGGATCAGTTGCCTCCGCATCGGGCGTATGACTGTCCAATCGACTTGTTGCCTGATGCAAAATTGCCAGTGGGTCGGAAATATTCCCTGTCGGAACCAGAGTTGGCTGCATTATGGGATTTTATTGGGTTTATCTGGCCTTCTACCTCCCCATTGGCTGCACCAGTGCTTTTTGTAAAAAAGAAATCAGGAGAGCTACATTTGTGTTGTGATTACCACAAGTTGAATGCAATCACAATGAGGAATCTGTACCCGCTTCCCCTCATCCCTGAACTGATTGAGCAGCTTCATCAAGCTAAGATCTTTATGAAGTTGGACATGCATGGGGCCTACAATCTGGTTCGCATTTGTGCAGGGGACAAGTGGAAAACAGCTTTCCGGATGAGGTATGGGCATTTTGAGTATACCGTGATGCCTTTTGGATTAACTAATGCCCTAGCTGTGTTCATGCATTTCATGCACGATGTTTTCTGTAATTTGTTGGATCAATTCATGGTCACTTATTTAGATGACATTTTTATTTACTCAGACTCCCTGCAGGAACATGAAAACATGTGTGGCTGGTGTTGCAACCTTTGCGTGATAACCACCTGTTTGCTAAGTGTGAGAACTGTCAGTTTGCACAAACCATGATTGACTTCTTGGGACATCATATTTCACCTGCCAGGGTGGAAATGGACCCGGAAAAGATACAATTGTTGCAGGTGTGGGAACCTCCACAGCTGGTTAACGATGTGCAATGACTGTTGGGGTTTGAGAACTACTACCACACATTTATTCCCCGCTTTGCTGCTCCCCTTTCTAATCTGCTCAAGAAGGGGGAGAAGTTTCATGGGGTGCTGAGGAGCAGGCAGCTTTTGAGGCATTGAAAGTCACCTTTGCTTCTGAGCCTATCCTCAAACACCCTGATCCAGGCCAGCCATTTGTGGTGGAAACAGATGCTTCCAATGTGGCTGTTGGTGCAGTGCTCCTCCAGTCCTATGCTCTCGCAGGCACCTTGTTCCCATGCGCTTATTATTCCTGGAAGTTGTTGGCTCCAGAGTACAACTATATGATTTGGGCAAGGAGCTATTGGTAGTTAAGGTTGCTTTTGAGACATGGTGGCACCACTTGGAGGGGGCTCATCACCAAATCGAGGTTTGGACAGATCAGCGCAATTTGAAACATCCACATACAGCTCAGACATTGAACCAGCATTAGGTAAGATGGTCCTTATTCTTTGCTCGATTTGATTTCCGGGTGACCTATGTTCCAAGTGGAAGGAATCAACGTGCTGACATCCTATCTTGGAAGCCTGAGTATACCTGAAGGGAGGATAAAATCTTGCCCTGGACGGTGATTTTGTTGGAGCGGTTTGCGGCCACTGAGGAACCTGTGGATCTCCAAGTGAGGATTCAGGAGGTGCAGTGGAAGGACCCATTTGTGGCAGCTTGACGTCGAGAATTGGATGAGAATGGGAGACAAGAGACTCCTTGGACATATATTGGGGACAAGTTGCAGTTCTGTGATTGCATTTACATGCTTGGAGGTCCTCTTCATGGCCTTATCAATGTCATGATAGTCCAGCGGTGGGACACTTTGGGGTGTTCAAAACACTGCACCTCATCTCTAGGACACTTTGGTGGCCAAGACTTAAACATGATGTGTCGGGATATGTTGCATCCTGTGGGATCTGTCGCCAAGCTAAGTATGCTCCTGGTGCCCTCCCGGTCTCTTGCAGCCCTTGCCCACGCCAGAACAACTGTGGGGGGCAGTTTCATTGGATTTCATCGTTGAGTTACCACCATCGAATGGTGCCACAACCATTTTGGTGGTGGTGGATATGTTGACTAAAATGGCCCACTTTATTCCATGTGCAGGTCTTCCATCGGCCAAGATAATGGCTCAATTGTTTATCTCCCATGTTTTCTGGTTGCATGGGTTACCAGACCGCATGGTATCAGATTGGGGGGTACAATTTATGGCATGCTTCTGGCAGACCCTACTTGCAAAACTGCAAGTTCAGGCGTGTCTGTCATCTGCTCATCACTTCGAAACTGATGGGGGGAAGAGAGAGTGAATGCTATTTTGGAGCAGTACCTCTGCTGTTTCAGCAATACTCAACAAGACAATTGGGTGGAAGTACTGCCGGTGGCAGAATTCGCTTAAAATGCTCAACATGCATCCACCCATCTGTCCCCTTTCTTTGCTAACTATGGGTTTCATCCATGACTTTTCCCTTTAACCCCGTCTGATTCCCCAGTTCCAGCAGTGGATATGTTCTTGCAGGAATTAAAAGCCGTGCACCACATGGTCCACAATCAACTAGAGAGAGCCAAGGAGGACTATTAATGGTTTGAAGACCGACATCATCGTGATGTTCCACCTTTAGCAGTAGGCAATCAGGTTTGGCTCTCTACTCGATACTTACCAACAATGTGACCATCGAAAAAGCTCAATCACCGTTACTTAGGACCTTTTCTGGTTGAGGCGGTGATCAATCCTGTGGCTTATCATCTCTTCCTGCCATGGACCATGCATATCCATCCTGTTTTTCATTGTTCCCTATTAGTCCCTGCCTTGGCCGACAGTCCGCATAGACCGGCTGCATCACAGCCGGCCCCAGTAGCCCCTCTGGGAGAGGAGGAGTATCCTTCTGAGGTGGGTAAAATGAGGACCCAAATAGTTGGGGGCAATAGGCTGACTCTGTAAAGCAATTAGAGCTGTAAAGCACTGTGAAGTGGTATATAAGTCTAAGTGATATTGCTCACCTGATGTAATCTCCTTATTACAAAACCCATCACAAGACTCACTGATGACTCACACTTGACCCATCACAAGAACCACACTTAATACACCCACACTGAAGCCCTTATAAACAGAACACTGACTTAGCCTGATAGTGAAACCTTTGGAAACCAGCCCACAAACTCAGAGAACAAATGTTTACCCTCAAATAAATCCATATCAATGCTCAAAGAAAATTCCTGGGAGTTACAAAGTCAATCTTGACTGGTCATTGTTTTAGGATTTATTGGGGGCTGGTAAAGAGACCATTTGATTATGCCTGGGTATAATCAAGTCAATTCCAGAAAGGGAGAGATTTTCTTTTTAGTAGAAGGATATTGCCCTCCTGTTGTATCTCTAATTAGCAGCCCTAATTTGTATTGAGCTAATAAAGAACACCAATCACATGGATTTGCAATTGAATAGGCACTGTGTTGCTTCAGCTCTGGTTCTTATTATTTAAAATGGTTAATACTTTCATATATGTGCAGCATAGAGCCTAGTATAATTGTCTTCTTGATCAAATTTAGTATCAGATGCATTATAATTAGGCAGAGAAGAAAGGGAGTTTATTCTTTAACAGAATAGTAGAGTTGGAAGGGACCTTGGAGATATTCTAGTCCAACCCCCTGCTCAAGGAGGAAACCCTATAACATTTCAGACAAATGGTTCTCCAATCTCTTCTTTAAAACTTCCAGTGTTGGAGCACCCACAACTTCTGGAGGCAATTAATGTTCTAATTGTCAGAAAATCTCTCCTTATTTCTAGGTTGGTTCTCAAGATTAGTTTCCATCCATTGCTTCTTGTCCTGCCTTCAGGTGCTTTGGAGAATAAGATGACCTTCTCTTCTTTCTGACACCCCCCTAAATATTGAAAAACTGCTCCCATGTCATCCCTAGACCTTTCCATTAAACTAGGCACGCCCAATTCCTGCAACCATTCTTCATATGCTATGATTGTCCAGACTTTGTTGCTCTTGTCTGCTCTTTTTCCAAAGTCTCAACATTTTTATTTTATGGTGACCAAACCCCCCCACCACCACCACCATATTCCAAGTGTGGTCTTACCAAGGCATTATAAAGTGATACAACTCTTCATGTGATCTTGATTCTATTTCTTTGTTAATGCAACCAAGGACTGTATTTGGCTTTTTTGGCAGCTGCAGCACCAGCTGGCTCATATTTAAGTGATTGTCTACCAGGACACCAAAATTCCTCTCGCAGTTACTACTATTGAGCCAAGGGCCACCTATTCTTTTTGTGATGACATTTCTGACTGGATCTACTTTTTAGTTAATATTTGCACAAATGCAGCTTGTACTCCCTTGTACTCTTAATTCTTTGTGCTTGCTTGCCCCTGCAGTGATAGGCTAGAGTTATCAGAACTTATGGACTGTGTAGCACTGTGACAACGTTCTGTGATCTCTGAACCTTTTGAAGGTAGGGATAGGAAAAAACTGTGTTTTTTCTAGCTTCCTATGGACCTCTGGGATTATAACTACAAAGAGAATTTGATCAGCTGTTCACAGCCTGAGCATTCCATAAGCAGTTTTCCCGTGATGGCTGAGGTTTGCACAGCAGAAAGCTTAAGTAAAGCTTAGTTAACAATGGTAGAGTGGGTTCATACATCTTGCTAAGCTATGGTTGGTTTCATTATTGCTGCAAGCATAGAAACAAGAAAAGAGACAGTAGAAAAGATATTCAATGGCTTTCTTATGTGCAATTAACAGGAAGATTCTGTTAGAGGAGAATATTGTAGCTCAGGGTTGAAATGAGAGATCCTTGGTGCTCTCTGTGCTGAAAGTGTTACCTAGTTGGGTAATCTGCAAGAAAACCACCAAGCTCAGAAAACACCAAACGTCGCCTCATTAGGGAGATTTAAAGTAGATAAAAGAATTTTTAGGTTTGAACATTGTAAGACTGAATTTGAAATGGAATTGTGTACAAATGATGAATGTTATTGCTAAAATGTAGCAATGGTTACTGAAATGTGAAGTAGAAGGTTTTATTATTGCTGCAGAAGAAATCATAACATAGGGGATGGGTTTGTACTTTTTTTTTCTTTTGCATTACTTGGAAGACTCCTTGAGAGCCACTTTAATCTAGCAGTTAAA
Source organism: Hydrophis major (assembly GCA_033807585.1). Classification (NCBI taxonomy): domain Eukaryota; kingdom Metazoa; phylum Chordata; class Lepidosauria; order Squamata; family Elapidae; genus Hydrophis; species Hydrophis major. The sequence goes on from CM066337.1 coordinate 18,555,482, forward strand.
GCACCAGGATTTAGGCATAAAAGCTGACTGGTGACTTTGGGCCAATCACCAGGAGACTGTGAGTTCTAGTCCCACATTAGGCATGAAAGGAGGACTTGGGCAACTCACTTTCTCTCAGCCCAGCTTTATCTCAGAGGGTTGCTCCCTCACTTGAATCCTTGGGCCTTGGCCTGTAGAAAGTATTTCTGCTTTAGAAGACTCAACCCAAAGAGGTAACATATTCTGATTTTTTTTTTTCAAAAACATGTCAAACAGAACAGACAAAAATATACATATATATGTCGGATGGCTCATACTGAAAGAGTGATACCGTTGTCCAGTCTGTACTGCTAGCAGTATAGTCAGCATAAGGGCTGAACTTTGGCAAGCAAACAATATTTCTTGGGCTAAAGAGAATGTGACATATACAGATCCACCAAGCAGATTGCTAAATTATCTGTTCATTTAGAAAGGTGGGAGAAACACTCTGGAGGAGCCCAGAGCTTTATAAAAGCTTGGATTTGTTTGCAATACAAAGAGCAAATCATCTCTATATGTATGTCTTTTGAAATAAGGAATCTAATGTAGCCAAGTCCTGTCTGAGAATCTTTTGCCAAGCAAGATTATTCTTGATAAAGGGGTAAAATGTCTGGAGAACTGAGATTTACTGCTGAGCTCTGGTGTGAAGTCAGGCAGTTAAATATGAAATATGGAAACGAGAAGGCTGTGATGCACACCCTCCTCACTTCACTACCCACATCAATGTGCCTAGTGTTTGGACACCTGGGACAGGCAATGCCACAAACAACTCAATTCCTCCCTGGTAGTAAAGCTAAAATAATAGTAAATTATATAAAGCATTTGGCTGATCTTTTATAACTCCCTGGAATAGCTACTGAAGCATCTGAATGGTTTCGCCTAATGATAAGGATGGCCTTGGGAAAAAAAAGTTTTAACCAAGCTGTGCTATCTTGGAGATCTTTATGATGAAGGATATATCTAGCCTACACACTATGAGTGACAGGAAAGGGTCTTTCAAGCAGAACCTGGGAAGATCATTGATTTCTTGCCAACATCTGGCCAAGCATTAATAAACATAATGAGGCAATGCCAGTTCCTAATCTAATCAGGAGAGAAGAGAGACTTTAGAAAGTCCCCTATGGCTTGATGTTAATAGTGAATCTGGATGACCTTAACAGAGTTTCTATGCTTGAGGTGCAGCCATTGGGACTTCCTCTAAAGTGTTCATGCATCACCTCCTAAGTTATTTCCATCACATTGGTTATTCCATGAAATGACCCAATAAAGTTGCCCCTTCTAGAAGTGACAAACTTTCTGGCTAGAGATGTGTGTGCCTCTGTCCAGGAAAAGAAAAGAAACACAGGTAAATGCATGTTGAGATGACAGCATTTTGATGTCAAGGCCAAACAAGAAATGTCATCTTTAGAAGACAATTAGCATTGCCAGCCTTTCAGATGTCAAAGAACCAAGGCCTGATGCCAGCACAGAAAGTTTTAAAGCAGACAGTATTGGTCCCTGCCCTGAATCACAGGATTCTGGTCTAAAACTGGAAGAAAGTCTCTCCTCTCTCATAAGAACTCAGGTAGAACCAGAGATTAGCCAGGTAAAAAAGTGGCTGCTCTCAGGGAAAGCTTCTAAAGCTTTGGCAGTCTACATCCTAGAAAAATCAAGACTGCTTTGCTTTCAAAGATTACTAGGTGTAAATAGAAATATATACTATTTCCATGGCAAGAAAGATGAAGCAGGAATGGTTAAATTGAATGCTTTATTTAAAGAAGAAAACATGTTCTTATTTGGATATCATTTCTGGAATTTGTGCTTGTGAAGAAAAAAACCCAGAAACTTTGATTTTGATTTTGTTGATTAGAAAGATTTTGTGTTATAGAAATGGCTAGTTATATATTAATGTGTAAAAGCAAAAGGTTGAGACCTGAGTGTGTTAATCTTTAAAAAAAGTTTTTATTTTTTACAACAAACATACAGACAAAACATAAAAACATAAAACCCTCTTTCAATTATATACATACAGTGTGTCAGTTGGTTACAATCTTTTGTGCTACCTTTTTTTTTTTTTTTACCATTACTCACAAGTTATATAAATTCTCACTTTATCAATCTAAATTGTGCTTATGTAATATCAATTATTAATCATTCATTTGACTAAACTGTTTTTCCATCATTCTATACAAGATATTCTAAATTTCATTATGGTTTAATCTTATACATTCATCCAATAGTTATATATTTTATATTGTATTCTATATCAATCTATTAACTTTTATTATAAAGCTTGCTAATCTATTTCTTTACCATGTCTTTTTATCTAACCATTGATAAAATAAATCCCATATCATATAAACTTGTTTATCTTCTTGTTCTCTGATTTCAAATGTCAATCTACTCATTTCAGCACATTCCATTATTTTCTTAATAACTTCCTCCTGCATAGGTATTTTTTCATTTTTCCAATTCTTAGCAAATACAATTCTAGCTGCTGTTAAAACACTTACAATCAAATATTTCAATTCTTTACTGTATATTTCCCAGTAATAATATCTTACTGGCATAATTCCCAGTAAGAATATCTCAGGTTTAAAGGTTGTTTTGTCATTTTTTCCAACCATGTGTGGATTATAGTCCAATATCTTTTTGCATCGGAGCATGTCCACCACGTATGGTAATATGAGCCAGGTATCTGATGACATTTCCAGCATTTATTCAATTTATTCTTGAACATCCTTGCAATTCTTTATGCAGTATTTCCAGCATTCTTTATGCAGCATTTCCAGCATTTATTCAATTTATTCTTGAACATCCTTGCAATTCTTGTTGGGGGTAAGTGCCACCTGTAAAACATCTTATACAAATTTTCTTTATATGCAGTTGACATTGTCATTTTATAATTTTGAGACCACAATTTTTGCCATTTATCTAGGTCAATCCCATATCCAAAATTTCCCCCCCATGCAATCATTGTTTCTTTTACTTGTTCTTCTAATTTAAACTCCAACAAATGTCCATAAAGTTTCTAAATTACTTTTTCATCAGTACCTGTCAAAATTTTATCTAAGTCAGTCAACTTATCATAGATACCTTCTGTTTTAACATCTTTATCAAATCTAGATTGTATTTGCAAATATGAAAACCAATTCATTTTTACACCTTGTTCTTCCAATAGATTTACGTTCACTTTTTTCATTCAATATCTCACCATATCTAACTGTTCCTTTTTATATATTATTGGATAGGAAAAAGCTTCAATAGTAGATAACCATAGTGGAGTTTTTAAATAATATTGCTTTTTTATCTTCTCCCAGTTTAGAAACAATGCTTCTCAAATATAATGTCTTCTAAAATACCCCTGTGTTTTAGTTCCCTTATACCAGAGGAAGGCATGCCACCATAACAGCAAGTCATGTCCTTCTAAATTCAAAAGTCTAGTATTCCTTAATGTTATCCACTCCTTTACCCACATCAAACTCATTCCCTGGTAATAGAATTCCCAATTGAGCAAAGCAAATCCTCCTCTTATTCTTGCATCTTGTAGCAATTTAAGTTTTATTCTCACTTTCTTCCACTGCCAAATGTATTTTAGCGCTATTTTGCTTAGATCTTCAAATAATTCTTTTCCTAGTCTGATTAGAATTGTCTGGAATAAGTACAAGATTCTAGGCAAAACATTTATTTTAATTGTAGATATTCTCCCAATCAATGATAATTGTAAATTTTCCCATTTTATCAAGTCTGTTGCAATCTGTTGTTTGAGTTTAAGATAATTGTCCTCCTTCAGTGTGCTACATCTTGGTGTTATGTGTATCCCTAAATACAACCTTATTTGTGACCTGGATCCCCAAAACTTCCTCCAATTCTTTCTTTCGTCTTGCTAACATGTTCTTTGTTAAAATCTTTGTTTTATCTTTATTTATTTTCAAACCTGCTACTTTCCCATATTCTTCTATCTTTTCTATCAGTTTAGGTGCTGACTCCAATGGATCATCTAATATAAATACCAGGTCATCTGCAAAATCTTGTAATTTATACTCTTCTTTTTTAATTTTCATTCCTTTTATTTCTTTTTCTTCTCTGATGTTCCTATTCAGCACTTCCAGTGTTAACACAAACAACAGAGGTGACAATGGACAGCCTTGTCTAGTCCCTTTTCTTATATCTGTTAACTCTCCATTTATCATAGCCTTTGCAGTTTGTTTACAATATATCGTTTCTATGGCTTGAGTAAATTTTTTACCAAAGCCCATTTGGTCCAATTGTAGCAGCATAAAATGCTATTTCACATTATTAAAAGCTTTTTGTGCATCTAAAAACATCAAAGCCATTTGTTTTTCGGGATGTGCCTCATAGTATGCCAATGTATCTAAAGTTATTCTCATATTGTCTTTAATTTGTCTCTTTGGCAGAAATCCATTTTGATCAGAATGAATGAAATTGTTTAAGTAACTTTTCAGTCTTTCTGCCAGAATTGAAGCAAAAATTTTATAATCTGAGTTTAATAGTGATATAGGTCTGTAATTTTTAACTTGCGGTGGGTCTGTGTCCTCCTTCAGTAAAAGTGTAATATATGCTTCTGACCATGTTTTGGGTATTCTCTTCTTTGTCATAACTTCATTCATAACTTCTAATAAGTGAAGATTCAATGTTTCTTGAAATGTCTTCTAAAATTCCACTGGCAAACCATCCGGACCTGGTACTTTCCCAATGTTTTGCTTTTTTAAAGCTTCTGTTAATTCCACCATTGTTATGTTACTCTCTAACATTATTTCAATATCTTTGGGTATCTGGGGCAGATTTGCTTCCTGTAGGTATTGTTGAATTCTTTCTTCCTGAACATTCTCTTGATGGTACAATTTTCCATAGTAATCTTGAATAATTTTTTTCTTCTCCACATTTCCATAGCATACATGTCCTTGTTCATTTATCAATTGATTTATCCTTCTCAAATCTTTTTCCTTTCTCAATGTATATGCTAGCCATCTGCCTGGTTTATTTGCATCTTCAAAATAGTTTTACTTAGCATTTTTAATTTTTTGTGCTATTTCCTCTTTTTCCATTAGCCCTATTTTATGTTTAGTTATGTTCATTTTAATTTTAATGTCCTTTTTTGTGGAAATTTCTGTAGTTCTTTTCCAGTCTCTTGTAGTCATCTTCCAATATTTTAAAGGTTTTTCTCTGTTTTATGTTTCTTTTCCTTGTATAATCCATCATCAAGCCTTCATCATGTCCCAGAGGTTCTTTAATGATGTATCCTCTTTTGTGTTTTCTTTAAAGAAGCAAGTCAGTTCTCTCTCAATTTTCTGTTTTAAATATTTTTCCTTTAATATCATATTATTTAAAGTCCATTTAAATCTCCTTTTTTGTCCTTTCCATACAAGTGTTATTGGATTATGATCTGCCCAGGTACTTGTTTCTATTTCAGTGTCTTGTTTGTTAGAGAGCAATTCTGTTGACATCCATATCATATGTATTCTGAACCATGATGCATGTCTATTTGAATAAAAAGTATATTGTTTACTTTCCGCATTTCTCTCTCTCCATGCATCTTTTAGGTTTATCTCATCTACCATTCAAAAGAAGGATTTTGACAATGTCTTTCTAGCTTTCTTTGCTGCTTTTTGTGTTTTATAATCCAATTTGTCATTTATTATTCCATTAAAATCTTCCATCAGACAAATATTAGCATAGTCCAGTTCAATTATTTTCTTGTGTAATTTCCTGTAAAAATCTTCTTGTTTATCATTTGGAGCATAGATTACTATTAAAAGTATCTTTAGATTATTGTCCATTATCTCCACCATCAAAATCCTTCTGTCATCATCTGTATATATTTGTTCCGCAGGGATTGTATCTCTAATACCATGGTATTACACCATGTATAATGCCACTCCTCTCTTTTTACACTGTGTTGACGCTGTGAATAATTTCCCTAATTTTTGTTGTTTCAATATATGGTCATGTTGTTTTTTTAATATGTACTTCTTGTAGGTAGATTATATCAAATTTTAATTTCTTTAATTTATGAAATATTTTTCTTCTTTTAGTAGCTGAATTAAGTCCATTTATATTAATTGTAATCAATTTTTGCTCATCCATTTTAGACTTTATAAGAAGGAGTTGTTGCTCTAGTAAATCTTGGTTCTCGTTGCTCTCTGGGTACACTACATACATCTCCTTTTTTTTTCAATTACTGCTATACATTCCTCTTGAAATTCAATTAACGACTCTTCTTTTCTTGTATCTTCCTCCCTTCCTCTGAAGTATTCCAGATAGAATAACTCAGCTTTTTCAACTGTATCAATCCTGTGTCTTTGTTCCTGCCAAGTAAACATGAGACCTTCTGGTATCAGCCATCTGTAATTTATTCCTCTCTTAAGTAACTCTTTGGTCAAAAATAAATATTCTCTTCTTATCTTTCTCACTCTTCTCGGTACCTGTTTCAGTACCACTATTTATCTTTGTACTTTAGTGTTTTCTCTGTTGCCACTTGCAGTATTTGTGATTTAATTATTTTCTTAGTAAATCTGATATGAACTTCTCTTGGCAGTTTATTTCTCATCACATATCTTGTGTAAACACAAAAAACCTTATCCATTCCATCCATCATCTTCTCTTTAGTTATCTCTAATGCTTCTGCCAAGATTTCTGTCATCATTTCAGCAAGGTTTTCACCCTTTTCTTCTTCTATATTTTGAAATCTAAGATAGAATTCTGATCTATCAATTTCCCATCTCAGTGATCCCAGTGATCTGCTCTTGTCTCTTTCAACTTCATTCAGTCGGGTATCCATATCTCCAATCTTCTTATCTCTTTGTACATCTTGTTCTTCAATTTTCTTAATTCTGTCCTCATATTGCATCATCATCTCTTGAATATTTTCAATTTTCTCATCTGTTTTTTTCCAGTTCTTTGCTCAATATTCTCCATTCTCTTTTCAATGTTTTCCATTTTCTTTTCAATATTATCTGTTTTTGCTTGTATCTTTTGAATTCTTTGTATAATCATCTGCAGTGTCACTTCTTTCTCCTTCTCATGTTGTAACATCAGCTGGATTGATCATTGCCCTCCAGATGGTGAGGAGGAAGAAGTCGGGATTAAAGAAGCTGAGGCTGGTCTCTTTCTGCTCATCTTAAAATACTTAACAGGAAAAATGGGAAGAAAAAGCAAGAGCAGCCAACTACCACTCCAATAAAAAAATAAAAGCAAAAAATAAAAAGGGAAGGGAAAAAATCTTCAGGCACTTGAGTACCTTAATCCAATTGGTTCCAATTGTGTGCAAGAAAAAGAAAAAAAAGAAAAAAAAAAGGAAAATGGAGAAAGGATGAAAAAATAAAAAAAAAATAGAAAAAAATTAAAAAGACAGAAATCTATATATTCCCCTTGCTAAAAAGGTAGAGCAAAAGGGCGAAGGATGGAGAAAAAAGTAATCTTATTCCTGCATCAAAAGACTCAAGTCCAAATATAAAAATCCAACTGGGGGGGGGAGAGTAAAAAAAAAAGGAAAGAGAAAATGCAATTCTGTCAGTAAGCAAAGCACTACCACTAAATATTTGAGGCTCTTTACTAAATCAAAAAACAAAATTTCCAGTTCTCTTTTCAAGGTCACTTCAATCTTCTTTCTTCAATTTCAACTCCAGACTCCAGCTATCAGTAGTTCCACAGAAGAGCATCTGCATAAACAATCTACATGCTCTTCCCACTATCTTTTCAATGAAAAGCACAGAGTCCTTGAATGTAACACCAACTATCTCAACAAGAAAGAAAAACAATGTATCCAAGCCTCCAGGTGGCAGCGTTACTTATTTCCCTTTCCTTTCCCTTTCCTTGAAATATTTAAGCCAGGAATAAAAAAAAAAAGTCTAAAATTGTTAAAAAGAAGAGACAAAAAAACTTTTCCAAAGAGTTATTTTAAAAAGAAAAAATAAAAGTTAAAAAGGAAAGACCAGGGGCTTCCGGTTTCGCGTGGCTTTGGGGCAGCAGGAATTCGCGACAGCTCGTGATTCCTGCTGTGCTAGCCGCCGAGGTACCCCCGATCCAGATGGGTCAGGGGGATATGGCTGCCCTGTAGGGACAGCTGAAGAGAGAGGGGAGTTGGACAGGGGGTTGGGGGTGTCGCAGACCCCCTCCTTCTCCGGAAAAACCCCTTTTTCCCAAGGCGGTGGAGCGGCGGTCAGCAATGGCCGCCACGAAGAAGCCAGCAACCGGGTAAGATTGCGCTGGAGGAAGTAAGAAGAGTGAAAGTGCTGTCTGAGCCGGGTCAAGTAACATCTTTCAAATTGGTTGGAACTGAGCTGTTTGAATTGCTGGAGGATACATTGTATCCCTAAGAAGATCGAAAGCGGCGGAGAAGCTGTTAAAGGGAACTTTTTTTTTTTCTTTACTCTCCCACCCCATGGAAACAGCAGAAATGTTTGGACATATTGGACATTGAAAGTGAATTGTTTTGAGAGTTGAAGCTAAGGGACAAAAGGATTTTTGGACATTGAAAAACTTAAGAAATTGGAAAACCCTTGTTGGAGGTATGGATTTCTGATTATTTAAAATTGATATTGCAAATGGGAAGGGAGAAGAAAAAAAATTGGAGCAGAAGCTGAAAAAGGAGGAGATTGCCTAGAATCCCAAAGAAAGGTTTATGGTAATTGGACCTCTTTGATTAAACATTAACCCCAGAAAGAGAAAGAGAAGAAGGAAGAAAAGTATTAATTTTTGGAACTTTTTTTGAATTATTTTTGATTAAAAATACTTGTGGTTGTTTTGGGAAAAGTTTCTCTTTTCATAATGGCATCGCTTGTGGATGAACTAAAGACTGAATATCAAAAATATAAAAAGGAAGATACTTTGGGCACTTTGTTTCAATTCTTAGAAATGGCATTATGTACTTATGAAAAGTTGACTACGCAGCAGAAGGACTGGGACAAAGAAGAAGAGGAAGAAGAAGCCATCTTTGATGAACAATGGGTTCTTTCCGGGGAGGAGGAGAAAAAGGATAAGAAAAAGGGGATTTTAAGAATTATAAAAACAACCAAAGAAGAGAAAAATGAGCGGAAAGGTGGAGGCAAGGTTAGAAAGCAAAGGAAAAGGAGTAAGAAAAGGGAGGAGGAAAGACAAAGGGGTAAAAAGGGCAAGGAGAAGAATAAGCAAGAGAGAAAGGGGGGGAGGAGAAGCCTCAATGGGGGGAAGCAAGATCTAAAGAAAAAAAGTTTATTCAGAGACAATGGGTGAATTTAATTTAGGATAAAAGAGGGATTCTGGAGGGTACATAAGATTGTGCTTTTTATATGTGTATTTAGAGTATAAAATTCATTGTGTAATTTTAGAATATTTTAAACAGAATCCCAAGAAAAATTGTTATATGAAGTACTTTTAAGTTAGGGTAATGAGTTATAGACGTTACTCCAATTGGTGTATAGGAGAAGTATAATAAAAGAAAAAAGATGAATGGATAGTTGGAAATAGAACAGACAAAGAATATTATTGAAAATGGTAATAAGATATGAAAGGATATATAAAGGTTTTGTTATGCTTTTTTTTTTTTGGATGTTGTATATTGAAAAAAGGCAAAAAAATTTTTTTGATTAATAAGAAATAATTTGGATGAAAAGGAGAAGTTGGGATAAGATATGAAGTTAAATAGACAAAGTATTGATACTATAATTTGGGATTGTTATGTTCTATTGGTTTTCTTCTTTTATTATTTTTTCTTAGAAAAGAACTTATAAGCTGTTATGCCTTGTGCATTGTTTATATAAAATTGATAAAAATGGTTTATATATATAATATAAAAAAGAAAATGATAATAAGATTATGGAAGGATATATAAAGTGAATATGATGTTTGAATTTGTGTCTGTGTGAAGAGTTTCAACCCGGGATCAGACAACCTTCAGAAAAGATCTTTTAGTTTTGTTTGTGTTCTGTAAAATCAATAAAATTTGTTTAAAAAAAAAAAGGAAAGACCAATCCAGTTTAAAAATTAAAAAGTTTTTACAAAAATCCAAAGTTCCAATAAAAAAGCTTTCAGGTTTAATTTGTGATTAATCTCACCGCTTGACCACTTTTATCTTCACTTTTAAATTTAACTTTTAGTCTTTTAGGGTGTTCTCTCCAGAAAATAATAAGTAGAAATTTATCTCACCAAACTGAAACCAAGCTTTCTTCCGTTCCGGAGCTGTCCCAGCTTCAGCAGGTTTAATGGCTGCCTCTCTGCCATGGGAAAAAAGGGCTTCTCCTGGATCTACCAGGGACTTTGCGATGTCCCTGGGATCAACTGGATGTGCCCTCCTCAGTCACTGTCTCTACAGGATGGTTTAGGTCCGGTGGGACCGTCCTGCAACGGAGATATCAGCAGCGATCTTAGAGCTTCAAGATCGCATGTTGTATTGCTGCGATGCCAGTTCTGTCCTGTCCTGTAGTGTGTTAATCTTGTACTGAGCTAGGGAGAGTTGGAAGTCAATGCCTCCTTTTCTTTTCTTTCTCTTCCCCCGTGTACTTCACCCCTCCTTTTTCTGTTCCCTTTCCTTCTCTTAATTTTCTAATTTCTTTTCTTTTTTTGTATTTTATACAATTAAAAAAAAAAGTCTGCTTTGCTTCACCTACCACTGAGTGAAGACTGTAGAAACCTTGATTTTTAAGGTTGCTTCAGAAAGAAGGTTATTTATTGGAACAACTTTGCTGACAGTCTTACCATAAAGTTATTTGTTATGGGCCAACTTATGTGAATTCCTTGTTCCCTGGATCTGATAATGGCAACTGTCTTCCTCCTTGAACCTTGATGTTAGATTTGCAGCAGGAATCTTGATTATTGGCACCATCTGCTTCTTCCAACACTGATAAAAGATTGAGGACCAATTTATGACATTAGGACCAAGTATGATAAGAAATGGACTGAATTTGTTCCTACCAAAGACTAGTTACGGGTCATAAAGGATCAGAGAGGACATGGTAAAAAAGAGACATGTTGGTAACTCAGAAGTGGGCAACCCACTTCCCATTTTGTTCTTCCCTGCAAGACCCTTTTACTCTGTGAAACATTCAGTTTTTGGTGGCACTATTTTTTGGGGGGAGGGGACATGTTTTAACATAAAGAGATGATGGACATGTGTGTGGAGGCTTTGAAAGGCAACCCACCTTTACCATTTCAAAAGGCTAGTGTCAATTAAAAAGATACTTCTTTGGTCTTTTTAGCTGTCAGAAAAGGGAAGTGGGGGAAAACAAGGCATTCTTGAAATGCCTAGATAATAACTTCGGCAACCCAAAGTTGTCGGAGAATAAGAAGGTTATTGGAGAGCATGATAGATGACTCTTGGAGATGGATGTGTCCCATTGGAGAAGTCACAACCAGGGGGTGGGGGAAAGACCAGGGTCAAGGGGGAAATGTATGATGTATTGGCTGCACCCAGCCATGTGCCAACATGGCAACTTCTAATAAACCAATTTACTTTTCTCTGAGATGCGGCTAGAGACTTTTGATTTGAATGAGGGTGGATTTGTTGGAGCCCTGACAGCCAGCTGATGTATTCAACATTGGTTGACTGCTGCAAAGAAGAGGGGGTCCACCTATTCTCTAAAGCAGGGGTCTCCAACCTTGGCTCCTGGAAGCCTGGCGGACTTCAACTCCCAGAGTTCCACAGCCAGCTGGCTGTGGAATTCTGAGAGTTGAAGTCCGCCAGGCTTCCAGGAGCCAAGGTTGGAGACCCCTGCTCTAAAGCACCTAAAGGCAGAACAAGAAGCAATGGGTGAAAACCAACCAAGGAGAAAAGCAACCTAGAACTAAGGAGAAATTTCCCAATAGTTAATTAATCAGTGGAACAACTTGCCTCCAGAAGCTGTGGTGCTCCAGCATAGGAGATTTTTAATAAGAGATTGGAAAGCCATTTGTCTGAAACATTATAGAGCTTCCTGCTTGAGCAGAGGGTTGGACTAAAAGACTCGCAAGGTCCCTTCCAACTCTGTTATTATTCTGTGCTGACATATATCAGAAGACAGGTCCCCATAACTCCCAAAACAATAAAATGAGGTATAGTTGCCCGTTTGCCTCTGTAGCATTAAGTTGTAACTGGTGACATCCACTGTATTACTATTTTGCAAATAGGCAAGCCAAAATGTGGTAGCCATTTTGTGACAGTGTCCATGAGATGCTTTCACAATCTCCAATGCATAATGCTTCAGAAGAATTGGTGCTCAACAGTGTATCTTCCTATGCGCAATCTAAATAAAGTGTCCAACATGTTACCATATATATGTATCCCTCTCCCTCCCCCTCCCTCTCCCTCTCAATGAATTGGATGGACTAGTATTCCAAAACATGGAAAGGAAGAAAGTACAGTTCTTCTTTTCTTTTTGGTTTTGAAATCTTGTTTGAGCTATCCAAAGCTGCCAGAGAAGGAGCATCCTCTTCAAGTCAAGCATCCAAGGTGACTGACATTGTTTGGAAAGGCCAAGGAGGAAAATCATTTTTCCAATCTTTAATGATAAACAAGTGATGCTTTTGTATTTTTTTTTAATGATGCAGAAAATCATCACTATGACTAACGGAATGTCCTGTTAATCATCCACTGTGGGGATTTCCTCCCCAGATACATTAATACTTACTGTTTTAGCAAGTGTATATTTCCCTGAAAATTGGTTTTTTCTTTCATTTTTATTTGGGGTGAAATCTGATGAGCAGAAGTACAAACACTGTTCCTTCTCCTGTTTTCATTAGAGGTGTCTGTGGTAAGCTCATAATTTGTCATGCAACACTCTGTGATACTTGGTCTTGTTCTAACCAAGCCTATATATGTCAACATTACTCTTGTATCGAAACAAATCCTGACAATTGATTGAAATCCATTTTTTTGCTTTTCCCTTCTGCCCATATGTTGTGCAATCATCCTTACAGTTTCTCCAGCAGCTTATCAGATTTCGTGAAATTCAAGTAGTTTTCATACTATCTGTCACAGCAGGAAGGAGGCTTCAGGCTTCCTAGGAATGTGTCAGACTTGGTGCTCAGCTTGGCACCAAGTTAAACAAGAATAAGTAAAACATTTAAAAGATGCATACATCATTCCAAATTCTTCCTAAATGCATGGAAGGAGCCATCTCCATTTTGCCAGATATCCAGGGGTGGGCTGTTGGGGGTTCCCAGGGGTTTGGGAGAGCCCCAAGCTAAGATTCTGTGCAATTTGGAGAACCCCCAAATCCCACTCCTGGCTTGTCTGCCTACCCCTCCCCTCCCCAGAGTCCCCATGTGGCCTGGTTTGGATGCAGGTAAGTGCAGGCCATGTTCAGAGACTTGGGGAGGGCAAAAAACAGTCCTCCTGGAAGTTCAGGAAGGCCAGAAGTGGGCCCGTTTCCATCTTCCAGAGAGCCTCCAGAGCCCAGGGAAGCTATTTTTGCATTCCCAGGGGCTCCAGGAAAACTTCCGGAGCCTAGGGAAGGCAAAAATGCCCCCGCCATGGTGCAGGAGGCTAACTAGGCCATGCCCACCTGGCAACCAGGAAGAAAACCCTTTGCTAAATGTTTTGAAGCCCATCCCAGCAGGTATCCTGGGTAATGTGTGTTGAGTAGTATCTGAAAAAACAAAATATGTCCAAGGCCTTATCTAAGTAATGCAGTTATAGTCTGGAACCAAAAATGAAAGACAGTGGTTGGGGCATTATTATTATCAAATAATAATGCATGTTCAAATATTTTATGGTATTTTTTTTTTATTCCCACTAGCTTAAGTAAAAAGCCATAAGCAACTCTTTTTGAGGCAGGAATTACAATTTCCTTCTATTCCTTGGTTTGATAATAGTAGCCTGATGCAATATCAAATTGTTAGGTTTTTTTGGTCTGCATGAAAACTTACTTTTACATTAAGCCTCAAATACATATTTTGGTCAGATTCTTGAGAATGACATAAAAGGGGCCATCTGGCTCTATTCTTCCAAACACTTCATCCTGCTTATCATCACCAGTTGGATCTTAATTAGAATTAAGCTTGAGCTGGCTGATGGCCATCCAAGTATGAATACTGTCCAGGCATTGAGACAGCATAGACACAACTCCAGTTTCTATAGACTTTTGAAAGGGTCTTTTTTTGGGGGGGGGGGCAGGATTAAAAACTTCCTATAAATCCCTTCTGAAACCCTGCAATTTCTTTCTTGGACCCTATTTTGATATATAATTTAGATCACTAAAGGATTGTTAAATGTAAGAATTGCTTTCTCGTTCCCTAAACATTTTGAGCAAATTTGTGCCAAGTAGTACACGTATCTAACATAAGGCCTTCTGGATAATCCCGTGCATATATATATATATATATATATTTTTGCAGGGATGGGAGGAGGGAAACCATGAGTGATCAAATGAATTGAAGAAAAGGCCAGCAAAACCTTTGTTTTTTTTTTTTTTTTTCCAGCCATTCTTCTGTGGGATTCAGCACAGAGCATACAGGCAATGGCTTAAAACTTTGACATTCAAATACAACGTGCATCACTTTTGACTCTGGCTCCTTCCCCCACTGGATTGGTCCCTCTAAAGAAGGAGCGACATGCAAAAGGCATTTTGGATGCGTGTGAAAAATAGTGTTATTTTAATAAGTGGTGCGGAAACAGCTGGGGAGAAAATGTGCTGCCTTTTGATTTTGCAGATACTTCTGTATGAATCTCAGTGGGAAACATGGCTTGTGCTCAACTCAAAGAGCATCTGATGCTTCTGAAAGCAATAGGTAGAGCTGATCAAACACCACAGAGTGTCTGTCCTTAATATTGCCCTCTAGTTTCATTTGTCCATTCTAACTATGCCGATTCTAGTTGCCCTAGGATTGCAATAAAAACGAGGAAAGATATCCTGCCATTAGGAAGACAAGCAAGGGATGAAAGAGGGCAGGATTGCATCTCTTTCTTTGTACCGAGGATGAAGTCCATCTGGGCTTTAACCTTTTCTGAGATGGAACTTACTTTTTTTTTCCTAAACCAACCCAGAATTAGCCATCAACTGCCTTAGGGCTGCAGAAGAGAAAAGGTGATTCTGTCACCATTCATCTGCTAGAGGAACAAGGATTCTACCTCGGGCTCTTCCCTCCCTGCTAATGGCTAGAATCAATTATTAGCTCTCTTGAGTATCATTAGAGCATCATGATATATCACAGCTGGAGCCCACAACCCTTTTATTCTGACCTCAGTGCACCCATGCCACTCCATCATCAGTAATGCATTCAACAAAATGTTAAGGGCATAAAAGCTAAATACTTCTGGGGTGTTATCCTGTGAATGAATAGTAAGCCCAGGGAATGTGTTCCAAGAAATAGCCTGAATGAAAATTTTCCTCTAAAATACATTATCTCTCCTTTCTCTAATTAATTATCTTTAACACATTTCAAGAGCCTGGATCAGTGTAGAAACCTCGTAGCACGTGATAAGCATCTGCACAAATGAGCTCACAAGGCCACATATAGAATCATAATCCTGCCTTATACAACCTTGTCCTTAGAACAGCCAATGTTTAAAGCCTGTTGTTTTGCACCATGGTTTTCTCTCAGGTGAGGTGGTCACACAATATTTCAGTATATGGGAAATGATATACTTCGAAGTGCAACCTAGTGTGACTCAGCCTTGGTAAAGGATGAAATGATTTCATTCTGAATTCCAAAGACTATCTGCAGCTATAGTTTGTCTAGACCAGCAGTGGGATCCTACCTGTTCCACTACTGCTTTTGTTGTGTATGCATAAAGATTAATAAAGTGTGAGCTTGGAGTAAGTGCAGGGTTCTGGCCCTGCACTTCTGATTGGCTGTTAAGCGGCTGGACCGGATTGGCCTGTTCCAGGGAATCCGATTGGCCCTTAACAGAGAGTTCCTATTGGTTACAAGAGCTAGCGCTCCTAGCTCATTATTGGTTAAAAGTTACAGGGTTTGTCTATATAAGGCGGGTTTAACTGCTATTGAATTGAGGAAGTCACAGTGTAAATAAAGAACTGAAGTTCACCGTTCAGAGGCTTGTCTCCATTCTTTCTCGCCCATGCTCAAAACAACACTGGCAATGAAGGTGGGATGTGGAGATACCTGAACCAACGAAACTTCGAAGAACACCGAGCATGTGACAGACGACGCTAACAACGGAACCGTGTCCGGCGGCATCGTACCACCCGCTCCGTTCGATCCAGTACAGGAGGACTGGGAGTCCTACATGGATCGCTTCCAAATGTTCTTAGAAACCAACAACTTAAAGGACGCCACACCAGGAAAGAAACGGGCGGTGTTCCTGACGCATTGCGGTCCAACCGTATTAAAGATGGCTAAAGCACTAGCCAAACCCCAAGAAGTGAAGGCCATGGATTGGGATGACCTCGAACCTCTCCTACGAGATCACTACACCCTGACCGTGCCTACACTTATGAGACGCCATGAGTTTTATCAGAGGAGCCAGCAAAAGGGAGAAAGCATGGCCGACTTCATAGCAGACCTCCGAAATCTGGGAGGCCTCTGCGGATTCGCCGATTTAGAAGAAGCACTAAGAGATCGCATAGTTCTGGGACTAGATGCACCAGGCGTCCAAAGCAAGCTGATGGCAAAAGATGACATCAGCCTTGCCGACGCCATCGCCGATGCTACTGTAGCAGAAGCAACCAGGAAGTTGGCTGCACAACTACGCCAAAACTGCGCTCCGGTACCACCACCGACAAGTGACATTTTATCCAAGTCGGAAGGAAGCTTACAACGACGTACCACAAGGACCTCTCTTTGTCATCAGACAGTGATGAAGAAGGGGTCCATCGACTGCGGTCTGACCAGGACCATCACCCAAAGCCCTTACGCCCTTGAGCTGGCTGTGGAGCCAACCATGCCAGGTCCGAATGCAAATCCCACGACGCACTCTGTCGTGAGTGCGGGAAACGAGGCCACATCGGACGGGTCTGTTGCAGCTTGCCAGGACCCAGCCAGGCCTCAAAAGGGGCTAACTATCGCCAATCGACAGGAAACCGTCCTGTAAGGCGAGAGCCAGTAAACCACTCCTACAGAAATCAAGCTTTGCAGAGAGAAGAGGCTCACCATACTATCACTATCGGTCACGCCTCAGCCTTGGACACTAAGAAAATCTGAGTCACAGTAGCCATCGAGAACCAGCCTTGCCACATGGAGGTCGACTCGGGATCATCCCTCTTGATGGTGTCCTGGAAGACAATCAAGCAACTCATCCCCACAATTCAACGCCAAGATCTCTGCTCCCAACTCCTCATCCTCAAGGACTACCAAGAGAATTGAATCCCTGTCGTCGGTTCCTGCCGAGTCCAAGTCTCCTTCAAGAAGCACACAGCATACTTACCTTTAACGGTCATCGATAGAGATAGGCCTAGCCTACTAGGCCTCCAATGGTTCGCGCCACTCGGCATTGAAGTGGCCTCCGAATCAGCGGTGGTGACTGGGAGGAAGACCTTATCTCTGAGTTCAGTGATGTCTTCGCGGACAGCTTAGGCGAGTACAAGGGGACCTCGATTTCATTCAGTCTAGATCCAAAAATAGCTCCCATTCGCCTAAAGCCCCGTCGAGTTCCGTTTGCCTTAAAATCGAAAATCGACAAACAACTCGACAAACTGATAGCTCAGGGGGAGTTAGAACCCATCGATCATTCCCTTTGGGAAACCCCTATTGTAACACCCATTAAGCCAGACAGGTCAATCCGAATTTGTGGGGACTACCGGGCCACTTTGAACCACGCCCTGCAGCAGAATGCATATCCAGTTCCGGTGGTGCAGCATCTCCTCCACTCCCTGGGGGGCGGGAAAGTCTTCGCTAAATTAGATTTAGCTCAGGCATATCAGCAATTACCAGTAGATGAAAAAACGGCACAGGCCCAAACTATTGCAACGCACCGAGGTTCCTTTAAATGTACCCGACTTCAATTCGGAGTTAGTGTAGCCCCGGGGATTTTTCAGAGTCTTATGGAAAGGTTATTGCAAGGAATTAAGGGTGTGGTCCCCTATTTTGACGATGTATTAATTGCAGCCCCTATAAAAAAAATCTTACAGGACCGGTTAAAATTAGTCCTAAAAAAATTCCAAGAGGCCGGTCTTAAAGTTAAAAAAAACAAATGTAAATTGTGTACTGACAGTGTTGAGTTTTTAGGGTACCTGATTGATAGCCAGGGCATTCACCCTACCGAAAGTAAATTAAAAGCGATAAAAAACGCTCCCAGGCCACGAAACAAGGCCAATCTCCAGGCGTTCCTGGGCCTCATCAATTTTTATAATGTATTTTTACCACACAAAGCAACGGTCGCTGAACCATTACACCGGTTATTAGATAAAAAAGCAAATTGGCTATGGGGTTACTGTGAAGAACAGGCATTCTGAAATGTTAAAAAACTGCTCACTTCTGACTGTACTCATGCAGTATAATGAGACCTTGCCGTTAGTTATAACCTGTGATGCATTGCCTTTCAGGGTGGGCGCCATTTTAAGCCATGTACTGCCTAATGGGAACGAAGCCCCTGTTGCATATTTTTCAAAGACTTTTTCAAAAACTGAGCGAAACTATGGACAAATCGATAAAGAAGCCCTCGCAATTGTCTCAGCTGTGAAAAGATTCCATGAATATGTGTATGGCCGGGCTTTTACTATTGTGACTGACCACAAACCATTATTGGGGATAATAGCCAGATAAGCCGACTCCCTACATATTATCCCCTAGGATGACGCAATGGTCAGAATTCTTAGCTGCTTATAACTATCGGCTGCAATACCGCCCGGGGAAGGCCATTTCCCACGCCAACGCATTGAGCCGAGCACCGCTTCCAGAGACTCTCGACGATCCTGCACCAATTTTAACCACGTTGCAAATCGAGGCACTCAACTCGCTGCCACTAACCACCCAAGATATCGCGAGAGAAACCAAATGCGACCACACCCTAGCATGAGTCCTAAGCTGGGTAGAACGCAGATGGCCATTGGACCAGCTATCAGATGACTTCACACCATTCAAGACTTGACAAACCAAGCTCTTCTCCCAGAAAGGCTGTGTCATCTGGGGTGATAGAGTTGTTATCCCAGAACGACTCCAGAAAGCACTGCTGAGAACCTTGCACGATGGCCACCCCGGCATCGTGCGAATGAAAGCCCTTGCGCGAAGCTACGCATGGTGGCCAGGCATTGACAAGCAAATCGAACAGTGGGTTAAAGCTTGTCCCAAATGCCAAGAAGTCAGCAACGCCCCACCAAAAGCAATGCCTATTGAATGGGAGACACCACATGGACCCTGGTCCCAAATTCACCTGGACTTCACGGGGCCAATCAAAGGCCACACCTTCCTGCTTACCGTCGATGCCTACTCGAATTGGCTCAAAATCCATTGCATGACCACTACAACCTCCGAGGCGGTTATCAAAATCTTAAACAGACTCTTTGCAACCCACGGATTACCAGATGTCCTGGTATCCGATAACAGCCCACAATTTACTGCACTAGCGTTCGAGCAGTACCTCACTGACCACGGCATTCGCTATGCGCTCACCTTGCCTGAGCACCCTGCGACCAATGGCAAAGCAGAACGCATGGTCCAATTTGTGAAGAAAACCTTGCAGAAGGTAGACTACGACAACATTGACGACAAGGTCAATCAAATCCTCTTCTTGCAACACATCACCCCACATAGCATCACCAACAAAACTCCCGCTGAACTGCTAATGGGACGGAAGCTCCGCTCCCACCTTGACCGGTTGCACCCAGCTTACGAACCGGAGAAACCACTAGGATCCAGCGGCTGCTGTCGCACCTTCCAGGTAGGAGACCTGGTTTATGCAAAAAACCTATCGGGCGACCCGTTGTGGGTGGAAGCGACAGTAGTACGTGTAACCGGCCCCAGATCCTACTTTGTACAATGCCTTGACGATAAACTTTGGAAACGTCATATCGATCAATTATGATCGCGGCTTCCAGCAGCCAGTCCGAAAACCCCCTATGACCAAACTGAGGGGGGGGGAGGGAGGTACGGAAAAAGATGAATTCCTAGAAAACCCGTGCGAAGGAAACGACGGTTTGATAGAAACTCAGGAAGCAGAGCCAGAGGGAGAAACGGTTGCACCTCAGGGAATTGCAGAGAATGTGGGCAATGACGTAGAAGTGAACTCTGAACCAGAAACAGCCCCACTGCCAAACAACGATCTACCTCAGCATGATTGCAGCCAGCTGATACAACGGAAATCAAAGAGACTAATAAAACAACCGTCCTACCTAAGTGACTATGTAACTGTGCCCTGCAAATAAGAAGCCAGGGGGAAGGGGTGTTGTGTATGCATAAAGATGAATAAAGTGTGAGCTTGGAGTAAGTGCAGGGTTCTGGCCCTGCACTTCTGATTGGCTGTTAAGCGGCCGGACCGGATTGGCCCGTTCCGGGGAATCCGATTGGCCCTTAACAGAGAGTTCCTATTGGTTACAAGAGCTAGCGCTCCTAGCTCATGATTGGTTAAAAGTTACAGGGTTTGTCTATATAAGGCGGGTTTAACTGCTATTGAATTGAGGAAGTCACAATGTGAATAAAGAGCTGAAGTTCACCGTTCAGAGGCTTGTCTCCATTCTTTCTCGCCCATGCTCAAAACATAGAAGCTTTGGTAATTGTGCGTGCATGCACATGCATCTAACACATGCATACCTAATGTGTGTGCAGCTTTCTTGCAGCACCAATCAGCTGAGAGCATAAAGAAGGGAAAAGTGTAACGGTGGGTGGGAGGGCCTATCCTGCACTTTTCTCTTCTTACTCCTCTCAGCTGATCGTGGGAGGCTTTTTTAAACTACCGGTTCAGCTGAACCAGTAGCATACCACTACTGGTCTAGACCCAACTCCCAGTTTATCAAACTAGCTTTTAGGAGAAAAGCACATAAACCAGTGAATGAGGTTAGGGATATCTTTTTAGCCAACTAGATCAACTGAAGCACTCAGATTACCTTTGGATCACAGAGTAAGCTCGATGTAACATCTCTCACCAGAATAACTATGAGAGATTTGTCCTTCACATCTAACATTTTTAGCAAGATCAAAGAAGTACAGAACAGGTTATAAGCCTTCATCTGACGTGCGCCATATGTTGTTGAGTTTTAAAGGAATTTTTGCAGTATATAGTTTACTTACATAGTCTACTGTATATCCTACTTACATAGACTCTGGTTGTACTGCACTAATTCAATCACTTAGCATAGTATATGAATCCAGCCATTGAATTTATAAATCATAATTTATGGCCGGCTGTGGAGTGTGAGCCTAAGAAATTGAGCCGTGTTCATAATTCATGGTTAGATGGCAGAGCTGAAAGTGATTGGTTGACTATATCATGAACGCTAATTGGTTTATATTGACTGTTGTCAACTTTGATCCTGTTGAATGCTTTTAACTTGAGATCCATTTCAAACCAGGGAATAGACAGGATAGAATTGATGGGTTTAGCATCAACAACATTTGGAGGCACTTAACTTGGTGAAGCTATAGTGATGTAGTGGTGATCATGATTTTGATGGAGTTGGAGGCATTCTTGTGTCTGAATGAGAGCATAAATTCTAACTCCTGTAAGAATTAGTGAAGCAGGCTTTATAGCAACAAATAGAAAAAGAAGGTTTACTTACAAGAAATACAGTATAGAAATAGGCAAAACTTAGCTCATGATTAAATATATCCTGCCAAAAAGGGAGCCAAAATGTATATGTATGTGCCTAGGAATAAAGGCGGAAAAAAAGTGACTCCCAGATTAGTAATTACTTAGCCAATGAGTAGAAATAAAATTTGTTAACACAAATCATGACCACTGCATGATTCACCTTGTACCTGCCTACAGACAAAGACTTAAAACTATTAAACCAACAATTAAATCAGTGAAGACTTGGTCGGATGAGGCAAAGCTGAAACTCCAGGCCTGCCTTGTTTGCACTGATTGGAATATTTTTGAAGATGCCTCTGCAGATCAAGATGAGCTCACAGATATTGTAACATCATATGTTAGCTTCTGCAAAGACATGTGTACCAACAAGGAACCTGCAAATATATAGTAACAATAAACCTTGGTTCACAGCTAAACTTAAGCAGCTATATCGTTCCAAAGAGGAAGCCTACAGAAAAGGTGACAGATTGCTATACAACCAGGCCAGAAATATATTAACAAGAGAGATCAGAGCAGCAAAAAGAAGCTACTCTGATCTCAGCAAATGAACCAGCAAACATGTGGAAAACTCTGAAAAACATCACTGGCTTCAGTAAACCTCCTTCCCAGACAGAAGGAAATCAACAACTAGTAGATGACCTGAATGTGCTTTACTGCAGGTTTGAAAAGAAACTACAGCCACCTATCTCCACAACCCACATCTCAAACACACCAACAACAGCCAAGCCTCCTACAACTGGCCCCAATCCATTGGGCTCATACCGAGCAAATAGATTGACAGATGATGCTGTTAACATGGCTCTGCATTACATCAACACCTTGTGTTAAGAAGTAATAAAATAGTAAAATAAAGTTTATCAAAAGCTTCAGAAAATAGCAGGGTTCTAGCCCTGCACTTCTGATTGGCCGATAATAGTGATATCGGATTGGTCCGTTCAGGAGAATCTGATTGGCTGTTAACGAGCCACTCTCATTGATTAAGAGGGTTAACACTCCACGTTTCCTATTGGTTACTAGAGCAGCAGCTTGCCTATAAAAGGGCTGCTGTTGCCCTAGGGTTTTGCTCTGTTCAGAATGATAAAGAGTTGAAGTTCACTGTTCACCATCTCGTCTCCGTTCCTTGCACCCATGCGCAGAACTTAACACTGGCGACGAAGGTGGGATGCGGAGACGTCAGAGCTGATTGAACACTACAGAGCACTAAACAGAGCACGTGGCTGAAGGCGCATCAACGGCGGAAACCATGACCGGCGGCACCATACCACCCGCTCCATTCGGCACAAGAAGACTGGGACTCATACATGGATCGATTCCAGATGTTTCTGGAGACCAACAACTTGAAGGATGCCACTACTGGAAAAAAGCGAGCGGTATTCCTGACTCACTGCAGACCTGCCGTTTTTAAGATGGCTAAAGTACTGCGAAACCGGCTGAGGTGAAATCTATGGACTGGGACGTCCTCGAGCCCCTCCTACGGGCCCACTATGCACCTACTGTACCAATGCTTGTCCGAAGACATGAATTTTACCAGAGAGACCAGTGAAAAGGAGAAAGCGTTGCAGATTTCATCGCGGATCTCTGGAACCTGGGAGGCCTCTGTGGGTTCGCCGACCTCAAAGAAGCTCTAAGAGACCGAATAGTTCTGGGTTTAGATGCACCTTACGTGCAAAGTAAGCTGATGGTGAAAGACGACATCAGCCTTGCAGATACCATCACTGATGCTACTGCAGCAGAAGCAACCAGGAAGTCAGCTGCCCGAATGCGCTGCACCAATGCCCCGCTTCGCCAACTCGCCGGCAAGACCTCACCTCGCCTTGAGGAACATGCAACGGCAACCCACCACGAGGACCTCGAATCATCATCAGAAAGTGATGAGGAAGAAGTCAACCGGCTCCGGTCTGAACGAGACCAACGCCACCAGCGTAACCAGAGACTGCAGTACCAATGCGCAGGTTGTGGGGCAAACCACCCACGATCAGACTGCAAATTCCTCGATGCACTCTGCCATATTTGTGGGAAGAGAGGCCACATCGGAAAGGTCTGTCGAAGCAAGCTAGGATCCAGCCCACTTCAAAGGGGGACCAACTACTGCCAACCCACAGGAAGTCGTTCTGTGAATCGGGAACATTCGAACCACCAATGGAACAACCACTCCTACAGAAATAAACCACTAGCCCAATCAACAAAACGAGAAGAGGCACACCAAACCATCACGATTGGTCACGCCTCATCATTAGATGCAAAGAAGATCCAAGTGAAGGTCACCATCGAAAACCAGCCCTGCGTGATGGAAGTCGATTCAGGATCATCCCTCTCGATGGTTTCCTGAAAGACCCTTAAACAATTGATCCCTGCCGTTTGGCGGCAAGACCTCAGAACCCAAAGAATCATTCTCAAGGACTATCAAGGAAACCGAATTCCGGTCGTTGGATCCAGCCTAGTCCAGGTCTCATTCAAAAATCGTACTGCATCTTTACCATTGACCGTCATTGACCGTGATCGGCCTAGCTTGTTAGGCCTTCAATGGTTTTCTCCACTTGGGATTGAGGTAGCCGGCATTTACCAAACCAGCAGCGACAACTGGGAGGAGGCCCTCGTCCAGGAATTCCAGGACGTCTTTGCAGATAAGCTAGGCGAGTACAATGGGACCTCAATATCATTTAACCTTAACCCTGAAGTAGCCCCCATCTGCCTTAAGCCTCGTCAAGTCCCCTTTGCCCTTAAACCAAAGATTGACGAGCAGCTTGATAAATTAATAGCCCAGGGTGTTTTAGAACCAACCGACCACACTCCTTGGGAAAACCCAATTGTAACACCCATCAAACTGGATGGATCATTAAGGATTTGTGGGGACTACCGTGCCACCCTGAATCACACCCTTCAACAGAATGCTTATCCGGTACCGGTGGTACAACACCTCCTCCATTCCCTGGGGGGCAGAAAAGTCTTCGCTAAATTGGATTTAGCATAGGCGTACCAATTGCCTGTAGATTAAAAAACAGCAGAGGCGCAAACAATCGTAACACACATGCCTTTAAGTGCAACCGACTCCAATTCAGAGTTAGCGTGGCCCCAGGGATCTTTCAGAGCTTGATGGAGAGACTATTACAGGGTATAAAAGTGGTCGTACCATACTTTGATGACGTTTTAATTGCTGCCCCGAATAGAGAAATACTAAAGGAGCGTCTTAGACTGGTTCTCCAGAAATTTAAAGACTCTGGCCTTAAAGTTAAAAAAAAAAAAAGTCAACTGTGTACAGATAAAGTAGAGTTCCTGGGGTACCTAATCGATAAAGAAGGCATTCACCCAACCAGTAGCAAGTTTAGAGCAATCAAGAATGCCCCAAGACCCAGAAACAAGACTGATCTCCAAGCTTTCCTGGGGCTTATTAATTTTTACAACATATTCCTGCCCCACAAAGCGACCGTAGCCGAGCCCCTACATCGGCTTCTCAACAAAAAAGCAACCTGGGTTTGGGGGCACTGAGAGGAACACGCATTCCGACAAGTGAAAAACCTATTAACCTCAGATGCTGTTTTAATGCAGTATAACGAGACTTTGCCTTTAACAATCACATGTGACGCATCACCATTTGGAGTAGGAGCCATTTTGAGCCATGTGTTACCAAACGGTAGTGAAGCCCCTATTGCCTATTTTTCAAGAACTTTATCAAAGGTTGAACGTAACTATAGTCAAATCGATAAAGAGGCTCTTGCTGTTGTATCTGCTGTAAAATGGTTTCATGAATATGTTTATGGACGAGTTTTTACTATTGTTACCGACCACAAACCTTTGCTGGGGATTATAGCTGGAGACAAGCCAACCCCCTATATATTATCACCTAGAATGACTCGCTGGTTGGAGTTTTTGGCTGCGTAAAATTATAAGCTGCAGCACCGCCCGGGGAAAGCCATTCCCCATGCTGACGCATTGAGCTGTGCACCACTTCCGGAAATCGTTGATGACCCAGCTCCAACCCTTACAACACTCCAGATTGAAACGCTACATTCGCCGCCGTTAACAGCTAGAGATATCGCGATTGAAACAAAACGCGATCCTATCTTAAAGCAGGTTCTTAGCTGGGTCGAACGAGGATGGCCAGTAGATCAAACCCCTGATGACTTCATTCCCTTCAAGAATCGGCAAATGGAACTGTTTTCGCAAAAGGGCTGCAACCTGTGGGGGGGATAGAGTCGCCGTCCCAGAGTGGTTACAACAAGCGGTATTAAAGACACTGCATGAGGGCCACTCCGGCATCGTGCATATGAAAGCACTCGCACGAAGCTACGCATGGTGGCCGGGCATCGACAAACAAATTGAAGCCTGGGTAAAGACTTGTTATAAGTGCCAGGAAGTTAGCAATGCCCCACCAAAAGCAACTCCGACTGAATGGGAAACACCTCGGGGACCGTGGTCCCGCATTCATATTGACTTTGCGGGACCTACTAAGGGACATACGTTCCTATTAACAGTGGATGCCTACTCAAACTGGCTCGAGATCCACGAAATGAAAAGTACCACAACCGAGTCCGTCATCCGGAAGTTGAACAGATTATTCATGATGCATGGACTGCCAGACGTTCTGGTATCCAACAATGGACCCCAGTTTACCGCGCTTCCTTTTGAACAATACTTAGCGGACCGCGGTATTCGCCATGCGCTAACTTCGTCAGCGCACCCTGCAGCTAATGGAAGAGCCGAGTGCATGGTACAGTTTGTTTAAAAAACCCTCTACAAAATGGACTATGGGGACATTGAAGATAAGATAAATAGAATACTCCTTCTCCAATACATCATTCTGCACAGCGTCACCAACAAGACTCCAGCAGAACTATTGATGGGATGCAAACTCCGCTCCCACCTCGACCGGCTTCACCCGTCTTACGAGCCAGAGAAACCCTGTGGATCTAGAGGAAAATGCCACGAGTTCAGGATAGGTGACTTAGTTTTCACCAGAAACCTTTCTGGCAAACCGTTGTGGATCGAGGCCACTGTTATTCAAGCCACTGGACCCAGGTCGTACCGGGTGAAAACCTGCGACAGAAAAATATGGAAACGCCATATAGATCAGCTTCGCTCAAGGCTACAACCTAGTTTCCGTGACTCCGGTTACTCCCAAACTGAGGGGGGAGGGGATGTCAAAGAAACCGAATTCGAGATGGTGGAAAGCAGGAACGAAAGAAGTCAGCCATTGGGCAAAACAAGTGAAGAAGGATCAGGGATGGGTGTGGCCTCACCACAGAGGAACAACCCAACAGAGGCAAGCCTGCAAGGGCCAGAGGACAACGATGAGAACATTAGCAGCACCGAGTCTTCCAACGAGGAACCACCGGCACTCGACTTGCCTGAAAACGCCCCACCAAAACAGGCTTACAGACAAGAACCGGTGGGACAACGTAAATCCAATAGACAGTCAAAGCAACCTTCCTACCTCAGAGATTACGTCACCGCACCCCCCAAATGGAACCCGGGGGGAAGGGGTGTTATGAACTAATAAAATATTTAAATAAAGTTTATCAAGAGCTTTAGAAAATAGCAGGGTTCTAGCCCTGCACTTCTGATTGGCCGATAATAGCAATATCGGATTGGTCCGTTCAGGAGAATCTGATTGGCTGTTAACAAGCCACTCTCATTGGTTAAGGGGGTTAACACTCCACGTTTCCTATTGGTTACTAGAGCAGCAGCTTGCCTATAAAAGGGCTGCTGTTGCCCTAGGGTTTTGCTCTGTTCAGAATGATAAATAAAGAGTTGAAGTTCACTGTTCACCATCTCGTCTCCGTTCCTTGCGACCATGCGCAGAACTTAACACCTTGAATCTCCAAATACCTATGCAAGGGTCCTCTTTGTAGACTTCAGTTCAGCATTCAATACCATCATTCCAGACACTCTTCTAAGTAAATTAAACCAACTAGTGGTACCTGAACACACTTGTAAGTGGATCATAAGCTTCCTAACAGACAGGAAGAAGCAGGTGAAGCTAGGTGGAATCATATCCAGTACCTGTACAATCAGCACAGGACCCCCCGCCCCAAGGCTGTGTGCTATCTCCACTTCTCTTCTCCCTATACACCAATGACTGCATCTCAATCAATCTGTTAAAATACTGAAGTTTGCTGATGACACAACAGTGATTGGTCTCATTGGAGACGACAATGAATCTTCATACAGACAGGAGGTTATACAACTTGCCTTGTGGTGTAACTGGAACAATCTGGAACTGAACACACTCAAAACCATAGAAATGGTGGTAGACTGTAGAAGAAACCCCCCCCCCATACTACCACCTCTTACAATACTAGACAACACAGTATCAACAGTAGAGACCTTCAAATTTCTAGGTTCTACAATATCACATGACCTAAAATGGACACTTAACATCAAAAACATCATCAAAAAAGCACAACAAAGAATGTTCTTTCTGTGCCAACTCAGAAAGCTCAAACTGCCCAAGGAGCTGCTGATACAGTTCTACAGAGGAATTATTGAGTCTATCATCTGCACCTCTATAACTGTCTGGTTTGGTTCTGCAACCCAACAGGACAGACACAGACTTCAGAGGATAATTAGGACTGCAGAAATAACAATTACTACCCACCTGCCTTCAGTTGAGGACCTGTATACTGCATGAGTCAAAAAGAGGGCTGTGAAAATATTTACAGACCCCACACATCCCGGACATAAACTGTTTCAACTCCTTCCCTCAAAACGATGCTTATAGAGCACTGCACACCAGAACAACTAGACATAAGAACAGTTTTTTCCCGAAAGCCATCACCCTGCTAAACAAATAATTCCCTCAACACTGTTCAACTATTTACAAAGTGGACACTACTATAACTGTTAATCTTCTTATCACTCCTTATCACCCATCCCCTCCCACTTGTGACTAGGACTGTAACTTTGTTGTTTGTATCCATACGATTTATATTGACTGTTTCCTAGTATGATTTGATTGTTGATTGTACCCTATGACTATCATTAAGTGTTGTATGTTATGATTCTTGATTCTTAACAAAAGTACCTTTTCTTTATGTATACTGAGAGTATTTACACCAAGACAAATTCCTTGTGTGTCCAATCACACTTGGCCAATAAAGTATTGTATTGTATTGTGTTGTATTGTGTTGTATTGTATTGTATTCTATTGTATTCTATTTTATTCTATTCTTCTCTACTCTATTCTATTCTATTCTATTCTATTCTATTCTATTCTATTCTATTTATGGACTGCTCCTTTGTGGTCAATTGCTCATGAAGTGCTTTATAGTCAGTGCCAACAAATTCATATTTCGGGTCCATAATTTCTGTGAGAACTCAAAATAGCTGTCATAGGGGGATTTGCTCTTAAAGGGATCTTGTACAGATCAATTATCTAAGGGATGACTGATCCAAAGTTATCAATGGTTCTGCGGCCAAGGACAGACATGAACTTAGCATTTTCCAAACTCATCTCAATCACTTCACTATATTAGCTCTTATTAAAAATTGATTTATGTCTTAAAGGAAGAGCCATGGAGATATCCCAAAAGTGCCTTTCCAACAGGCAATTAAACTTTCTTGGTTTTTTTCCTTGAAAACATTTTGCTTCTCATCTAAGAAGCTTCTTCAGTTCTAAACCAAACTGAATGAGGTGAAACATTTTCAAGGAAAAAAACCCCAAGAAAGTCCAGTTGCCTTTTGGAAAAGTACCTTTGGTACAACCATAGATTTTCCGTAGATATTTAGCCAAGGAGATAGTTCTATGGAGAAGAGTTTCACACCTCCTGTAGAAATCCAATCTCCAGATGTAACTCACTCTTAGCCCAATTTTTATTTTAATCTTTACTCCCAAACTCAAAAGTTAGATGAGGTCCTATTCTGGACATTATATGTAAACAACTTCTGCTTTCTTTAGACATCCAACTATTGTTGTGCTATGGTAGTAGAACAGTAGTGATAAGAGGTTTATAGTACCGGCTAGATGATTCTAGAAATCCCTAGAAGTTACCAACAAGAGCCATCCCAGAATTTGATTTTCTTTGCCACAGCAACTTCTCAATCAGAAAAAAGTACCAATTGATCTCCAAGGCATAAGGAAGCAACCATACAAAAACTTTTCGGTGGCTTCATGATTCCTTTGAGCATTCTATGAATGCATGAAGATTTTTTTAAGGAAGCCAACTTTATGGACAGGAACATCATAATGATGAAAAAAACCCCAAAGTAACAGCCTTGGGAAACACCCCACTGTAATTGCTTTCACTTTGTTTAACCTGCTCAGAGTCCTATCTGTTGCTTTAGTAAACCTGACAGCTCAGGTATAAGAGCTGGGAAAAAAAAAAAAACATAGCTGGAGGATTACTTTTAGCACACTTGAATTCACTTCAAATCAAGTCAGAACTTTAGTTTTTAACTCAACAAAATCACCAGACTGTTTGTTCTTTGGATTCCCTCCCTTTGCTGGAGTAGAGGGAAGTTAAAAGGAGAAGAATATTACTTTTATGAATTTAGCAACACCAATGTGCAAACAGCATGTCAGCATGCAGTGTCCTTGCCCCAAGGAACATCAAGTCTAAATTCTGAAAAGAGAGACAAAAGAGTAGCAGTGGATGCAAAGCAATATCCTAAATAGCTTGAACCAAAAGCCAATTAAACATTTGATGGCTGTGTTTTTGTAGATCTAAAAATGCTTTTTTCAAGAGGCAATTGGATGAAATGTCTTCAAAGAAAAACCAGAAAGTCCAGTTAACCTCTTGAAAAAACCTGGATGATTGAGAATCTCCATAGACATGTATTTTGTAGTCTAAATGAAAATAAATGGTGATGGATGAAAGAGGATGGATGAAAGAAGAGAATATCTTGGAAGCCAGTCAGAAAAAACTATGGAAGGAGATGCAGGGCAAGGAAAAGCCATCTCTCAAAGAAGAGTCAGGAAAGCAGAACTGCACAAATTATTATCTTGGAAGGTTTAATATCTGGTTTCATTGTCTTCAGAAGCTGTTCCTTTTCATTATTAGATGAGCTTTCCTCCAGAGGATGCATAGAAGTACAGAGAAAGACGTGAATAGGCCTTTGGTTATCAACCTGGCTAGCCAAACTGTTGCCAATGAAGGTTTGTTTGTAAATGGAGAGGCTATGCAGATGGGAGGTGGTGCATTAGCTCCACACAAATAATAAGCACCACCAGGTTTTGAAGCCCTTGTGTTTATTGACAAAATTAGGGAAAGAAAATTAAATCCACTGAGGAATAGAATATTTCAGGTGCTCTCTCTGGGGATAATAGTTGGCATTATCTACCTTGTTACCAGCTCGTCTGCACATGTATGCTCACAGAATGCTCTCTGCATCATAATAGCTTTCCAAACACACACAGTGGCAATACCCTGCAGCTGGGTATAAATAAATTGACAGTCTCCTTTCCCTACTAATTCAGGCAGCAAGCTGTTGGACAGCATAATAATTGGAGCTATCGTGAACAGTGCAAAGAACAAGCCCAGAAGCTGGCTCAGACTTTTGGAATCTATAAATCTGTGCTGCTTTTAACTCTGCTCCTCCAACATTTATGCCTCTTTAGCAAAATTGTACTCAGGAAAACACACTTATCCACATTTAGGAGGGGTGGAGGAAATATGGAAATCCTTAAGCAGCAGCTAGCCGGGCTTTTCTGGATTTGGAAGCTAAACTGAGTTGGGTTGGCTTAGTCCTTGGAGGTGAAATGAGGCTCAGTTTTGTAATGTAGAATGGCTACGATGGCCTCCTTTAACCCACTGCCACCAAAAATGGAGCTGGCAGAGGCACTGCGGGCTACTCCTTCACTGTTTCCAGGGCAGCCCTGAGAACCAGATCTAAGAACCCTGTGGGCTCGATCCAGCCCCCAGGTCTTGAGTTTTACACCCCTGGTCTAGTGGTTAAACAACTAGAGTAGAACACAGGAGATCATGAATTCAAGTCCCACCTTAGCCATAAGATACAGCTGGGGGACTTTGGGCCAGTCACTCTCTCTCAGCCCAACCCACTTGTTATTGTTGTTTTGTTGTTGTTGTTGTTGTTGTTGTTGTTGTTGCTGTTGTTGTCGTTGTTGTTGTTAAAATAGGAAGAGGAAGGTGTGTTGGATATTTTTGCTACCTTGAGTTATTTGTAAAAAATAATAAAGGCAGGAATGCAAACAAATAAATAAAATTAACAAGAAGATCAAGTGTTCATTTAGTAAATCTGCGTGAAGCAACTACCTTCCCTTCAGACATTGCCTGAATCAGAATCATTGCCAACCATCTTGCTCAAAAAAAGAGTCTATTCTACCCTTTTATTCACAGTGGGATAATTCAACGGCTATTCCCATCCAGCAGAATGAAGTCTCATTTTCACCATATATGCAGAAGCCCCTTTTAAGTGTCTGGATGAAAGTGGGGTAGTTTGTTCTCATCTGTCACTTCAGAAGAGCGCCACTTTGACAAGGTAGTTTCCTTCAAAGAGGCACTTTGATTGAAGCCTTGTTGCATTGAAGTGCACCTAAAGTTTAGTTTACTTATGAATAATTTTGATAAGGAATGAAAAGCCAGGCATTGTGCCAACATTTTCAGGGCCAGGCTGGCTTGAGAGGAGGACTCAGAGGTAGAAGGAAGGGAACTGACACAGATCTATGTACAAAAGCAAAAGAGAAGCATTTAGTGATCATTAAGTTTCTTCTGTGTTTGGAAAAAAGAAATCACGATTGAGGAAATTCATTTCAATGTTTCTTCAAGTCTGCCTGGGGCAAGATTTCTCTTAGTTCATTGTAGCAAGAAAGTAAAAAAGGGTCTACTAAGGACACCAAGGTAGCTGAGGTTTGGGAATCTGAAGCTTGCCTGTTGTAAGACATCTCCCTTTGTATCAAAAAATCACTGCCTGCATGTTTTTCCTGCCCACAGCCTGCCAAAGCCTCGTTGGTTTTATCCACTTTCATATCCATTTGGAAAATTTTGTGAACAGTCATTTGACTTTTTACTTTCTCTGGAGCAATGCAGGTAAAACAAACCAACCAAACTACTGCTGATTATGGAATTTTCCTCTAGGTTCTAATGTTATTTTCCCTCCCTTCGTTTCCTTCTCCTTTTGCTTCTAGGGTCTTCAGATGGGAACTTCAGAACTGGAGGAGATGGGTGCCAAATTCTGCCTTGGACTTCTGGTCCTTCAGCTTAAATCCCTGCCATGCAGCAAGAAAGTGATGACCCAGGCAGAGACTTTATTGGATCTGGAAGAGGAAATTGCTGATCTCCAGTCACAAAGGTCAGACCAGTAACAATTTATCTGAAACTAAATTAGCTGCTGGCTTTCAAGGTAGTAGAAAATGGGATCTCTATGTACTGTTCTTGCATGCTATGTGTATTTGTGTGGTTTGTGTATGTGTGTGTGTGTATGTTGATGTTTTCTTAACCTTATGTAATCTGACATAGAAATTAATGTCAACTAAAAGGAGTTTTCTAGACTATAAGGCATTGGCTAAGTTTACATTTTAGTTACTAGGGGATGTCTAGTACAAACAGAAAGATAAGGATGAAAATGCAAAAGTAGCATTGAGATGTCCAAATTATTATTATTATTATTATTATTATTATTATTATTATTATTATTATTATTATTATTATTATTATTATTATTATTATTATTTATTTATTTATTTATTTATTTGTAAGTTCTTTATTCTATTTTGGGGTTCCTGGTAATAATACAATTGGATGAAGATGTATATCAGTTTGTGTATTTTTGGCCAGCCATAGAAGTGTGAGAGGACACACCCACTGCTTTGCCTCCATCATCGTTCTCGTTTCGTGATTTGACTTTCTTGATTGGGTTGTGAAAGATTCTTTTGATCAGGTTGTCTCATTTCTGTATTGCTTTGATGTTTACTAGGATGACAATTTCTAAGCCTCCAATAGTTCTTTGGCTTTTTGTATGTATTGTGCTCTGGATAACTATGGCTCATCCTTTGCTTGCAGGGAGGATGATGAGGGTTTTTTTGGGGGGTGGGGGGGATGTTCTGCTTTGAATTGCTTCTGGTTTGGTGTTCTTCTGATCTTCTGGATTGTCTGCCTTATGATTCCACAAGTCTCTGTGGCAAATACTGTGGTTTTAAATTCTGTTTCTACTTCTGCAAAAAATTCTAACTGACTGGTATCATCTGTGCTATAATTTAGCTCTTTCTTTTTGGGGCTTACTGTGTTCTAACAATGGAGAGTGGACAGCTGGACATGTTGGCCATCCATTTGAGTTCAGGAACCTATTTGTTTCTAGCTTGAGCAGTTTGATTTGGAGTTTTGTTTTCCTTTTTTCAGCTTGTTTTACAAATGTAGTTTTGATGGTGGTTGTCTGCCTTTCGGTGTGTTATGGGGATCATGGTTTGTCTATGGTGTGTGCACTGGTATTTAGTCTGAGATGAACATCCAGGGTCATTAGCCATATCATTTTCGGCTGCTTTGTTGAGCTATTTTCCATCCAGCTGTGCAAGTTATTGGAGGTTTGTATCTGAATATGAAAATTGCTTTGCGGTTACATTCCGAACCAGCTCTGAGTGGCGTATCAGAAAAACAACAATCATAACTGCCACAACAAGCAACAGCAAAAATACATTTAAGCAAAAAAATCAACAAAAATAGCCATCGTATAACAAACATGTTTATCTAATGATGAATGAGAAAGATATAGGAAAAGGGAATGATACTTTATACATATAATTACATGATATTATACTATACCATACTTACCGTATTGTATTGTATACATATTATATAAGAGAACATGATTAGCAATTTCAAAATGATAATGAACTGAAACCAGATTTCATTTAAAATCTCATGATGTGCAGGTTCCACATTCTTAAGGGTAAAACCAAACCTTGTTTTTCTAATCAGGCTTGCCAAAATTTAATAAGGAATGTTGTTGATCCCATCTTTTGTTTTCTGATGCTGATCAAAATGTATGCAAACCTCAGTCCATTGTTCTTAGTAAACTCAACTTGTTTTACTTGAGGGGAAAGAATGACCATCTTTATTTAACAGAACCAGTCATTCATATTGATCAGAGCAGGAAGCAACCTTAAGTTGGAGGCTCTTGTAAGAACTGAGTTGCATCACCAAATTAGTTACAACCTGTTGATGGAGACTGTTTTGTTGCCTGGCATGATTGCCCTTATTGTAATTCCTAATTATTGCAGTCTAACCACAAAGGTGGGCCTCATGTGAATTCTTCTTTGCTATATACTTTAACCATCAGTCTAATTGTGGTTGAGAGGCTCAAGTCATTACCAGATTTAAAATCTCCCAGTTAGTAGTTTGCAATAGACCAGTAGGAACAGATGAAAGTCCTGTATTATAAACAGGAGTATGGTGACTAATAAATTTGCAAAGAAAATGATGAATTTATTTAACTGTGTGTAGGAAATGAATGAATCTATATCTGTATCTGTATCTATAGCCATCCATCCATCTATCTATCCATCCTAGAGACAAGTTGATAGAATTCTCTGATCCCAAGCAGTTATCTTAAATCCTCCACAAAAGGTGGAGAAAGGTAGAGCATCAAGAGCCATAATGGCACAATGGTTAGAATGTGGTATTGCAGGTTAACACTGCCCACTGTCAGCAGTTTGATGCTGACTAGATCAAGGTTGACTCACCTTTCCGTCCTTCTGAGGTCAGTAAAATGAGGACACAGATTTTGGGGCAAATGTGCTGACTTTGTAAACCACTTAAAGAGGGCTGTAAAGCACTGTGAAGTAGTATATAAGTCTTAGTGCTATTGCTATCAATTTGCAAGGCGTTCCAGTTCACTCAATGATTTTTTTGTTGCTGCTGCTTTTGAAATAATTCTTCTCCCATGTTCTTCCTCTAACCCAAGACTGCATTGGCTCTTCCTTCTTCATATCAAAACTGTTCCATAATTTATGATGCTCTTCAGGGATGCTTTAGCAGTCATTAGCACCACCTGTTCTTGATGCTGGAGACCATATTTACTGTTTTGCTTATTGTGTTCCTAGAAGGTGGAAGGAGGGAAGGAAGGAAGGAAGGAAAAAAGGAAGGAAAGGAGGAAAAGAACAAAGGAAGGAAGGAAGGAAACTGGAAGGAAAATAGAGACATTTCTTTAGCTTACTTATGGTGACTAGTACAAATGAATGTAGAAATGATGCACTTGGAAAAGAAGTGCACCATGCTGTTCGTTACCCACCTATATTTCTTATGTTATAGTCCTTAGATGAAATTCTTTGAAATTCTGGCAACTCCTGAATTCTTCCATATTAATGGACAGATCGACTGGAGAAAATATCTTTCAGAACTGAGTCAGTATGCTAATGTTTCCATAATGCTTTTCTTTTTATTATTAAAGTTTTGCAAAATGTCTTTTAAAAAGTTGTCAGCTGGCAGTCTGTAGGCCAAATCTGTAATTTCTCAAAGTGATTAATGTTAGATTAATTTTGTAGCATGCAAATATATTCCTAGCCAACAGGATTGGAACTATTTAAATTAGTGTCTCCCATCTTCCTACTAATAACAGCATTGCCTCTTTTTAAAAACTCATCTCTATGTGTATTCCACACATTCTGAACAGTGCCTTCTATCATCTAACATTGTCTGTTCAAAAATTTGCACTAACAAGTACAGAAGTTCCACTCTGGTACAAAATAGTCACATCTGCAAGATGGAAACATTCCCACTGATAGCCTGATAAGTGTAGTTAATTTAACAGTGGCATCTTTTAATTCACAGATCGGGCAGATCTCCATACAGCCATCTTGGGATGGACCTTGTGCAAATATTTCTTCCATATAATTAGCTACCGGTACTCTCTGTAAGCCTCGTGTTCTCTTGATTTCCGCTACCTAATATCAATGAGATGAAATGTTTTCATTTCATTTCTTACTAACCAAATCAGCTCAATTTGATGTTGAATCTCCTGGAAGGAATATGTTACTGATGTGAACATTCAAAAACACTTCCCAAATTCAAATCTTTTCCATGTTTAATCTAGCTTGTCAAGATCCCTTTCAAATCTGAGGATTCATCTGAAGTAAGAGCACATTACTTTGCCTCCCCGTCATCTGAGCAATCTTTTTTAACACAGAGGCCTGTTTTGAATACCTTCTGACAGTTTGTATATCACTCCAACCACACATCTTCACTTCTCAGTCTCAAAAACTTACTGCCCACAACCTTTTGCTTATCCTCCAGCACACAATGAATTAAATTATCACTAGTGGGAAAAATAGATATAAACCATCTTGTTTTCTTGTCCTTCTTTGTACTCTAATGTTCTTTTTGTGGTCTCTCTTCTTTTAGCCAACTGCACAGGTCAGGGTCTTCACACTTCTGCAGGCTATATTCATTTATTTGTGAGTGGCTGCAGGGCAAAGTCAGTTGCAACTCTGATTTCCTACTCATGTCTTAGGACTGAAGCAGCCACAAATCCTTTTCCTCTGTGACTCTTAAAGATGCTGTCTCATGTTTTAGTGACATTGATATAGTGACATAATCAAGGATAACTTTCCTGAGCCAAGCCTTTCAAGATATATGATACCCCAACCTTAAAGAAGAGCATCCTGCCAAAGTTCACTCCCTTACTTGCCTCCCAGAATTGTGGATGCTCCATTGCTGTAGATTTTCAAGTAGATATTGGATATTCATTTGTCCACAATGGTATAAGGACTCCTGCCTCCACAGTCCCTTCCAACCCCATGAAATTACTAATGACCATTGGGTCTAACCACATGCCTTCCAGTTGCTCTGGTCCATTGCTGAAGCAGAATGCTCCTCTCTTCATGCAAGGTTTATAATCTTAATGACAGGCAAAGGTGTTAGAGATGTGCTTTTATTGATGTCCAGTATCCTAATCATACTTCTTTGGCAGCTTCAGCACTCAGAAAGTTGTCTTTCACCATTTTGCTTGGACCATTACCTCTTCTCCTGAGGCTTATCAGATCATCTGATGTTGCCTTCATGAACTCTCCTCACAGTCCCCAGTCCCCAGTCCCCTTAAACACTTAGGAGTTGTCTCCCCCGGGAAGATGAAGTGCCAGCAACCATGTTGGGCATCCAATTTTTTGACAATAACTTTCATGCCTCATTTGCCAGAAACACTATTAGATCCTCCTCAAAACTCTGCATTCTTTTGCATTTGTCATCACCAGCAAAGAGATGGTAATTGGAACTGTTTCCTCTTTTCAGCAGAATCCAGAGTGAAACAAAACTTCTTTTTAAGCATGCCTCTCTACTTCCCCCCTCCCCACTTTCTCAGCTTAGCTGTCTAATATACCCCCTCCTCTTTTTTCCTCCCCTGTTGTTCTTTCAGTGAACATAGACATGAAAATCTTTTCTATGCACTGCAGGGAATAATATGCTATTTGTTTCCAAGATGGTGCTTATGTATTGGGCTCAAGTTGGCTGAAACGGATTAGTGGCACAGGAGAGAATAAATTATTCTAAATGGAGACCCCCTGGAAACAAAAACTCTTCTTATCAACTTAGTGTTTCCTTCCTTTTTTTTTTTTTCTTATAGCAGTGCCTGAACCTGTAGAAATAGAGAAGACCTTGGAGGCTTAGGTGTATTCCTATCTACAATTTGGCTTCCTCCACACAACTCTAACTGTTATCTGGAAGGCCAGATACCAAGGCTGAAGATGAAATACCACCTAATGAGAAGAGAGGACTCATTGGAGAAGACCCTTAATGTTGGGATAGATGGAAGGCAAAAGGAGAAGTTGGTGGCAGAAGATGAGATGGTTAGATAGTGTCATTGATGTGATGAATAGCAATAGCACTTAGATTTATATACTGCTCTATAGTGCTTTACAGCACTCTCTGATCGGTTTAGAGAGTTAGCATATTGCCCCCAACAGCCTAGGTCCTCATTTTATCAACCTCAGAAGGATGGAAGACTGAGTCAATCTTGAGCTATTGGGATCAAACTCTAGCTGTGGGCAGAGTTTGCTTGCAGTACTGCATTCTAATCACTGAGCCACCATAGCTCCTGAAGACGAATTTGGGCAAATTCCAGGAGACACTGGAAAACAGGGAAGCCTGGTGTCACAAAGAAACAGACATGATGCAGCAACTGAACAACAATACACAAGAATCTCATCTAAGATCAAGGCAAATTGTTGTCAGATAAGGGTCAAGAGACTTCAGGTATCAAGGATGAACCCAACCAATTCAGTACTTTAAGACTTTCAGCTTTCTCAAAGAATTGCTTTACTGAATGCAGAACTTGGGTTTCTTATGGGGGTATAAAAGACTCCAAACTGATGATGCATGCTCATAAACTTAACATTTGTGTTGGAGCATAAATAGATAGTTAAGCTTGTAAGGGCTGAGAGAATGAAAAGTACTCCTTCTTCTAAACAAACAAATGTTTTCAAAGTAATGGTTTCCAGAAATTTTGCTCATTGCTTTTGGTATTTCATTGCATTTGCTGCTCAAGGGGGAAAAACATACCTTTGAAATTAACTGCATCAGCAGATTCCTTGCTCCTTATTTTGATGATTTTTATTGTCCGTTTCAGGGGACAGTAATGCTTTAGAATGCTTTAGAATTCCAGAAGTGTCTTGTTTTTAGAACAAAGTGTTCAAATGACTTCTCCCTCATTTACTTTTCTAAATGGGTCTGGAGTGGAGATTAATAAGCAAGGAAATGCGTTTTCTGCTCCATAGCGAGTAAAAATAATTCACTGGAACTAAATTAATCATGAAATGACTCAAAGTAAAGAAAAGAAAGCCAGCACTGGCCTAATTTATGAGTTACAAACCCACCCGCCCCCCAATTCAAATGGCAATTTTCTGCAATGACGTGCTTCTCCAGTGCTGCTGACTTCTAATTTCAAGAATTCCAGTTGCCTGGAATTGCAACTGAATTTAATCAACGGAGAAATGAATCAACAGGAAATGTAAGAAATTGGGAGCGGATTTTATATCCTGGAATGCTCAGTTGGCAGAAATTCCAACGTTCCTAATGTGACAGCTCAGAAGATGCCATGCAGGACAAAAATGACCAAGCATATATAGTAGCTAGACGACAGGAAATAATTTGTTAAACTCACACAAGTCTCCTAATTATTCACATGCACTGTGTTATGAATTAATAAAAGTGCTTGAATAAAGTTTGTTGAAACCTTAAAGCAAAGTGCAGGGTTCTGGCCCTGCACTTCTGATTGGCCGATAATAGCGATATCGGATTGGTCCGTTCAGGAGAATCTGATTGGCTATTAATGAGCCCTTCTAATTGGTTAAAAAGAGCTAACATTCCTGTGTTTTCATTGGCTAAATACCCAAGAGCTTGCCTATATAAAGGGGGCTGTTGAGGCTGTTCTGAGAGCTGTTGCACCATGTTAAATAAAGAGTTGAAGTTCACTGTTCATCGACTCGTCTCCACTTCTTACGCCACGCACAGAACTTAACACTGGCGATGAGGGTAGGATGTGGAGACGTCAGAGCTGACTGAACACTACAGAGCGACAACAGAGCACGTGGCTGAAATGCACCAATGGCGGAACCATGTCCGGCAGTGTCATACCACCCACTCCATTCGACCCGGCACAAGATGACTGGGACTCATATATGGATTGCTTCCAGATGTTTCTGGAGACCAACAATTTGAAGGATGCCACTACCGGAAAGAAACGGGCGATATTCCTAACTCATTGCGGGCCAACCGTATTCAAGATGGCCAAAGCACTAGCGAAACCGGCAGAAGTGAAATCTATGGACTGGGACATTCTCGAACCCTTGCTAAGGGCCCACTATACACCGACCATTCCAACGCTCGTGAGAAGGCATGAATTTTACCAGAGAGATCAGCGGAAGGGTGAAAGCGTTGCAGATATCATAGCGGATCTCCGGAATCTAGGAGGCCTATGCGGGTTTGTCAACCTCGAAGAAGCCCTGAGAGACCGAATAGTTCTGGGATTAGATTCACCAGGCGTGCAGAGTAAGCTGATGGAGAAAGGCGACATTAGCCTTACAGATGCCATCGCTGACGCTACTGCAGCAGAAGCAACCAGGAAGTCGGCTGCCCGAATGCGCCGCACCCACGCTCCACTTCACCAACTCGCCAGCGAAGTTTCACCTCACTTAGAAGAACCGGCAACGACAACCCACCACGAGGACCTCGAATCGTCATCAGAAAGCGATGAAGAAGAGGTCAACCAGCTCCGGTCTGAACGAGACCAATGCCAGAAATCGCAGCACCAATGTGCTGGTTGTGGGGCAAACCACCCCCGATCAGACTGCAAATTCCTCGACGCGCTCTGCCAGGTGTGCAGGAAAAGAGGCCACATTGGACGGGTGTGTACAAGCAAGCAAGGACCCAGCCAAACCCCGAGAGGGGCTAACTATCACCAATCTACAGGAAGCCAACCTGCAAAGTGAGAACCCTTGAATCACCAATGGAACAACCACTCTACAGAAACAGACCCCTAACCACTCAACAAAGTGAGAAGAGGCACACCAAACTATTACGATTGGTCACGCCTCATCACTGGATGCCAAGAAGATCCGGGTGAAGGTCGCCATCGAAAACCAGCCTTGTATGATGGAAGTCGATTCAGGATCGTCCCTCTCGATGGTTTCCTGGAAGACCCTCAAGCAACTCATCCCTACCGTCCGGCAACAAGACCTCCGATTCCAAAGAATCATACTCAAAGATTATCAAGGAAATTGAATTCCAGTCGTTGGATCCAGCCAAGTCCGTGTCTCATTTAAAAATCGTACTGCATCTCTACCCTTGACTGTAGTCGACAGAGATAGGCCTAGCTTGTTAGGCCTCCAATGGTTCGCTCCACTTGGAATTGAAGTAGCTGGCATTCACTGAACCAGCAGCAACGACTGGGAAGAGGCTCTCGTCCAAGAATTCCAGGACGTCTTTGCAGACAAACTAGGCGAGTACAAAGGGACCCCAATATCCTTTAACCTCAACCCCGAAATAGCTCCCATCCGCCTTAAGCCTTGTCGAGTCCCATTCTCCCTTAAACCAAAGATTGATGAGCAGCTTGATAAATTAATAGCCCAGGGGGTGTTAGAACCAACTGACCATTCTCCCTGGGAAACCCCAATCGTGACACCCATCAAGCTGGATGGATCGTTAAGAATTTGTGGGGACTACCGAGCCACCCTGAATCACGCCCTGCAACCAAACGCTTACCCGGTACCGGTGGTGCAACACCTTCTCCATTCCCTGGGGGGCGGAAAAGTCTTCGCTAAACTAGATCTAGCCCAGGCATACCAACAACTGCCTGTAGACAGAAAAACGGCAGAGGCTCAAATGATCGTTACGCACCATGGTGCGTTTAAATATTACCGACTCCAATTCGGAGTAAGCGTGGCCCCGGGAATCTTTCAAAGTTTGATGGAAAGACTATTACAAGGGATAAAAGGCATTGTCCCCTATTTTGATGACGTTTTAATTGCTGCTCCGACTCAAGAAATACTAAGAGAGCGCCTGGGGTTGGTTCTTCAGAGATTTAAAGACTCGGGTCTCAAAGTTAAGAAAAACAAGTGTCAACTATGTACTGATCAAGTAGAATTTTAGGATATTTAATAGATAAACAGGGCATTCACCCCACCGATAGCAAACTTAGGGCAATAAAAAACACCCCAAGACCCCGAAATAAGGCAGATCTCCAAGCATTCCTAGGCCTTATCAATTTTTATAACGTCTTCCTGCCTCACAAGGCAACCGTAGCCGAACCCCTACATCATTTATTAGACAAAAAAGCAACCTGGGTTTGGGGGCACCGAGATGAACAGGCGTTTCGACAAGTAAAAAACTTATTGACCTCCGACGCTGTTTTGATGCAGTATAATGAGACTTTGCCTTTAACGGTTACTTGTGATGCATCACTCTTCGGAGCGGGCACCATTTTGAGCCATGTTTTACCAAACGAAAGTGAAGCCCCTGTTGCCT
Source organism: Hydrophis major (assembly GCA_033807585.1). Taxonomy (NCBI): domain Eukaryota; kingdom Metazoa; phylum Chordata; class Lepidosauria; order Squamata; family Elapidae; genus Hydrophis; species Hydrophis major. The sequence goes on from CM066337.1 coordinate 18,597,995, forward strand.
ACTTTTCAAAAACGCTGTCAAAAGCAGAACGCAATTACAGTCAAATCGATAAAGAAGCTCTTGCTATTGCATCTGCTGTTAAACGATTTCATGAATATATTTATGGGCGAGCTTTCACGATAATAACTGACCACAAACCCTTACTGGGAATAATAGCAGGAGATAAACCAACCCCTTATATATTATCTCCCAGAATGACCCGCTGGTCAGAATTCTTGGCTGCCTATAATTGTAAGTTGCAACACTGCCCGGGGAAAGCCATTCCCCATGCTGACGCATTAAGCCGTGCACCGCTTCCAGAAACCATTGACGACCCTGCTCCGACCATCACAACACTGCAGATCGAGACACTAAAAAAAAACGCCACTGACAGTTTGCGATATCGCGATTGAAACTAAATGCGATCCCGTTTTAGCACGTGTCCTCAGCTGGGTAGAATGTGGATGGCCATTGGACCAAATCCCTGACAATTATGCCCCTTTCAAAAGTCGACAGACGAAACTGTTTTCCCAGAAGGGCTGCATCATTTGGGGCGATAGAGTCGTTGTCCCAGAGCGATTACAGCGAGCAGTACTGAGAACCTTGCATGATGGCCACCCTGGCATCATGTGCATGAAAGCACTCACACAAAGCTATGTGTGGTGGCCGGGCATAGACAAGCAGATCGAAGCCTGGGTAAAGACTTGTCTCAAATGCCAGGAAGTCAGCAATGCCCCACCGAAAGCAACCCCAACAGAATGGGAAACACCCAGGGGACCATGGTCCCGTATTCATCTGGACTTTGCGGGACCTACGAATGGACACAAATTTTATTAACAGTGGATGCCTATTTGAACTGGCTCGAAATCCATGAGATGAAAAATACAACAACCGAATCGGTCATCAAGAAATTGGACAGATTATTTGCAACACACGGATTACCAGACGTTCTGGTATCTGACAACGGGCCCCAGTTTACTGCGCTTTCTTTTGAACAGTATCTGGCGGACCGCGGTATTCGCCATGCGCTAACTTCACTGGTGCATCCTGCGGCTTATGGAAGGGCTGAGTGCATGGTACAATTCATCAAAAGAACTCTACATAAAATGGGCTATGGCGATATCGAAGACAAAATTAACCGGATACTCCTTTTGCAGCACATCACTCCACACAGCGTCACCAACAAAACTTCTGCTGAGTTATTGATGGGACGGAAACTCCACTCCCACTTGGACCGACTACACCCATCATATGAACCTGAGAAACCACACGGATCTAGCGGGAACTGCCGTAATTTCCAGGTAGGCAACTCGGTTTTCGCGAGAAACTTTTATGGTGACCCATTGTGGGTTGAGGCAACTGTAATCCAAGTAACCGGACCCAGATCGTACCGAGTGAAATGTTGCGACGATAGAATATGGAAGCGCCATATTGATCAGCTGCGTTCAAGGCTGCAGTCTGGGGTCTGTGATTCTGGTGATTTCCAAACTGAGGGGGGAGGAGACGCTGAGGAGGCTGAGTTTGGAATGGCGGAAAGCACAAGCGGAAGAAATGACCGCTCAGACTCAACATGTGAAGAAGGATCAGGGACAGGGGTTAACTCGCCTCAAAGGGATATCGAGGACATTAGTGGTAATGGAAATTTAGATACAGAGTCAGAGGCACCCTGTTCACCAGATAACGTGCAACCCAACAAGACTAGACAAATACCGGGAGGACAGCATAAATCAAATAGACAATCAAAACAACCTGCCTACCTCAAAGACTATGTTACCGCACCCCTTAAATGGAACCCGGGGGGAAGGGGTGTTGTGAATTAATAAAAGTGCTTGAATAAACTTTGTTGAAACCTTAAAGCAAAGTGCAGGGTTCTGGCCCTGCACTTCTGATTGGCCGATAATAGCGATATCGGATTGGTCCGTTCAGGAGAATCTGATTGGCTATTAACGAGCCCTTCTCATTGGTTAAAAAGAGCTAACGTTCCTGTGTTTTCATTGGCTAAATACCCAAGAGTTTGCCTATATAAAGGGGGCTGTTGAGGCCATTCTAAGAGCTGTTGCACCATGTTAAATAAAGAGTTGAAGTTCACTGTTCATCGACTCGTCTCCACTTCTTGCGCCACGCACAGAACTTAACACACTGTATTATTCTGAGAAGGCATACTGAGAAGCCTTCCTTCCTTCCTTCCTTCCTCCCTCCCTCCCTTCCTCCCTTCCTCCCTTCCTTCCACTTTCAGGTGATCTGGAACTAAAACTTTACAAAACTGAGAGAGTATTTTTCTCTTTGTTAAACCAGGAGATTAATACCTATGCTGGGCTGACAGCAGTGGTGGTATTCTACTGGTTTGACCCAGTTCTGCCAAGCTGGTAGCAGCAATAAGCAGCAGAGACTGAACCAGTTCTCTTCACCGCTCTGCTATTGGGCCCGCCTGCCCGCCCGGCTCCCATTGTCACCTTTATCCTCTGAATTTGAAGTGCAGCTACTTTTTGTGCAGCACAGAATAGTGCTGCGCGGCAGCTGCTGAAGCGACCGGGATCATGCAGGCTTGCGGGAGGTGAGTTAGAACACCTTTGTGCCTGGCACAAATGCTTCTGCACCTGGGCGCAAAGTATGCATTTGGCACACTCGTGCATGCAAAGTGTGTATACGTGTGTAAAGCACACCCCCAAGCCACGCCCACCGAACCAGTGGTAAAAATATTTGAAGCCCACTACTGGCTGACAGGATGACCAGGTGTTAAAAATAGGATGCTATACTGCCTTGGTCTTGCCAATTATAGTTCATGAATCAAAAGAAGTGCTCACAAGAGAGAATCAGGTTGGTTTAGTGGTTCAGGCAACAGGCTAAAAACCAGGAGACTGTGAGTTGTAGTCCTGCCCTAGATATGAAAGCCAGTTAGGTAACTTTGGGCTAGTCAGTCACTCTTAGCCCAATATACCTCACGGGGTGGTGGTGGTTGTTATGGGGAATCTAGGGGGAGGAAGGAGTATTAGGTATACAGGTAGTCCTCAACTTACAATTGGGTTTAAAATTTAAAACATTTGTTAAGTGAGTTTTGCCCCATTTTATGACTTTTCTTGCCATAGTTGTTAAGTGAATCATGTCAAGATAGTAACATTGACTGAACTAACATTAACTGAATCTGGTTTCCTCATTGATTTTGCTTATCAGAAAGTGACAAAAGCTGATCCCAGCACATTGCAACTATCATAAATATGAACCAGTTGCCAAGCATCTGAATTTTGATTCCATGGCCATAATGATGCTGCAATTGGTCATAAGTGTGAAAAATGGTCATAAGTCACTTTTTAAAGCGCTGTGGTAACTTTAAACACTCACTAAATGAACTGTTGTAATTCAAGGATTACCTGTGTTCCCCCCCTTCAGTTATTTATAAAATTAATAAAGGTAGGAATATAAATAAATAAATAAAGATGTTAAAGATGTAATCTTAGCACGGAGTGACCCTTTAAAAAAATAAAATACCAGGGCCCAATCATTGAAACCTAGGCCTGTGTGACGATTAGAAGAATGATTTAATAGCCTGCTGAAATCAATGGAGGAGCGGAGCGAGTCTCCTGGCATTTACTGCATTTTGCTACCCAGGTCTCTATCTGTTTATCTAAACCAGGCCACCATGCGTAACTCCTGGCTAATGCCTTCATCCGCACGATGCCTGGTTGTCCATCGTGCAGCATTTTCAATACCCTATATTGCAATTTCTCCGGGACTATGACTCTGTCTCCCCACACTATGCAGCCTTTCTGGGAGAATAGTTCTGTTTGAGGATCCCTAAATGGCTTGAACGTGTCATTGGTTGCACTGACGGCCAACCCCGTTATACCCAGCTGAGGACTCGTGCCAAAACAGGATCCTTTTTTGTCTCTAAAGGTATGTCTTGAGTGGTTAGTGGTGGCGATTTGAGGGTTTTGATTTGCAATAAGGCTACGGTTGGAGCAGGGTCCTCTATAATGTCTGGTAGTGGAGAGTGGCTCAAAGCGTCAGCGTGGGGAATGGTTTTCCCCGGGCGATGTTGCAATCGGTAATTGTAGGCGGCTAAAAATTCTGACCAACGTGTCATTCTTGGTGATAGGATATGGGGAGTTGGTTTGTTTCCCGCCAAAATACCAAGTAGCGGCTTGTGGTCTGTAATTATGGTAAAGGGTCTCCCATATACATATTCATGGAAACGTTTAATTGCGGATACAATAGCGAGGGCCTCTTTATCAAGTTCCTTTCGGTTTTAGACAAAGTTCTCAAAAAGAATGCAATGGGTGCCTCATTTCCATTTGGTAGGACATGGCTTAAGATGGCTGCTACTCCAAATGGTGAGGCATCACAGGCAACCATCAAAGGTAGAGTCTCGTTGTATTGCATTAATACAGCATCGGAGGTTAAAAGATCTTTTATCTCTTTGAACGCTTTCTCTTCACGCCGTCCCCAGACCCAGGAGGCCTTTTTATCGAGAAGTCTATGTAGGGGCTCGGCTATGGTTGCCTTCTGGGGCAAGAAAATGTTTTAAAAGTTAATGAGTCCCAGGAAGGCTTGGAGGTCTGTCTTATTCCTAGGTCTCGGGGCTTTTTTGATTGCGGTTAGTTTTTTTTCGGTGGGGTGGATTCCCTGTCTGTCGAGAAGGTATCCCAGGAACTCCACTCTCTCTCCGTACAAAGTTGACACTTGTCTCTTTTTACCTTCAGACCAGTGTCTTTGAATTTCTGAAGGACTTTTCTGAGTCGTTGTACTAATAACTCTTTAGTGGGGGCAGCTATTAGATGTCGTCAAAATAAGGCACGGTGCCTTTTATGCCTTGTAATAGTCTCTCCATTAAACTTTGGAAAATGCCCGGCGCCACACTTACTCCGAATTGGAATCTATTGCACTTGAAAGCGCCTCTATGTGTAACTATTGTCTGGACTTCTGCAGTTGCTGCATCTACAGGTAGTTGCTGGTACGCCTGAGCTAAGTCCATAACATTTTTGTTAAGCCTGGTTTCCCCAACCAGGGTTAGGGAGACAAGCTAAACAGAATGTGCAGCGTTAGTCAGATAGGCACACAGATAAATGAGTGAGCTAAGCTTGTATGTTTATTAACATACAGTAAAAATAACAGATACGCTTGTGCTATCAAAAATATAGTTTATTCCATTATGAGTTCATAGCATAGTCAAAATAACAGTCCAATAGTCATGTATCATTTAGTCAGTCCATTCAGGGATATTCAGTTAGCAAAGTCCGTGTAGAAATATCCTATGTCAATTCACTTACAAGTCAATCCTTTGTTTTCTCTCCCATTCGATCAATGCAATCTTGTGTCCTTGCAGTAATCAGGTATCATCAAAGCCAGAGAGAGAGCAAGCTGTAGCCTTGCTTCTTTTAAAGTGCTTTCACAACCACTCCCTTAATTACTGTCCCACAGTTAAAGTTGCAGACACTTTAACATACAAACTATGATTACATATTATTATTTACCTAAACCAGTTAGGGTAAAACAATGTTATCCCTAACATTCTCCCCTTTTAGGAAATAATAATATAAATATAACTATTTACATCTTTAAATCATATTTGTTACAACTTTCTTGAAACTTAGTTACTCCTTGAGCTTTTGTAAATTGGTCTGCAATGTTTTCTTCTGTCATGCAGTATTCCAATTTAATTAGCCCATTCTTTACAGATTCTCTAACATTTAAGGATCTTAAATCAGTATGTTTTGATCTAGTTTTAACAGCAATACTATTAGCTAACTTTATAGCTGCTTGGTTATCCTCGAACACAATAATGGAATCTTTAACAGTTATACCCATGTCTAATAATAACTGTTTGTACAAAATCAAATCAGTGCATAGTAATGACAGACATGAAAATTCCGCTTCCATCGTGGACAAGCTAATATGCTGTTGTCTGATTGACCTCCACCCTATTAGTGTCTTACCAAATAATATAGTCATCCCAGATGTTGATTTTCTAGTGTTTATATCAGTTGCAAAACTTGCATCTGCATAGGCACTAAGACTCAAATCACCCTTTGGTTCTATATACAATGCATGGTTCATTGTTCCTTTAAGATATCTTAAAATTCTCTTTAATGATTGCCAATGACATTGATGTGGATCTGAATTAAAACGTGCCAGCTGATTTACACTATAAGCTATATCAGGCCTTGACCAATTGCTGATATATGATAAGCTACCAATCAAAGATTGATATATGGACTTATCAAATTTGGGACTTTGATCATCAGTTTGGCAAACTTCCTGACTCATTGGAGTCTTTGCCGGTTTACAAAGTTCCATTTTAAACGTTTTAATTAATTGGCAAATTTTATCTTCTTGAGATATCTTAAAACCATTTTTTGTTTTGTTAATTGTCAATCCTAGATACCTTTTAATTTCACCTAAATGCTTTAATTTTATCTTTTTGGCTAATAATGATATAATCTCATTAGCTTCATTATTAGTCTTAGTTATCAAAGCAATATCATCTGTAAATAATAATAATAATGACACCGTTCCATTATTTTCTCTTTTAAACACACATGGATCTGCTAAACCAGATTTAAAACCTATATTGTTTAACTCTTTCACAATATATTGGTTCCACTCAAACCCAGATTGTTTCAACCCGTAAAGACTCTTTTTGAGTTTCCAACAATCATTACTATTTATTTTATTGTCTTTTATACCTACTGGTTTTCTTAAATATATAGTGTGCTGCAATGGTGCATGTAGATAAGCAGTTTCTACATCTAAATGGTTAATGACATAGTTTTTCTTAGCTGCCCACACTAATGCTGCTCTTAAAGATGTTGCTTTAAGACTTGGTGCAAAAACTTCATCATAATCAGATGCAGTTTGATTAAATCCTTGAGCTACCAACCTAGCTTTATGGGTAACAGTCCCATCATTTCCAGTTTTTACTTTAAATATCCATTTGCACCCAATGGATTTTTCTCCTGGAGGTAATTTAGCATCTTCATAAACTTTCATTACTTTTAATGAATTTAGTTCTTTTTTCATTGCCTTTTGCCAATTCTCCTGATCCTTAGCAGTATACATCCTAAGTTCATCTACACTAGTTGGAACTTTAGTTACTTGGCAAACTATACTTGCTTGATACCTATCAGGTGGTCTAGTTACACGTGTAGTACGTCTAGGTATTACAGGACTTACAGGTGGACTTTCATTAACTAACTCTTCTTGATTATCTAACTCTTCCTGATCAACCTTTTCCTCTTGTTCTGGTCCTATTTGCTCTTCATGGACTTCTTCTTTAATTGGAATCTTCTTATAACTAATCTGATCTTTCTGTCTTTTGTAGGGTTCAATAATTACTTCATTATTTAAATCTTGCTCTAATCTATTCCATCCTACATGTTCTAGGAATTTAGCACTAGCACTGGTGTAAACTCTAGATGTACCTGGTTCCCAGAATCTATAAGATCTATGATTAGATGTATATCCTACAAAATATAATCTTTTAGCTCTATGTTGTCCTTTGTGTCTAAGTTGTGTAGGGATATGCACCCATGCTGGTGCTCCAAATGTGTGCATGTAACTTAAATCAGGTTTTGTACCATGCCACAGTGTGAATGGTAATTCACCTGTTGTTGAATTAACAACATTATTTAATATATGATTACCACACATTATTGCTTCTCCCCATAAATTGTCAGGTAATCCTGAATCAGACATCATAGTACGTGTCATTGATTTTAATGTTTGGCCTCTTCTCTCTATAAAGGCATTATGTTGTGGCCTATATGGTGCAGACATTTTATGTTGAATACCTAACATTCTTAGTCTGTTCTGGAATTTATTATTTGTAAATTCCGTACCATTATCTGTTATAAGAGTTACTAATTTCTTTTTAGTTTTCCTTTCTGCAAATTTTATCCAATTAAATAGATTTTGATACGTTTCAGTTTTGCTCTTCATTAAATAGCAAAACCCATATCTAGAATAGTGGTCCATTATACTTAGTATGTAACGAGCTCCTCCTACACTTGGTTTTTTAGGACCTATTAAATCAGCAAATACTACCTCTAAAGGCTCTTTAGTAGTAAATCCATCAACTCTATTAGCCGGTGTAACCCTGGCTTTGCTATGATTACAGGCATTACATTGCAAATACTTATTACAAGGTTTCAAACTTATTCCCTTAGATAATTCAACAGTTTTCTTAAGCATTTTAAAATTTAAATGCCCTAGCCTTCGATGTAACAAGTGAATACATTCATCATGAGTTTTCTTATTTTCATAAACCGTGTTAGCCACCTTTAAACCATCATCATTTAACAAATATAATTCACCTCTTAAAGATGCAGTAATTCTCTTATCTTCTTTCTCAATTATGCAGTTATCTCCTTTAAAAGTAACTACATATCCTAGTTTAACCAAAATTCTAACTGAAATTAAATTAAACTTAAGTTGTGGTACATATAACATTTTTACATTCTCTTTTATAAAAGAACAATATGCTATACCTTGACCTTTAGCTTTCAGTTTCCAGCCATTGGCTAACGATATCTGCTGTGTACTCTTGGACATTTTAATAAAATATTTGTTATCATTTGTTATACAATGTGATGCTCCACTGTCAACGACCCATAAATTATTTTTTACAGCTCCGTTAGTATACATGGCTAACTCTGGATTTTTATTTATCTTTTGATGACTTTTAGTATTCTGGCCAGCGTTCTGGCGTTTTGCCTTTTTACAAAATCTTGCCAAATGTCCTCTTCCTCCACAATTAAAACACTTTTTAATTGCATATGCAGTAGGAGATTCATTATCTTCTTTTTGAGGTTGCTGCTTCCTTAATTCGTCTCTTTCAAGCCTTCTTCTGGCCTCTTCAATCAATCTGCCAGTTATATCAGTTAAAGTTAGGCTTTCCTTTGGCAATATTTCAAGGGAAGTTACGTAGTTATCATAACTTTCGTTAAGGGAAGATAGAATTATGTAGACTTGGTGTAGTTCAGAGAAAATAAGCTCTTTCTCGTGCAGTTCTTGAAAAATGCTTTGCATAGTTTTTAAATGACTCAGCATATCACCATTCTTATGGAGATGCGTACTGAAAAGTTTCCGTGTTAGATTTATGTGAGCACCAACATTATCTCGAACATAAATCCTCTTCAGCTTCTGCCAACACCCAACAGCTGATTTCTCTCCGTGGATATAAACAAGTTGCTGATCAGTTAAGGTTAAAGCAATAATGCAAATAGCTTGTTGATTTTTATGCATAAATTCTTCTATCTTTAATTTATCTTCCTCATCCTCTGGATCCCATTCTTCTACGTTTGGTGGATTTTCAATTATGTTCCACAAACCTTCTCTTCGTAGAAGCAGACTACATTTCATAGACCATGATACATAGTTTGTTCCATCCAGCTTGGATATAAGGGACAAACTTTGTAGATTGACTTGTGCCATGTTTTCTTATATGGATATAAAACTATAATTAATAAAACACAGCTGTCTGTTTACTGAAATGTATAACAACACAAACTCTCACTTTTACATAAATCTGTTTTATCCTAATTAAACTGACTTTGCAGCCTCTGGGCCCATAACCAGTGTTAAGCCTGGTTTCCCCAACCAGGGTTAGGGAGACAAGCTAAACAGAATGTGCAGCGTTAGTCAGATAGGCACACAGAAAAATGAGTGAGCTAAGCTTGTATGTTTATTAACATACAGTAAAAATAACAGATACGCTTGTGCTATCAAAAATATAGTTTATTCCATTATGAGTTCATAGCATAGTCAAAATAACAGTCCAATAGTCATGTATCATTTAGTCAGTCCATTCAGGGATATTCAGTTAGCAAAGTCCGTGTAGAAATATCCTATGTCAATTCACTTACAAGTCAGTCCTTTGTTTTCTCTCCCGTTCGATCAATGCAATCGTGTGTCCTTGCAGTAATCAGGTATCATCAAAGCCAGAGAGAGAGCAAGCTGTAGCCTTGCTTCTTTTAAAGTGCTTTCACAACCACTCCCTTAATTACTGTCCCACAGTTAAAGTTGCAGACACTTTAACATACAAACTATGATTACATATTATTATTTACCTAAACCAGTTAGGGTAAAACAATGTTATCCCTAACAATTTTATATTTGTCAGAAATGGTGTAGGGTCTCCTGCTTGAGTGGGGGGTTGGACTAGTGGGGGGTTGGACTAGATGACTTACAAGGTCCCTTCCAATTCTGATGATCTGTTATCTGTTATATCAAACCAGAGAAGCAAAGGAGATGAAATGATGGTTAATCCGAACATGGAAATTTCAATTCCCCCCACTTTCTGCTGCCTCCATTTCATCTATCTATCTATCTATCTATCTATCTATCTATCTATCTATCTATCTATCTATCTATCTATCTATCTATCTATCTATCTATCTATCTATCTATACACACATATATACAATCTATCTATCTATCTATCTATCTATCTATCTATCTATCTATCTATCTATCTATCTATCTATCTATCTATCTATCTATCTATCTGTTTCCCTTTTGCTTTTTCTGCTCATCATGCCTTTGCATCTAATCATATTTTGTCTCTTTCTCGGGCTGAAGCAGGCTCTGAAGCCCCAAGTGCAATTTAAAGAATGGTGTCTGCAATGCTTAGTAGCTCTTCTTTTTTTAAACTTGTATGCAAGAGACAATACCTGGCAAGCAAGTCTCATTTTGAAGATCTTCAGGGAACAGACAGGCATAATCATATCATTGTATTGGCAGAGGAACGAATAAGCTTGGTACGGGGAGTACATTAGGGACATGATTCATACACATGCATCTGCATAACATAGAAATCTTGTTTCCCTTGGCTGATTCCTCAGTGACCTTGACTTTGGTGATCTGCCAAAGTAGACGTGCGCCAAACTTCCCCCGAACAGCATTTTTAATATGTTTTTCCCCCTCCTCACTCTAGAAGAGGATGCTCTCTTGGCTACCTTCTCGGGAGGGGCTACATCTATAATATGCATATTCCAGTTACTCAACCTCCCAGTTTACTGGAAGAGGGTAATTAATGAACTCCCATTCTTTTGTCTTTTTCCTAGCGATGAATTAAAAAAACAATGATGAAAGTTTTATTTACTTTTTTGTCAATTGAAAATATTTGTTTTTCTGACAGAGTTGTATGGCTCTAGATCTAATTTATATTGAAACTTGTCTCCTTTTTTTCCTGCCACTCTTGATAAAAATGATTTGGATTTTTAAATTCAGTCTACAGCAGGCCATAGAACTTTCTTTTTTTTAACTAGGGAAAAATTATTTGTACAGTAATCCCTGTTGTGTTTTGCAAGCCAATCATGTAATCTGGAAATACAAATTTTCAAGTGATATTCATGATTAAATGCATTTCTTTAGTCCCTTTGCCAAAAGACGTACTTTTTAAAGCAGTTTTCCATTGGGGAATGGCATTTTAAAAGTCTCCAAAGGATGACTATAAGGATATAACTGTTCTGTCCTTATTAGCATTCTTGAGATCCCCGCGCTTTGATTGGCCAAAGCGCGGGGTACTCTGATTGGTCAGGCGAGCCGCGCTGATTGGCTCGCTAAGAATCTCCCGCGATTGGTCCATTCGGATCGCGGGAGATTCAAAGTGGTGCCATTGGCCGCGGCCGCCACGGCTAAAAGAATAAAAACCGCAATCTTTTTCCCTTTGCCCCAGTTCGGTTCCAACCTCAAATAAAGAGCATGATTTGAAGTCACCGACTCCTGGCATCATTTCGCGGACACAACACTGGCGACGAAGGTGGGATCCAGGCCCTGAACCGAACCACGTGTCCGACGGAAGCCAGACGAACCACCGCGAGGGTGAAAATCACACCCCCAGCACCCTTCAACCCCGCCACCGAGGACTGGGAATCGTACTCCGACCGATTCCGCATGTTCCTCGAGTGCAGTGACCTGAAGGACGCCACCGGCCCCATGAAGCACGCCGTCTTCCTGACCCACTGCGGGACCGAGGTCTTCAAGATGGCCAAGGCGCTTGCCAAACCCGCTGATGCGACCGCGATGGACTGGGACGTCCTCGAACCCATACTTCGGCAGCACTACGCCCCAGAGGTACCCATCCTGATCCGATGCAACAAATTCTACTGTCGGGACCAGAGGTTGGGTGAGAGCTTCAGCGACTTCGTCGCCGAGCTGCGGCGCCTAGGGGGGCTCTGCGAATTCGACAACCTGAACGATGCCCTGCGAGACCGAATCGTGCTCGGTTTGTGGGACCCCGTCCTCCAGAGCCGGCTGATGGCCAAGGGCAACATCAGCCTAGCAGACACCCTCACCGCAGCCGCAGCCGCCGAAGCAACCCAAACTTCCGCCGACCGCATGCGCAGACCGAACACTGGGGACCGCAGTGGAAACAACAACCCGGCGAGGTCAACCGAGGCCCAACCTGAGACGACCACCCTCCAGGGCGACTTCCACTCGGCATCGGGCACTTCAGATGACAAGGAGGACATCCATCGCCTCCAGACAGGCCGCGACCCACGGAACCGGCGGGGTCGTAAGTCGAGGACCAACTGTGCCGGTTGCGGCGGCGACCACCCCAGGTCAGAATGCCGGTTTTTCAAATCAATCTGCCGACATTGCGACAAGAAGGGACACATCGCCCGTGTCTGCCGCCTAAAGAAGAATTGCAGCCCGGTACGATGGGACCAGAGCGACCGGAGGAGAGAGAGCACACCACCCCGGACCAGAGATCGCCCCTCGGACAATAGACGGGACCGGAACGGAGCATCCCTGCGAGGCGGCGATAACTGGCGAAAAGAGGAGACTCATCAGATGGTCACCATCGGCCACGCCATCACCAATGACGCACGGAAGGTCCACGTGGAGGTAGGCATCGAGGGCCAGCCATGCAAAATGGAGGTGGACTCCGGGTCCTACCTCTCCATGATTGCATGGCATGAAATAAAGCGCTTGGTGCCTACCCTCCAAAGGAGGAACATAGACAGCCAGAGACTCATTGTAAAGGACTACCAGGGAAACCGCATCCCAGTAGTCGGAACCAAACACTTCAACATCACCTATAAAGGGCACACCGAAAGACTTCCCCTGACAATCGTCGACCGCGACCGCCCAAGCCTACTGGGACTGCAATGGTTCGCCCCGCTCGACATCGCAGTCACGGGAGTCGACCACGTCACCGACGACAGCTGGGAGCAGCAACTTGTCCGGGAATTCCAAGAGGTCTTCGACGGAAACCTAGGCAAGTACCGAGGGCCCCTTATATCTTTCAACCTAGACCCAAACGTCCCCCCCAAATGCCTGAAACCAAGGCGGGTGCCATTCGCACTTAAACCCAAGATAGACGAGCAAATTGACAAGCTCATCAAGAAAGGGGTCCTACAGCCCATAGACCACGCCCGGTGGGAGACCCCCATAGTCACCCCGATCAAGCCCGATGGGTCGGTGAGGATCTGTGGGGACTATAAGGCCACCCTAAATGGCGCGCTACAACAAAGCGCCTACCCCGTCCCAGTAGTGCAACACCTACTGCCACTCACTGGGAGGGGGCAAGGTTTTCGCCAAGCTCGACCTCGCCCAGGCTTACCAACAGTTGCCAGTCGATGAGCAAACGGCAGAAGCGCAAACCATAGTCACCCACCGGGGGGCATTCAAATGCAACCGACTCCAATTCGGAGTCAGCGTGGCACCGGGAATATTCCAAAGCCTAATGGAAAGACTACTGCAGGGCATCAAGGGGGTGGTACCTTACTTTGACGACGTCCTTGTGTCGGCAACCAACCAAGCCGAACTAGAGGGTCGCCTAAGGGAGGTCCTAACCAAATTTAAAGAGACCGGGCTAAAGTTCAAGAGGGAGAAATGCCAGCTATGCACGGAACGGGTCGAATTCCTAGGATACCTCCTAGACCGTCACGGCATTCACCCCACAAACAAAAAAATCAAGGCCATCAAAGAAGCCCCCACACCCAAGTCCAAGATGGAACTACAGGCATTCCTGGGGCTACTGAACTTTTACAATGTTTTCCTGCCCCAAAAGGCGACGGCGGCGGAGCCCTTGCATAGGCTCCTGGACAAGGCGGTGATCTGGACTTGGGGGAAACGCGAGCAAGCCGCCTTCCAAAGAACAAAGGACCTCCTCACTTCGGACGCCGTCCTCATACAATATAACGAGACCCTACCTCTGGCCGTCACATGCGACGCATCACCCTTCGGCGTCGGCGCTGCCCTCAGCCATACCCTCCCCGACGGAAAAGAAGCGCCCATCGTGTTCTTTTCAAGGACTCTCACCAAACCGGAGCGGAACTATAGCCAGCTAGACAAAGAGGCTCTGGCTATCGTTGCCGCCGTAAAACGATTCCACGAGTATCTCTACGGCCGGACTTTCACCATCATAACTGACCACAAGCCGCTGCTGGGAATCCTTGCAGGAAACCAGGCCACCCCGAACATTCTGTCTCCCCGAATGACAAGGTGGTCCGAGTTCCTGGCAGCCTACAACTACGGACTCATACACAGACCGGGTAAGACGATCTCCCATGCAGACGCCTTAAGCCGCTCGCCACTACCGGAACCTGACACCGACCCAGCACCCACAATGACCACCCTCAACATAGAGACTCTACCCAACCTGCCCATAACCGCGTCAGACATTGCCCGAGAGACTAATAAAGACAAACGTCTGGCGCGGGTGTTGCATTGGGTAGAGAAAGGGTGGCCAGAAAGGGACAACGACGAGTCCGTCAAAACGTTCCGAAACCGCCAAATGGAACTCTCGCTATTAAAAGGGTGCATACTATGGGGGGACAGGGTGGTCATTCCAGAAAAGCTACAAGGGAAGGTTCTGGAACTGCTACACAAGGGGCACCCTGGCATCGTTAGGACTAAAGCCCTGGCCAGAAGTTATGCTTGGTGTCCAGGGATGGACAAACAAATTGAGGCCTGGGTAGCAAGGTGCCAACGATGCCAGGAAACTAGGCCAAGCCCACCCACAGCACCTGTCCTAGAGTGGGAAACCCCAAGGGGACCTTGGTCTAGGATTCACATAGACTTCGCCGGGCCCACAAAAGGACACACCTTCCTCATAACAGTTGACGCTTACTCCAACTGGCTGGAGGTAAGCAACATGAAGACGACAACCACGGAGGCCGTGATCAAGGAACTCTGCAAACTCTTTGCAACACACGGCCTCCCAGATGTCGTCGTTTCCGACAACGGGCCCCAATTCACCTCGCTGGAATTCGAAAAATTCCTAGCGGAAAGGGGCATCCGCCACACGCTGACAGCACTGGCGCACCCGGCGGCAAACGGTAGGGCGGAACGGATGGTCCAATTCACTAAGAAGACCATCCAGAAAATAGACCACGGGGAGATCCAGGAGAAAATAAACAAACTACTCTTCACCCAACACATAACCCCAAATACCACAACCAACAAGAGCCCAGCCGAACTATTAATGGGCAGGAAACTAAGGTCCACACTTGACAGGTTACACCCCACATATAACCCGGAGAAGCCCCCAGACTCAAACAGCAAACACTGAACCTTCGCACCCGGCGACCCCGTATACACGAGAAACCTGATGGGAGATTCACTATGGATACCAGCCGTCATCACACAAATAACAGGCCCACACTCGTACCGGCTACAAACAGCAGACGGACGAGCGTGGAAATGCCACATCGACCAACTAAGGTCGAGGACTACTAACCAAGAGACCGCCGACGCACAGACAGCCGAAACCAACCCCCACAACACAAACCAAGGGGGGAGGGAATACCCAGGGAACCAAAACCAAAGAAGAATAAACCAGCCGTACTTACCGGAAAGCAGCCATCATGACCCCTCGCCAAGAAGAGACAGCCAGGCCAGCTCGACCAACCCGGGAAGACCGAGTGGGAGCGGCAAAACCCGCAGCTCAACCAACCCGGGAGGCCCAGGAGGGAGCTACGGAGAGTGGCCCGGCCCGATCGACCAGCCGGTTCCCACGATGGCAGCAGGAGCAGCAGAGATCCCGACCGAACCGGCCGGGATCCAACCTACGACTGAGCTGCACAGGTCAAGTAGGCTCAGCGGAGCCCCGCCTACCTACGTGACTACGCGACATAAGGAGTGAACCAAGAGGGGAGGGGTGTTCTGTCTTTATTAGCATTCTTGAGATCCCCGCGCTTTGATTGGCCAAAGCGCGGGGCACTCTGATTGGTCAGGCGAGCCGCGCTGATTGGCTCGCTAAGAATCTCCCGCGATTGGTCCATTCGGATCGCGGGAGATTCAAAGCGGTGCCATTGGCCGCGGCCGCCGCGGCTAAAAGAATAAAAGCCGCGATCTTTTTCCCTTTGCCCCAGTTCGGTTCCAACCTCAAATAAAGAGCATGATTTGAAGTCACCGACTCCTGGCATCATTTCGCGGACACAACATAACTGTAGTTTTGTTTGTATGTTGGTTTGAACATGCTTCATCATAGAGGAATTAAGAGTTGTGGGTTTTGAAAAATACAGGAAGGATAAACAACCAGTTAGAAATTTAGATATTCCGTCAATGTAGCCTTTGCTTCTAAAGAACATAAAATAAGAAAGAAATAAAGAAAAGGGGCCAATGATGTCACTGAGTCCAACTCTTGGTCAGTGCAGCAATCCAAATAAAAAGCAACTGATTGATGACCATTCAGAATGCATCCAGTGAAGGTAAACCAATCATGTCACAGTCAAAAGGAAGCTTTTCTAATGTTCAACTGGAATTGAACTTTCTTTAATTGAAACCCATTATTCCATGTCCTACATGCTGGAATGATAGAGAACAAATTTTGAGCTTGTCTATGTGGCTTTCTTTGGGGGTATTTGAAGATTGTTCTTCTTTCCCATTCCCTTACTCTTCTCAAAGCTAATAACAAAAAACAAACAGCAACAGGTACTTCCAATTCCCTTTACTGGACTAGTTTCGAGTCTCCTGATCATCCACAGTGAAGAATTATTATGCATTGCATTGTGTTGTATTCCATGTTCTAGCCAAAAAAAGATTCTGTTGCTTTTAAGCTTATAAAATATAACACTGGAGAAAAACCAGATGGAAAAACACATGTTCTTGGTCCAAGTTTGAGGGGCCATATCTCAGAGCTGTAGATTGTTTAATATCTAGTTAAGCCCTGAGTATTCAACTGAAGAATCCTTATTAAGAGTTAACTTCATGGTCCTGCAGTGAGATTTCCAAGGTCTTGATAGCGGTTTACTCTACTGCCTCCTCTAATTGTAATTATCTTTCTGCTTATTTCTTCAGAAGAGCTATCTAGAAAGACTATCTTTTTCTTGTTTTCATAAATACAATGATTATATACATATATATATACATATATACAAATTTTATTCAGTTTTTCACATTAAAAACAAAAATCTCTTTTTAGTGGACAACATATTTTCAGGTCATCACCTTTACATACAAATATGACAGCAATTATACATTCATATATGCATACTTAATTCTATTATTACCTTTTCCATTCCAAATTTTCAGTAAGGAGAGAAACAAACACATGAATTCTCACCTTTTTCATTAATCTCAATTGAAACATCTTTTTGTTTCATTTCAATTATTTCAAATATAATCCTTTAATATTTATTTTAAAAATAAAGATAAACAATATGTGTTTGCATAATAATAATAATAATAATCACAGCAGTAATAATGATAATGATAATAATAATACAAAAGTTACCAATGTCCCTCCTTACTTTTAATAGTCTATGTTAACTTATTAATTTAGTTGGTTCTTTAGTCTGTCATATTCCCTTTCCATTACACATTCTTTTTATACATTCTAGATTAATACAAATTTTAACACTAAAAAAAAAACAAGTATAGTTTCCCCCCTTTTACTGCTTTGAGTGTGACACCTCAGTGATTAAAATATACCTTTATTACCTCATCTTGATTCCCAATAAACTATTATTTTTAAGAAGTTACAATAATAATCATTACATCTTTTCATTTGGATTCCGCAACATATTTCTCTCCCTTGATTTTTAATAAGAGTTATCAGTATCTATATTATCCTATTTTCTAAATGTTTTTAATTGCAGAAATATTCTTATTACTCCTTGTCAGATTCCTGCAGAATCCCCTTTTTAATTCATCAACCATTATCTCTGAAAAAACAATTTCTTTTCAACATTTTACTATTTCCGTATTTCTTTATTTCATGCACCTGTTTCTTACTGCTTCTCCTCCCCCTCTTTTCCCCATATCTTTTCTCATTCCAATTTATATCCCTCTTTCTTAATATCTTCCTTTCCCCTTTTCTGATGGATCTTTCTGCCTTTCCCGACTTCACAGGTATTCCCTTTGATTGCCTTCTTAAATCTCAACTTTTTAACCTTCCTTCTTTCCCCACTTCTTTGTAGTATTAATTGTCTATTTAAAATGTCTTCTCCTTGAGTCGATTCCTCCTCCTCTGAAGCTCTTTCTTCTTGTTCTTCAATCGCCATTTCCATTTTTTCTAACACACAGCAAAGTGATTCGTCTCTTTCCTGTAGTAATTCTCTCATATTTTTAAGTTCCATTTTTAATTCCTGAAGAGATATCATCATTACACGCTCTTATATTTTATGATCGTTAAAGTCCACACACACAAAAAAACAATTTTACTTTTCTTCTTTCTTTTTCAATTTTCTAAAGTTCTCAGTTATTCCAGCCCAGGGTCTATACCAAAAACATCGATCAATCCCACAGTCAGTCTTTCCTTGTTTTTTCCTTTATTCTGGTTCTGCTTTTACTTTCTAAGATTCTTACTTTGTTTCAATATTTCTTTAATGTTATATTCACACAAGTTCATTCAGAAACAGGATGCTTTCCGTGTTGTTTAAGCTCAAGTTTTTGTCAAAAGGTGGCACTCTCCATTATAAAAGTCTTCACCTTTCCCCCCTATTTTTTTATTTAGAGTTTTTCAAACCACAATATTCCAGCACAGTCCAGTCTCCAATTTGTAAACTTTATTATTATTATTTTTTGACAATCTTAAGTCCAGCTTTATTTTATGCCTGTTTATTCCCAAAATATTTTAGTCCAATTTAGTTAAATCTTTTGTTTCAGCTTCTTCCTTTCCCGGTTCGAAGCCCTGCTTAGCTGTCAAAAATATTTTCTTATATTTTTTCCTGTCCCTTTGTAATTTCACCGCTCACTTTTCTTTTCTTAAAAATTCCATGTTACCTTAATCCCGGGGTACTTTTGTTTAGTTGTATTGCCCAGTTGTCCCAGTTCAGATGTTATCCATCTCTTTCTCCCCTCTTGCACAAATCTTAATCCAGTGGAGTCCTCCTTTTTGGGGTGGCCATTTTAAACCACAGTTGCAGTCGTCTTCGGGAGGAAAAAGAGCAAGCCCAGCGGGGGAGATGCGGCTCCCCTCAATCTGGCTTGCGGCTTCCCCTTACTCCGCCGCCCCTCCAAAACAGCTTCAGCCCCTAATCGTAATAATCGGGGCTCTCCAATGAAAGAGCACGGACAATAGCCGCAGAGAGTCATGATCTACAGTCCGTCAGCGAAGAGGCCTCCACCTTCTTCCATGATGATTATATTTTCAAAGAGAAATGTAGCTGGCTGCAGCTGTAAGCCATTCTGCAGGGTAGTTGGGATGAATTATAATGGCTTAAATTCATGCGGTGAATTTCTTGATCAAACAGGGATTTGAAACTGGGGGTCCTTGGTCTCAGTATAACCCCTGAGGCCATTATTACCACACCAGTTTCATGTAGCATTGACAAAAGATGAAGGACAGACAAGGAAAGTAAGATAGAAGACTATTGTTTTTAGATAGTAAAAATGAGCCAGGTTCTTTAAAAATGGCAAAGCGCTGGTAACAAATTGAGAGGGAATATTTCTGTCCACCCCACCCCACCCCCCCAAAAAAAATTCAAGTGAGAGAGGTAGGGATAAGATTGGCAATGCTACTGCCAAAATCTCAATTAAGTTTTGTCAGCTTTCTCTCATTTTCATAAAGGAAGATAATTAAATGTTCAGGAAGAAGCCTAGCCAGCTGGTGAGCAACTCATAAAACTGAAAAAAGGTAGGAGAGATTCATTTCCCATCTTTCATCTAAAAGAGACATATTTTGCAAACAGTAGGTTCAATGGGAGAGGGATTTGTGGAAGTGGAAGAGAAAAAAAACTAGCAGCTTCACTGGGCAGTTTTATAAACATAGCGATGCAATTTAACTCTGTGAGAGGACAGGTGGCCTATAAAATGGCCAGCACTTAGTTTGCTGTTGTCCTGTCCCGGTAAGGCCCCTCAGCGAGGAACTGTTGGCTATGAAAACTGAGAAGAGAGGCAACTGATGGTGGTGGCATTGTGGTGAGAGAGGAAAAGAGGTGTGCGTGCTTGTAAAACAGCCTAAAAGTAAATAGAAAGATATATTGTTCTCCAGCGGAAGGACTTGTAAGAAGTACAGGTCATTCTTGACTTACGATCACAATGGAGCTCAAACTTTTTGTTGTTAATGGAAACACTTGTTAAATGAGTTTTGCCCCATTTTGTGACCTTTCTTGCCACAGCTGTTCAATGAATCACTTCAGTCATTAAGTTAGTAACATGGTTGTTAAGTGAATCATGGCTTCCCCATTGACTTTGTTTGTCAGAAGGTCATAAAATGGGGTCACATGACTCTGGGATACTGCAACCGTCATAAATTTGAGCCAGTTTCCAAGCAGCTGAATTTGGATCATGTGACCATGCTCGTAAGCGTGAAAATAAAGGTAATAAAGTCATCTTTTTCAGTGCCGTTGTAACTTTGAATGGCCACTAAATGAACTGTTGTAAGTCAAGAACTACCTGTAGTAGTTGGGGGAGCAGTAGAAGCCCACTGACTTGGCTTATATATGAAAGAACCTGTGACAAACTCTGTTCAGGTTAGTGGGAGTTTTGCCTTTGAAATCATTGGGGTTTTAGACTGCATCTTTCAACCACATTCAGAAAATTAGACAAATCCAAGTTAGATATTCATTCTTTATTTAGAGAAACCCCAGGTACCTCTGGAAAGCTCACAGACCTGGTGAGAGAGAATCTAATATCAGTCCTGGCAGCTTACACATTTCCAGAATTTCAATCTTGGACCCGGGAACTTGATAATAGTAGAAAAACCAAGAACCTGCTGTTGTTAGAGAAGTCCCATCACTTAAGGTAGAAAAAAAAATTGCTCATACAGAGAAGTTCTGCCTGATCCAAAAACACAGAAATCAAGATAAAAGAAGAATAAATGAATGAAACTCCAGGATTTAAGTCTTCAGCTTCATCTTTCTGCCCTTTTATTTCAGTGGTTTCTCAACTATGTTTTTTTTCAATCTTGGCATTGAAATACAAATGTTGAGACAATGGTTCTGTCCAATTTAAGCCACATTGGTTTGCATTTCACAAGTTTTAATCCTTACAAGGAAGGCAATAGCACTCTATACCTGTCATCTAACAATTGGGGTGTGTGTGTATGTGTGTGTATATATATATGGTATTCAGCTTTGTTCGGGTATTTTCCCACGTCATTATAGTTGTGCTTTTAAAGTTGTAGCAATGTTTCGGCAGAATCTCATCTGCCATCATCAGGCTTCTGTATTGTGTTCATCTGTGAGTCAGACTTTCACAGCCGTTTCAGTTTTAAATTTGGGACTAGCCTACTGCTGTGCCAGAATGGTCTTTTCTTCGCCCTGATTGGTTGGGAGTCTTGGTCTGTGTTTATTGGTCTTGGAGTTTGCTGTGTTCTGCTTGACTGGTGTTTCTAATATCTTCTGTCTGTTTTGTGGCTTTTTTTGTCTTGATTGGCTGGCAATATTGTGTTCCTGTATTGGAAGCTTTTAGTGCAGCTTGACTCTGAGTAAATGGATGGCTGTCATTTATTAGGAAGCTAGGTTTCATCTGGATGCCTGGTTGGGGTGTGTTTGAGCTGGAGGTATCAGGGGGGATCTGTTTGTGCCCAGGTGTTTGCCTGGCTTGTGGTGTGGAGATTTTTTTGTTTGTGAATGCAGGCTTCCAAATAATTGACAGTCTGGTGGAATCATCTCTTCTATTCATGCTTTCAGGTCTTTTTTCAATCTCTATGGCTTCTCTGATAATTCTGTAGCTGGGGTTTTCTAATAGTGGCCAGGGTTTTGGTGCCATCGAAGTCGATGCTATGACCTGTTGCTTTCATGTGTTGGACTAGTGAGGAAGTATGTTCCAGATTTTTTATTGCATTTTTGTGTTCATCCAGGCAGGTACTTATTCCTCTTTAAAAAAAAAAATCATAAATCTCCCTATTTCTGTTGATTGTTCTTTTAAGGAAGTTAAAATTGCATTGTTGTTGTAAAGAGCTATATATTTTATTAGACTATTAAACAGTTCAGGAAAATCTAACTATCCTACCAAGTGGAAAAACACAAACACTCAATACTTCTTACCAGTATGTCAACTTGTACATTCCTGGCTTTTTGTGACAGCATTAAATAACAACACTTGAGGTGAGTTTTTGCTTCTTTTTTAAAAAAAATGTATTTCAATTTCTCTCACTGTCAACATTCCTTACTGCTCTGACAGAAACAGACTCAGAAAAGCATGACAACAAAATCATTGTCATAAAGTTATGAATATAAAAGGTGCATCACACAAGCCAACTATTTCTGTGCCTTTCAAACAGGAAGCTCCTTCAAGCTTTGCACTTGCCTTATGCTCTGTTCCTTAAAGATGCCAGGCTTATTGGGAAAAGCCACTATTATTATGCCCGATTCCCCATTAGATTAGATTTATACTACCAAGCTGTTTCTTTACAAGTCTTCTATGGATCAATGCACTGGAAAGGAAATTGCATCACTGGGTATCTGAAAGCCATTGAAGAGAAACTTCCTCTGCAGAAATCAGTTTAGGCATGAACAACAAGATACAGCTTAGGTTTAACGTAAATAACTGTGTTACAGAAGTTTGTTCACCTTTTAATACATTTTCACCCAAACATTTCATATTTACCACTTTAAAGAAAGGGATGCATGAATGAAGTTTCTAGACCATCTGATTCAGAAAGCTGTGTTTGAAAACAAGGGACAGGACAATTAACTGAGCAACAGAGGACTTGTAAATGCAGAATCCTCTTTGTAAGCATTCATCTTGTTAGGATGGAAAGTAATGTAATTATTATGAATATGCATTCATGAATAATAAGTGAGCATTTTCATCAGCAGTGAGAAGAGGGGGGGAAGCCTCTGAAAAAAAAGGAAGCAGTTTTTTTCGAGCCCCGTTGAAATCCTCGTGTACCCACAATACAAACATGACAATTTGGATTCATGTCTGGCAGGATTCTTAACTCTTCTGGATTTTTAACACATGAGAACTACATAGAAAGGAAAGGAAAGGAAAGGAAAGGAAAGGGAAGGGAAGGGAAGGGAAGGGAAGGGAAGGGAAGGGAAGGGAAGGGAAGGGAAGGGAAGGGAAGGGAAAGAAAGAAAGAAAGAAAGAAAGAAAGAAAGAAAGAAAGAAAGAAAGAAAGAAAGAAAGAAAGAAAGAAAGAAAGAAAGAAAGAAAGAGAGAGAAAGAAAAGTTCAAACAAGTTTCCTTGAGCCTCTCTGATCCATCTGGTTAAAGTGGAGGGACATATATCTTTCGGACATTTTGTTTCTCAAAAGGTTCTGGTCACCTATGTGACAAAAGGATTGGAGACACTCAGAATTTAGTGCTGCAGTTAAAGTGATGGTTTGCAGGCTTGCGATACCATCCATGTTCTCCCAGCTGGCTTGCTCTGATAAAGCTCTTAAACAACCTCTTCTCTCTTGGAAACTTGATAGAGTTGGCAGTCTGATTACTTTACAGAGGGATCCACTGCTGGGAGGTGAATTTTAAAAGAGGATCTAATTGTGAAATCCATGCATGGATCTGTTCAGTTGCAATTCTACCGGTTAAGCCAGTAAACAGGTAGCAAGGGAACTGAATTTCGGTCCCCTAATTCAGAGTATATTTATAATCCACAGGAAGTAAGAATGTCTATATTGGGATCACTGTGATGTATTCCAGTATCTGCTTTGCAGCACAGTTTATTTTCTTTCAAATTTGAATTCAAATATTTAGAGGAAAAAAAATTGTCACAGGGACCAAGGAAAGTGTTAAGTACTTGGACATGGGTCGGAGTAAATGGAGACAGCCTCTGAATAGTGACTTTCAGCTCTTTATTAGCATAGTGACTTCTCAAAACAACAACAGTGAACTCTGCCTTATATAGGCAACCCTTGTAAGAATTGTCCAATAGCGAGCTATGAACACTAGCTCTTTTAACCAATAAGAATCCTCTGTTAAGGGCCAATCGGATTCCTCAGAACTAACCAATCTGATCTGGCCGCCTAACAGCCAATCAGACGTGCAGGGCCAGAACCCTGCACTTTACCTCAAGCTCATACTTTATTAACTATGGTACATACACAACACCCCTTCCCCCTGGCTTCTTAATTACGGTGAAGTTATATAGTCCTTTAAATAGGATGGTTGTCTTTTAAGTCTTTCAGATTTTCGTTGGACTGGTTGGTTGCAATCCTGTTGAGGTAGATTGTTGTTTGGCAGTGGATCTGCTTCTTGCTCAGGTGCAATTTCTTGCAGTGCAAACGATTCTCCTTCCTGCTCATTTCCTGAGTATCACTTAGTTCGTCGCTCCCTTCGAGCAGGTTTCCTGGAACGTCATCTTCTTCTGTACCTCCCCCCCTCGGTTTGGTCATGGGGGAGTTGTTGACTGGCCATTGTGAGTCGTGACAGTAATTGGTCGATATGCCGTTTCCACAGTCTATTGTCACAGCATTTCACTACGAAGGATTTGGGGCTGGTCACTCGTACTACTGTCGCCTCTATCCATAATGGATCACCCGATAAGTTTCGTGCGTAAACGAGGTCTCCTACCTGGAAGGTGCGACAGCGGCCGCTGGATCCTATTGGCTTTTCCAGTTCGTAAGCAGGGTGCAACCGGTCGAGGTGGGAGCGGAGTCTTCGTCCCATCAGTAGTTCGGCGGGAGTTCTGCCGGTGACACTATGTGGAGTTATGTGTTGCAAAAAGAGAATTTGGTTGACCTTGTCATCGATATTGTCATAGTCCATTTTTTGCAAAGTCTTTTTAACAAATTGGACCATGCGTTCCGCTTGGCCATTGGTCGCAGGGTGCGCAGGCGAGGTGAGCACATGGCGGATGCCGCGGTCAGCGAAGTACTCTCGAACATTAGTGCTGTAAAGCGAAGTACTCTCGAACATTAGTGCTGTGGCCCGTTATTGGACACCAGGACGTCAGGCAATCCGTGGGTTGCAAAGATTCTGTTTGGGATCTTGATCACTGCCTCGGAAGTTGTAGCCATCATACGATGAATTTCTAACCAATTGGAGTATGCGTTGACTGTCAGCAGGAAGGTATAGCCCTTGGTTGGCCCTGTGAAATCCAGGTGGATTCTGGACCAGGGTCCACGTGGCGTCTCCCATTCAGTAGGCATGGCTTTTGGTGGGGCGTTGCTGACTTGTTGGCAATTGGCACACGCTTTGACCCACTGCTCGATTTGCTTGTCCATGCCCGGCCACCATGCGCAGCTTCGTGCAAGCGCTTTCATCCGCAGGATGCCGGGGTGGCCCTCGTGCAGAATTCGCAGCAGCGTCTTCCGGAGTCGTTCTGGGACAACGACTCTATCGCCCCAGATGATACAGCCTTTTTGGGAAAAAAGTTCAGTCTGTTGAGATTTAAATGGTGCGAAGTCATCTGGTACTTGGTCCAATGGCCATCTGCGTTCTACCCAGCCTAGGACTCGAGCTAGGGTGTGGTCTCATTTGGTTTTTCTCGCGATGTCTCGGGTGGTCATAGGCAGCGAGTTGAGTGTTTCGATCTGCAACGTAGTTGCTATTGGTGCCGGATCGTCGAGAGTCTCTGGAAGCGGTGCTCAGCTTAATGCGTCGGCGTGGGGAATGGCTTTCCCCGGGCGATATTGCAGGCAATAATTATAAGCAGCTAGGAATTCTGACCATCGGGTCATTCTAGGGGATAATATGTAGGGGGTTGGCTTGTCCCCGGCTATTATCCCTAGCAACGATTTGTGGTCAGTTATAATGGTAAATGTCCTTCCATGCACATATTCATGAAATTTCTTTACAGCTGAAATGATTGCGAGAGCTTCTTTATCAATTTGTCCATAGTTCCGCTCTGCTTGTGAAAGAGTCTTCGAAAAGTATGCAACAGGGGCTTCGTTCCCATTAGGCAGTACATGGCTCAAAATGGCGCCCACCCCGAAAGGCGATGCATCGCAGGTTATAACTAACGGCAAAGTCTCGTTATACTGCATAAGTACAGAGTCAGATGTCAGCAGTTTTTTAACATTCCAGAATGCTTGCTCTTCCCGGTAACCCCATACCCACAAAGCTTTCTTATCTAATAATCGGTGTAACGGTTCAGCGACAGTTGCTTTGTGCAGTAAAAACACATTATAGAAATTAATGAGGCCTAAGAACGCCTGGAGATCGGCCTTGTTGCGTGGTCTGGGAGCATTTTTGATCGCTTTTAATTTACTCTCGGTAGGATGAATGCCCTGGCTATCAATTCGGTATCCTAGAAACTCAACATTGTCAGTATATAAGTGACATTTATTTTTTCACATCTTGGAATTTTTTAAGAACGCATTTCAAACGATCCTGCAAGATTTTTTTGGTAGAGGCTGCAATTAATACATCATCAAAATAAGGAACCATGCCCTTGATTCCCTGTAATAACCTTTCCATGAGGCTCTGGAAGATCCCCGGGGCTACACTAACTCCAAATTGCAATCGGGTACATTTAAAGGCACCTCTGTGCGTTACAATTGTTTGGGCTTGGGCCGTTTTTTCATCCACTGGTAGTTGTTGATAAGCTTGAGCTAAATCTAATTTAGCGAAAACCTTTCCGCCTCCCAAGGAATGGAGGAGGTGCTGCACCACCGGAACTGGATACGCATTCTGCTGTAGGGCATGGTTTAAAGTGGCCCGGTAGTCCCCACAAATTCAGATTGACCCATCTGGCTTAATGGGTGTTACAATAGGGGTTTCTCATGGAGAGTGATTGATGGGCTTCAACACCCCTTGATCAATTAGCTTGTCGAGTTGTTCGTCGATCTTTGCTTTAAGAGCGAATGGAACTCGACGGGGCTCCAAGCGAATGGGGGCTACCTTTTGATCTAGACTAAATGAGATTGGGGTCCCCTTATACTTGCCTAAGCTGTCCGCGAAGACATCTCTGAACTCAGAGATAGGGTCTTCCTCCCACTCACAACCACCGACTCGGTTCACGCCGGCCACTTCAATGCTGAGTGGCGCGAACCATTGGAGGCCTAATAGACTAGGCCTATTTCTATCAATGATCATTAGAGGTAAGTACGGTGTATGCATCTTGAAGGAGACTCGGACTCGGCAGGACCCGACAACGGGGATTTGATTTCCTTGGTAGTCCTTGAGGATGAAGCGTTGAAATTGGAGGTCTTGGCGTAGAATTGTGGAGATGAGTTGCTTGAGTGTCTTCCAAGACACCATCGAGAGGGACGATCCCAAGTCGACCTCCATGTGGCAAGGCTGGTTCTTGATGGCTACCGTGACTCGGATTTTCTTAGCATCCAAAACTGAGGCATGAGCTATAGTGATAATATGGTGAGCCTCTTCTTTTTGCAAAGCGCGATTTCTGTTGGAGTGGTTTACTGGCTCTCGCCTTACAGGACGGTTTCCTGTCGATTGGCGATAGTTGGCCCCTTTTGAGGCCTGGCTGGGTTCTGGAAAGCTGCGGCAGACGCGGCCGATGTGGCCTTGTTTCCCGCACTCATGGCAGAGTGCATCGCGGAATTTGCATTCGGCCCTGGCATGGTTTGCTCCACAGCCAGCGCAAGGGCGTAAGGGCTTCAGGCGAGGGTCCCGGTCGGACCGCAGTTGATGGACCCCTTCTTCGTCGCTGTCTGACGACGAAGAGAGGTCCTCGTGGTGCGTTGTTGAGAGCTGCCCTTTTGAGTTGGGTAAGATTTCGCTGGTTGGTGGTGTTACCGGAATGCGGCTTCGCCGTAGTTGTGCAGCTGACTTTTTAGTCACCTCCGCAGCTGTGGCTTCGGTGATGGCATCAGCAAGGCTGATATCGCCTTTCGCCATCAGCTTGCTTTGCACGCCTAGCGCATCTAATCCCAGAATTACTCGATCTCTTAGTGCCTCTTCTAAATCGGCGAACCCGCAGAGACCCCCTAAATTTCAGAGGTCCGCCACGAAATCGGCCACGCTCTCCCCTTTCGTTGGTTTCTCTGATAAAACTCGTGGCGTCTCATGAGTGTAGGCACGGTTGGCGCGTAATGGTCTCTCAGGATGAGTTTGAGGTCGTCCCAGCTCATGGCTTTCACTTCTCGAGGTTTGGTGAGTGCTTTAGCCATCTTAAATACAGCTGGGCCGCAATGCGTCAGGAACAGTGCCCGCTTCTTTGATGGTATGGCGTCCTTCAAGTTATTCGTCTCGAGAAACATTTGGAAGCGATCCATGTAGGATTCCCAATCCTCTTGGTTCAGATCGAACGGAGCGGGTGGTACGATGCCGCCGGATATGGTTCCGTTGTTGGCGTCGTTTTATTACGTGCTTGGTATCGCTTCCTGGCTTCTTCGGTTCAGACATCTCCACATCGCATCCTCGTCGCCAGTGTTAAGTACTTGGACATGGGTCGGAGTAAATGGAGACAGCCTCTGAATAGTGACTTTCAGCTCTTTATTAGCATAGTGACTTCTCAAAACAACAACAGTGAACTCTGCCTTATATAGGCAACCCTTGTAAGAATTGTCCAATAGCGAGCTATGAACGCTAGCTCTTTTAACCAATAAGAATCCTCCATTAAGGGCCAATCGGATTCCTCAGAACTAACCAATCCGATCTGGCCGCCTAACAGCCAATCAGAAGTGCAGGGCCAGAATCCTGCACTTTACCTCAAGCTCATACTTTATTAACTATGGTACATACACAACAGAAAGCATTATACTTCTTTTTGTAATGTATAAGTAATTGAAAGTTTTGGCTTTTTTTAATCGCAAAATGTTCTATATTTTTTCTTGTAAGTAGTGTGATTGTGAGATATATACAGTTTGGTTTAAAAAAAAAACCCTTCCAAAGTTCCATCTATTAATTGTGCTTTGCCTCTCCCTATTTCTTTAATTATATATTTAAATTGTCCACTTCTTCCTTCAGACTGATGATACTTTTTTAAAATTATAAATCACTCCTGCTTCTAAACTTTTATTCCTTACCAGTGGGTTACTGGGTTATCATCTAGTTGATACATCAAGGTTGACTCAGCCTTCTATCTGAGATTGATAAAATGAGGAGCCAGATTGTTGGGGGCAAGAGGCTGACTCTGTAAAATTGCTTAGAGAGGGCTGTAGAGCATTGTGAAGTGGTATATATGTCTAAGTACTATTGCTAGTGCTACACACATGTGAAAAATCTATGACAGATCCGTTGAAATAGAGATAAGCCTGTCAGAGGTTGTGGATGTTGCATTTCATCTGTATAAGTTAGGCTGCACAATAATCAGAGGATAATGAAAGTTTCAAACTCACAGCAGAAAGTTCTTCAATTATGCAACCTTACCTTTGTGCTTTCTGTAGAATGACTAATAACTCAGACTTTCCCTCAGATAAAAAGGAAGAGAATTTTTTTGCCAGTGTACACATGAGATCATAACCTATAATTACATGCTTAAAGGTTCTCTAGGAATGCATCAAAGTTATGAGAAACTAATAACAAGATAAATCTGCTTTAGGATTCAGCATTTATCCAGAGAACACTACACAATTGTTCTCTCTTAAGTTACCATTGCCAGTATCCAGATGGATAATCTTTAATTTTTCAAGAATACAAAGAGCACTTTAGGGAAGCTGAAACCCTCAACAAGGGAGTCATGAAAAATAAGTACACAAAAATTCAGAAAATGATTATATAGAACCTCCACTGAGGTCAAATACTTTGGGGAAATACTTGTATTTTTAATGTTAAGTCTGTACCAGATGCATTCCCTATTAGATTTTTCAAAGTGAAACTTTGTTAATTTAGTAGAATTGAATTATCTTTTAAGAAATAGCCATAGCAAGAAAGCCCTTGCATTTTAATAGAGACCTATCTATTGTAATGTTTTTGGGTTAATAACACTAATTAAAACATGTTTACCTTTTTGCTGGATGACACATTATTGGAATTTTGCAATACATTTTGTTGAAAAATGTGCCTCAGAACTGGCTCACATTGAATATATATTGAAGTTTAAAAGTTGTCTGAAGAAGTCTGTGAAAAGCATCTACAAAAATGCATTAGGTCTCTGCAAGATGATCCAGATTTGTTTCCCAGAATAAAATTTGTATTGGGAAGGCACTGAGATGCCTTTTCATTAAAATGCAACACAGTTTGGTTTGAACCCGTTTCTCCCTCTCTTCTCCCTATCATTAGTGAAAAGCTAAGACTGCTCTTAAATTTTGATGAGTGACATATTAGCAAAGGTAGAGAGATATGTTCTCCAGCCCAGCTCACCAAACTTTGGGGCAAGCTGTATTGAAGGTTCAATTAATCAATCAATCAATTCAATTCAATTCATTACAGTCATAGACCAGAGACCAGAACAAATAAAAACACTTAGTAAATATATAATTCAAAATTCTAGAATAAAATAATAAATAACAGATAAATTCTATGATAAAATCCAGTCTGTCAACTAACACATGGTCTACTATACTAAATTTACAGTCCATAAACTCTGAGACCCATAGTCAGTTTAATGCTAAAAGGGAAAGAAATAAGTAGGGTTTGTCACATTTCTTGTATGAAATAGCTATGGTGGATCAGGCATGTGTTTGTTAGAAGTTCTAAGTAATGTGTCTTCAGCATTGTTCACCAAAAGCTTTGGGAAGCTAAGGTACTGTAAGCTAAGCAAAACAGCATGATTACTTCATTATTTAAAACAAGAGCTCTAAATTGCATGCAGTAATGAAAATAATATAGATTAGCCAATTCCATTAGAAAAAAATTGCTTACAAAATGTATGTATAGGGACAGCTCTATAAAGAAATGTACATGAAAATACACAAAAATGCAACTTTTCTTCTCTATCCCTTCTGGCCCATCCCTTAAAGACCTGAAAACAGGCCAAACAGAACCTAAGACAAACTGAAATGGAGTCCATTTAGTCTAGTAGTTAAGAACACAGAAAACTATGAGTTCCATACCTACCTTAGATATGAAAGCCAGCTGGGTGATTTGGGGGCCAATCACCAGGAGACTGTGAGTTCTAGTCCTATTTTATGCATGCAAGCTGGGTGGGTGATTTTAGGTCAGTCACTGTGTCTCAGCCCAACCCACAAGTCTCAAGTTTGTTGTTGTGGGGAGAATTGAAGGAAGAAGGAAGGGGTATTAAATATGTTTGCTGCCTTGAGTTATCTATAAAAAATAATAAAGTTAAGATAAAAAATATTGACCAATATTTTATATTATCCAGGCTAATATTGGCTAAGCAGTATTTTTTTTCTGATCTAGTTTCTCCTGTTTGCATTTGCAAGTTTTAGCCTGTATTAATTGCATGGGAAATCTCATCCAAAGATAAATCAGGCAGGAAATGCAATAACTTACATGGGCAGCTGATTTTTTTCCACAGAACAGAACTTGCTACATAATGAAACAAATTAGCTGCCGGATAATATTCAGCCAAGCATCCTTTAAATGAATAAAAGTATCCTATGTACAACTGTTCAGAAGCATACCATTATGTCTTACTCTCAAGTAAAGTACTTATAGGATTGCAGCCAAAGTTACTGTTGGTTTTTGGGTTTGTTTATTTTTTTGGTCCAGGTATGCTGATTTTAAAAAATACTATAAGTGAAGACTATTTTTCATTGCCAACAAATGCTTTGCAAATCAGATCAATAAATCAATCTGTGATAAGTTGTATAATTAAAGCACCGAGTGGCAATCCATAATTCATTGCTGGGGATCCATTCTGTCCTATGGATAGTAAATTCAGGTCAGGATGTAGAGAATTCAAGCATTTTACAAAGATGTTTAAATTGTAACTCTTCATGTTCCATAGGAAATTACTTTTTTAACCTCTAGGGATAATGCTCATTGCTGTTTCCTAGCCAAGGGGCCCAGCATTGTTGGAAGATGCTTCCATGATCATATGGCTGGCATGACCATACTCTGAGGCTAATGGAACATTGTTCCTTTCCCACCAAAGTGTTACCTATTTATCTACTTGCATTTGCAAGCTTTCGAACTACTAGGTTGGCAGGAGCTGGGGCAAGAACGGGAGCTCAACCCATCACATGGTGCTTGGGTCTCGAACTGCTGACCTTACAGTCAACAAAATATTTTAACCACTAGGCCACCATGCCTCCACACAAAGTTGTTAGTCAATTAACATACTCAGCCACATGGATCGTAATCGGATTTAGCACATGTGTTTTCTTATATTGTGCCATTGGGCCAGTCTTTAAATTCACTCCTTCATGCAGTGCTTGGTTCTTGAACTGCTGACAGTCTGGCTGATAGGCCAGAAGGCCAGAGTCAAAAGCATGAGCATTGGGAAGGGATGACTACCTATGGTCTGGCAGAAGCCCTGTGTTGACTATTTGGTAATCTGATCCCATCAGAGAATTTTCCCAGAAAAAAATGGGATTGAGCAGAAGATAGGACTCCCTTCTACAATAGCAATAGCACTTAGACTTATATACCACTTTACAGTGCTTTACAGCTCTCTCTAAGCAAATTACAGAGTCATCAGATTGCCCTGAATAATCTGGGTCATTTTATCGACCTTGGAAGGATGAAAGACTGAATCAACCTTGAACCTGGTGATATTTGAACTGCCAAATTGCAGGCCTCCAGCACTTAGCAGAAGTAGCCTGCAATACTGCTCTCTAACCACTGCACCACAATGCCTTTAGGAAGCTCTTTTCCCAAGAGTCTCCAAGTTCAATAACTGGTTTCTTTTGAAATTCAGACACTTGGAGATACATGCACGCTCTTTTCATCTTCGCACAATCTTGTCCATAAACGAATATTCATAGCTGTACCTCTGTTTGCATTGCTTAAGCTGTTCTGTACCTTCATTTGCATTCTTGAAACCCCACGTTTTGATTGGTCAAAGCGCGGGGTGATCTGATTGGTTTAGTGAGCTGTGCTGATTGGCCCACTGAGAATCTCCCGCGATTGGTGGATACGAATTGTGGGAGATTCAAAGCGGTGCTATTGGCCGCGGCTGCCGCGGCTTGACAATAAAAAGCCGCAAGTTTTCCCTTGGAGCCAGATCGGTTCCAGGGCCTTAATAAAGAGCTGAAACCACAGTCACTGCCTCCTGGTCTCCTTGCCAAACAGACATGACACTGGCGACAAGGGTGGGATCCCAAGGCTGAACCCCATCGAGCACATGTCTGCCGGAAGCAAGACCGACGAGATGGCCAGCATCGCTCCGCCTGTGCCCTTCAACCCCGTTAGCGAGGACTGGGAATCCTATGCGGACAGATTCCTCATGTTCCTCGAATGCAGCAACATGAAGGACGCCACCGGGCCGAAAAAACGAGCCGTTTTCCTGACACACTGTGGGCCTGCAGTGTTCAAGATGGTGAAAGCCCTCGCGAAACCCGCCGACGTCAAAGCTATGGACTGGGACGACCTTGAGCCCTTGCTCTGAAACTACTACGCCCCCGCCGTGCCCACCCTCATCAGGTGACACAACTTCTACCGGCGGGACCAGAGACCGGGCGAAAGCATCAGTGACTTTGTTGCCGAGTTGCGGAACCTAGGAGGCATGTGCAGATTCTCTGACATGGACGAGGCCCTATGGGACTGAGTCGTGCTCGGACTTCGGGATCCAGTCCTCCAGAGCCGACTGATGGCCAAAGGCGACATCGCCCTCGCCGACGCCATTGCTGAACCCACCACACCCAAGGCTACCCGGAAGTCGGTGAACCGCATGTGGAGGTCAGGTGCCGGGGACCACACCACGACCACTGACTCGGGACGGGCGACCGAAGCCCAATCGGAAGCAAGTCACCATGAGACCACCACCCACCATGGCGAATTCTACTCCGCCTCCGACACCTCGGACGAGGAGGAGGAAATCCACCGGCTCCAGGCGGGATGCGATCAGCGCAATTGGCGGGGTTGTAAGTCGGGGACCGCGTGTGCCGGTTGCAGAGGCGACCACCTGAGAATGGAGTGCCGGTTCTTCGACACAGTCTGCCGGCATTGTGACATCTGCCGACTAAAGAAAGCCTACAGCCCCAGACGGCAGGACCACAGCGAGCGGAGACGGGACAGCAACCCCCCCAGAGCCAGAGATTGCTCAGCCGACAGCTGATGGGACCAGAGCGGGCGAACCAGATGAGGCGGAGAGACCCGGCGGAAGGAAGAAACCCACCAGACGGTCATCATCGGCCACACATCAACCACCGATGCCCGAAAAGTCTACGTGGAGGTAGGCATCGAAGGCAAGCCATGCAGGATGGAGGTGGATTCCGGGTCCTACGTCTCCATGGTCGCCTGGCAAGAAATCAAATGCTTGATGCCTACCATCCACAAGAAGGGACTGGAGAACCAGAGACTAATCATCAAAGACTACCAGGGAAACCGCATCCCGGTAGTCAGAACCGGACAATTCAAAGTAACATTCAAGGGCCACACGGCAAAGCTTCCCCTAACAATCGTGGACCGAAACCGGCCAGCCTTTTGGGACTGCAATGGTTCGCGCCGCTCGGCATCGAAGTCACGGGCATCAACCACATCGCCGAGACCGATTGGGAGTAGCAATTGGCACGGGACTTCCAGGAAGTGTTCAACGGCACCCTAGGCAAGTACCGAGGGCCCCCCATCTCCTTCAGCCTAGACCCTAACATCCCCCCAAGATGCCTAAAACCACGGCGGGTACCTTTTGCACTCCGGCCAAAAATTGACAAGCAAATTGACAAGCTCGTCAAGCAAGGGGTCCTACAACCAATTGATCATGCCCGGTGGGAGACCCCAATAGTCACCCCAGTCAAGCCCGATGGGTCGGTGAGAATCTGCGGGGACTATAAGGCCACCCTAAATTGCGCCTTGCAACAAAGCACCTACCCCGTTCCAGTAGTGCAGCACCTTCTACACTCACTGGGGGGAGGCAAAGTTTTTGCAAAGCTCGACCTGGTCCAAGCATACCAACAGCTGCCGGTCGACGCAGAAATTGCGGAGGCACAAACCATAGTCACCCACCGGGGAGCTTTCCAATGTAACTGACTCCAGTTTGGGGTCAGCGTGGTGCCTGGAATTTTCCAGAGCCTTATGGAGAGACTCTTGCAGGGCATCAAGGGGGTGGTGCCCTACTTCGACGATGTGCTGGTGTTGGCAACCAACCAGTGAGAACTAGAGGGTCGGCTAAGGGAGGTGTTAACCAAATTCAAGGAAACTGGGCTAAAATTGAAGAGGGAAAAGTGCCAACTTTATACAGAGCGGGTCGAGTTCCTGGGATACCTCCTAGACTGGCATGGCATCCACCCCACCGAAACTAAAATCAGAGCCATTAAGGAGGCTCCCACACCCAGGACTAAAACGGAACTGCAGGCGTTTCTGGGACTGCTTAATTTTTACAATATTTTCCTGCCCCGGTGACTGTGGCGGAGCCTTTGCATAGGCTCTTGGACAAGGCGGCTACCTGGACTTGGGGGAAATGCGAGGAAGCCGCCTTCAGGAGAACCAAGGACCTGCTCACCTCGGATGCCGTCCTCATCCAATACAATGAGACCCTACCACTTGCCATCACATGTGACGCCTCACCCTTCGGTGTCGGCGCCGTCCTCAGCCACACAATCCCGGATGGAAGAGAAGCGCCCATCGTCTTCTTCTCCAGGACACTCACCAAACCGGAGCGGAACTATAGCCAGCTGGACAAGGAGGCCCTAGCCATCGTTGCAGCAGTGAAGAGGTTCCATGAGTACCTCTACGGCTGCACCTTCACAATCATCATGGACCACAAGCCATTGCTGGGCATCCTGGCAGGAAACCGGGCACCCCAAACATTTTATCTCCCAGGATGACAAGGTGGTCCGAATTCCTTGCCGCCTACAGCTACCGGCTCACACACCGACCCGGTAAGACTATTACACATGCAGACGCTTTGAGCCGCTCACTGCTACCCAACCTAGACACCGACCCAGCACCCACAACGAGCACCCTCAGCATAGAGACTCTGCCCGATCTACCCATAACCACGTCAGACATTGCCCGAGAAACCAACAAAGACAAACGTCTGGCACGGGTATTACATTGGGTAGAGAAAGGGTGGCCGGAAAAGGACAATGACAAAGCATTCAAAATATTCCGGAACCAGCAAACGGAACTTTTGCTGCAAAAAGGGTGTGTACTGTGGGGGGATAGGGTGGTTATCCCGGAAAAACTGCAAGGGAAGGTATTGGGGTTGTTACACGAAGGGCACCAGGCATAGTTAGAACGAAAGCCCTGGCCAGAAGTTACGCTTGGTGGCCAGGGATGGATAAGCAAATCGAGGCCTGGGTGGCAAGGTGTCAACGCTGTCAAGAAACCAGACCGAGCCCTCCCACGGCACCGATCCTGGAATGGGAAACCCCCAGGGGACCCTGGTCTAGGATCCACATAGACTTTGCCGGGCCCACCAAGGGACATACATTCCTAGTAACTGTAGATGCTTTCTCCAACTGGCTGGAGGTAAGCAACATGAAATCCACCACCACAGAGGCCGGAACCAAGGAACTTTGCAAACTATTCGCAACCCAGATGTCATCGTATCGGACAATGGGCCCCAATTCACCTCGCTGGAATTTTAAAAATTCCTCATGGCACGGGGCATACAACACACACTGACAGCTCCGGTGCATCCGGCGGCAAACGGAAGGGTGGAACGGATGGTTCAATTCACGAAAAAAACCATCCAGAAAATCAAACACGGGGAAATCCAAGACAAAATAAATAAAATGCTTTTTATCCAACATATAACCCCGAACACAACAACAAACAAAAGCCTGGCAGAGCTACTGATGAGGAGGAAAATAAGGTCCCAACTCGACAGGCTGCACCCCACATACAACCCGGAAAAAAACCCCAAACTCCTCCAGCAAACACCGGTCTTTTGCGCCAGGCGACGCTGTCTACGCAAAAAACCTAACCGGAGACCCACTATGGGTACCAGCAACCATAACCCAACTGACAGGTCCCCACTCGTACTGGCTGCAAACAACTGACGGACGAGCGTGGAAACGCCACATCGATCAAATAAGATCGAGAACGGCCACAAGAAACACAACCGACATGCAACCAGACACAGAAAATCCCCTTAACACAAGCCAAGAGGGGAGGTAATACCCCGGGAACCAAAACCCAGAAGAAA